>OY390726.1:15381051-15981051 GCA_959613375.1 Heteropelma amictum
CCTCCGCTCAGCTGAATGACGAGCAACTCGAGCAACTTGACAATCGACCGAAACTCTTGAAAAAAGTGAGTACAGACACGCTATAATGAAAAAAGAAAAAAACGTTTGAAAAAATAATAAAAAATTCTCCCGAGCGGAGAATTTCGAAAAAAATGATGAATCAATCGCAATTTCTCGTTCAAATCCGATCGAGAATTATTCCTCGCAGCTGTACGTTCAGTAATAATCCATCCACGAGGATTGTTCGAACGAGCGAAAATTCGTAAATAAACGAACACACCGTCGTTTCCAATACCGCGGGGCAAATAGCGCGCGAATGAGTCTGCCGAAAAATCGGAATTTACAACGGGAAGCTTGTCGCGTGGGTGTTACATTTTATCGATATTCATCGATCACGTTTTCATCGAGCACTTTGAATTCCCGTCATTTCCTATCCACGCACACAAGGTGTTCAATTTTAATCCTCTTATGAAAAAAAAAAAATGAAAAAATCCTTTTTTTACTTCCAATTCCTCGGCAAATCGTAAACCACTCTCTTCCGGTACGTTTTCTCCATTGAAAGAATTGCAGTTTTGAAAAGTGACGGTAAAAAACTCGCTGGTTCTTTTTTCCGTCATCGTCGTATCTCGAAAATTTGGCATTACGTGCGGGATAATTCGCGAATTCCGAAACAACGGAAAATCATTTTATCACGTTCGGTGTATAATCGCGTGACGTTTCTCTATTCTTGGCACGCTCCGTGCACTTCCGGTTTGGCACGAAAATCCACGCTTCGGTATTGGCGCGGGGAAAAATACATGTCCCTCCTTCCTCGTCGTTCTTTCGCGAGAAGAAACGATCGTGACCTTGGCCAAAATTCAACCCCCAACCGCGACGCCGTGTACCTCATCCTCCCTGCTGTGTTTGTGCGTGTGTGTCCTTCGTGCGAGTTAAAATCTCGGCACACACGCGATGGATTGGAATCTTTCACTCCTTCGGCTGTACACCTTCGTTTATTTATTCATCCTCTTCCATACCGTGTGCACACTGACCTCGGGGTTTATGCACTTTGATTAATACCACCTCGTCACGGAGATCTCGCACTCTCCGATTGTTTTTACTCTTGAAACGAATTTCAACGGATGGAATTTTCGAAAATTCAATTTTCACTCGAAAATTCATGACCGAGAAATGTTCTTTTTCGTTTTGTTTCGTTACTTTCGTTACGCGAAATTCAAATCGGCGTGCGACGAAATTATCGGAAAAACGACGAGATTTTCTCCCTCTTGTAGAAATAAGGCTGCGTGGTCGATATCGGGAGGAATATTTTAACGATAAAACTCTCCGAGACTCGTGCGGCGGAGACACGTGACGGGAAATAATTCCAAAAGGAGCAGGGATCGAAATAAATTAGCACGGCAATTTATTGAAATTGGTGCACAAAATTACTCGTCGTGGAGGCGAAGTCGACGTTGTTTCGTGCTTTTCTCCGCCACTGACGAGTCAAGCGGGAAAAGGCGATGAAAAAAAAAGCTTTTATCCATAATTTTCGAAGAAAATTCGTTTTATCTCTGGTTTTATAATCGACAGATTCGACAGGGTCGTTGTTATTCTTTCCCCCGTCCCTGTCGATGAACGAACGATTTGTGAAAAATGCACAAAATTCGTCCGTCTCCTCGACTCGATTCGGATGGCGAGCCATGAATAATTCCCGCTTTATTCATCGATATTTTCATCCTTTTTTTTCATTTTCGTCAGACGTTTCCACACGCGCGAGACTCGCACGGTTAAATCGATGAATCGGAGAGGAAAGAAGGAAAAAAAAGGTTGGCCGAAAATACAAAAGAATTGGACGGATGCCAATGACTGGTCGATCGTGGAATTTCGCCTCGGCTCTCTGGACCGGAAGCTCCGATTCTCACGTTGGTTTCTCCAAAAATTCTCTCCGTCTTTGCCCGAAAGCTTCGCACCGGAAGTACTCTATCGTTTTAATACCTCTTTTTTTCACTCCCGCAGACTCGCACCCGCCGTCTGTATGCTTTCCTTTGTTTTTTTTATCCTCAATTTCTCTCTTCTCCCCCGGATTTATATCGCTCGAAACGTTCGTTCTCCCGACACTCAAAGACCTCCAGGGTCGTTGCGAAAGGTCGCTGCATTGATATTCCATCGTGTTTTTTTTCCTACCACGCTGTGTACACGTGCAGGCAACTTTCGGTGTGGAAAAACAAAAAACTATCGCTAGAGCCTTCGCGTCACGTGCCCGACTCGTTTTTCCCTCGATATCTCGGGAAAAACAGCGCGGAAAAATCTCGAACCCCGGGTGGGAAAAATTTCCCTTTTGTTGTCCCACCGCTGGCGAATTTTCATGCAAACTTGACGTGGGGAAAACCGGTGAAAAATACACGAAGCAGCGTTGTTAAAGCACCTTCACCTTCACCTTTTTTTTTCATCACTGAAAACTTTATTTCGCAATAGGGTTGAAAAAACACGAGTTGCAGTTTGGTTCAAACGACGACGTAAATGACGAGGATCATGCAGATGACGAGGCTGGCGACGAAGACGATTATTTGAACGTTGTTGGAGAGAACGCAGGCCGTCCGGAGGATGCGCCAGTGGCGTCGGACGATTCTCGGCTCCTCTCGAGTATCCTCTCGGGTTTCCCCGACGTCGGACTCGTTGGTTTCGGCTTTCGCGACGACGAGGATGGCCTCGTCGACCTCCGGGTTAGCCGGACGGGATTCGACGGTGATGGCCTCGATCTTCGACGAGGATCTCTTCAAACGTGGCGTCGACGTGACGCTGATCATACGCATTTCCGGTTCCCCGATGGTCTCGGCGAATTCTCTCGCGGTTTTTTCCATTCCCGTTTGTTCCCTCGTGGCTTCCGGGGACGACGAGATCGTCACGTCCTCGACGGACGAGCGTAGCTCGACGTTGACGAAGGACGAATCCTCGATGGCGATTTCCTCGCTCGTTCGGACATCCTGTCCGATCGCTCTCGCACCTGGTGAACTTCGCGTCAGGGCCTCCGGCAGGAACGGCGGCGCGTCCGGACGCAGTTTTGTCTCGAAATAGGGAAACACCGATGTCGTTGATTTCGCCAGGGTCGACGGTACGAAGAGCAGTGGCTCCTTTACCGCCGGTACTTCCGGCTGAAATTTTCGTCACGCGGAATTTTCGATTTTATTCCGGTTTTTTTTTTTTATAAATCCCGGAAGGTTTCGTTCGTTTTTTATCCATTTTTCTTCTCCGCGTATCATACCTGAGGTGAAAGGCTTTCAAGGACGCGTCTGCTTTCCGAGATTTTGTATTTTTCCTCCTCCGGACTGTCGCCCGACTGTCTAGATAGCTGCAAAAAATCTCTCTCCTCCAGGGCTGCATCTTCGACGTGACACTCTTCGAGATCCTTGATACGAACTCCCAGTGCCGTCGAGGATGCCGAGGACGGCGAATCCTCGCCGCGACGAGGCACCACGTTGCAGTCGTCGCCCATTCTTCGCTTTTCCTCCCTACGATTTCTCGGTTCTCTTGATTTATAGTTGCTTTTTCCTTTTTGTCAAGGATAAAGAGCGTTTTTTCTGTGACGTTTTGGGATTTTTGCTTCTCAACTTGACGTCTCGTCGCGAAGCGACAATAATCGCAACGCCAACGCGAGAAATTGAAGAAACGAAAAACAAAACGGCGTCGATCGAGGGATAATTATTATATCGCGTTTTGGATGCTGAAAGACGCTGGGTTTTGCGGTGAAAATCCAGCCAGGGGTATTTTTCAGTGATTTTTAATTGATTATCCGGAATTTTTTGGAATTGGAAGGTTCGACAAATTTCAGGCCCTATTTTTCGCGTTCGTATTGAAATTTTTGACTTTTGGGAACAAACTCGGGGTGTTTCGTAATCAGCGGAAAATTTCCCGTCGAATAGGCTCGTGAAATATTGAAAATTTGAAAAAAAACATTTTTCGTAAGATTTGGCCACTTTTCCAGAATCGTCGAAAAGTCGAAATTTCAAATGATCATAACTTCCGTTCTAGCTGAGCTAGATAGACTTTTTGGGGGTGTTTTGGATAGCCCTCGAGTAGACTTGGACAATGGTGAAAGTTAAATGTCGATAGCTAAATTCCTTCACCCTCAAAATCGACGTTGAAAATCGGCGAAAAAAACGCAAAGGGGTATGTATGGGAAAATTGGCGAAAATCGATGGTCCAACTTAAAAAATCTGCCAAAAATCGAAAAATGAAGATATCTCGATGAACCAAACGGCATTTTGAAGCCTCAACAATTGCGAAGAGAATAAGCACAAGCTGGAGTATCTACCTCAATCAGAAAAAAAATGGCGAGCATTTTAGTGATTTGAACCGATTTGGCAGAAAATGACGAAAAATGTTCGACCTCTTAAATCCGATTAAACGGCCTATATCGATGTATTTTTTCCCGCTGATTACGAAAATCACCGGTATTCCATCGACAACTCGATATTTTAGCGCGAAAACCAAAGAATTTTCTGATTCGGATTTTCGTACGAGCACCAATTCGCTCGTAGGAAAATAGCGTTTCGATCCTGTCAAAGTTTTCACTCTGACCACAGAGGAATAGAAACCTCGATGGAAATCTCCAAGGGAATTCAAGGGTAACTATCAGTCTCTGTAACATCCAACGAATTCATTGGCTCTTACAGCCCGTTCCTTTCTCTCGAACCTTGACCGCATCGGAATGATAAGTTTGCCATGTTTTCATCCCTCTTTAAATACTTTCTCAGCGAGGAAAGATTTATCGCAGCCGATGAAACTCGTGAGTAGCAGCGGTAGAAGAAGAATATTCGGATAAACGTCAAAAAATGAAGAGCAAGCTGACGAAAAAGACATAAAAACACTTCTCCCAAAAAACGGGAGATTAATTAAGATAAATTATTCCTATCAACTATCAATCATCAACATAATTCTACACAATTATTTAAAAACCGCAATTATAATCGTAGTTCAGAGACTAGAGGCTAAATCCTGATTTCCATCTACGACCATCAATCGTACTCGCTCCCGCGCAGCAGACTCGTCAAGTGAACATCCGTTTTAGTACAATGGGATCGTTAAGAGGAAGCTATAAAATCAAACAGCGCGATAAAAATCATCATCACGATGAATAATGACGCTGAACGAGCGATTTCAGAAACAGCCTTTTCGATTTTTTTCCAACAATTTCATACTCTCCTTTAATCACCGCGAGATATTCGCTGGATCATTTTTTTTTCAACATTTCTTCAAAGCCATCGATTCCAAAAGATTTATCGCAGCCGATAAAACTCGTGAATAGCAGCGGTAGAAGAAGAATATTCGGATAAACGTCAAAAAATGAAGAGCAAGCTGACGAAAAAAACATAAAAACACTTTTCTCAAAAAACGGGAGATTAATTAAGATAAATTATTCCTATCAACTATCAATCATCAACATAATTCTACACAATTATTTAAAAACCGCAATTATAATCGTAGTTCAGAGACTAGAGGCTAAATCCTGATTTCCATCTACGACCATCAATCGTACTCGCTCCCGCGCAGCAGACTCGTCAAGTGAACATCCGTTTTAGTACAATGGGATCGTTAAGGGGAAGCTATAAAATCAAACAGCGCGATAAAAATCATCATCACGATGAATAATGACGCTGAACGAGCGATTTCAGAAACAGCCTTTTCGATTTTTTTCCAACAATTTCATACTCTCCTTTAATCACCGCGAGATATTCGCTGGATCATTTTTTTTTCAACATTTTTTCAAAGCCATCGATTCCAAAAGATTTATCGCAGCAAAAAACGGGAGATTAATTCAGATAAATTATTCCTATCAACTATCGATCATCAACATAATTCTACACAATTATTTAAAAACCGCAATTATAGAGGCTAAATCCTGATTTCCATCTACGACCATCAATCGTACTCGCTCCCGCGCAGCAGACTCGTCAAGTGAACATCCGTTTTAGTACAATGGGATCGTTAAGGGGAAGCTATAAAATCAAACAGCGCGATAAAAATCATCATCACGATGAATAATGACGCTGAATGAGCGATTTCAGGAAGAGCCTTTTCGATTTTTTTCCAACAATTTCATACTCTCCTTTAATCACCGCGAGATATTCGCTCTATCATTTTTTTTTCAACATTTTTTCAAAGCCATCGATTCCAAAAGATGCGATCGATATTCAGCCTCGAAAATCTCGGAGGAATGGCCGAGAGTTTATCCTCGAAGAATTTCCCACATCCCTGAAATTCCCCTCGATGATATTAAGCTCTTCAGAATGGAATAAAATGAAAAAAAAAAAAAAAAACATTCTCCCGGAAGAGGATCTTTGGTCTCTCGTCCGGTAATGTAATTATCGTTCCTCGAAGGATCGTCGATATTCCACGACCGAGAGGGGAACCGAGAGACTCCTCCGGGAATTCCAGGATGATATACGCGATCGCAAAATATTTTATGACATCCCTTCGCCCTCCGACCTCGCGTAATCATGAGATTATGCCAGAAAAATGAACAAACTATTCGAGAAAATTTCGGGATTCTCCAGCGATGAAGAATCCCGAGTAATCAGATCGAGAAGAGTTGATTATAAAAAGCCATTTCCGCACGGATTTTATTGCGGAAGAAACAGAGCCGGGTGATTCCAGGAGGGAAAAGTCGATATCGGGAATGTCCGTCGCGCGCTCTCTCGCGTATTTCCATCTGCATAATACTCGTGCCAAAAGCATACACACGCTCGCGCAGAACGATGTGTAGACGTTATTACGCGAATTGGTGTCAATATGGACCACCAGTTTTCAATTTTGGCGCCTCGTCGACTCGAAAAATCCCTCAGGACCCTTCGTAGTCTCTTACGCCCCGTTGGGTGATGCGAAACACGTTACACCGCTGACGCAAAAAAAAAAAACAAACAATCGACGGTGAAAAATCGATCAAAACGTCGTAAAAAAAATTCTACTTTGGGAAAAAAACTTTCGATCGATTTCTCGCGAATGAATGTTTGTCTCGATACTTTTATCTTCCCCCCCGTAAAATGTCGAGAATTCGAGGACAGGAGGAACGGAAAAAATTTCGACAGCGAGTTTCGTAATTTTATTCCGGTGGTAGACATTTGGGGCAATATGGACCACTTTTGGCAAATGCCAAAAGCATACACACGCTCGCGCAAAACGATGTGTAGACGTTATTACGCGAATTGGTGTCAATATGGACCACCAGTTTTCAATTTTGGCGCCTCGTCGACTCGAAAAATCCCTCAGGACCCTTCGTAGTCTCTTACGCCCCGTTGGGTGATGCGAAACACGTTACACCGCTGACGCAAAAAAAAAAAACAAACAATCGACGGTGAAAAATCGATCAAAACGTCGTAAAAAAAATTCTACTTTGGGAAAAAAACTTTCGATCGATTTCTCGCGAATGAATGTTTGTCTCGATACTTTTATCTTCCCCCCCGTAAAATGTCGAGAATTCGAGGACAGGAGGAACGGAAAAAATTTCGACAGCGAGTTTCGTAATTTTATTCCGGTGGTAGACATTTGGGGCAATATGGACCACTTTTGGCAAATGCCAAAAGCATACACACGCTCGCGCAAAACGATGTGTAGACGTTATTACGCGAATTGGTGTCAATATGGACCACCAGTTTTCAATTTTGGCGCCTCGTCGACTCGAAAAATCCCTCAGGACCCTTCGTAGTCTCTTACGCCCCGTTGGGTGTTGCGAAACACGTTACACCGCTGACGCAAAAAAAAAAAAAACAAACAATCGACGGTGAAAAATCGATCAAAACGTCGTAAAAAAAATTCTACTTTGGGAAAAAAACTTTCGATCGATTTCTCGCGAATGAATGTTTGTCTCGATACTTTTATCTTCCCCCCCGTAAAATATCGAGAATTCGAGGACAGGAGGAACGGGAAAAATTTCGACAGCGAGTTTCGTAATTTATTGTCTCCGAAATGTCTCCGACATTTGGGGCAATATGGACCACTTTTGGCAAATGCCAAAAGCATACACACGCTCGCGCAAAACGATGTGTAGACGTTATTACGCGAATTGGTGTCAATATGGACCACCAGTTTTCAATTTTGGCGCCTCGTCGACTCGAAAAATCCCTCAGGACCCTTCGTAGTCTCTTACGCCCCGTTGGGTGATGCGAAACACGTTACACCACTGACGCAAAAAAAAAAAAACAAACAATCGACGGTGAAAAATCGATGAAAACGTCGTAAAAAAAATTCTACTTTGGGAAAAAAACTTTCGATCGATTTCTCGCGAATGAATGTTTGTCTCGATACTTTTATCTTCCCCCCCCGTAAAATGTCGAGAATTCGAGGACAGGAGGAACGGGAAAAATTTCGACAGCGAGTTTCGTAATTTATTGTCTCCGAAATGTCTCCGACATTTGGGGCAATATGGACCACTTTTGGCAAATGCCAAAAGCATACACACGCTCGCGCAAAACGATGTGTAGACGTTATTACGCGAATTGGTGTCAATATGGACCACCAGTTTTCAATTTTGGCGCCTCGTCGACTCGAAAAATCCCTCAGGACCCTTCGTTGTCTCTTACGCCCCGTTGGGTGTTGCGAAACACGTTACACCGCTGACGCAAAAAAAAAAAAAACAAACAATCGACGGTGAAAAATCGATCAAAACGTCGTAAAAAAAATTCTACTTTGGGAAAAAAACTTTCGATCGATTTCTCGCGAATGAATGTTTGTCTCGATACTTTTATCTCCCCCCCCCCCCCCCCCCCCCGTAAAATGTCGAGAATTCGAGGACAGGAGGAACGGAAAAAATTTCGACAGCGAGTTTCGTAATTTTATTCCGGTGGTCCATATTGCCCCAAATGTCTCCGTATCTCTCGATACACGGCGCTCTCGTGTATTTCAGCGTGCATGCCCGTGCACGTACTACGTGTACAGCGTAAACTTATAACCAACCCTTCGATTCGAGGACTTTTATTGGAACGCGAAAACACTATATCCAACCCCGCGTTAGACACTTCCGGTGTGCGAAATATGCATGCGCCTTTGAGTGCACACAGCGCTCTCGCGAACTTTCTCTCGTACGCCAAGATCTCCGTGTGGTGACATTGCGCGTCCATTAAGGGGAACCTCGAGAGAGTCTGCAGTTTTCGTGAAAACTCGTGAAAACTGCAGAGATTGAAAAACCAGCAGAGCGAATAAATTTTCCTCTCCGGCGTGGTTGTTTTTTTTCAACCTTTGATTCTAAACCACCGCCATTTTTCCTGTTTTCTCGTCCTCTCCGCGAGCGTATTTTTCACGGTGCCGGAACTTTCGCACACTTTTCATTCCGTCCAGAGACTTTTCTCTCTCCTTTTCTCGAGCGAGAGAGAAGAAAAATACGCGAAATACGAATTTTCGACGGTGTGTGCAATCGGATAAGGAGTAAATGCGTCTCCATAAACGCGATCTCGAAAAAGACGCGTTGAGGAAATAAATTTTCTCTCTGGAACGTTACCGCGCGTATTATTCTTGCGCCTCGTTGTTGCCTTCCCCCGCGTCCCTCGGCGTTTTTCCCCGCGCGCGAAACCCCCGAATGAATATTTATGAGGACCCTCGCGTGTCGATGTTGATCCTACTTTTTTTTGTACATCGCGAGATTAGTCGAAAATTCACTCGCTGTTGGAATGATTCTCCCGCAAACACGCCTCGCTTTCAGCCTCGCTTTCGTCGGAATTTATTCGCTCTGGGTAAATAAATTTCACGAAACGCAGGAAGGAACATGCAAATTTCGCCGGGGACGTCTGCGAGCACCGGCTGATTTCGATCACCCTCGGTGTACAATTTTGAATGGAGTCGGGAGGAATAAAGATATGCGAGTTTACGACAAGTGTGTGTCGCCCCCCGCGGGGAGACGCGAGAATCGTCTCTCGAGATGAGATCGAGATGCGTTGCTGCACAGCAGCCTCCGCTCGCACGCCCACGGGCTTCTTTCTCACCCAAAACACGCAGCTTCGCTCGCGTATATCGTTTAAGGTAGTTCTATCGTTTTATCGTTTTCTTAAGATTTTGTTGAAAATTTGAATACGTATTCTTTGATGTCATATATACGTGTGTAATAAATTTTGGAAGGTTTTACCACGTGGAAGTTGAGATATTTATTGGTAAAAATCACAATTTTCGGTAGTCTCTCGTAAGAGCGCGTGTTAAAAGTTGCATTTTCATCAATGAATATCTTGGCTTCTACGTGGTGAAGCCTTCTAAAACTTTGCATACATTTTTATGCAACATCAAAGAAGATTTCTTGAGTTTTCCAAAAAAATCTTGAGAACATTTTTTTCGCAATTTTTGTCATTATAGAGCAAGCACATATCACCTGGGATGACCGTGAATTTGGAGTATGCTGTTCTTTAGTCGATTTGCAACAACTTTTCTTATTTAACTGAAGCCCGCGAACCATTTTGTATGTGAGAAAAACTGCAAAACAATTTCTCGATTTGAATCTAACGATAGAACTACCTTAAGGTAGTTCTATTGTTTTATCGTTTTCTTAAGATTTTGTTGAAAATTTGAATACGTATTCTTTGATGTCATATATACGTGTGTAATAAATTTTGGAAGGTTTTACCACGTGGAAGTTGAGATATTTATTGGTAAAAATCACAATTTTCGGTAGTCTCTCGTAAGAGCGCGTGTTAAAAGTTGCATTTTCATCAATGAATATCTTGGCTTCTACGTGGTGAAGCCTTCTAAAACTTTGCATACATTTTTATGCAACATCAAAGAAGATTTCTTGAGTTTTCCAACAAAATCTTGAGAACATTTTTTTCGCAATTTTTGTCATTATAGAGCAAGCACATATCACCTGGGATGACCGTGAATTTGGAGTATGCTGTTCTTTAGTCGATTTGCAACAACTTTTCTTATTTAACCGAAGCCCGCGAACCATTTTGTACGTGAGAAAAACTGCAAAACAATTTCTCGATTTGAATCTAACGATAGAACTACCTTAAAGTCGAGGGGATCCCGTTGTTTTTTTGGTTCAAACCGGAAGCGAGCTTCGAGTTTACGCGCAGCGGGCTGATTCGTCCAACACGCAACGAAAAATTTCGCTGCCTCTTTAAGGTAGTTCTATCGTTTTATCATTTTCTTAAGATTTTGTTGAAAATTTGAATACGTATTCTTTGATGTCATATATACGTGTGTAATAAATTTTGGAAGGTTTTACCACGTGGAAGTTGAGATATTTATTGGTAAAAATCACAATTTTCGGTAGTCTCTCGTAAGAGCGCGTGTTAAAAGTTGCATTTTCATCAATGAATATCTTGGCTTCTACGTGGTGAAGCCTTCTAAAACTTTGCATACATTTTTATGCAACATCAAAGAAGATTTCTTGAGTTTTCCAACAAAATCTTGAGAAAATTTTTTTCGCAATTTTTGTAATTATAGAGCAAGCACATATCACCTGGGATGACCGTGAATTTGGAGTATGCTGTTCTTTAGTCGATTTGCAACAACTTTTCTTATTTAACCGAAGCCCGCGAACCATTTTGTACGTGAGAAAAACTGCAAAACAATTTCTCGATTTGAATCTAACGATAGAACTACCTTAATCCTCTTTGAAGAACCTTTAAGGCTGTCGGACGAGATTTAACCTCGCGGGGGTTGCTCCTGCTTCATAATCGCAATAATTAGCGAATCAATTCGAATAACTCCGAGGGATACAACGATGCAAAACTTTCTCCCGCGTGAAAACGGCGTTTACGACGATTCTCCGGAGATGAAGAGTCGCGGAGTTTCCGCAACGTTAAAGCGCCTGTTTACAGGCACGAACGACCGCGAAAGTCAGCCTCGTCGCGTCTATACTCCCACAAAGCCGCTTCAAACGCACTCCCCCTGGTGTCTACTTTGACGATCAACCCGGCGGATCGCCGAGGTTAATCCCGCGGGGTTTTTACGAGTCCCCCGAGCGGTCGAGCGACTTTCCATCCCCGCGATCTCTTTCCAATTTAACGCGTGAAAGAGTCGCCGAAAAAAGGGGGTAAAATTGGCGCTCTCCTCGGGAGATCTCGGGGAATTGGGACGTCAAGAGTCTCTCCGACATTCCCGCCCCGCGATTGACCGGGGGTTGGGTTTTCGGTGAAAACTTTGGCTACTTTTTCATCCCCTGGCGATGGTCCAGGGAGCTCGGCGAAGGACACGACAGGCTGACAAACAAGCCCCACGCTCGCGATGCGGATCTTTGAAAACAATCGACCTACAGGATCGAGCATCATCGAGGACGCGGTCGTTCGATGCACGCGTGCGAAAACCGCGTTGCACAAAGTTTTCGGCTGCTGCGATAAAAAAAAAGCCTCCCCATCTCGCGAAACGGAGAGATCTCTGGCAAATTTCGTTGATAATGTCAAAGGGTACGTCCGATAATTGCAAAATTCGGATTTCAACGCGAAACAGTCTGAAAAAGCTGAAAAGCATCCCAGGCCGTAATTACGACGATCTATTTTTGTTTTTCAATTATTTTTCGCCATTTAAAACGAAACTCCAATCGCGATCGCTCGAATATTCAGAGTGCAAAAAAAAGACCCACGCTCGCGATGCGGATCTTTGAAAACAATCGACCTACAGGTTCGAGCATCATCGAGGACGCGGTCGTTCGATGCGCGCGTCCGAAAACCGCGTTGAACAAAGTTTTCGGCTGCTGCGATAAAAAAAAAGCCTCCCCGTCTCGCGGAACGGAGAGATCTCTGGCAATTTTCGTTGATAATGTCAAAGGGTACGTCCGATAATCGCAAAATTCGGTTTTCAACGCAAAACAGTCTGAAAAAGCTGAAAAGCATCCCAGGCCGTAATTACGACGATCTATTTTTGTTTTTCAATTATTTTTCGCCATTTAAAACGAAACTCCAATCGCGATCGCTCGAATAATCAGAGTGCAAAAAAATGTTGACCAAGCACGGCGGAGGAGTAACGCGATAAAGCGGCAAACGCTTCCGGTGGGCAAAAAAGCTCACGTGAAAGGTCACGTATTTTAATATCAAACGATACGCTCCGATTACTCCCATAAACGACTCTGGCGGACAAAAAACATTGTTGAACCGATCGATATACACATTTTTTTCCAATCCCGATTCCCCGACCGGCGGTCATCAACGGGAGGAGGAAAAATGTCGTCGGGTTCAAAGTGCAAACCTGATTATGGCAAATTTCCGCCACTTTTCCCACGCAATTTGCCACGATCGTCGATTGATCCCCAAGAATTTTAACGACAGCACGAGCGAGAAGAAAAACCCACTTTCCCTCCAGTTTCGAAATCATTGTTTTTCCTTCCACCCTGACGCTCGAAAATCGACGATCCGCGGGACGATATACACCCTTTCGGATCATTGTTTTACGGACAATTGGGCAGCAAACCCTCTCGATGCCGGGCTATCGAAGCGGAGGACGAGGCGAGCCAACAAAAGGCGAACGTTGGAACGTCGGGAAGAAGACCAGATGCGACAGGATGCACCAGCGATAGTGCACTAGAAAACTATAGGGATAGAAACAGGGGAGGGGGGGGGGGAGAGAGACGGAAATATACAAGCATAAAAGCGAGGGCGTTTGAGAGATTCGAGAGAGAGAGAGAGGGAGAGAGTGCGACGTGCAATTTCGGTCGATACTTTGGCTTCAGGTGCGGCCCGCCCAAATCCTGGCACCCTCTAAAACGTCCGCAATTTCCCTCCGACATTTTTCGTCTTTCGCTGCTCGCGTACAGGATGTCGGACTAAAAATCCCCGCGACCAAGTCGAAAAACACCGGCAGGGTGTAACGTATTTTTTTTCGTACGTGGATGAACGCAAAACCAACGATAAAACCCGATATATCTCAACCGGAAATGCCGCCATTTGTCAAACTTCCCACGACGGTGCACACTGGGTCCTTGGTCAATGTCCGCACGATCGGTACGACGTGCGGACATAATTTCCCTGCACCGTAGGAACAGTCAAAGTCCCGAAATTGTCGTCAAAAAGGGAAAAAATTGAATAGGGGAGAAATTGGAGCCACGCCCCCCCCCCCCCCCCAATCCTACGCGTTATTATAGTCGTTGATGACGTCGTTATGTTCGCGTCGTCAAAGTCAACCGGGGAATAAAAACGCTCGTGGAAATTCTTACGAAGCGGTGGAAAAGCTCATTTCGAGGGATGAAAGAAAAACTGCACCCTTTTGTGCCCATTGCTTCTTTATTTACTTCAATTTTCGTGTAATTCGAGAACGGAGGATCAAGGGAGAGAGAGAGAGAGGAGAATCTGCCTGCATGCGGCAAAGCGCGTCTACCGGAAGTGCTCGTACCGCGGAGCTCATCGCGGTTCGTCCTAATTCTCGGTTTCTCACGAGCGAGCTTCGTATAATTGATAAAAAAAAAAAGAAAGATCAAAAAACGCAGCATCTCTCTGCGCCAGATACGAAGCGAAATGAAGATGCACCGCTCTCGGGTATACAAAGAGCGAAAAAAGAAACAGAAAGGAAAAACCGTACACTCGCACGCTTTTTTTTTCTTCTTTCTTTCGCATCAGAGCGACGAAGGAAAATGTTTTTAATTTCTCCCTCGCAATTTGCCGCGGGGAATGCGAGCTCTTTGTCCACCTGGCTGGAAAAGAGCTTTGGACGAAGAAAAGGCTGAAACGTCGAAGATTAAAAAGCGTCTTTCGCCTTCGAACAATTCGACGTGCACGCGGCGTTCGCCATTGTCGCGACCGACGTTGAGGCTTTAACGAAGAGTCGCCCCTCGTTGCCGCGTCGGTCGAAAACTGCGGAGGGTACTCGACGTTTTAAGGTAGTTCTATCGTTTTATCGTTTTCTTAAGATTTTGTTGAAAATTTGAATACGTATTCTTTGATGTCATATATACGTGTGTAATAAATTTTGGAAGGTTTTACCACGTGGAAGTTGAGATATTTATTGGTAAAAATCACAATTTTCGGTAGTCTCTCGTAAGAGCGCGTGTTAAAAGTTGCATTTTCATCAATGAATATCTTGGCTTCTACGTGGTGAAGCCTTCTAAAACTTTGCATACATTTTTATGCAACATCAAAGAAGATTTCTCGAGTTTTCCAAAAAAATCTTGAGAACATTTTTTTCGCAATTTTTGTAATTATAGAGCAAGCACATATCACCTGGGATGACCGTGAATTTGGAGTATGCTGTTCTTTAGTCGATTTGCAACAACTTTTCTTATTTAACTGAAGCCCGCGAACCATTTTGTATGTGAGAAAAACTGCAAAACAATTTCTCGATTTGAATCTAACGATAGAACTACCTTAATTACAAATTTTTCGATGCCGCCGATGTTAAATCGCCGGTAAAACTTTGCCGAAGAACGCGCGACGACGAAACACGAAAATATGCCGGCGATTTTTAGGTTTAGCTTCTCTCCTCTCGAAAGCATCGTTGGCAAAAACCCTGCAAGATTAAAGCTCGTCGATGCGATTGATGTAAACAAAAAATCGATAGATTCGTCGCTTCTGCGTTTGACGGAGGATTCAACGCGCATTTCCGGTTGGATTCCCTTGAAATCGCGTTTCCGGTGTATCGCGTTTTAATTCGAGAGAAAAAAACAAAGAGACGAGTGGATATGTATACAAAATAAATACGTGCGCGGTTCGGAGCTTTATCCAAACGTGGGCGAGAGTGCAAAGGGCGATGTAAAACGATTTCCCGGGCCCGAGGTGTATTCGTTTTGTGTGCATTAAAGTTAAACCATCGTGTCAATAATTTCCGAGCGAGTGTGTGCGCTCCGCGAGCCGTCTGCCTCGGCTGCTGGCACTCCGGAGCTCGCGATGCAGCCGCACGCTCGTTTAATTCGTTGACCCACTGCTGTGTGTTACAGGAAGTGCCAATAGGGTGCACCAATGTGCATACAAATGCATACACCCTCTGAATATTCAAACGCACGAGCCTTTGAGAATGAAAATATCGCGGAAAATCCTTAGTGTTATGTAAAAAAGGATGGGAACAAGTAAACGAAAAAACGAGAGACAATATAAAGGAATGGCTGGGGGACAAGGACAAAACGGCGATAAGAGGAGAAATTATAAATATGTTAAGAGGAAAAATTCAAAAAGACATGTGTGAATATTTTAGAGAAATAGAAAAGTTATGCAGAAACGGAAGTGACGAAAATGGGAGGGGGAAAGGCGGGGAGAATGAAGGGGAATAGGGTACAAGAAAGAGTAAAAAGTTTAAGGATAGAGGAGTAGTGGTAAATGACACGAGTGATAGTGAAGAAAGGAAACAAATAAAATAAGTAAGATGATGAGAAGATGAATGTGTAAAAATAGTTTGTAAAAAACTGAAAAGTTGTACAAATAAAACTCATTATATATATCGCGGAAAATCCATCGTTCTCGTACGGAACTTTCGAAAATTCGAAGGAAAAATACGATAAAGCCACACGTCGATCTTCCACGAGCCACGCAAATTGCGATTCCCCGTCATTTTTATTATCAATCCTCGGTTATAGACGCGAAAAACTGGGTCGTACTCCGGGAAAATAAGCAAACGCGAAAATTCCCGTCAGCATTCGCGAAAAAAACGCGATACGCGAGGGCTTTTCGAAAGTGCAAAGGGTAACCGTGTAATTAAACGTGTACACGTTCGGTAACGATATGTAAATACGGTGTGATTGTTATTTTTATTCTACGAAAATTGGACGAAAAAAAAACGAATTTTCGAGCACGCGACAACGATCATTATTCCTCATTTTCATTGCTTTCACCCCTTTGACGATTCACACCGTGTTTTTTGCCACGATGAAAAAGGAATAAACTATTCGGCCGTTGCGAAAAAGAGGCAGTGGCCTAGTGGTAACGCGCCCGGCTCACACCCGGTGGGTCCGGGTTCGATTCCCGCCGCCGACACCAATGGATTTTTTCTAAGTGTCTTAAACTGTTCTCTCGTGGTTCGGAACCCACGTAAAAAAGTAGGTCTATTGGAGAAAATCCACCCACCCAGAAAAACGGAGGAAGGTACGAGGAAATGATACAGAATGGGTAGTAGTTGGGTGGGTGGCTTGTAAAAACCCGTAAAGGGTGTGCAAGTAAAACTCCCCAATTATTATTATTATTCGGCCGTTGCGTGTGTGAATTTCGAGACGAAAGAACGCATATAAAACGAAGAATTTGTGTTTGTACTCGAGGGCTTTCGAAGGAGTAAAAGGAAGTATCATCAAACGAGCAGCGAGAGGATAAAGGAAGTCGAGAAAATATTAAATTCTACTTTGTCCGTCGTTCGGTGCTGGCACGAGGCGATAAGACATTTCACTATGTACGTGTGTACATATATTCACTTTATGTACATATATATATATATACATATACACACAAAATGTATATATGTACAAATATATATATATATATATATACACAAAATGTATATATGTACAAATATATATATATGTATATATGACAAAAGAATATATTTGCACAGCTCGGATGTACGAGTACACGCGAAAGGACTCTGTGCGCTAGTATAGTATAAAAGATCGATAATGTAGGAAGTAAAGGAGTTACGTATCTCGGGACGTTCAGCGGCATGAATAATGCGCGGGGCTGCACACTTTATGAGATGCGTTCGGCGAGAGTCTATCATTCTCTCGATGTGTGTCCATTTCACCGTCCGTGCCGGGACGGCGATATGAGTGTGAAATAAAACGCAAGAAAAACATCGCGGCACAGCGACGATATTTGAATAACGAACTGGCACTTTTACGACGCCGTGGGGGAAAAACTTGAAGCACTTTTTGCCCACCGACGGATGGTCGTTTTGCTTTCTCTACCTCCGCGAAAATCGGACGGTTTTTTACAGTGTTATTCGCGCAAGTACGTAATGACTTTTTGTGAATTTGCAGAGGAAACATTGAAGCGTTTTTTTTTCGCAGATTTCTTCTTTTTTTTTTCGTATAAATATATTGAATCAACGAGGAAAAGGAGCAGGAAAGTTTGCAACGAATTTGCGAGGATCGTGGAAGCGTTCGTCTGGAAAACGATGATGGCGTCTTTGTGCTTTGAAGAAAAACAAAGAATAGACACGTTCAAATTTACCGCTTGGACAATTTGTCGCGCAGCAGTCGGTTGTCGAATGGATTCCTCGATGGAAAGATCGTGTACAACTTTGCCAGAGCGAAAGGTCACTTTTGAGAGACGTTACTTTGACGCGAAACGCCCTTGAGGCGATTCGGCGTAACGACCTTTGTCGTCGTTCGAATTTCGTCTCGCCTGCAATTTGCACGGAAATGATAACAATCCGAAGAACGGGGATGGTATTATCGGCTGTGAAAAAAGATGAAAGCAGATATCTTTGAAGAAAGAAGGTTCGGAATTTTGTTGTCGACGCTCCCAGCAGCTTTGAGCTTTTTGCGAATGTCAAAGAAACAGCCACGCGCCATGAATAGCGGAGTGGCGAACCCATTCGTATTTCCTCTCTCTCTTTCTCTCTCTCTCTCTCTCTCTCTCATTTCCCCGCCTTTCATCGTCGTTTTTTCCATTCGAGATTTCACCGAGACTGCACGGAAAGCGAGTCCAACCTTGACCGGGGACATGAGAATTTTAGCATAAACGTGAAAAAGCGACGTTCGATGGAACGGCGGTCTTTTGAAACAACGTCGAGAAACGCGAGCAGAAATACCAAAGTGCATTCAAAGCACAAACGTCGCTTTTCCGTTCGAGAATTTCGACCCGCGTTACCCCCAAAGCCGGTTCGACTTCCGGTAGAAAAAGATCTCGATCGTTCATATTTTTGGAAATATTCGCCAAAAAATGTGGAACGCTTCACGATTTTGCGTGTCATCCTTGCGCAGGGGCCATGCTAATCTTCTCTGTATCGTTCCAATTTTAGTATATGTACTGCCGAAGCAAGTACGATAACGTAATCTAAAATTGTTCCTTATATATGGAACGATGGGTCGGGGTACCGTTTGCGAGAAACGAGCCGGCGCGCGTCGCCATCTGTCGGCAGAAGCGCCAAGCGCCCGTGAACCGCACCTGCTTCCCTCGGAACATTAGAGTTATTTCGACTCTGCCGTCTCTCTCTCTCCCTCCACCCTCCTTTTTCTCAGGTTATTACGATGAAATTAATTAATCCTCGTACAAACACGAAGCAAAAAAAGAAGAAAAAACATTTTGCAATCGCGATACAAACGAGCTTTTAAATTCCCATTTTCCGTGTTCGCCTTATCGAATTTTCCCTCAATTGCATCGTACGCGCACTTTTTATTCCATTTTCCAAGTGAATTACGAGGCAATTATCATTTTTGCGACAAGCAGATAAGAACTGTGACAAAAAGTTTATTATTTCGTCTTGAATTCCCGCAAACAGTGTGATCGAATGATATCAACGTTGCTTCACTAATTTAAAATTGCCGGAAATATTAACAGACAATTATATCTGTGTATTTCTCCTTTTGACGAATCATCGAGTCAGACTCGCAAATGGGCTAATTACTCTCACTGATTCAACCGCCGGATTTACTCAGAGACTCGGATTAGACGATATACTTCCCGAGTCAATGAACAATGCCGTCAACCGCAACATTGAATTATGGTGTCCGTTGCCGGAGTCTCGAATCTCGACTATATCGACCAGAGGGACAGGATATGCTCCGCTGGTGTGCAAATGTCGTGGCTGGATGGACCTCTAATGGAAATTCAATGTGTGCGGGAGCGAGGAACATTGTTGAGACGGTGGAAAACACGAGTAAACTCTGCGATAATGTCTTGTGCACTTTGAGACAAATGCCACGTGAACGTGTAAATAATTACAATGCAAACGACACCGAGGGACGATACTTGTTGTCAGACTCTGCGGGGCGTGACGTTTCAGCTTTTTTCTTTCATTCTAAATAAATTCATACGACGTAAGAGCCGTGAAGGGACAAAAAGTCTAATCTTCGAGAGGCAAAAAAGCATCGTCGAGCGAAAAATTCGATAATAAAAATAATAATAATGCAAATAACAGAGTAACTATACGACAAAGTTTCCAATATATCGACGAGTGTTTCTTCCGTCTATTTTGCAGATCCTGAGTAACAGGCCAATGAGTATAGCTTACGACAGCAGCGACCTGGAAACGGACTGGAGAGACAGCGAATTTATAACGGAGTGTCTCTGCTGGCACAACGTTTATCGACAACGACACAACGCACCGACCCTGGTGATGTCGCCGGAGGTGAGAGACTCGAGATTGCGACGATTTTTAGTTTGCCTGTTACTCGAAAAAAAAAAAACGAAAAAAAAAATACGTTTCCAATTGAAGCAACAAAACTTGATGTTCAAACGTTTCACAGTTGTGCGAATATGCTCAAACGTGGGCTAATCATCTGGCCCACACGAATACATTTTATTATCGCAACGACCGCGAGGTGGGGCAAAATTTGTACTGCCGTCCAGGAGGCGCCGTACCCGGCGACGTTACCGGTCAAGAGGTCGCCGCTTACTGGTACTCGGCTGTGAGGCAGTACGACTTTCTCAAGGAACCGGATGTTCTTCATGCCAACGTAAATGCGGGTTAGTTTTAATCACGACAATCAATATTAATACTATTATCCCTCAATTAATAGCTTCCGACTGCAGATTTAATCGATTAAATCACTCCAACAGCAATAATTATGCATAATAATTATTGTTATCTACAATCGGCAATGTCGAAACTTCAAAATTCAACAGTGAATTTTTCGTTCAACTTTTCTTATCCCGAAATAGCTTCTATTCGCGAGTCACGTGACTGTCAGTTGGTTTCGCAATGAGGCAGTGGAAAGTGGTCCACGATCGATCGGTTTCATCGACATTTTCAGCGAGACCGTCACGATCGGCTCAATGGTCTAGGGGTATGATTCTCGCTTTGGGTGCGAGAGGTCCCGGGTTCAAATCCCGGTTGAGCCCGTTTTTTTTTTTTTTTTCGATTAATCAACACGGACCATCGATCCCGGACTGTAAAATCACAAACATCAAAACGTCGTCGAAATCCGATAACCAGCAGTGACGGGAAAAAGGAAAAAATTCTTGCGTAACGCATACCGAGCGGTATCATTTTTTTTCTCTGCAATTTCGAGCCTTCGCTCTCGGCTTTTTTTTTTTTATTGGAGCGACGTTTAATTCCTAAGGAAAAAAACCGTCGATGACAATTTTTCGGAATGAAGGACCTGGCCAATCGCGTGGCAAAGGACGTCAAAGAAAAAGGTCCCTGAACCTTTGATCTCCGGTTGAGGGAACGGAAATCGAAGCTCTCGGGGGGGGGAAAAAAAAGCGTATCTCGCGACCTTGACCCTGTCGCTCTCCATCGTCTATTTTTTCACCTCTCTCCATCTCGCTCTCCGCCATTAATCCTGCGGGAGCAGATGGAACGTCGGTCCAATTATTTTGGAGCATATAGCGACCGAGTGAATTCGCGGTCCACTCTCATCGTCGTCCCCGTGAATACACGTACGTACGCGTGTACGAAATCCGTGAATTTTCCTACATCGCCTCTATTCACCGGGTATCGAGATACGAAAAAATTGCGAAACACCACGGGTCAGGGCCAAACCTTGACCGTAAAGTGGGACGGCGATGAGATACGACGCTTTTTTTCCGCTCGATCGAAAATTGAAAAAATTGGAAAAATTGCCGATTTGTCGAAAAAGCGAATTTTCATCCGCCGGGGTGATCTTTCAGACGTTGCGGAACGTCGAGTGTCTCGCGAAACTACGAGGCTGCGAGAAAAGCGTCGCCTATCGTATTTGCCATTAATTTCAATGTTGAAACACGTGATATCCTTGTATATATGTATTTGGTACATGTATGTATATATATATATGTACAATTTGCGAGAGAAAGTTGCTTTATACTCGCCTGATCCAGATGTATCGTTCGCGCAGGTCACTTCACGCAGCTAATATGGGCAAGCAGTCGGAGCTTCGGCGTTGGCAAGGCGCGCAGCCGAAGCGGCAAGATCATCGTCGTCGCGAATTACCAACCGGTCGGCAACGTCTCCGGGCAATTTCAGCGCAACGTCCTGCCGCCGCTTCCGGATTGCGGCAACCTGCCGCTGCCTCCACCCCCGAGGGTGCGACAGTACGAGGAACCACCCATATCGTCGGACGTTTCAATCAGCAGCAACAGCTCCATCAGCACGCAATAATACAAAACAACGGTCAACTGCATTTTCTGCCTGTGCACGCGATGGAGCGGACGTCGTTGAAGCTTTCTCGCAAAATGATCGTCGCGAATTTTGGGAAAAATCGCGAAAAATTGCGAGACAGCCGAAAATGGATATTCACCTTCATTTTCGCGACTTTCCCTTTCAACGACCCGGCTGAATGTTTTCGGTTCATTTCCGCATCAACGAGACGCTCAAGGTGCCACGGAAATTTCGTCGAAATGCAGTAACTGAGTGCCAATCCTCTAGCTGATGGAGCGAAAAAGATACCTCCTGGAAATTAATGGAACGATGGAAACTCGCGTTCCTTCGACAAACGACAAATATCCACCGGTCCTCTATTTACGTACGATAAATTAAAGAGTAAAGAAAAAAAAACGGATGATCGTGCAATCGGAAGCAAAGAGCCACTTTGCGGACGACCGCCGAATTCTCGTCCATGATCCGGGCCTTATTGAGAACGAAAGAGAGGACAAACGACGTATGTTAATCCGCCTTAATGCTGTCCGAGTGTGAACTAATCGCGAATCGAGATTTTCCCCACCGGAAGAAGCCTGAAATTTCACGATCAATTTCGCGATCCCCTCGGGGACGATCGAGAATTTCGTCAAATTTCTGGCCCGAAATGTCGCGAGATCCCGCTGGTTAAAATTAGGTAAACACTCGACAGGCGAGACTACAATCACGACAAAAATTTAAAAAAAAGAGAAAGAGGAAGAACAAAAAAAAACGAAAAAAATCGTCGCAAAAACGTACATCGAGGGTAAAACGTGCCGCTCGGAAGTTTTATCGATATTGTTAAAGCGGTATTTACAGTCAAACAGCTATAGATTAATGAAGCAATGAGAAAAAATAAAGGGCGGAGAGGAATCGGTTGAGTTTGAGCTTTAGAATTTTTACGAGAGGACAGCGAGGAAGGCGGAGCACGAATTTGAGAGAAATTGCTTCGATGCTACGAATCCTAATTTTGGATGAATGAATAGCGATGGAAAATAATAATAATAATAATAACACAAACGATAATATGCTCGCTATACGTTTGCTCGAGTTTTTGCCGAGCTCCCTCTCGAGTATATAAGTTTAACTTTGGTTAAACATGCGGTGCCTAAAATTCGTATTAAAACGTTTGTATAAATATTTGCTAAGCGCGCGTAGCCCGTCTGAGTGTGTCTGTCGAACGAAAGGCGCGAGAGCATTTTTTTGACAAACCGGAAGCTGTTTTAAGAGAAACCATTGTTTCATCGTTGCTGAGATCTTTCTTTTCACACTTTTTTTTTATCCGTTTCATCGAGCATTAAGAGAGAGAAATTTGAAGAGAAAGAATGATAATTACTCGAGTACGATTGAACCGTTGACGTAATATTACGATAAGAAATGATAAATTATAAGTTCGATGTGGCCTATGCAGAGATTAATACGTTTTTAGTGAGTAAACGAATAATCGTTATTATTATCGATCGATAATCGTGTTAATCGTGTTATTGAAAGTCATTCTACACGAGTATAACGAAAGTTTATTGAAACACCAAAAAAAAAAAGCGAAAAGTATTATTAACGTTACAGGGCATGAAATCAAACGATGCCCAGGATGATAGAGTTATAGAAATCGTTCGATCATCATTGATTTTTTGTCAACGGAATTTTTAAATCTTCCAT
The DNA here is from genome assembly GCA_959613375.1 of Heteropelma amictum. Lineage (NCBI taxonomy): Eukaryota > Metazoa > Arthropoda > Insecta > Hymenoptera > Ichneumonidae > Heteropelma > Heteropelma amictum. Next base: position 15,404,827 of record OY390726.1, read on the forward strand.
TTCGTTTTTTTTTTTCGATTTCAAACGATGGACGACAACGATTATCGTTATTAGCCATTTTTCACGCAAAAGACACGACGAAGGCGCATGATTGTTAATTGGATAGTCGATAGTCGATTAGAGAGAGTATTTTATATCGTTGTTTTTTTCGGAAGAAACGTGCATGTCACGTGGTGTCAGATGTACGAAGATTTACAGGAAAAATAGTCGATAATTATATAAACATATACATAATGCTTACAACGCAGCTGTAATCGTTTGCGAATTTTGTGTCGTTGAAGATTGAAAAAGGATGAAAATCAGGTGTTAAAAACCGCGCGAGTGAGTAGCCTTACAAAAATTGTTGATCACTTTAACGAATAACGAGCAATCGACAGGGAAGTCGACGCTTTTAACGCAGAGTATTCACCGAATTTGTGCTTGAAAATTTCGTTACTGAATTTGCTCCTTTAGAACGGTGTTAATTGTTGTAATTCAATTCCATAATTTTTTTTACCCGAAAATTGACATCGCTTTTCGTTGCTGCATCGGCAAACCGTCTTTTCTCACTCGATTATAAAAGTGGCGAAAAATCGATTTAGCCTCGCGGCATAATTAGTCGTAAACGATTGTTCACTTAGGGGAAAGACACGTGTGATAAAAAAATACATTAGTCGTAGGATTAAGAAGACGTTGAATGAAAAAAACCCACGTTTTTTTTTCAAGTTCTTCCAACAGCGTGTAGGCCGAGAGAAAATTCCGCGCTGTCTCGTAGTGGAGATCAAATTGCGAAAGTACGACGTTTAAATAGCTGGAAATTCGTAAAGACGAATTTTTTCACTCGTTCGAGCGAGAAACTCATCTATTGTGCTCAAACTCTCGTGATCTCCGGTCGAGAATACTCGCGCTGGCATGTGGAATAGAAATTTCGAAAAAGAAAAGGAAAATCGCGCTTCTGTACGAGAATTTTTTTCGCCTCTTTGCCAAGGATCGATCGTACGAATTGGCTTTTTTATTTAACTCAGAATCGGACGCAGAAAATTGCGTCTCCAAAGTTCGAGCTACAAAAAGCACTCTCAGAATCAAATCTCGCACGAGACAATTTTCTTTGTTTCACCCAGGCTCCCGAGACAATGAACCTTCGTTGGAAACTCGATTGCTCGATCAAATTGGAGTTTGATTGATTAATGACGAATTAAATAATTAACGAAAGGTCGAAAATTTCTTGAATTTAACACACTTTGACTCGAAATGGTCCATTTAATCGATCTATTCGAGTTTTCGAGCCGAAAGAGACAAAAGCCTCGTTAACGCTCGACAAGCGAACTAATGAATTTATCTAATTAACGCTTCGAGTTGGATGTAAAAGAGAAATACATGTCCATACGTAACGATATATTATAACGGACGTGCTGGACAGGATGGATATTGTCGAGGGCCATTATCGTCCCACAATGCTCGAGCCTCCCAGCCTACAGAAATTGTTGATTGGATTTTCCGCCCAAAGCGATTCGTCCTTCAATTTCGATCGAATTTGCCGTTTACACGCTTTTGGAAATTCCCCCGGACGTTTTTGCGAAAAATTACAACATTATTCGGGCAATTAGCCGACCCACAATTTCTCGGATGACTTCTCAAGTGCATCAAACGAGCCAATTACGTAAATTCAGAGCCAACGACCCTCGGGAGATGGGAATTTTTGAGTTTTCGTTTTTCCAACTTTTGGACCATCGAGTTCCGCAGTACAGAGATGTACGGATGGGGGAAGTTGGGCACCTGCAATGCGCCAATCTTAATCTCCTTCCCTCTCGTTCTTCCTCCCCTGATAGAGCTTCTCCCGTTTCATGGTTTTTTCGAATGATAAATTAAGAAAAAAATTGACGTGTACTGCATCGTTGCCTGCGCAGTGGATTGTCTCTTTTGTAGCTCGAACTCGGGAAAAAAACAACGTTTATGCACTTTATTATACGACAGATCTAGATGAATGTGACATTTTTGGCAATTTTGGAAAAAAAACTCTCCTCCGTCGTAGAGTAAAATTCTTTAGAAAACTTTATCGCGACTTGTGGCAATGGATAATCGTATTTAAATTAATTAATCTCGTCCTCGTCTGTAATGGCTTTCTGGTGTGCGATGAATCCGAGAGAGAGAGAGAGAGAGAGAGAGAGAGAGAGAGGGAGAAAGTAATTCATGAATATCCTCATTCTCAGCTTTGATACTCGATATGACAACTTGTATACTATTTTAGGCGCGACTAAACAGACTAATTGACGTATTATAGTTGAAAACTATAGCACGCGTAAGAAATTATCATCGAGATACTAATGCCAATGTGTAGTTGCGTAAACGCGAGAGAGACATATCCGACACTTTTTTCCCACTTTGGTCAAATTAAATGTACACCAAAGTTGAAAAAAATCGTCGTTCGTTGCACAATCAATCGACTCGTTTGTATTCTTCAAAATTTCTCAACATTTCGATTTTGCTTTTAAAACATTCGTACGATTGGCCATGATTTTGATTTTCAATCGAGTAAGAAAAATATTTGATTTCGTTGATTTACGAAAAAAAACATCATTCTGTCCACGAACGACCGTGCGTTCTTGAGCTTTACGATCTTAAATCCGGCACAATCATCGAAGAATCCTGAAGAAACAATCTCTATGGTAAAACTCGAGTAAAAACGAATCTTTTTAATGACAATTTCGTGCGAACGCTTGAATATCGCTTTGCATTATGATAATCGAGATAAGAGCTTCTTTCCTGTTAATATACAACTTGAGATAATAACGGTAATAATAAGAAAACGATTGATCAAACGTGTACGATGAAATTAGTGCAATGGGCTGTGATTAAACGTTGTAGCGCGAGTGCAAGCCTCACGTGTTATATTGTAAAAACAAAATCAACGAAAAGAGAAAAAAAAACCGCAAATGAAACTCGAAAAAAAAGAAAAAAATCACTAAAAATCGCTAAAAATCACACTCACGATTAATCCCGAGTTCGAGAGAGCGTCTCGATCGATCGTAATGAGATATATATATATATATATATATATATATATATATCAGAAAAAAAGAAGAAGAAATAAAAATACGTAAGTGTTTAACACCGTGTTCATCGTAGATTATTTGCCGAGAATGAAAATACGCGATTGGCTTGAGCGTGGAGCGCAAAAATTTATGTGCAAATTCGCCGGGAAGCCTCTAGAGACGCAACGATTTTTTTTTTCTCATTTTATTCGGGCAGCCTCGCGCGGTTCGCATGCGCACGTTTATACAAATTCCGCACGTGAATACCGAGCAATTTAGCGGTAATTCGATCCCGTTGAGAAATAGAAAAAAAAATACGAAGAAAATAGGTATGAGTATGACCCCCGTTACCCCCACTATAAATATATCCAAGCAAAATGTTTACCAAGGACGCGCCTAAGTACATTGATAATTAGATATTTCGCGTTCGAAACTGTTGATCGATAATCGCCGCGAGAAAGTTTGATGATTGAAATATGTATAATGCTAACGTTGATGATAGCGAATGTCGACGATGCATGCGGCGCGGTTATGTTTGAAATGCGCGTGTCTTCCTTCGCACGAGCGTTCTCGTGCGCATCTTTTATCGAATATAAGGAGAGTTCCTAGAGCGAAATGCGAAAGACAAAACGCGGGGAAAGGATAATCGAACATGTACGATATAATGATGACAATTTCTCGCACGCGACGATCAATTTTCAATTTGTTTTTACAAATAAAGCAACAACCGTGTTATATATTGTACCGGGAAGAGCAGTGAAAAGAGAACGCACGCCATGTTGAGAGAACGAGCTGAGATGGTTTTATGTGAAATCCTTGTATTATGGCATCTCAATAAATCATTGTTATCGATTTTGGAAATATTTGATTGCGTATGCTTTACTCACGGACCACGATCCCGTCGAGTGCTTTTCGTCATCTCGATCTGCAAAAGTACTCTTTCTTTCGAGAGAAGTTTTTTTGAAATACAAGTTCCGTCTCGGTGGCGCGTTCCTTTTCAACTGTATGCACGGATATATAAAAATGTATATGAAGGAATACTCCATGTCTATTGTAGAGGCGTTAATTCAGAGACATGTTTCGCAAGTCCGTCAGTAGATGGCGCGAGCAAGGCTTCCACGCGCCGCCACCAAGTGCGCTGCGATCGCGTAGGACTACCTCCGCCATGCTTGCACGCGCTCACGTTGTTATTGTTAAAATTGTACGAAAGGATTTCGCACAAAGTCACAATAAAATTTAGCGTAAATTCCGGTAACATCAGTGCACTAATAACCACACTTTATTCGCCATGGTGCGAAAATGCAAAGGTAACAAAAATGGTCGATCTAATTTGCATTAAAAAAAACACAACGTAACCTATATCTGTCACATCATCGGTACATCGTTTTCGCAGTATTTACCGAGACCAAAGAGGAGCGGATGGTGATGACAATCGGTGAAATAATTCAAGAACTTTTAATCGCTCACGAGCAGCGCAGAGACGTTGATCTCAACAAGCTGAAAACGCGAATCTCGGCAAAGTACGGACTGGAATCGTCGCCGAGACTCGTCGACATTATTGCATCAGTACCTGCTGATGCGAGAAACATTCTTGTGCCAAAGTTGAAAGCTAAACCGATAAGAACAGCCAGCGGCGTGAGTAGCGACGTTCTGTTTGAATTTCATTCGTTTCGAAAGTTATCGATTACACTTTTGTTTATTAAACAAGATCCAATTTCGTAGATCGCAGTCGTAGCTGTAATGTGCAAGCCGCACAGATGCCCTCACATAAATATGACAGGAAATATCTGCGTTTATTGTCCCGGCGGGCCCGACTCGGATTTTGAATATTCCACGCAATCTTATACGGGCTACGAGCCGACTTCCATGAGGGCCATCAGAGCGAGATACAATCCGTTCTTGCAGACGAGACATCGAGTCGAGCAGGTTTATCATTAAACGGTCCATCAATTTTCCCTCCCGCATTTCATCTCTTTTTCTAATCCGTTCTCGCGTTTCAGTTGAAGCAATTGGGCCACAACGTCGACAAAGTCGAATTCATCGTCATGGGAGGAACATTCATGTCCCTGCCGGAAGATTATAGAGACTTTTTCATTCGCAATTTGCACGACGCGCTTTCCGGTCACGTGAGCAACAACGTGGACGAAGCTGTGAAGTACTCTGAACGCAGCAGAACAAAGTGTATCGGAATTACCATCGAAACGCGTCCTGATTACTGCCTGAAAAAGCATTTGTCGGATATGCTCCGATACGGGTAAAGAAAAATCTCTTTTTTGCTACCCTCCTTCTTTTTTACGTAATAAACCGAGCGTTATTTTTCTCAAAAGATGCACTAGATTGGAGATCGGCGTTCAGTCGGTTTACGAGGACGTTGCGCGTGACACGAACAGAGGTCATACGGTACACGCGGTCTGCGAGAGTTTTCAGCTGTCCAAGGACGCCGGTTTCAAGGTCATTGCCCACATGATGCCCGATTTACCGAACGTCGACATTGAACGAGACATTGAGCAATTTGTCGTGAGTCGCTTTTAATCTTTGAGATCTCGCGACGCTGATTGGGATAAAATTGGTAACACTTTTTTTTAAAATCAAAAATCATACTCAAAATTGCAGGAATTTTTCGAAAATCCCGCGTTCAGAGCCGACGGCCTGAAGATTTATCCGACCCTCGTGATACGCGGCACGGGATTGTACGAGCTTTGGAAAACCGGAAGGTACAAGAGTTATCCACCGAGCACGCTGGTCGATCTTATCGCGAGGATTCTCGCCCTCATACCCCCTTGGACTCGAGTTTATCGCGTTCAACGCGACATACCGATGCCACTCGTCAGGTGAGCAAGTATTCGCATTTATTTGTTTTTTGCGACAAAATCCATTTTTTCCCCCGCGAATCTACGAGATTGTTGTCCAACGTAGCTCTGGCGTGGAGCACGGCAATCTTCGCGAATTGGCTCTCGCCCGCATGAAAGATTTCGGCACCGATTGCCGCGACGTTAGAACCCGCGAGGTTGGAATTCAAGAGATTCACAATAAAGTGCAGCCTTACGAGATCGAGCTGATACGCAGAGATTACACGGCCAACAACGGCTGGGAAACTTTTCTCTCTTACGAGGACCCAACGCAGGATATTCTCGTCGGTTTGTTGAGACTGCGAAAGTGCTCGGACGAAACATTCAGGTGAGCGGCTGGTCAAACACGTCGACGAAAACTCGACGAAAAAAATCAAGAAGCTGTCATTTCCAACTTTCGGTTCTTTTCAGAACCGAATTAAAGGGAAAATGTTCGATCGTCAGAGAACTGCACGTTTACGGGAGCGTGGTGCCGGTAAACGCTCGGGATCCGACGAAATTTCAGCATCAGGGATTCGGAATGTTGCTGATGGAGGAAGCCGAGAGGATAGCGAGGGAGGAACACGGCTCGGAGAAAATAGCCGTGATATCGGGCGTGGGGACGCGAAATTATTACCGTAAGATCGGCTACGAACTGGATGGTCCGTACATGTCGAAAATGCTCACGGAAGTCCACGAGGAGGAGAGAAAATTGTGAACAAAGCCGCGCGGGAGATGGAATAAATGTATGTAAAAAAGAAAAGCCGAAAGATAAATCAATATATATATATATAATCGATAAATTCCTTTATTTACAAAATCTTCGATACACGAAATTCTCACGATTTTTCATATTATCGGCCGACCTCCGCCGAACGCGAGATAAACGGCCCAGCCGAAAGTATCGATAGAGGCGATGTACAAAAAGACCACGGACCAGCTGTGAGTCATGTGCAAAATGTATCCGGCGAGATAAACACCGAGAAACCCTGGAAAAAAAACAGACAAATCAAACACGCCGATCAAACGATTTTTCTGCATCGAGTCGACGTGAAAATGATGTCGTTTCATTGTTTCGCTTTGATTTTTCATTCACGATTTTGAGTTTACCAAAATACCCACCAGGTACAGCGCCAACGCTGTTCATGAGTCCGAAAACGCTGCCCGAGTGTCGCGGCGCTAAATCCGTTGGATTAACGGCCACGGCGTTGCTGTGAAATCCCGAAGCGCCGATTATGAGGGTCAGACACAAAAGTGCACCGTGGAATGTCCGGACGTTCGCCAAAGCTTCGGAGCGGGAAAAATTCATGCAAATTATCGTTTTTCCGTACGCTTCAGCCAATAAAATCACGCGAGAATTATTCACCGAGTACGAGAAGATTGGCGATACCGCAGGCGAAGCAAAAGCTTTGCACGATCTTGCGCGTCGACGTTACCGAATATCCGGAACTTATGAGCCTCTCGGATATAGCTTTGCCCAAAAAAGTACAGGGCAACATCGGCAGCCAGGGTATCATGTTAACTACCCAACCCTGCGGAGAAAATCGGAAAATCAGCGAAAAAGCGAGGAAATTTCGTCCTCTGAGGGGAAAACACGAAATGGAAAAGTTTGATTCCTCGGGGGAGGAATTTTCCGTCACCTTGACGTCGGGAAACGTATCGTGAAAATACATCGGCATCCACGAGAGCAGAACGAAGAAACAATTATTTTGACAAGCATGAGCGATCACGCAAGCCCTGTAATATTGAAAAATTGGAGAAATTGCAGAATAAAAAAAAGACACGACAAAAGCAAGAGTGAAGAATTAAAGATTCAAAGAATACCAAAACGACGATTTACTCCAAAGTTTCTTCCAAGGCAGATCATCCGTGCATGATTTTCTCCTGACTCTGTTGTTTTTAATCGCACTGCTGTGGCAATGAAGAATCACCGTCCAAATTATGCTTAAACCACCTGGAGAGCAAGACAACGTCAAAGTTTTTTTCCTTCCAATCGGGCGTTCATTCAAATCGCAAAGGATTACCCAGTAATTGGAAAACCAAGGACCAGCTGTAAGTCTCCAACAAGTACGATCCGAGGGAACCGCAGAGAAGAGTTCCAAGGGCAGAGCCAGATATCAGGAGGCTGAAAAACGAGGCCCTTTCGGATTCCTGAAGTCTCTGGCTAGTCAGGCTTATCATACTTGGGAAATGCATTCCTGAAATTTTCACATTATTCTCATTGGCTCGGGGAAAAAAATTAACGAGAGAAAATAATTCAAAGTGCTTTACTCGTCTGTATTAACAAATAAAGAACGTAAATTTTTGTTATCATTGTCTGGAATCTTCCCGAACGAGCTGAGAGATCGAAAAAGTATTTCACTAAAACTGACATTATTATATTCGATGTAACCTTCGTACGATAATTTTGGAGTAAAAAAAGGACAGCAACCGAGATGTGTACCTTGAAAGGCGCCGTTGATGGCTCGCACGGTCGCGATAATTGCCACTGAATGATTGGTATGAGCCGATAGTTTGATGACTTGTGGTAAAAAAAAAGTCGTCGTGGACCATCCGAGCGCAGCGAGAAACATGATTTTTTGGCCGCCGATACGATCGCTAACGTAACCGCTGACTACTTGGGTCATCGTGTAGCCCCAGAAGAAACTCGAGAGTATAATGCCCGAGTCTGTTTTGCTCCATGATTTTTCTTTACTCATAACCGGCATCGACAACGGAACCGACGCTCTCGTCGCGTATATCATGCAAGTACCAAAAATCAAAGATAAGAACCATCTCCGTCGATCCCGTCTGCACCAGTAATAACTTCGCGTCTCTTCCGGCAACAATTTGCACATTGTTTCCTTTGAATCCATCGCGTTGCCTCGCGACACGACTAATTTCATGAATCAAATGAATATGTTTTCTCACAGACATTCGTTGCGATTTATTATGTTCATACTGCTGCGTGTAAAAGCGATTCAACTTTAATAACGTTGAATTAATAATGCTCGATGTTATTGTTGGATGTCAAGGTGAAACATATGCTCTCGCGTTCTTTTTTCTATTGCCACGCTTCGCCCGCAATGTGGCAGTGTACACGGGCATTACAGTGGCGATCAGCTGTCGGATTTTGTCAAATATTCCGAGGTACGGTTGGGTCGTTTGTATTAGAAAAAACGATAGGCGCGAAAGTGTGCAGTGTAGTTGAACGATCGATATTTTCCGGAATCAAACGCGTGTGCATGTGTGCGCGAGTCCGTCCGTGTGTAGCTAGATGGCGTTGTAACTGCAGTGGTCGTCAACTTTTCAAAAAGATTGTACCTATACATTCATCACGACAATGGCTATAATTTGTAAATTAATTATTGCTCTTATTGTATGCTTTTCATTTCTACTTGTATTTTTCTTTACATTTATCGGGATGGAAGAACAAATTTCAAAATATTCGTAGAGATCTTTGCGATGAATGTATTTCTCGTGAACGTTTGAAAATGTTTCTTGAAATTCAAAATGCAAAGCTGCCCAGGTAGCAATATGTTACCAAAAGGTTATTGAAAGGACAACCAAAAAAAGTCTAGGATAACTTTTAAGGCGTCCAAAAAGTTATCTCGTGGACAACGAGTAGCCAACAAATGTCCGCTGTTTTGTTAACCTATGCGTATCTGAATGTTGACTATAAGCTCACTTATATTGGATACCAATATGCCAGCATATAGTTAACCTTTATTAGCTGCCATTTGGATAGCGTGAAGTTAGCCAATTGTCTGTAGCTAAAAGATGACATTTTATAGGCATGGAATGATTCAAGTTAACGATACGGCATCTTAAAGACATCAATAAATGACATCCCAAAGATATCTTATTGATAGGTTATATGGGATAGGTGAGCGACAATAAAGTGTGCTAACTGGAATATAGATGATACCAGATAAAATCATTTGATTGTTAATACATATATATTATGTTAACATCAAATTACTTTATCCATCTGTCATCTATATTTCAGATAGCACACTTGAAAAATAATATTTATTATTCGTAGAGTACAAATAACTTTTATTTTTCTTCAAAACATAAGCAATAATTGATAGTAACATATGTAACTTTTATTAGAATGTATTTTCTGCATATCTTTCTTTATATCGGACGTTTTTATCCTTTTCTTATCCTTGCTGCTGTTGTTGCTGTCGTTTGTTCGACATCGCTGTGGCGCATTTAATTCGGTCTCCTCCACGGCGTAGCCAATCTGCAATTCTGAGCTCTACGTCTTTAATAGTGGTGCTTTGAAACTTTTCACGAATAGTTTCTGTAAAATATTAATAAAAAGTATTTCAGCGTAAAATACAATCACACAAATATTCACGCATGTAAAAGAAATATATACCGATTATCAAGTATGGAAATCTGAATTTGGAAATTTTGGGAATATTCTCTGCTCCGAGAATCCAAACGACATTCTTCGTCAATTCATCTGTCATTATAAATTCCATACAATATTTCACAGATTTTTGCACGGTTTTTCCACCGATATCCCGCATTTTTTTAATCTGAAAAATTATATACGTTATTGATATACTAATTGTAAATCTGTAGATTTGCAAATACGTACAAATTCAGTACGCATCTGTTCGTTTCCTTGAATATCTCCATCGAATCTCATTAATACCTCGATGGTATTGAACGGCATCGGCGGCAAAAGTTGAGGTCGAGGACGTTGGCGTTCGACGAATTGCTCTCCATTCCCGCGCGCTATTTGCAGCAGCTCGTTCATTTTTCTTATCATAAGATTTTCAAAACGTTCACGATCTTCTCTGCAATCACCTGGAAAATAATATATATGTATATAATATAGATAGTAATGATGCAAATATCGATCGGAAGTGAATGACATACTTTTATCTCATGTGAATATTGAATCAAGACAATTGAATTGAATTAAATAATCATAAACTTTTTTGATAGGTCTGGTAGGGGTTAAATATTTTGAATTTTTTTACATTTTAGTAGATTTTTGCACAGCATACCACTACAAAATTATAAATTCCTAATGACACATTAGTTTGAACAACAAATAGGATGGGGAAAGATCGTTTTACATAGAATTATTCGACTTTTGGAACTATCTGCGCTTTTGGCAAAGATGTCAGAAAATTTTTAAAACTGACCACAACACCGTGATGGATCGTGCCGTACGTGCCGTCCCTGTTGGTTGACCACTGGCGCGACGATCTCGTCCTGGTCATATTCTTCTTGATCATCCGGTTCGATGATAATATCGGCATTGTTCGGCAATGTTTCTTCAGCCCCTTTATTCGATACATCGTCATCGACGACGGCTTCAATACAATCTTCATTTCCAGCTGTGTAGTAAAAGATATTTGCATAGTTTTCATTATGTGGATGACCAAACTGTAGTTCGTTAAGAAACTAGAATTTTACCTCCATCATTATCGTTCTCTGGCATTTGATGTATACTGGAAAGTTGCAGAGGGGACAATTCCGCGTCATTCGCGCGTTCGCTGCCCATTAGCAGCTTCGCAATATATCTGCTATCGACGATTTGTATTATTGAATTATCAGTAACGTTCGATAGGTTACTTCTCTCTGTAACATAAATTCGTAATTGCAAATATATAATTGCATTTGTTATTTATTTATGATTAATTATTCATTATGTACATACCTAGATAATTATTGGGTGGCAGGTACATTATCTTCGGATTTGCTGTAAAACATGTTGTTCAACATGAAATGCGTTGCATAATTATAAATTACTATATTGGAAAGACAACTTACATAATTCTCCCGGAACGGCCGCCAGATTTTTTCGTTTCAGCATTTTTTTCGGATCGGCCATTTCCTAAACATCGAAGAAAATTTATGCATGTATCAAGCAAATGAAATACAGAACTCTATAAAAACATTAAAGTGTGACAGAAACATCCAAAATAGCCGCTTGACAATGACTCCGACTTATGATGAACAAACGCTTATTGACACGTACATAGATTCAAGCAGTACAACATTTTACGCATCCATCACCCATTTCAAACCTGTTTAGTGATGATAGAAATTTTTGGACATGGTGTAAGCATTATAAATTCTTGAAAAAATCTGAAAGTAAAACGTCGATGATTGCGACGATTCCTTGGAGAAAACGAATTGGGAAGTCCCATGATGATCAATCTGTAATTGAATATAAATCTTGAAGTAGTTCAGATATTGTGCAATGTATTCTAATCGTAATGCTAATCAAGTGATTATTAAGCAATGAGGCAGTTAACGATGCATTTCTCGGAAACAAGGAGGAATAATAATAATGACGCAGATTACACTCTAAATGCTGAGCGTTTATTCAAAGACCAGTGTGAATCAGTGGGAAAATATATACAGAGACACCATTGTGCGGAATCACGAAACCTTTTCTATCAATTTGATCAATGGGCCATGTTTGAGATTCGGAAAGTTCACTTCCCTCGACCATCCCTAAATGTTTTGAATCGCACGGATAAACAGCCAGGGAATTTGTATTAATAAATTTGCGACCAAGAACGACGGGAATTTCTTCCCGGTAGCATATCCGCTCTATGAGAACAATATTTTTATCTTCAAGGTAGCAGCAATTATTTGGGCTTTTGTTTGTCAGTACAAAATGTGGGAATTCAATCTCTTGATGGGAATCAGTATATCCTTCTGGAAGTGGGTATTTTTTGTTTGTATCTATCTTTTTTAAACGGAAACCAGTTTTGATCGAGTTGATAGTCGGTTTAAGGTCCGTCGATCGTTCACTTATCCTTTTCATAACTTGTGCTAATGGTTGAGCACCACCCTTGACCATCAATTTAATTTGTTGCAAAAAATTTTCGAATGGAAAGCAACTGAAAGCGTCGAGAGGCCCGTGATTCAATACATCTGCCGAAATGTGTATCAAGTTATGAATATTATAGGTCATATTTTCTTCGCCATATAAAAGTTTCATGTTGCTCACAAAGTACATCATCAACTGCTGGGCATATCTGTTATTGCGCGTATGTTCTCTCGGATCGCAAAGAATTCTAACAGCGCAATTCAGAGTCTGAAAATGGACAACTTGAGGTACAGATAATAAATATTGGACTACGACGGGTCCTAGATATAACAGAAACAATCGCAATTCTGTTGCTTTCCAATGACAAATTTCATTTAAAGATCGTGGATCCCGAGAAAATTCTTTTGGGACGGACGCTGCAATTTTGCGGTAAAAATCGTTAAAGATGCTCAGTTTGTTTAATGTCTCTCTGGATTTCCTCATGTTATGAAGCCAAAGAGAAATTAGTTTTTTCGTTACTCCTAAACACAATAGATGCATATAATCGAGAGGAAACTGCATAATCATATCGACACCTATCATTTCGAATGGAGATACGATATTTTGGAACGACTGGGGTAAACCTGCTCTGAAAGTAGCATTCGTTCTCAAAATAATATTTTCATGTTCGAAAAGTCTTCGCCGATTAACTGTTTTACCCTCCTGAGTGCACTTGGCACAACGGCTATTATGAGCAGGAAAGCAAGAAACGAAATTTCGTGCCGGGGTATCAGCGATAACGGCATTTAAAGTAACGAAATACTGCTGATTGTTGTAAACGAATCCTTCATCCCGTAATTTTTTGTACTCGATCATAAATGGTTGAAGAAATTCAGCAGCAGACGAAGGTTTTCCTTTTCCATGAAAAGCGCCTATAAGGAATGGTTCTGTATACTGAGTTCCAACAATCCTACCCAATAAGGGCCATAGATTGCTTCTCGAGCTCTTTGACAGAGGCAATCCATCGATATTTATGTCGATCTGAAGGGTTGCAGGAATTTTTGATTTTTCAAGAAATGACAATCGCTCTTTCAATGCCTTTTCTAAACCATAATGAGAATACACGCCGTCTCCAAGAGTCAGCAATTCAACACTTTTGGGCGTGTGGCACAATGTCCGAGCGTCAGATGGTACTTCGGGATGACCGAATTTCCGCAACCCAACCAGAAGCTCATTGAGTACAGACTGAGGAATCTTGTTTTTAATGGACCAATGAGCAAGAAAACCTCTAAGATTTGCTTCAGCATCACTTAATCGGATTTCTGTACCAATAGTTGCATTGGTTGTTGCAGTAGGTATATCGATATCCTCGGCATGAACAGGCATTTCTGCATCTGCTACAGCTCGTCGGTGCTCAAGGTCATGAAGAGAATCATCTGCGTCATTAACTATGTGACCAGGAATTGGTGGTATGCCGAGAGTAATGGCAGGAGGTGCAGCATTATTTGTTTCATTCGTATGACGTATAAAATAAATGTCTGCTTCAGACAGAGCACGTATTCGTCGTCTTTGTTGTCTCCGAGAGAGTTGGAGGAATGATTTTGCAGGGGTCCCCATAATCACTATCGTACCGTGTTACTCATAAGAATAATATAAATATTATCTACCTGATTCTTCCAGATTGGTCTCAATTCAGAGGCCCTCTGGAAATTATCGATATTTCTTTTCCCCAGGATGCGTTTATATTTAACCTATAAAATGAATTGACATGTTATAAGCATTTCATGAAGTGTACGCAATGTTTTCGATACAAAAAAAATGTAACAGGATTCCATTCATAAAAATACTCTTACTTTCCAATTTTTCGTAGCACAATATGTGTATTTTGTAACTGATATTAATATTTTTTTCGCCGTGCACTTCTCACTTTTCGTTTATAGACGCGGTGTGTGGCTAAAGGCGCGCTCACGAAAGATATCTATTGGATAACTGTTTTACCCTCATTTTTGTTGACTTAAAATAGTCAACTTTTTGAAGTCTATAAAAGAACATCTATTTAATTCATCATAATGATGACATTTTAGCAACTAATACACATGATAATTTGTCAACATTGAAAAGTCATCCGTTCGGTATCTCAAAAAAGCCGTCTATGACATAAAGCGAGATGTTAAAATTTCGACAACTATTAGACATATCGTTTTGGTAACCTTAGAAAGTCAGCTTTTAGATAACCGACAATTGATAACAGTTAAAATCTGTAATTTAGTTACCTTTCAGTTATGACCGAAAGGCAACCTGCAAATGGCAACTTAAAGATAACGATTGGACATTAGTGCTACCTGGGTGGTTTTACGATAGAATTACTGCCGGAGAATTTGAAAATTTGAATATTCCAACGCTAATCTGACTCGCGTGGTGCCGCTGCTCTGTTTTACCGACGTGAACGTTCAGTTGCACATTGCTTGGAGTTTGCGGGAAAAAACGCCGAATATCGTAGAGGGCGCAGTAAAGCAAAGTGGAGAAAACATTGAACTTTGATAATCGTCTCGGCTTTACGGGTTTCAGTCTTGTGTGTTTATCGAGCGAGAGTTTCACCCCGCCGGCTTGTCATCAACAATAAAACGTCATTCGTATCCGGTCGGAGCAATTCATCCTGAATAAAATTGTAATTATGACAGAAATTTTTCACCATTCATCTCGAATGCTCGATTATTCTCGTTACAACGACATTTCCGTCATTTTTCGGTGCTCCAAGTGTTGAAAATTCTCGCAAATTGCGCAAACTATCGACTATCTCGACGCTCTTTGAGACTACGTTCTAAATGTTCATTTCACCGTTGACAGTACACATGTCCAGAGGAATTTCGAATATTCCGAGGACCCCGCAGGAGGAGATGGAAGATTACGACGCGGGACCTTCCAGCTGTGACGAAATTCATCCGGGTTTGTTTTTGGGAAATTTGACTGCAGCTACCGACGTCGATTGGCTGAGAGAAACGAAAATATCGCACATACTGACTGTCGATTCTTGTCCACTGCCAAGAAAGATACAATTGCTGCCGGACCTGACGCTAAAGTACATCCAAATAACGGACATGCCGAGAGAAGATTTTCTCACGTACTTTGAGGATTCTTATCAATTCATCGATTACGCGCTGGCGGGCGGAGGCAGAGTTTTGGTGCATTGTTACTTTGGCGTATCGAGATCCGCGACACTCGTCGTAGCTTACACCATGAAGAAGTACGAAATGACCTTTGCCGCCGCTTTCGAAGCTATCAAATCCAAGAGACGTTTCGTCGGACCTAATCCAGGATTTTTGGCACAATTGAAACTCTACGAAGACATGGGCTGCAGCATCGACAACACGAACGTTCAATTCAAAATGTACAGGCTTCAGATCGCAGCTGATATGGTACGCAAAGCGAGAATACTGCCCGGAAGCTGCGCAGATCTCATAAAGGCGGACCCTGCTTTGACGACGGTGCGACCGGAGCCGACGGTCTATCGTTGCAAAAAGTGTCGTAGAATAATCGCGAGTGTGAGCAACATTTTGCCGCATTCGCCACGGGAACGACAGATCTGGCGACACATCAGCGCCAACGGACGCGAGAAAACGCCGAAAGCTGCCAAAATCGTTTTAGCCAAAGAAACAAAGGCCGAGGGGAAACACGACGATGCCGGGACGCACGAATTGTGCGACAAGACTTATTTCATCGAACCTCTGGCGTGGATGCCCGATATCGTGCACAGAGTCGAGGGTAAGCTCAACTGTCCGAAATGCGACGCGAAACTCGGCTCCTTCAGCTGGATTTCCGGTTGTCAGTGTCCGTGCGGCACGAAAATCGCGCCGGCTTTTTATCTCGTTCCGTCGAAAGTCGACTGGAGCAATGCCGTGCAAAATGTTCTCGTTACGGTTTAAGGTTAATATCGTAATTGGAATTTGTGATTCGAGAGGGCGCTGTTTTTGCACGATCGAGCACTCATTTGCTTCATCACGTAGCGCCGCATCAGCGGCATCTCAAAGAGGTAAAAGATGAAAAGAACACACACACACACATACGCGCCATGATGGACCATTGAAATAAGACGACAAAAGTGAGATTATATTCTAATCGCGTGCCAAACACGTCGCTGATTCGTCATCAGTGACATTTTTAATAATTCGTATTCTATTGAAAAATGAGCGAGAAAAAGAGACATTGATGTAATTTAGCTGCTGGGCGAGCTTCCATTCTTCCCTCCGGACGTGAAAATTTTTATCTTCGTTGAAATCTGTTACGAATAAGTATTTATATTTATACACTCGCGCTTATATATATATATTATATATTATATTATACATATATATATATATATATTTATGTCTATGTATACACGTGTATGTTTCGATTGTAACATTAATTCGTTCGCGACGACGCAAAACATGTGTATCTTCAAAGTCGTCTGCGGTTGTTTACTATTTATCATTGTTTTTAGCATCAGGGAGTACTTATACACGTCATGCATTCCTCGTCAAAGCATTTTTATTCTTCCATCTCTCTTTATTTCAATGTTTACCCTGTATTTTGATCCTCGTGAGAAAAAAAAAACATTTATCCTTAAGATCTATAATTTATGAATGTGACTTTACGAGGTACTTTCGTAGCGATTTTTCAAACGCTTTGTAACCGTATGAAACTTCTCGCCACGGCTGTACCTCCGAAACGCGATTCGTAATTACACCAAGGCGTGCGTGATTTCCGAAATAAAAGGCACACTCGGCCACTTTTCGCAACAATTCTGCGTTGTAAAGATTCGCGCCATCACATACTGGCGTGCATAGCCGAGTACGAATTACCGTAGGGATGACCTCTGAGCCTCAGCGCGTTTATTCCACCGACGCTGGATGCGGAAGCATCGATTCCATGGTGATGCAAATCATTCTGATGATAAGTCGGGAAAGGAACGTTTCCTAAATTTCCGTTGACGAAACCGTGACAGCTCGTCGAAGACGCTTGGACGCTCGCGTAATGCTGCGGCGATCTCCAATAATCGCCATAACCTCCGTACTGACCGATCTGCGATGACGATTGCAGCGCGCCCACATCGTTGTTGTTCGCGGGATGCTCGTGCGAGTGCGCCACTCTCAACGGTCTCAGCGGTAACGTCGTTGTTTCGATCTCGCGGTTCGACGACGACAATCCGCGGTTCAGTGCCGAGCTTCTCTCGTTTCGACGGAATTTCGCTCTTCTGTTTTGAAACCACACCTGGACATGGAACGATCGACGTAATCAACCGCTGTACGTAAAATTCTTGTCGAGCAACTTTGTTTATCCGAGAAAATCACATAAAAATGACAAATTTCGCCTCTCGTGGCGAATATTAATCCGTTTCTTTTTCAACTCCGCGGTATCTGCATTTGAAGGAAAATATCGGAATATTTACCACCGTTTTGGTTTTCGTAAAAAAGACATTGAATATTATGCGCGTTAATAGTACGCTGTAATGTAATCGGTTTTTATGCAGAAGCGTATTTAATCAGCTCGAGAGTTTTCGTTGATACATATATCGATTACGTTCGAATTAAAAACCGCGAACGGCCATGACACCTGCCCGACAGTAGCGCCGCCACACGTTCCTCCTGTGAAACACTCCTCCCGCTCTATTGAAAGAAAAAAATCCTTCGGACGACGCCGCAAAGATGCAAAGTCCACTTTTTTCCCAATGTCTCGTGATCTGCTCTCGTGTAAAATATAAGCAGCGCGTGGAACGAAAGGATATGACAGATAAAAGAAAGAGAGAGAGAGAGAGACGGAATAGGCGCGCAAAGACCGGAGACGGGACAGCGTGACGGCTCCTGGCAGGCGCAACAGAAACGCCGACAGCATCGCCCCGCGTTTGACGCACAGAGCGCTTATTTCACTATGCAATGTACATAAGGAAGAAGCCACATACGAAAAATAGGACAGAGACGAACGAGAAGAAACGGCGTGCAGCCGCTTATTCTTTTCCGTCTTTCTCTCCCTCTCGCTCGCTCTTGCAAAGAGCGCACACGTGCTGGACGACGCGAAAACGACACGCTCCGCTCCAAACGCATGTGCTTTTTTCGGAAGGGGGCGCACGGCACCGCGTGTGTGCGTGCGTGTGTGTTCTAGACCGAATTATATAGCGAAAACAGCAACAGCAGCCACTCACGAGGTCTAATGATAGCTACTCCGCCTCTGACAACCTGTCTCCTCCGATTTTATGCCTGGCTGTCAGCGTATACATGTCCTGTACGAATCTTTGGAATTGTGGATACACCGAAGCGTGCATAAAAAGGCAAGTAGGCGGGTGAAACGAAATGAATAGAAAAAAACGGTAAAAGAACGACGTAGCCAAAAAGAGAGTCCTCGAAATGTTACAGGGATTATAGTTTGCATGTAGGAATCGCTGGAAGCAAAGCGAGGGGTAAAAACAGATTTGGAGAAATAATGTATGAGCCGCGAATGACACTCGGCGAGTTTCTCCGCGAATTGTCAAAATGTAGCAAACGAGAGAATTTATCCGAGCACGCGATTCCCGGCGAATAAATCGAAAAGTCGAAGAGATTTCTCCTTTCAGCAACGTGACATGTTTCAAAGACAAAAATGGCGATATTTTTCCTTCGCGAGATACAATTTTTCAACGATATTTTTTCGGTTTTACCTTTATTGTCGTTTCAAACGGATGGAAGCGCCATCTTTCTTATTTTTGTCGAATTCGTTGAGAGGATAAATACCTGTACGCGGGCTTCGGAAAGGGAGACTCTCGTGGCGAGTTCCTCTCTGACAAACGCATCTGGATAATGGGTCCTCTCGAAGACTCTCTCGAGAGCCGTCAGTTGTTGAGCCGAGAAAGTCGTTCTGCTCCTCCGCGGCCTACGACTACCGGCTGTGGTGTTTTCGTTGCAATCTGCAAAGAAAGGTGAAATCCTTAACGACAACCAGCGGAAAAAAAAGAAACGGAGGAAAAGAGACGAACCGCGAGATGACTGACGTCGAACGCAGCGGGAAGTTTAACGACATGGGGATGTTGGCATTTTTTCAAGGAGCCTCGGGACCGATAAAACCGAGAAGGCGATCGATGTAAAGTCGCAGGGCCAACAGTGCGTTGGCAGAGAGACAAAAAGCGGAAAATACACGTGATTTTTTTCCCCACCCCTTTAGCCTCGGTCTCTCGCTAGTACGATGCACGATTATAACAATTATTTAAAAAAAAATTCATCTTCTTCGGAATACTTTCCGAGAAAATAACGACCTTCGAGACGAATCTCGAGGGTAGAATAATCGTCAAAATATTGAACTTTCAGGGTTATTATAAATTTCGAAAACATCCTCGAGTATCCGGAAATTAAATAGCGGTATGTCGAAGCCCGAGGAGTAATGAAAGAGAAGAGAGAGACGCGTAGCTATACTTTGTGAAAAAGGTACTAGCGAGATGTATAATGAGACCGGAAGATGAGCGTAGAGAAGAACGGAGGAGATGGGCGTGGAAGAGAAACAGCAAGAAAGAATAGAAATTAGGGGTGAAAAAGTGGAGTAAAAAATCGTTAGATGACAAGAGAACCGATGCATTTTCCACGATTAATGACGATAACGTTAATCACTCTGCGATTTATTCGAGCGATGTACAATTATTGTTGAAAAAGAATCAGAGCGCCATCTGGCCGACCCATCTGGTACTAAAATCCTTCGTGTCAGCGTCGACAGCGGGAGTAAATCCACGAGGCGCCAATTAAAACGCGACAAATCGATCAGCCCAACGATCGTCACAGTATCAATTCGCTCGTGCGTTAATAACAAAAAGGGATCTCGCGCAAATCATCGACAGTCAAGCGCCGTTCAATGCTGTTACGAGTGAAATCCTTTTTTTCTTTATACTCTCGACCCCCCTGTTTCCCGCTCCTTTTTTCTTTACGCGACGGAATGAGCATCGTCGTTGAAACGATGACGATTGCCCGAGGAAAATCGACGAGGCGAGAGAGAACGCCCACTCGCTCTCAACTCTTCCGACACCGAGTCGTTTCGTCCGTGCGTCCCGCATATGCGGAACGCGAACCAACTTGAGCGTGCAAAAAGTTCTCTCTCTCTCTCTTTTTTTCGTAATGCTGAATCCCAAGAGGCAATACGATACGTATCGTCCCTGCTCTCTAGCTCTTTTCAATTTTGCAAAGACCATATATGCGTTCGCCGGTCTGCGAACGCGAGACCCTCCGCTGGGATATTCTGAATGAACTCACTGTCCTCGGGCAATCATCAAAGCGGCATAATGCGAGCAGCATGAATCTTTTGGTAATCCTCTCTCTCTCTCTCTCTCTCGGGATGCTTTTTTTCTTTTTTGCAATCTCGATGCAATCAAACGCCTCGGTTATTCGGAAACGCTTCGAGCGCCAGACACACGCGTTTCTCCTATTTTATCTGCATCTTTCAATGCGCGCGCTTTGACCATGCGTATGAAAAATTTACCGAGAGTATGCGCGGGAGTCGATAGCAGACGGGAAACCGTAAAGTCCTGCGGAACGTGAGAATTCGTCGCCTGCGACGGCATAATCGATCCTCCATCGGGAGAATCATCCCCGGTGTGCAACATGTTGATCTTCCTTGTTCTTGCTTCGCTGCACTTACGGTGGCATTGATGCTTTTTTTTTTACCACGGAAAAAAGAGACCGGTATAACGATGATTTTCGACACCCTGGCGGAATATCTATAGAGTCACATTTTTGTTACTTCTGTTCAGTTCCGGAACGAACTCGTGATTCAACGATTTTTCTAACTTTTTTCAAAGAGAAAATGTTTATTGTCGAAAATTTCTAAAAGAAAAGATGATTTTTCACTCAGGTTGAATTTCCGCGATCAATTTTAATTAATATTCGCTGTTTACAATTGCTGTTTTAATTGCAAACGGAGCGAAACTTGAGTCTAATTAATTTCGTCAACCCTCTTACATTCTCTTACTTCTCCTCATTAAAAATGACGGCACAGAGTCACGAGGCACATTGTCAAACACGTGATGTTTTTTAGCATGTTTTCACCGAAAGATGCATTTTTTTCTTTGATTTTTCGCGAATGACGAGAGACACCTCGTCGCGATAGCAGCAAACGCGCCGACGCCGAATTAAATAATATATCGCGCCGAACGTGGACGAGCGATCAACGCGTTCAACATTTTCGTACGCGTTATTTCGCGGCTAATCGAATTATTTTAATGGCCGTTTGGGCTTAACGCGATGTCGACACTCTCGAGATTTCTCCGACTGTTCCAAGGGCTTGAGGAACGTGGCGGTAAAATTGCGGGATTGAGAGAGATCGAGAAAAGGAGGGGTGAGAACGAGAGAAGGAGAGATTATGGCGTTTAAGAGAAAACTTGAGAATATTTATCTTTCGGTATTATTTTATATGGACCGTACGTAAGGAGGCTGAATGCCAACTGACTTTGTCGACTTAAGACGTACTTAAGGATCGACCCCTATGTCCTCTCTCTTGCTCTCTCTGCTTCTCTCTCTCTCGTTCTTGTCACTTTGCAATTTCTCCTTCTTCGTCTTCTCAGTTTCTTCATCGTCATCATCTTCCTCATCTCGTTCAACTCATACTCGGAGCTTTTATCGCGTATTCGAAAAAAAATAGAACATTTCGAGTGAGTAGGTGGAGATTTCATGGCTTTGCTCCACCCTCATTAGACTCTCATTGGATCTCGAACGTATGTGCCTGAAACTAGCGATGAAGAGATTAGTCTCGCGTTCGAGACCGAGGCTCTTTCAACTATTTCGTTGTTGAAGTCGCTGAATAATTCATTATTTTTATTTCTCAATGTAACGAAAGATTGCACATACTCTTGTCGAAATTCGATATCGCTCGATAGGCATTTTTATTCTCTCGATTTGGAGCAAACAAAAATCAAACATCGCTTTGCTTTCGAGAGCAAACACAACCTGATAATTCGCGATGCAAAGAGAGAGAAAAAAAGAATCTCCGAACGGGCGAGAATTCGCGTGCGCGAAATTGTCGAGCGCCGGATTTACACGCTCGTTATTATAGCTGGGCGTTTATAACCCTTGGTTGGACTTAGTGCCGACAGCTGACCACTTTATAAGCCAAAAAATCTTACTCTGCACGCGAGAATGATAAACAGAAGAAAAGAGCAGTCTTTTGAGCGGACTGTCGTCTTCGAAAATTCGTTGATTAAATAAGCTCGATTAAATCAGGAGAATAAATATTCTGCAATAAGAGAAAGAGATTATATTATATTTAATCATTTTTACCGAAATTATGACCGGAATTTTACGAGAGCCACTAAACTATCTCGTCGGGGCGATAGCGTCGCGATAAAATCCTCCCACGAGTAATTTCTGCGAGAATTTCACGCGTGATTCGCAATTCGCGAATAAAATTAGAAAAAAAAGAAACAACCGAGAAACAAACAAACAAATGCGCGGGGAAAAAAGATGCGTTTAGTTTGTCGGTCGTGCGCGGCAAGGGTGTCGTTGGAGCGAGACGAACGGTAGCGTCGCGACGCTCTGACAAGAACACGTCGTGAAGACGCCCACGGAGAATTATTAGTCGTGCCTGCTTGCCGTATAGCGCGCGAGCTTTTGCTTCATCCGCGTTTCAGTGTTTTGCTGCTCGTTCGCACACGACGTGCGCGTAATACCCGACCACAGCCGTTCTGCCGCGAGGAAACATGCCCCGGAGACACGGGAATAAGAAAAAAAAACGACCGCAAAAACGACGAGAAAAAAACGGGAGCATCTCTGATTTCTGACATCTCCGAGAGGCTCTTGCTGCATTTTTCTCACCCTTTTTTTGTCTCAAAATTTTCTTTATCGCCAGCTTTATATACCGACGATTCTTTCGTTCACTTTTTAACGTTTTTTTTTGTTTTGGACTTATCCTTCTCGCGTGTACTCTTCTCACGATTTTTCACCGTTGGAAAATTCCGTTGGAGCAAAATTCGTCAGGTAATTCGCTGATAACTCGATCAACGTCAATTTTTTTTCCGCCAGAAAACTTTCATCTTCGATTTTTGTTTTTTTTTTCAACAATTTACTCGACATTTTTATGATCACATCGATAGTTTCGGAGATAGATCGAGTAAATTTAAAACGAATTGAGTCGTTTGAAAAGTATGGAAGAATCGGGAAAAAAAACCTTGGGAACTGAGGGAGATTCGAAAGAAAATGGTTAAAAAAGGGGGGAAATTGGAGTTTGGGGATATACGTTTTTTTTTTTGGGAAATGAAGCCGATTTGATCGAGAATCATAATTGTTTACTTTTCTCGCCCTCCCGTGTCCATCTTTGGACCGAGCTTTGGGAAAAAAAAATTCGAGAAATAAAAAAAAAAGTAGAGAAAAAACTGCGCTAAATGGGAAAGGAATTCGTCGGAAAACGGGGAGAAGCTTCGGACCTTGTGGAATAATTGTGGGGTGCATTAGTAGGTGCTGACTTTGATCACGTGCTACTTTTTTTGACATTTGCTTTTTTTTCGTTGGTTCAAAAAAAGTGATGACGGATACATGTGCATGCTGATCAGCGTCCACCAACGTGGACCCCTTGAGACTGAAATGAGCCAGAAAATCTACCGGGGTTTATCTCCTCTCGTGGGAAAATTGGATTTTAACAATGATTTTCAATGGTCTATATCGATGTATTTTTTTCCGCTGATCACGAAACACACCGGTATTTCATCAAAAACTCAATATTTTGGTCCGAAAATGCAATAATACGAATTTTATCACTTAATTGCCATTTTCTCATTGAAATATCGAGTTTTCGGGAAAAAGTCGGTGGGTTTCGTAATCAGCGGAAAATTTCCGATCGGATAGGCTCCTGAAAGGTTGAAAATTTGAAAAAAAAAATTTTTCGTCGTTTTTGGCCAGTTCTTCAGAATCGTCGAAAAGTCGGAATTTCAAATGCTCATAACTTCCGTCCTAATTGAGCTAGATATACTTTTTGGGGGGGTTTTGGATAGCCCTCGAGTAGACTTAAAGAACGGTGAAAGTTAAATGTCGATAGCTAAATTCCTTCACCCTCAAAATCGATGTTGAAAATCGGCAAAAAAAACGCAAAGGGGTATGTATGGGAAAATTGGCAAAAATCGAAGGTCCGTCTTTAAAAATCTGCCAAAAATCGAAAAATAAAGATATCTACATGAACCAAACGGCATTTTGAAGCTGTAACAATTGCCCAGAGAATGAGCACAAGTTGGAGTATCTACCTTAATCAGGAAAAAAATGGCAAGCATTTTAGTGATTTGAACCGATTTGGCAAAAAATGGCGAAAAATTTTGGGTCTTTAAAATCCAATTCAACAGTCTATATCGATGTATTTTTTCCCGCTGATTATGAAAATCACCGATATTTCGTCGAAAACTCAAAAATTCAACGCAAAATTCCAAAAAAAACCCATCTAATCAAATAGTTACTGTTTTTTCCAAATTTCTCATTGAAATTTCATTTTCCCGGAATAAAAAACGGGTATTTCGCAATCAGCGGGAAATTTCCGATCCGATAGCCTCTTGAGATATTGAAAATTGAAAGTGGAAAAAAATTCATAATTTCTCGGTAAAATTATTCGGTTAAATTGTTCGTTCTTCTGAATATAAATAACAATTATCAGTCCGAATTTTATAAGCAGCAAATTTCTGAAATAGAAGCTTTGGAACTCGGAGACGACGATCATGTCGTGGGAAATTCAAATTCGATATCACACTCATGTAAATTTCATCCCCCCGCGGGCCCAACTCGCCCTCGGAATTCTTTGTCCCTTAGC
This sequence comes from Heteropelma amictum, assembly GCA_959613375.1. Taxonomy (NCBI): domain Eukaryota; kingdom Metazoa; phylum Arthropoda; class Insecta; order Hymenoptera; family Ichneumonidae; genus Heteropelma; species Heteropelma amictum. The sequence goes on from OY390726.1 coordinate 15,430,203, forward strand.
CCTCTTGAATCTCTCTCGATTTTCATGGTGAAAGATCTCGTGGTGTTTCCATGTGTGGTCACGTTTGGTCAGCGCCCAGTGTTTCGTCACGGGATAAGGGAAGTTTTTTTTTTATTTTTTTTTTCATTCTCTCGATCATCGCAGATGTGATGTAACGACAAGATCGCGACCCCTCTCCGATAATTTTTCATCACGACGGTTCAAGCGTGACGCGTCCGCTTCTGCGCCTTTACGAACGACTTTCGTGTCTTTTTCCGTCGCGTTCATATTTTTCTCGCGATTTTCCCGATCGACCAATTAGAACGGGAAAAATTATCGTTTTTTTTCCATCCCCGAAACGAGAAAATCTCACGAAACACGAGGCTCACCTCCGAGATGAAAAAGGTTCCAAATTAAGAGCAGATGACATTCGAATATCGGAAACGTTTTTTTTTCTTTTCGTTCGCTCAAAACTGGCAAATCGCCGAGAAAAAAAATGAAAATCTCCGCAGCCAGATGCGAGGAAACTTTAAGATTTACAAAATTAATCCAATGTGCACTTTCTCGTATTCTTTTTTCATCCGCGATTCATTAATCGTACTTGACAACGTATTGATACAGCGAATCTTCGTGTTTAACGATATATCATCAAAAAACCATTAGAAAATCATTTATTAAAATATACTTGCGGTCGAGCTTATTGAAAAACGAGAGGCCGTCGACAAAAAGTTGCTCACGTCATAACGTCGACTAGCTGGACGATGGAGGGTATGCAAAAAAAGAGAGAGCGAGAGAGAGGGAGAGAAAACCAGACTGAGGGTGCAGTCTGGCGTTGCTATCGCTCTCGCTGGTTTTTCATACTCGAGGATCCACATTTCAACCCCCGTAAGGACTGCTTTTGCATTTCCCTTGCGTTTCTACAAAATTCTCGCTCTCTCTCTCTCTCTCTGGGTCGTTTATTATGTATCAAGGGCGCTGGACCACACGTCGGAATGTCATATTTTTGCTCCCTCTCTTCACCCCCTCGCAGCCCCCGATTTTGACAAAGAATCGAACGAGGAAAAATTATGACGGCACTCGAAGCCAAAGCACAAACGCGGAGAACGAGACAAGGAAAAAGAACTTTTTTTTCCCCGACTTTCATATGGTCATCGTGTGTTTAGTTAGCACGAGTTTTCGCTTACTCGGCATTATTCCTCGCCGCGACAAAATGACGCGGCGCAATTTTTTATTTTTCCTTTCTCTCACCTCAGATACATTTGCACACCCTCGTGCGAGGATAAACGATCGACAGAGGGTGGATTGTTGACGCCAAATGGCGTGAAATCATTTCTCAATCACTCTTTTTTTTCTCTCGTTCCTTCTCGTGGAATAAAAGGGGGGGGAAAAAATTGAACATTACGGTTATTCAATATTCTCATTGCTATTCGTAAACGCCATATGTTCCCTTTTTTTCGGTGCAAAGGACTCGCGTCTGTTACGCAAATAACGTCGATTCTTCGAGACGTAAATAATGAAAAATGCATTTTAATTGCACTTTTCGTTGTATCGCGAAAATGATAAAAAGTGCATGTTTTTCATAAGAAAATAATTGTGCAAACCAAAAATGTCGACTTTCGAAACGAAAAATCAGCCTCCGGAGGCACAGCCAAGTGGGACAATTGACGAATCGAGTGAAAAATGCGGGATACAAGCTTCGTGCGATTCTCACACTCGAACCGCTCTTGGAGACGAGATATCTGTATAATTCCGGCGATATTCGCGAGTCGAGGATCAATGTTACGCTTGAATTCCGAGTGTTCGAGGTACCGAGGGTACGAAAAATTCGATGAAAACAAGATAAACGTTCCGTGACGATTTCCGTAAATTAATCCGTCGACGAGGAGCGAGATTGGACCGAGAAAACCTTCTCCAGCCTCCGTGTATGACAAATTCAAAAGTGTACGCCGCACTCGTGCATGAGCCTTCATCCTTTGACCGTCCCTCGGGACCGCAACTCCCGTGTGCCCGTGAATTGTACAAATACAAGTGTCAAAGAGTGACCCCGAGAGTGACCATCGCTCAGCGTTGACCGCAGATGCCTCTTTTTTCTCCAGCGCGTAACCACGCGACCCCAGCGTGACGCCATCGAATTAAAAGTCGAGAAAAAGAGCCGTTGATGGCGCCCGGTCTCTTGCATTTTTCTCAATCTTTTTTTTTCCACTGCATTTTCCCCCTCTCCTCTCTCTCTCTCTCTTTTTCGGTTACGCTGTTTTATATACTTCTTTCGAAACTTCAGGGTGAATTTGCTTCGCGATAATCGCCAACAATGCGAAGAGAGCCGAGAGACCTCGCGTTGCCGGACAAGAAGAATGTCCGGGCCACAACGATGAGAATATAAATTGGCAACGTCCATGGCAAATTTCTGATAAATTATATCGTCGTTCGTACGCGTTCTTCTTTATTCATGAGAAAAATGCGGCACGAGTGTCGAGAAGAATGGAGCGAATGTGCGTGCGAAGGAAGAACGAACGAAAGGAGCGACATGTAGATTTTTCCGTTCGAGTCCGTACAATGCAGAAAGCGAACCGTTTGTACGACGGGGTAAAGTCGAGTCCGAGATGACGGGGAGGAGTGCGCGAGAGTGAAAAAAAATCGTCCAGTTTTTCCGGTCACTCTTTTACGATCGGAGAAAATTGGAGATAAAGGAGTCTCCGTTCCGACGAACGAAGATGAAACGATTTTTTCCCAGCAGCCGAGTAACACATTTAGGACAAATTATTGGCACGTTTATTGGCCCGAACTGATTCTCTTTTTTTCTCCTTTTTCATCCGAGAGATCGAGGTCGAAACGATTTTACGCAAGAAATTTCACGCCCGTACAGATGCGATGGAAAAGTCAAATAAATACAAGAGACAACCGGACCGCGGTGGATTCGGGAGGAAAGATGACTAAATTTTTCTATTTTTTTTTTCAATTCTTCCGTTTTTCCGGTTTCTCTCTGGCGTTCGGTTTTTTTTCCTTCCCCGCTTCTCTTCTTTTTCACAAATTCTTTCGTCTTCCGACGCGTGTACGCGTTTTTACGCTCGTTCGGTCAATTACAAGAGCCATGCGTCATCCCCGCCAATTAGTGCTTCTCTCGTGGAGAAAGTGAGCTTTCTCGCTTTCTCTCTCTCTCTCTCACCGTCGTATTTCCTTTCTCTCTGCTGCAGATTCGTCTCTGTTCACACGCTGACGCGGATGACGGAGAGCGGATAATTTTAAGCATCCCCTGTAAGAAAACGAGAACGCCCGACACTTCTCCGTCGACGGTCTCGTATACTCGCGGGAATTATTATTATCGTCCCATCAGCGGGACCGTCCAGTCTCTTTATTTCTCTCGATTAAAAAAAAAATATTTTTCTCCGATACCAATCAATTTTTTCACGCTAAATTTCTCCTTCGTTGTTTCAGTCCTCAGTTTTTTCCGTTCTTGGATAAACGTTGAATTCAAGAAACTTGAAATAGTGGGGGGGAAAAGAAGGTCAACCGAGTAACGATGAACTTCCGGTGTGTTTGACGCCTTTGAGAAATCTTTCTTCAAGATTCTCCCGAAGAATCGTCCGGCGAATAAGTGATTATTAACACGCGATTCTGGTAACTCCGTATTTCCCTCGGGGTATTTGCGGTCTGGGGCGGCAATTTTTTCTCCTCTCCCTCTCGGCCGTCTCGTAAAGTCTAAATTACGGTACGGGGAAATGAAAAATTGTTTTTCCGTTCTTTTTTTCTCTCCTGCAAACCGCGTAAAATCGTAACTGTCGCGTGCTGCGAACGGCGGGGGTGCGCTACCGCGATACGACGTGTAACGTTATTCCTCGTCATCGTGACGGAAATTATAATGCAATGAAAAAAAAAGCGAGAGAAACAGAGAGAGAGTGGGTGAATTGAAAAAAAAAAAAAGAAAAAAAATTGTAACACGCGCGTTCGGTCAGTCAGCTGGCAAAAGGCGTGACGGCACTTTTCGTCCTGCTGCTGCCGTCTCTCCTGTTGCACTCTGCTTGCAACCGTAAAACCTATCAAGTCGCGCATAATTTTACGCTCGCCACTCACGTAGCGGCTCGTATCTGCTACTTACGTGGCGTTACCACACCGAGTGCACGCGGTTCGAAATCGTCCACGAAATACGAGCGTCATCGATCTCGTATTTTCTCTCATTCTCGCATAAAAATATGAACATCTTTCGAAATATAAATAACGTGAAATACTAAAATTTTGTGCCAAAAAGGCCTTTTTGTGGAAAAGTTTGAAAACGGACTAGAGGAAAAAAATGAATTTTTCAAATTCCGCGTCTCGTCGGCGTTAAAACTCGGGACATTCGTAAGTCGATCGTTTTGTCGTAACTCGTTTGCGATCCCCCGCGGTACGAAACAACTGACGCGAGCGGAGAGTCAATTTTCAAGGACACAAAAAATCGTTGACCCTTGCAGGAGGAAACTCCCTCTCCCTCTTTTCCCAAATTACCTCACGCGTACCGAAGAGTGCATTTACAAAAGTTTCCCGAGTGACTGATGGCACGAGACATCATTCTGACATGTGAAAACAGTCTGCCACGTGTGGAGAAGCGAAAAAAAAGAGGAAAAGTCGACATTTATTACCACCCTCGACGTCTTTATCAGCAGGACTGATCTGCGGAGGAAAACGATACCGCGATCGAGATGGACGATTAAGAAAAAGAAAAAATGATGCATTTTTTGCTCGACGGAACACAGGCACGCGTTACGGTATAATTTACCAAATTTGTAATCCATTTGTAATGTAAAAATAACGATCTCGAAAGATAATATCGAACCGGGTAACTCTGAGGGAATTTCAAAAAGCAACGTTGTTCTTCCACATTTTTTTTCGACAGCTCCGACTCCCGTTGCGTGAAAATGATGGATTCTCATCCCTCGGAAATTTCATGCAAAAGATAGCGCAAAGAATGGAGAAAAAGACACCGAAACGTACAATTTACGACACAAATATCGTTTTGCCTTGAAAAAAAAGAAAAAATGACTTCCACGGGGGTCGATGTCGTTATTACCCGTCGATTCGTTATGGTTTGCGCGCTTTCCACGAAGCTTCGCGTGGAATAATTATGATTGAACCTCGGGGGAGACCTCCCGCAGGGAATTTCAACGTTGTTTTTTTTTTTTTTTTTCATTTCCCGATAATTCAATATGAAGTAATAATGATAATGATGATTACTCACGTGGGCGTACACGAGAGTGAATTCAGCAGCAGCGTGCAGCTTTAAGTGCAACGGTGAAACGGTGCTGGCGATTCGGCGTTATTGGCGTCAACGTCACGGGGGTTTTTCGAGTCTCTCTCGGTTCGATTCGTACAGTGTTCTCTCGCTCATAAAAGCGTCTGGTGCACAGCCGCAGTCCCGACCCTGCAGGGGTAAAGAATTATTTTATATGTGTGTATATATACCTATCACCCCCGTTAACAGAGCGTAACCCCTCGTTACGATCCCTCTGTCATGACGTACTGACTGCTATACGTACGTACATACGCATTATCGTGTACGTAGAAGGCTACTTTGCCGGGCAATTAACGTAAGAACCCTTCAACATAAAAGTCGAATTACTCCGGTATAATACGGAAAAGAATTCCATTAAAGTCCTCGTCGATCAAACAGCTCTGAATAATTTTCAAAAAAATCCTGGTTTATGGAAATTCTCCGCCAAAGTTCCAGTACAAAAAAATGTATTTTCATTTGACGTGTGACTGAATGTCTGATGAATTTTCTATTGTAATTTCATTGTGAAGTAAAAACGTTAGAGTGAAAAGAGTGAGAAAAATCGCGACGTTGATTTTCAGCGGATTTTGAAGTACGCGAAATTGCGAGCTTTGGTGTCCATCCGTGTCTCGAATCGCGAGTGTTTGCGCAAATTTATTAATTAAATATCCACGTTATGCGGCCCCCGAGTCTCGAATCCAATTCGCGTTGGATATCGCCCCAGTCGCTGCGAATAATTATGCATTCATGCTGCTATTCGACGCGGTTCATTCTTGATTCTCACGTCGAGAGGGTTGCGTCGGTACTCGCGCTATTCCCTGCAGCTATGGTGTTCGGTACACTCGTCGCGAAATTGCAGCCAAGGTCTTTTGATAGAGACGTTTTTATTAAATTTAGAATCAATATTTTGATATAATTATAATTAGCTGAAAATTGAGTGAATTATCAATGAAAAATTCAACAAAACCAAATAATTTGCCAAGTAATAAGCATCACCGCTGAAACGAGGATGACAATTTTCATCAAAAATTGACATTATCTGATCCTCTTGTTTTTTTTTTCTGTCGCGACTGTACACTCCGAGTACTTTGCTGCGAATGCACGTGTGCACCACACGTACCGAGCGTGCTGCATTAACGCGCTCTTTTCCTCGCTTTCTACCTCCAATTCATATTTCCTCATGGACGTTACGTGCATAAAATTATACCGCATTTACGCGCGTCTACTCGCACTGCCACTCGATTGAGTCCCAATTAGCCATCTCGCACTCGAAATTCGTGAAATAGGGGGAGGGGAGGATTATACGCTGGTCATACGGGTGAAAAGGGTGAAAGGGCCACGCGACGTTTCGAATAATGGTGAGATGATCCCGACATATGCAAAGACTCGTGCCATTAAAAAAAAAAATGAAAAATTCGAGGGAGCAAATTTTGTCACATCATCCGATTTAATTCGTCGAGTTTTTCATTGATCGACCAGTCACTCTCTCTCTCTTTGAGCAGCTCGAGTTTTTCTACGCAGTGTGGCGAAACCATCGCGCGACACACGTCCAAAACGTACTTTTGGCATTTTTTCACAGAGTCTCCTTCGCCTCACCGTCTTTCTCTCGCTTTTTATTCTCTCCGGCTTTGCTCGAACGAATAAACAGAAAAGGAGTCCATCCAAAATCTGACAATGGGAAAAATTCGCGCACTCGCTCGGCTCCGTGATGGACCAACGGTGACTGGACGCGTTTTTTTCCTTCTCTCTTCCCCCTATCTCTCTTTCTTACTCGGTGTTTTTTTTTTAGGGTCAGGAAACGTCCGAGATCTTTCCCTCGAAGCACACAGAGTCTTGGCCGTTTTGAAAAAACTACGAGGGTCCGTCAACGTATTTCATATTCGCCGAGAAACAAGTCAAATAATTCGCAGCGTATATTTTATCGCGAATAATGGGAGAGACTTTTGTTTTTGGCATCGCGAATCGATTGGGCACGTGGATGGATCGTAAATTACAATCGAGGCAAGAGGGTGAATCGACGACATCTCGCGTAAACGACTGTGGAGGCCCTTTGACAGGACGCACTTTGTACTTCCGGCAAAGATGAGAGTAAATAAAATCCAATCAGCAGGGTATTCGAGTAGCCGCACGGTTTCCTCTCGTTTTCCGCGTAATTAACGACCGACTGACTGACAATCGAGAAGAAGCACCCTTCTGACCGCTGTCTTTGCCGAAATCTCAAAAGTTACGCCCTTGCGCTTCTAAAGTACGCTTTTTTCTTGAAAAACGAGTATATATATATATGTATACATGCATATACATCGTTCAAGGGCACGAGTCTTCCGCTCTCGGCCATTCCCACAAGATATTAACCTCGTGTACGTACGAGGGTTGGTCCAGGTGGCCCCTAAAGTTGTCAGAGCTTTGAGAGAGAAGGAGAGCGAAGGAGAGGGCGAAGAAAGAGCGAGAGAAAGTGAGAAAGAGATCGAGGATGGACTCGTCTTTGCCGAATTCAATGCAAACTTATATATAATACGGCGATATACAACGGCGATGAATGGCCGGGAGACGTTTTTCGTCAACAATGAGAGACTTGATTTTCGAATGCCAGCTCATTATCGAGCCTGCGGGTCCTTTCTCTCTCTCTCTCGCTCTCTTCTTTTTTGTCATGCTTGACTTTTTTTTTTTCTCGTGGAGAAAAGATGGCCGACCACCCGTCGATTTACCGGATCACCATTTCCTACCGCATTTCACCCATTTCTACTGCAAACAGACGTATACGACCGCGCGAGCAAACACGAGCAAACACACACCGATAAAACTCGACGAGGGAGCAAACTTTCCTCCGAAGATCGAAAGTTTGATCACTCTTTTTCCGCTTGCCCTTTTGCTCGCATCCGGATGACGGGCTCTCACGCGGTATACACTCGACGACCAACGGGGGTGGCCTCTTTCCATCGCACAAAAGGAGAAAGCTATAAAGAGCATCGCCGTGAATTACCGTGTCGTAAATTTTGGATTTTCATTGAAAAAAGAAAAACAAGCTTGTTCCGTCGCTAACAAGAGTCTTGTTTCTTCTCTCGAGGAGGATCTATAAATATGAAAGTAGGGGGGTGTATTGTGTATTGTACGTAAACCTGTATCGAAAGTGTAAGATCCTCGAGAAAGTACCGGACGTTTATCCGCAATTTATTACGAGAAACAAACTGAGATCATCCGTTTGGCGTACACTTTTAGGGACTGCGGGAGCATCCACGCTGGATGGGCAAATTTATATCGGAATCTCTCTTTCACCTCCGCTGAGTTACGCATTTTCCTCCTGGTGTTTGTTTTCGTCAAAACATACCATTGGGAAATATTTATAACGGGCAATTTCGAGCGTCGCAAATCGTTGAATGAAAACCACGGTTGGGAAAAAATGTACACCCAAGTAGGTAAAGTTTATGCGCGAGGGGGGCGCGAAAGATGCATTTTTCCTCGCGAGAAATACTGTCATCATAAATTGCAGCTGTAAATGGATATTTTGCGAGCAACATTTTTTTATCGAATTTCTTCGATCACGAGATGTTTTCCCTTTCACTGATGTGCCGGTGAATAAAAATCGAAATTAAAGATGGAGAAAATTTTTGATAAACTCCCGATTTATAAAAATTCTCGTGAAATTTGAAAATTGTTCGTTTCAGGGTCAAAGACTCTTTTCAAGTCGGGCAAAGTCGAGAATTTTCGGTGCACCGGACCACCCTCGTCCTCGTATTTGTGTTCAAGGTGTCGGGGGTGGAATTTATTCGCGACATCTGGAGGCTCACGAAAAGTGCAGAAACACAACCGTCGGATTTTTCGTTGGAGATATTTTCACACGATGCCCGTTTTGCCGATTGTCCAGCGGAGCATATCGGTCAGTGGGATTGTCGGGAATAATATAAACATATACGTATATAGATCGACGTGTCTAAAGACGGAATAAGAGACAATAGCGGTGATCGATTTCTCGTCGAATTTTCCGACCGTCCACAGCCGAGACTCCCGCCGTCCACCTACTGTCCAGCCATAATGGATCTTTAATAGCCGTCAACCTCGCTTTCGCACTGGCGAAAAGAGACAAGGCGACCACCCTCTGCTTTCGAGGCCTCCTACGGCCACGAATTTACGAGCAGAACTATTTTCCCTCAACGGGGGTGGTGGTGGTGGTGGTGGTGGTTTTTCACTCTCACACAATTTTATGTACAGATATAATTAATTTCGAGTTTCTCATACGGAAAAATGTGATTGTCACGTTGGAAAGGTCGCCTTTTCTTCCACAGAGTTTAATCTCGATGCGATTCGACGTCAATCAATTTTCACCGCATTGATAAATCGCCTCCGAGTTGGCGTGGAAAAAGAAACGGAAATTCTACGGTAGAATGGACCGATCTGGGAAAGATGATTTGTTTTGATTTCCGTGAGAGTTTATCTTCCGACGTGATCGAGAGAAGGCACGTGCGACGTCTGTCATCGTAAAAAACCAAAATTCATCAGCGTAAAGCGCTTCAACCCTTTTTCCGTCTGAAATGAGGGTCGTGAGGGCATTTTCCTCGCTTTTTAGGGATTAAATTCGTGGGGGAAAAGGGCGTGCGTTTGATCTCTGCGTACGGGCACATAAAATACGCAAACGAATACGGAATATTTACAAACATGGAGCGTATAAATAAATGTATATAAAAAAAAACAAGCCATCATTTTTAACGAATGTTTAGCTCGAATTTATGTGCGTTTATCATCGTGGAAATATTTTGTTGATTTACGTGGATGGAATTCAGGTGATTATTCAAATTATGTCGCAATTACCGTTCTTTCGAGTAGGTTCGTGGTTAAAAGTTGTTTTTTTTCCAAAGGCCGGTGATTTAATCTACATAATGGATACGTTATACGACGAATGGACGAGGAGAGGAGGAGTAAATATTGCGGACGCTGGGGCCTTTGTGGTCTCGATGTAAAACGAAACGCGATCTTATTACGCTCGGATGTGTATGACGAACATCGTGCGCGAGAGCCAAAGAATTCCACCTACTATTTTTTCCTCCTTTTTTTTCTCCATTCGTCTCCCCAACCATTTCCGGCCACCCTTGCGGTTTAACTCTTGGCACGCGGACGACTGCACGATTACGATAATTAGTTTGACCCCTCGGACCCTCCGATCCAAACGGAAAAATCGAGTATTTCGATTCGAGGCTGAATTTTCATGAATTTTTTTTTTTTTAGCCAAAATCTGAGTTTTTTAATTGATCGGGACGACAAGAGGATTGAGGAAAAAGTAATACGCGAGAGGCTAAATTTCTCCGTTGTGCGAAATTGATAAAAATCGCGTAGTCGGCGATTAGGGGTAGTTTTCGCGGCGTGAGATCGGCGCTAGGCTCCTTTTGGAGAAACATTCACGCGTCAAGAGAGCTATTATAGCGCGGGGCGAAAGACGCGCGCGGTGTTTGAAAACAAATGATGCAAAGATCTCGATCGTTTCTCCTTTTTTTCCCAAAGGTTTTAGGGTGCGTATTTTATTTATACTTTATCCAGGCCGATCGGCTTTTGTGACACCCTTGCCGGAGATCAAACTTTCCCTCGCATACAAATGGAATCTTGTTTTCTTTTCGTCAACCCTTTTTTTTTTCATCGAAAAAAAAAGAATAATTAGCCGATCGAGCGACGGAGAAACTTGTTTCTCTTTCAGGGTCACCGCAAAAACCGGCAAGGGCTCGGAATATTGTTTAGGGTGGATGGGGATTTTTTACACCCTCTTTCTTCCCTACTTTCGTGATATTTTCCATCCGGCGAACGATTAAATCTCTCGAGCAATAATGCCGAGGTCCGAGGGGGTTGCAGCGACGTGCAACATCGATTCTGCGCGTGCGAATGGGGGGGATGGGGTTAAGGGGACCGATTATCCTTACGACGTGAATTCTTTCTCGCGTCAAGGGGTAGTAAACAGTTTTTTCTTCACCCTTTCGCCGATTCGTCGAGGACCGATCGAACGAGAAGGGAGCAACGTGAAATATCAGGGCAAACAAATATTATATACCTGCGGAATACGCTTTTGTGCCAAACATCGATCCGCGCATTATTGTTGTTATCTTTTTCTATTTTTATCTCGAGAAATTGTTCGCTCCTTGGCGCTATTTAATTTTACCGTTGCGTGAAAAATTATTTTCAGCGATAATCAGTTTTTTCAACCCCCTTTTAACCCTCTCTCACGTGCAAAGAAAACGTCGAAGAAACCGATGGGTGCGGGCATACGAGTGTGAAATCGAGATCGTTACGATGACGAGGCTATTTTGGAAAATGAGTCGAACCGAAAAATATAACCTGGATTTTTCAATCCGTCGTTACACACGTTATGTGCATACAAATAAACACAGAGGACTTTATAGCCCACCGAATATGATTTCGCCCTTGTGCAACGGGATACACACATTTCGCCAGCAAAATTCCCATCGAAAGTCCTCCCCGTTGCAGTCGGGATGAAAAAAAAGCTTTTTCCTCGAAGCCTTTTTCGCCAGAAACGAAAAATCTGCACCCTCACGAAAATCATCACAAATGGAAACTTTTGAAAAAAAGGGTTTTTCGAGTCACTGAAACTCGGGGGTTCATTTTTTCCCCATTTTCCGGTGTTTCGTTTTTTTTTCATACATTTTTTTCTCCATAAGTAGCGAAATGAAGGGTGTCGAGAAAAAAAAACGAAAGGCGGAAGGAATGTGCCGGCGTGAAAAATCGATGAAGCAAAAAAACATCGATGCGCCACAGCAGGGTCGTGTGAACTTTGGCAATTGAAACGATGCGCGAAGAAAATTGTCGAGAGGCTCGAGGGAGAAGAAAAATGTTGGCAAAGGGTGAAACAGCATCCCTGGCAGGGAAAAAGTAGAATTTTGCAGCACGAAGTGTTGAATTCTTTCGTCTCATTAGTTTTATCGCCGGAAACTCCATCACGGGGTTTTTCTCTCCCTCCGTGGCAACCTCCTCTCTTCATCCTGGCAATAAAAAATACTTCCAAGCGATTTCCCGCGCGACGTAAAAATCGTAAACAAAACAAAGAAGCACAGGCGAATCGCGCGTCTCTGCCACCGTCGAGCAATAAAAAAAGGGGCGAAAATGCATGCATCTCGTAACAAATTGTTTGAGGGATAACGCGGGAAGGGTTGAAGACGCGATGTGCTACTCTCCGAGTGCTGACGATCATCGATTTTGTTCGAGAGAATTTTTTTTTAACAACAAAAATTGGATACATTTATAAAATCGTAAAAAAATAAGAAATTTTTTTTTTTTTCACGAACGTTTGCAGGGGTTGAAAAAAAGGGGTGCGGTGATTGAGCCAGGCGGGAGAAAATAATCTGAAATCTCTCGTAAATTTAGCACGTGACAGCGAGGGCAGCCGGCGGGTGTTTGGCGTATGCGCCCGTGGTTTTTAATCGTATTTTTCAGTGCTGCACGGTTCAACGACCACTCGATTAAATACCTCAAGGATTATACACATGGATATATATAATATTAGTAAACAGTAATAAGGGCGTGTTTACAGTCGGTAGATTTATTGAGACAGGAAATAAACGGGGCGAGGACGCACGTGCGCGCACCACCAGTCTCGTTACGTTCGATCGCTCGATGCGATTAAAATTACGCGCTGATATCGATCAGTCCAATTTCTTTTTCTCCCTCCCCCTGGCCTCTTTTCTCTCGTAATTTTGCTCCCCGACGCTGCACGACTCTAAAAGTACCGCCATTAGCCTTTCCACGCCAATTCCACAGACGCTGCGAGCATTCGTACGACGATTGAATTCGTTCGAAGCAAACTTTGGCGCTTGAATTCTTCCTCCACTTTCTTACGTTTATTTCCAAAGTTTTCGCGATACCGAACGTTGAATCGAAACGCAAATAATCACTCCTCGAAACTTTCCGATGTTTTTTTTTTCGTTTCTTTAAACTTGCGCAAACTTTTATGAGTATATCCGGTCGATATCGTTCTGGAGAAGAAAGAAATAACAATTTCGTCGCGGAATTGGAATCGAACGAAAAAAAATTGTCGATCGATTCCGGCGAAAATCCACCGTATGTTTTACGAGCGAAAACCACAGCGAGCGAAAAAAATATACGTGTACCGGGCATGATGTAGGGCGATTTCGTGAATCAGGACTGTCACACCTGCTTCTCCCCTCCCGGTGGGACTTGCAACCCCCTGTGTACCCCCTGTACACACACGCGCGATATTAATATACGCGTATTAAGCTGCTGTTACGTCTGTCTGCATGAAAATACATATATATATCGGTCATAATAATATAAAAAAAATGTTATGCCATAAAAGTAGTGCGTGGCGACGCAACGTTGTTTCCCGAAACGAAAAATAATGAGAAACACCGCACATGAATATGCAATTTCGTGTAACGGCTAGTGCGCACGGGGGTCTGTACGGTGGATATTCTCTCGCTGTCGTTGCATTTTCTTTCTCCTTTTTTCCTTCATTTTTTCGAATGCACAAATGTGCCTCGTAGTTTGGTGCACGTACGAGCGCAGCCACTTTGCATTTATTACCATATTCCCCGACGCAAAGTGCGTGTGGGTGTCGAGAAATTTAAAACAGAAGCTCAAATGATATTCAGACCGGTGTTTCGATGGTGGTTTTATATCCCTCTTTTTTTTTTATCGACTTTTCGTTAAATTCCGTCCACGACGTATCTCTTTTCCCTTTACTTCCGGTGCACGACTGGCGACAATTCCTCCGCTCTTACCATCTCAATTTCCTACTTTTCTCAAGTTGCATCCGTGAAAACTGCGGAGGGACGAAAACACTGGGCTCTGTGTGATGTGCATTTTTTATTTCGTCCCTTCTTTTTTTTTAACGCCGAGAATCGCACGCCTCATTAGGTTCAGTCTGGCCAGGACGAAGGCACGATGACGGAAAAGAGAAAAAAAAAGAGACAGAAAAAAAATGTTCTCTCAATGAAAAGATTCTTGGAGTATAAAACGCGCGATGACTTTCGCTGGAACTTTCATCGAATTCACCATCAGGGAGAAAGTAATCTCTACCCTTACCCCCCCCTCTTCCATCTCGTCTTTCTCTCGCTCTCTAAAATTTTTGGCTCAACGGCTCGAGATATAAATGTAACGCCAAGGGTGTTTCGAGATCGTATACGAGTGTCTGTTGGTGCGTACAGAAAGGAGCCTGGTACGCAGCCCCGCGGATGAGGATAACTGGGATGCTGCGGAGGGAAAGAGCGAAGAAAGGCTGCACTTTTGATGCTTCAAGGCCACCGTCTCGACAAATATATATTTTTCCGTCGCGCCCTCCCATCCGAACCTTTTTTTTGTTGGACATCCCTTATATTTGAACATGGATGAGTTTATCTTTGCACGCACGAGAATAAAATGATCTGGAATTTCTCTCGACTTTTTTTATAATCTTTTTTTCCGGTCCTCCATCGTATATCTTTTGTTTTCCGTCGCGCATCCTGCAGTTTCGAGGAGAAAGGCTGCGGTGGATTTTACAGGGTTGGATGAACCTCGCGGACCTCGGAGGCTTCGTACGGTACGAAGCGAGAGAGAGAGAGAGAGAGAGAGAAAAACGAGTAACGAAGGGTAAAAAGGATCTGTGCAAATAAAATAAATACTTTATTGACGATACGTGCCATTTGACTCTTTTTTCTCCTCGTTTCTCTTTTATGCCCGATTATTTTATTGACGAATCATTGTGCGAAGAAGCAGAGAAAAAACGGAGGTAAGAATCGATCTGTGTGACCGTCGAGACGAGGATGAAGATTCCCGGGGTGGAAAATAATATACTTTATGGACCATAAGGTATCTTTTTCATCGAGCCTCATGATTATTTCATTGCAATATCAATAAATGGGGAAAAAAAGGCACGAAAGAACGAAACGAGAAATTTTCAAAGGGAAAAAGTGCCATTCGTCTCTTTTTTTCCCTTTCTCTCTCGTCGTCGGCTGTAATTTATCGCGATATCGCGGAAGAATCAGTGACGAAGCCGTGTCGTCGTAAATCTCCATCGGGAAGAGGGGGTTGAATTTAATACGTGAAAAATGAAACGTCCATCGACGAAATCGAGGTTCACGCGGTGTGGTTGAAGAAAAATACTCTTTTCGAAACAATCGATATTTACAATCCTCGTAAATAGAATACCAGATTGATGCTTTATGAATTTAAATATCTCGATCTATAAATCGCTTATTGAGAGGATCGGACTATTATTGGAAATGTCCCGACACCTCGTATACGCTCTCGTGCACGTATATAAAACCTTTCAAACGATCTATAACGTGTACTACTACGTATAAGAGCAGACACGTGTATTATAACCGTACGATTGATCGAATATGCAGCACGTGTTTGAAACGATGGTTCGATTATAAATTGACGAGAGACCTGTTCGTTCCTTTTCTCGACACACGCGAATAACATACCTGGCTTTTAATGAAATGCGCATGCATCGATACCTCGATGTTTCGAGAAGAGGCGTAAATGCGATACAGACGTAAAATACACGTACATACGCAGTGGAGGGACAATGAAAATGAATATCGAAAGAGCCAAGCTGCGATACTCGTGTGTGTCATTATGAATACAAGATGGGAGTCGATCGCGACCCATTTATTTCAGCCTCGCTAGCCTCTTCGATTATACATGACACACAAAGTGCGTATGCTTTTTCCAACCCCCCGAGGCTAAAGCCGAGACCCGGAGACTCCGGGGGCTCGAACTGGTTTTCGATTTCGCGAGGAACGACATTTTTCGTACCATCTTTTATTCGCATTTAAATCATCTCGACGTCGTTTCAATGTCGTCCGACAGCGACTATTCAGTATTCTTCTCCCTTTTTTTCCTACCACAACTCGGAATAATTATCGCGGTATTTCGTGAATCGGAGAGCGATAAATATCGTTTTTGTCGAGAGGGTAAAAACAATTCGCCACCCTCCGACAGGTGGCGTCTTGGATCCGAGATTCCGCGCGTTTTCGCTCGTAAAACTGACGAAAATTGGTCCACTCCCCTTCGGGGTTTGCCCAATTTTCTTTCGATTCAAAATCCATGTTGAAAATGTTCTTTTTTTCTCTTTCACGTCGCGATTGGGGTGAAAATCGTGATCCAAATAGAGTCGTGAGCACGTGAATGGAGGACGCGAGAATTTCGCTACGTTTTTCTTCTCACTTTTCTCTCGCGACCCTCCGCTCGCGTGTACTCTCGTTTTCGCCCTTCGCGAAAAAGAAAAAAAAGAACAGTTCGGTCTCAACGTTCGTCTCTGGGGCGCGATGTTTAATACGAGACAGGAGAATCCGTATCGAGGAAGAAACGTGACTGACTGACGTGGGAACGTCAGATTTATCCGACGACGATCTCGATTCGTACGCATGTATAAATCGTATATTCATTCTATTATCGTATGTGTATGTGTGTGTGTGTGTGTGTGTGTGTGTGTGTGTGTGTGTGTGTGTGTGTGCAACTAGATCCGATGTGGAGGGCAAAAAAAAAAGGTAAAACTCGTCTCTGCGTTAAAGAGGGTCAAGAGAGCACGCTGAGAAAAAATCTCGCGTGGATCACAGATGCTGCGTGAAGATCGAAGATACTCGCGGAAAATAGATTTCATGCCACTTGGCGAATCTCATCGACATCGATTTTTTCAAATTTTCCCCCCAATTTGTTTTTTTTTTTCATCAAGATTTTTCAAACATCGATCACGCGAATTTACCATTTTTTTTCGTGAATTCATCGGATAATTTCACGGCTGAATTGGAAAAATTGCGACGAAAAACTCGATCAATGTCTTACGAGAGTGCGCGAATCGTCTCACGTGACACGTTTCAATCGACGTCGGATGGATCGAGAGAGCAAAAAACTTGTCTCTATGGTCAAAAAAATGACGATATTTTTTTTTTTTCACGCTTTCTTTTCCCCCTTCGCCTTCGGAGCAGTTCGATGACGGAAGACTCGCGGGATAAACTCGCACGGACGGAGGCGAAAAAAGTGGTTGAGAAATTTACGCCCCAAATTGGTGCTCGTCATCGCGAAAGCAGCAAAGGAGTAGGCTTTTTTTTTCGAGCGCAAAGAAAAAAGAAACGTAAAGGAGAAAATGATCCTGAAGAAACGTGAGATGATCCGTCAAAGTGACGTTTGCGGTTCGTCGTGTGTTTTTTTTTTCTTCATTTTTTTTCAATTTTTCCCTCATCCCCCTTTGGTCTCGGCGATGTTTTTCTCTGTGTTCTGGCGTGAAAAAAAAAGAAACGAAAAAAATTGCCCCCGCAAACGACTCGAAGGACGCTGGGATGAAAAATGAACGGAGAATATGAGATGAGAGAGGATAGACAGAGCGTTTATTCGCCGTGGATGTTCGCAACTTTTTTTTCCAGCGCAAGGGTGAAAATGAAAAAAAAAAAAAGAAACCTGAGGGAGGAACTTTGCTCAGATTCGTCGATCGTTTCTCGCGAAGAGGGTACATCTTTTTTTTTCTTCAAAGACCCATTACTTTCCACTTTGATCGATGATAAAAAGGTCATTTAGAAAATGCAAAAAAAAAAGAAAAGAAATCGAGTTTTGCTCGACCGTCAAAAATATTATCAAAAAAGGAGAGGAGGTTTTTATTTTTCTCAATCATTCGCTCTGAATTTCTCAACGATTGGACGTTGAATAAATACGTGAAAATACCACTGTGAGGCCTTGCACTAATATCAGAATACTATTATTATTATTATTATTATTATTATAACGAGTGTATGCGTAATTAGCGTTAATACGCGACGCGATCGTACTTTGCGTTGCGATGACATATGTCAATGTATTTTCGTATGAGTACACACGTGCCACATCGACCGTACGTTAACTTTATTTTTTATTTCTTTTTTTTTCTCTCTCTCTCTCTCTCTCTACACCGTTTGCCTGTCGAGCCGTGACCGTTAATCTATAATTCGTATACACAGAGATAACTTTTTCGTCATATGCGGGGCCGCGTGCGCTGAGGATTTTTACGATCGGCTAGAAATTATGGCGAGACCCCGCGTTCTCAACGGCCCCGACATTTTCATTAGGGTCTATTGCATTTTTCGTTTTTTTTTTTTTTTCGAAATTAACGAAATACCGTAATACCGCGACGATCCGTTTGAAGGTATTTCAACGAGATGAATGGATGAATATTCGGGAGAAAAAACAATTGAAAGGTGCAACCGTCGGAGGCACCTTTGACCGATGCGGGCGTATATTCGGATATTTTTCAGTAAAATGTTTATCGATCTTTTTGTGTCTCGTGTGTATTTAATGCACGAATGAGGAAAAAGTGGTTTGAAGGA
The DNA here is from genome assembly GCA_959613375.1 of Heteropelma amictum. NCBI lineage: Eukaryota > Metazoa > Arthropoda > Insecta > Hymenoptera > Ichneumonidae > Heteropelma > Heteropelma amictum. Next base: position 15,448,713 of record OY390726.1, read on the forward strand.
AGGTAAAACCTCGATCTCGAGTTGGAAAAATATTGCGGTATAATGCGTATATGGAGGCTGAAGAATCGCGGGTACGAAAAATCGGTTGACGTTTCACGTCTGATGTACGGATGACGGTCAGCGGCAGCAGCAGCTGTCCCGCATATAACTTCTCGGCGCTGCAAAGACTCGTCATTGGCAGACGCGACGCGGTAAAGGTCCGGCGATCATACTCCTTGTGCATACATAAACACCGACCTGGTCGATATTTTCTTTTTTCTCCATTTTTGCACAACAGAAAGGCGTAATCGACGGAATTTTTGACGAACGCTTTGACGCGAGTTACGACCTTTTTCTTCGTGCTACAATGGAGATGTGTATTTTTGAGAGAGAAAAAGCAGACGAGGGTCGATGCTGCGCACTGTGTGTGATCCAATTTTCCGTACATGTGGGGAAATGGAAGGATCGCGCAAAAATTTTCGTAAAAGAAGAAGAGAAAAAAAGAGCGTCGCAGGGGAAGAAGGAAAATATTTACCGAGCTGCGCGCGCGACAAGGTGGCGTTTTTTCGTGACGACGAAAAGACGAAGCAATTATGTACAACTGTGTGCTGTACGATCGGAATTAAAATGAAAAATATGGGAAAACACACCCGCGCAACAAAAAGGTAATGGAATTTCGCCAGGAAATTCATTGTTTGTTTGCCGGCCGATTTGGGAAAATGAAATTTCAATGAGAAAATTGAGAAAAAATGGAAACTATTTGATTAGATTGGTTTTTTTGGAATTTCGCATTTAATTATTTAGTTTTCGACGAAATACCGGTGATTTTCGTAATCAGCGGGAAAAAATACATCGATATAGACTGTTAAAAATCATTTTTGAAATCCAACATTTTTACCCATTTTTCGCCGGGTTGAGTTGATTCACCAAAAGGGCTGCCATTTTTTTGCCTTTTGAGGTAGATACTCCAACTTGCGCTTATTCTCTTCGCAATTGTTGAGGCTTCGAAATGCCGTTTGATTCAGGTAGATATCTTGATTATTCGATTTTTGGCAGAATTTTTAAGTCGGACCATCGATTTTCGCCAATTTTGCCATACATACCCCTTTGCGTTTTTTTTGCCGATTTTCAACATCGATTTTGAGGGTGAAGGAATCTAGCTATCGACATTTAACTTTCACCATTCTTTAAGTCTACTCGAGGGCTATCCAAAACCCCCCCAAAAAGTCTATCTAGCTCAATTAGGACGGAAGTTATGAGCATTTGAAATTCCGACTTTTCGACGATTCTGGAGAAATGGCCAAAAACGATGAAAAATTTTTTTTTTCAAATTTTCAATTTTTCAGGACCTTAACCGATCGGAAATTTCCCGCTGATTACGAAACTCACCGACTTTTTCCCGAAAACTCGATATTTCAATGAGAAAATAGCAATTAATTGATAAAATTCGTATTATCGCATTTTCGGACCGAGATATTGGGTTTTCGCCGAGTCCACTAAAATGTTTGCCATTCTTTTTCCCTTCGAGATAGCACCAACGTTTGATCTTTCACTTCGCAACATACACACGTGCAAAAAACGTCTTTAACACATGTAACAAGCGTGAGGAAAAATCCTTCTCCAGGGACAAAAATTTTTCACGTTTTCACGATCGATCCAAACAAAGATTGACATTGCTCCATATTTTTGATCGATTTTCCTTCCCTCGAAGCTTCGTAATTGTCACGGAGAATCGTAAGATCCAAACGAGAAAAAAATCTTCTTTTAAAGATGGCAAAAGTACGATCTTGAGAAATCGTTTCCGATTTGTCACCGTGTTTTCTTTTTTGTCCGAAAAAGCCACCCATGGCTCTTTCCGGGGTGGCTTCTTCCGGTGTGTCATCATCAGCGTTGAGAGACTCGGACGTACCCGGGAGCATGAAGAAAACATTAAGAAAAACATGTTTTCACGAGAAGAACGTCCTCCTCGGAGGTGTCCCTCGTCCATGTTCAACTCCTCGTCCTGACGTTATATTCCACGTCTCATGGGCGTACTGTGTGCGTCATCATTTATCGAGCCTCGTAAAAATTAATCAAAAGAAGAAAAAAAAAAAACGCCTCGCGCCCTTGTGCTTTTCCTCTACTCGTTCCGAGCTTTCCGCCCTTTCGCAAAGCCCACATAAATGGAAATACAATTGTGCACGTAGTACATGTGTACCGCGGTGTTTGACGAGCGAGCACGTGACCGAGTTACCGCTGTGACGAGTACAAATCGCTTTTGACGTGACGTCAATGCTTCGAGGCGTCGACCCAACATCCATCACGCGCTTTTCCATCAAAAAGTACGCGTGGACCAGAGGCACGAGATGAAAAGAGGTTACAATGCGAGAGAGAGACAGAGAGAGAAGTGGAGAAAAATTGCTGCTGACACAGATCGCATAATTTGCCACACGTGGCATTCACCGATAAAATTGTATAAATACACATCGATGCTCGATTTAATATTCCCAATTTTTGCATCGACATTATGTACCAAATAAGCCACCGTTTAAATGTTACTACCGAGTTACGGAGAGGATAAATTGGTAGATCGAAACGGAGATGGAAAATAGATAACATCGCGTACACGTCGATGTTCAAGAAGGACGTTCGAAGCCATCTGTCAGTCGGAGGTTTTGTTCCTCGAGTACACGTGTATGCTTTTATTCTCTTCGGAGGAGACTGAAGGAGATGAGAAAAAATTGGTCCATCTCGAGTCGCGGTCGAGAGTTTGCCAGTGTCTTTGAGTCGATCGATCGCCTCGAGTGAGGGTGTTGCGTCCCATCCTCCCTTACATAGAAATCTTTCAATGTGGTTTTTCCGAAAAACTCCCATGTCCTTCTGTCCCTTTTTCTCCCTCCCTCTCTCTTTCTTCCTATTTTTATTCTTAAAGATGTTCTACGACTCCTGATTTAGTGGACGACATATCGAAGTGATGTTTGAGTAATTGGAGACCCTGATGGGACCCTGACCCCACGAGAAGAATCGCCTCGTCTGACTCGTGCCACGGGACAATTGTCGAGAAATGAAAGGGACCATTCGGAGATGCGGAATAGAAAGGATGAGGGGGAAGACGAGAGGAGAGAAGCTCGCGCGAGCGCGGGTGAGCCTCGCGTAGGCAATTTATTTCTACCTTGTCGAAAAATTGTCTCGGAGCAGAGTCTAGGGAAGAGTGGCAGAGGGGCAAGGGGAGGGGGGGATCATCCATAGAATCTCGCCAACACGAGGGATTATAGTATATAAACGTTTCTTTGCTAAAGTTTAACGGCCGTAAGATTGCGGAGTGCGCGTTTCTCGCTCTGCCCGTACGCGCTGCGGGCACTTCATCTTGCGTTTGCCTGAATGGGAAACGAGGTGTGTAACAGAACGGAGGCTTTTGTCATCTACCACAGAGGTCGCGCGCGGCAGCACGCGAAGACGCAGAAAGACACGGAAGCGAACAGAGAAGCTGGAGCCTCCGTTGTACGCGTCTTTGGGACACAATTCGCACTTCCGGTCTCGTTGGCTCTGGTCCTGGCTCCTTTGCCAGCGCACGAGACCCTTTGATTTGACGAGGAGCAACGCGAGGGGCTTTTAAAAAATAATAACAAAGGCGAGAAATTGAAGCTAAATGGACGAGCATTTTAACGAGCTCATTTGCGTCTCAAGGCCAGACGAGGGACCAGCTTTTTTCATTTATTTCTGAAAAATTCGTTTCTTCGAACTTTTTCGTACTTTTTCGGAGCCGTTTGCTCGCGAACAAAGCCGACGAATTTGTCGAAAAAAATTATTCGGTCGATTGCGCGTTCTTTGATCGTCGAACGTCGGTTATCGCGCGGGCGCGCACACATTTCCATCGGAAAACGACGATTTCAGCTGCGTCGAAGAAAAAAAAAAAACAGGAGAGCCGTGGGTTTTTTTTCTAATATTTACTATCGATACGAAAAAAAAAAAGGACCAAGATTTTTCGGTCGCGTGTGTGGAGGAGTCGAGGGTGTACTGTTTACTCGGAAAGTTTTTTTTTTTTTCCGTCAAGCCGAAAAGCCCTATCCGCATGACGACCCGAATCTTGAATAGGACAGTGAGGAAGGACCGGGATTTTTTTTTCATCGAAAGATTCTCTTCGGTGGTGACAGGCTCAAGATCGATCGTTCGACGAGAGTACATCCAGCACGATTCCAAGCACTCTGTACGTTCCAGGATCGCAACGAGGCGCGCGCCTAACCTCCTAACCTGTGAAATATGACTATATATACGCACACCGGCGCGTCTATATATATATTCATAAATCCGGTTACGGTTTCGCGCGGACCGTCAAATAGGATCAAGAGAAGGCTCGAAGGAGGCGAAAAAAGCCCCTACGGCAGCTCCGTATAATTGTTTCCGCAGTCGATCCACCAACAAATGGAAAGAGAACGCCACGCGTGAAGAAAAATCGACTGCCTCCACCCTCTATAATCCCAACGAGATCAATTTTGCGTTAAAACCATCTGGACTTGTGCATAAATGTTTGACCCCCTTCACCCTCCACCCCTGGATCATTCTCTCATTTTCACCCTCCGCGATGATGTATTCCCAAAACAAGAATCCATGCCGCGTCGCGAGGGAGCCTGGGGCGAACGAAATAAAAGGGACAGTGCGGAGAAGATGCAAAATCACGCCCGATAGATGGATTCGATCGTCGATCTCGCGACGAGAAAAAATCATTTTCGCCATAGGAGAAAATTTTTGCCGATTTTATTCGTACACGCAGGGGGTGGGCAGCGATGTTTCGAGCGAGAGGAGGATAAAACAATCGTCGAGGAATGTGAATTCTCGCGTGTAGAAACACCGGCGAGCGAGAAGGATCCGCGGGAATGCTAATTGAATTTTTAGAGTGGTCCGGTCAGTTTCGAGTGAGCTGGGAGCGTGGTGGGGGGTGGAGGGGAGAATGGTAGGTGGCGCTCCGCGCGAAGAGGCCCCGGGCAGCTCGGGTCCCAGCGGCAGTAAGCCAACTTTACCTGTATGGACTCTCTCTCTCTCTCTCTCTCGCGCGCTCTCCCCGTGTTTCCCCCACCCGAGTCTACATAAGGCCCTGACGACATTCCCCACCACGTCAGTCGAGTATCAGCCGTTGTCGCGACGTGACGTTGCATCGACGATTCGTGAGGTTGCCATGCCGCCGCCTCCACCATTCTAGTCTACTCTGCCTCGTTAAACCCGTGGAGTGTCCTAGTTTTTAGTTACTTAGCGTTATTACCGTGTTTTTATTGTTCCTTTCCATCTCCCGCTGTTGTTTCGTTAGAGTCTGTGTTTTCGTGAAACGTGAGAGAGGATTTTTCCATTTCGTCCTTTTTGCACGACGAATTGCGGATGTACGATCGGTGAAGGACCTAATCGCACAGTGAGTACAATCGCACCATTTTCCACTCCCCTCGTTTCAGCCCCGTGAATTTATCAAAGAATCGCGTATCGTCGAGTGATTTGGATAAGAATTTTTCCACTCCTTCGCGTGTTTTATCGCCACGTGGTCGGATTTTCCAAACAAAGATTCTCGCGCGAATTCGATTCTTTTTTTTCCACCCGCAATCGTCTCGACAAACTTGTACAACGAATATTCCATCGTTTTTTTTTCAACATCGAATTATCGTACGCCACTTTGGACCGTCCATTTTTTATTTCCCCTAATTGATAATCAATGCGTCTATTGCATATAATCGCAAAAATGTGAGGGGTGAGAGGGCTCTTTGAGAGTCAAGAGGGTGGTAAAGAATTTCTTGGGTGTACAGACTCGAGGTTTTTTTCGAAAAAAAAAAAATCGTTATTACGCTTTATCGTACTTTGCGAATCGGCCGACTCGCGAGGGTTAATGCCGAGTGTGTACATTTTACCTGTACACCGAGGCGCCTTACATCACGCATGGTTGAAAGGGGTTGCGCGATTTGCCTTCTTCTCCGCCTCTCTCGTTCTTTCGACATGTTTCTCTAGGATCTCTCGTTGCGTTTTCCCTTCGCTTTATTCTTATTCACATTCGCCACGACCGCACTATGCTAATCCGATCGCGATCTGGATTTCATCTGCGCGTACATCGCATACATATATATATTGAGTATATATCGTGTACAATAGCTCGATTAAAGACCTCGATCACTCGGCCCTTTGCAGCACGATCTTTTTTCGCGCACGTATTTCTCATGTAAATGCTCGTCGCGCCACGACGAATCTCGCGCTTCTATTCAAGGTTGGAAAAGAAAAAAAAAAAAAGGCTCGATTGCCTCGACCGAATTTGATAAAATGTTGATGAAAAAAACAACGTTAAATTCGCGATCTTTATCGATTTTACGGGAAAATCGATGAAATTAGGAGAATCCAATTATCGCCTGTCACTTTTCCGTCAAATCGTTCGCATTATCGCGTAATAACGAATGAAATTTCGACGCGAGAATTATCGAGTCATTTCCCCTTGATCGATCGTTTTTCCATGATCAATCAGGATGAAGAGAAGCCTCGCTGTCGGGATAGATTCGTTGGTGAGGATTTTCTTTTTTCATTACGATGAAAAAAAAAAAAAAAAAAAAACACGTGTCGCAACCCTTTCTCCGGCGCGGGATGGGACAAAGGGGTACGACACTGGGATTATCATGCGCGAGCACGAAGGGCGACGCGGTATAGAGTCGTAAAAAAAAGGAAAAAAAGACTCTGAAAAATCGTCTTTCGATAGACTCGGTCGGCAAATTAAGACTAATGAAGTCGTCGCGGGGATTAAACGGGAAAAAGGGATGCGAGAATGAAAAAAAGAGAAGTTTCTTTCGAGAGCTCGAATCTTCAACCCTTCACTTTCTCGCGTTGCGTAACGGTCGGAGACGCGAGAGAACAACCCTCCGGCTCATGTGTCGCCCGAAAGATTCAAGAGGAGAGAAAAAGAAGCGTCGAGCCTCGAGCGGAAGCGTTCCACGCGCGATTCCGCACACGACGAGTCGTGAAAAATTTAACGACTCTCCGAGTTGCTCCAGGGGTAGTTTTTAGCCGGGAGGGCCAAGAGCCTCGGTGCCAGTACACCGGAGAACGGAGATGAGAACGAAAAAAAAAAAAAAACGAACAAGTGCAAGGAGATCTTACGCGCTGAATGGAGAAGAAAGTGTCTGGAAAAAAGGAAACATGGCGTCCAGAGGAGGGATGATAGATACCCGGGGCTACGAACGTCACCGCGATAAAAATCGATGGAAAGAGGAATGAGAGAGAAGACGCGAGAATAAAGAAACAGTGGCGAGAGAAAAAGGCAAAGAGGGCGCTCGCGCATCTGCGCTCGGCGGAGACGAAGGGAGGCCCAGCGCCATATTGAAATAGACGAAAGATACACAAAAAGAAGTTAAGGCTAGTTCGGTAGAATCCAAATCCCACATAGAGATTCTTCTCCCGATGCTTTTGGCACACGTCGGGATAAATCTTTTACCCACCCCTCCTCCCCCGTCTTTTTCTTCTTCTTCTTCTTCCGCTTCCTCCTCCCCTTATAATTGTATTTCATTTTTATTTCTCGAGAAGGAGGAGAAAGAAGGGGGGCAGCAGAGGGTGCAAAAAGCGCAGGGCGTGCGATCCGCCGAAAAGTATAAAGTAAAAGAAGAAAAAAAAAGGGAATAAATCTCGAGGAACAAATCCAAAAAGCGGTGCCTCCGCACTGCGGGATTCTCGATTCTTTCGTCTCTCCTCCGCCGTTATTCTCCCTCATTGTTCCCGCGCGATTATTTTCGTCCTCTCCGCAAAAACCCTCGCGATCGAATTTAAGGTAGTTCTATCGTTTTATCGTTTTCTTAAGATTTTGTTGAAAATTTGAATACGTATTCTTTGATGTCATATATACGTGTGTAATAAATTTTGGAAGGTTTTACCACGTGGAAGTTGAGATATTTATTGGTAAAAATCACAATTTTCGGTAGTCTCTCGTAAGAGCGCGTGTTAAAAGTTGCATTTTCATCAATGAATATCTTGGCTTCTACGTGGTGAAGCCTTCTAAAACTTTGCATACATTTTTATGCAACATCAAAGAAGATTTCTTGAGTTTTCCAACAAAATCTTAAGAAAATTTTTTTCGCAATTTTTGTAATTATAGAGCAAGCACATATCACCTGGGATGACCGTGAATTTGGAGTATGCTGTTCTTTAGTCGATTTGCAACAACTTTTCTTATTTAACCGAAGCCCGCGAACCATTTTGTACGTGAGAAAAACTGCAAAACAATTTCTCGATTTGAATCTAACGATAGAACTACCTTAAGGTAGTTCTATTGTTTTATCGTTTTCTTAAGATTTTGTTGAAAATTTGAATACGTATTCTTTGATGTCATATATACGTGTGTAATAAATTTTGGAAGGTTTTACCACGTGGAAGTTGAGATATTTATTGGTAAAAATCACAATTTTCGGTAGTCTCTCGTAAGAGCGCGTGTTAAAAGTTGCATTTTCATCAATGAATATCTTGGCTTCTACGTGGTGAAGCCTTCTAAAACTTTGCATACATTTTTATGCAACATCAAAGAAGATTTCTTGAGTTTTCCAACAAAATCTTAAGAAAATTTTTTTCGCAATTTTTGTAATTATAGAGCAAGCACATATCACCTGGGATGACCGTGAATTTGGAGTATGCTGTTCTTTAGTCGATTTGCAACAACTTTTCTTATTTAACCGAAGCCCGCGAACCATTTTGTACGTGAGAAAAACTGCAAAACAATTTCTCGATTTGAATCTAACGATAGAACTACCTTAAGGTAGTTCTATTGTTTTATCGTTTTCTTAAGATTTTGTTGAAAATTTGAATACGTATTCTTTGATGTCATATATACGTGTGTAATAAATTTTGGAAGGTTTTACCACGTGGAAGTTGAGATATTTATTGGTAAAAATCACAATTTTCGGTAGTCTCTCGTAAGAGCGCGTGTTAAAAGTTGCATTTTCATCAATGAATATCTTGGCTTCTACGTGGTGAAGCCTTCTAAAACTTTGCATACATTTTTATGCAACATCAAAGAAGATTTCTCGAGTTTTCCAAAAAAATCTTGAGAAAATTTTTTTCGCAATTTTTGTAATTATAGAGCAAGCACATATCACCTGGGATGACCGTGAATTTGGAGTATGCTGTTCTTTAGTCGATTTGCAACAACTTTTCTTATTTAACCTAAGCCCGCGAACCATTTTGTACGTGAGAAAAACTACAAAACAATTTCTCGATTTGAATCTAACGATAGAACTACCTTAAATGCCGTCTCTCCCTCGTTTCGCGCGCGTACTTTTTTTCAACCCTTCGCGCGCGACCGACTCTTCCGTATGGACGATGAAAAAGAGGAGAGAAAAAAAAAGGCGAAATATGGGTGTCTGGCGGGCAAGTTTTACGTCACAGCGAGGAGTTTGTTGCACGAGCAATGTGGAAAAACAAAATGGCTCGAAACGCCCGAGTGGCAAACGCGACGATCCCCGCTCTCGAAGGGTTGAACGTGCTGGAGGAGAATCATGCGAAAATCTAGTCGGACTTTGCTACGAGCTTGAGCAGCCTCCTTCGAGAATCTCATTCACTCTCGGACCTCTCCCTCTCTCTCATCCCCGCGCGCGCACACGACCCCGTTTGCCCGCCCCTCTAAAGGACCCGTTCTCCAAAGTTGGGACTCTTGTCACTCGCTTTCTTTCTCCGCACGGATTATTTCTTTGCTTCTCCTCGCAGCATACATATGTAAAAATCTCTCTACACGCATTTATCCGTGTATCCAAACACTATACGCGCAGATCGCGCGTGCGAAAACCGGCCCGCCGAAAACAAGTCGCACCCAAGACACACGGATATCTCAAAGGTGTGACACACTCGCGCGTATTAATGCCTCTGTATAAGAGCGAAAGAAAGAGCGAGGTGAGAGAGAGAGGGGGTGAAAAAAACAGGGTAGAGCGCGATAGTTTGAGAGCCGGCGGAGAAATTTCGTGGCATGGGAACACGCGAGCATCGAGGCAGGTGTGCCGCTCCAAATAGTACGAGAAACAAGGATAAACAGAACGAAAGATAGAAAAAGAGAGAGAGACTGCTAAGCTCTGTCTTGGCAACGTGTTTTCAACGAGTTCCTACATATGAATTCCCTTCGAAATTCCATATTCCCGTCTCGCTTTGGCTTCTACACGTATTTTTCTACCCTCTTGCGCGAAAAAGCCTACTTCTTTCGCCGTGCTCTGAATACACCTTTGATTGTAGTCGGTTGGGTCCTGCGGGGCCTCCTGGTCCCTTTTACCCGTGTATGCGTACACCCTTCCCAACTTTCTCCCTCTCTCTCTCTCTCTCTCGCAAAATTTCATCTCCTCGCAGTGTCATACGCGTATAGAGATCGTAGAGAAAAAAGGGCCTAACCCGGATGGTTGAAGGCTCGAGAAGCGGCGACGATCGTGCCTTTTTCCAGCAAAGCACTCGATGCGCCCTCGTGGCCCCTTTTTACGTGCAGTTCTCGAGTGATGGAGAAAGAGGGGGGGGGGGGGGGAAGGAAATGGCACCTTCAAAGGTAACCCCGGATTCAATGAGATATAAATCAGAACGTCTTGAAATTTTTGCACTATAGGAAGAAATTGAGAAAAGAAATAATGGGAGAAAGATGTCGGAAGAAAAAGTAACCATATATCGGACACTGCGATGAAGAGAAGCGAGCCAAGAGTTATAGGGGATGAAACGAGAGAGATGGAGAGAGAGAGAGAGAGGCACAACGTCACAGGGTGCAGTGTCGTTCACCACGCGACCAGAAGGACCGTACATGTAGGCTGGGTGTCGGATGAATGGAAACCATTTCTTTTTTTCTTTTTTTTCGATACCGCGTTTCGCTATTCTCTGAGACTGGCGACTCGGAAGGAAGGAAGGTAATATAATACCGCATATAAATGTATACTAGAAATTTTCTATGAGAGGGTATACATGACAGCCGCGTATTATGCGCTTGTTCAAAAAAAGAACCGCATATAGGTATACCTTTCCCGCATTTAACATTCAATTGTCTTTGCTGGAACAATCGTACTTGACTTTGATCACCGAATAATGGGAAACGAATATTTCGTCTCGCGATATCTCGCGTTTTGTGAAAATGTGAAGAAAGCGATTATCAGGTTTGGCACTGCGATGATTAAATCGAGATTTTTTTTTGGATGAATAAACGGGCGATCACGGGTACAGTCGCGAGGATGGTTGAAGGAGATGGAAGAAGGCGAATGCGAAGAAAGAATAGAAAAGACGAAAGGAAAAAAAAGCAAACGTAAAGAGAGCTCGTTGCTCTCACCTGCCCTCGCCTTGTTCCCCCACCCCCTTCGGAACGAACCCTCAACCGCCTCGCGCGCGAGTCCCAAAACTCGGCGGGTCCCCCGGAAGATTCGGCGCTTCTCGCGAAATAATCGAGGACCGCCTCGTCTCTCTTTCTCGATCTCTCTCGCTCGGTAATCTCGTGTGAGAAAACAGAAAAGAAAAAGAAACTCGTTTGACCATAACCGGAGGATCTTGTCCTCGACCCGAGCTGCGAAGAGGATTTTACCCGCTCTCCGTGGTCCAGGACCTTGAAATCCTCGCGACTCTTCGCGCAGACTCCCGCCAGACTCTGCGCTCTTTCTGATTCTTTTGTTACTCTCGTAGCCCCCCTGGGCTCGACTTTTTTTCGCCATATCGCCATCTTTTTTCATCTCCCTTCATCTTTCTCTCGATAAATTCCAACAGAAATTGCTTCTCCGCGAGATTTTGCTTGTTCCGCCGAAACAAGCGAGGAACAGAAATTGCGGGCGGAAAAACCGAGGAGTAAACGCGACTTTTCCATCGTTTCTCGACAACCAAAGATTGTCCGACGGTTATTTTCATTCCTGGACGAAACGTCCGCGTCACGTGATATTCCCACGTGCTGTTACTGACCGTTGAAGAGTCGGAGGAGAGAAGGAGGAAGAGGAAAAAAGATTCCGCGTCGTTATTAGCCTCACGTGTGAACAAAAATTGTTGAAACGTCTCGAAAATAAAGTCGTCTCGACCGTCGCACCCCTTTGTCTCACACGGTCTGCTTCTTCGCGCGAGGGTAATTACCCCTCTACGAAATGGCAGGAAGAAGAAAAGTGGATGAAAAAGAAGGGTGTCGCGAGGGTGTGTGTGTGTGTGTGTGTGTGTGTGCGATAAGTAATACTCGAAGAGCGTCGATGAACGACGCCGAGACATTTTGAAAAAAAACATAAAGAAATTACACCCAGTGACGGGAAAACTTGACAATCCGGGGCCAACTGTCACCGGGTCTTTCGTCTCTCGCGCTTTCACCCTCAAACTTTCACCGTCTCTTCCTCCTCCTTTTTTTCAAAACACTTCCCCCGTTCCCTTCGGTGAGAAACGCGGCCAATTTCGTTCGGAAAAGGGTGGGCGAGAAGTGACATTTGTCTCTGTCACTTTTTCAATTTTCGGATAAATAATGCTTTTTTTTTCGAATTTTCACAAGTTATATCGCTGTCGTTATTTTTTTCATATAATATAACATAAGCACCTGAAAGGACGTGATAATTATAAATCTATTATACAGCAAAAGAGGGAGAGAAAAATCAACGAGGGAGAGAAGCTTAATTATCAGCTAGTTTCCAAATCAAACTCGAGGGATCTTGATTATTTTTTTTGTCGTTCTCGAAACCTCGAGGGTATCAACGAGCAGCCCTTTTTCGTGCTAGTCGTTGAAATCATCCCTTACGAGGTCCCACGAGGCGTCCATGACCCAGCCTTGTCCATCCATCGAGGGATAAGAGTCTGGATATTACGTCACGAATTCTCTCTCTCTCTCTCTCTCTCTCTCTGTTATTCTTTTTCTGCTCCACTGTACAATTGTACGTTTATACAGAAGAATTTTACGTATACGTATATATATACATGTACAAAGTGGCGAGTACAAAGCTGTTTCGAAAAAAAAAAGAAAAAAAAAACGAAACACCAGCCGGAAGAACCAACGGTCGTTGTTCATTCGCTGACATATATATCTCCGTGTGTGCGTGTGTGTACCAAACACGAATTTCATATCCTTTTATTTCTCCCTCTTCTCGTCGATCTTTTCTTTTCATCCGCGATGTTATACCTGGCCGCGAATCTTCAGCCCGAGGAATTAAAAAGAAAAAAAAGAGAAGAACCGAAAGAATGAATTTCGCAACGTACTTCCGATGGGAAGAGACCTCTCTCGGGTCTCTTTCGCAAAATCGATCACGCGACCGCCATTCGGTAACGCACTGTGTGCAGGCTGAAACCCGTTTTCGTTTTCTTTTTCTCTCTTCTTTCATCGGACGAATTAAAAATGCAGATCCGGCCAGGGCGATATGGAACTCGACGTTTTTTCTCGCGTCTCTTCGCCAACCGTCGATCGAAGAAACACCCTTTCGCTTTGGCAAACGTTTCTTTTACTTCGATCAATCGGAGACCCGACGAATTCAATGAATTTCGATTCTCACGCTCGCGTCTTTGCTATTTTACGCGCGATTTCTCTCGATCTCAGCGGGGAGACGCGAAACGTTCGGAAAATCATTTTGACGGATCCGAGAGGCTCGATGAAAGATCGAAGAGTGCCGATAAAGAGTTTGCGAAATCGATGCGTGTTGTTTTATTTTATTTATTTTTTTTTGACGTTCGTGACCGGTGGGGTGAACGACGCGATTGAATCGGTTAATTAAATGTCGCGGCTACTAGCTCGACAGGTGTAGAAACTGCGCGAACGAGGGAAACGACACAGGTCGATGCTGGCGAGTTCTCGCACGCGATTTATCATCGGTATCGCAATTATGCAAATCTCGCCTATTAGAGTCTATCCACGTGGTGCGTTGGCTTCGTTCTAGCGTACACGGGCTCGATATACCCTCAAAGGGGACCCCCTCCCACCTCTGCCTCGCGATACAGCTATATTTACCATTTTCCACCCATACACATGTACTCTGACTAATTTATATATTATACACACATTACACGTTGTAATATATATATCCGGCGACCCTCAAACTCGCGTATATAAATTTAAGGGTGCGCCGATACGCCATCAGCAGTTTCTAATAAACCCCCAGGGGCAACCTGTTGCCCGATGATTCTCCCCGCGGTGTACTCGTGTTTGACACATATATCCCTATCGAGAGAGGGAAAAAAAGAGGCGCCGCGATCGTTTTGCCTTTTTTTTCGAAATTTGACAAAATCATTGATGTCGATCGGGGGTTAATCTTGAATTTTGGAATTTTTCATTGAAATAAAAGGAGAGAAATAAAAGCGAGGGGCAGGGGGTGTACGATGGCGTGTCACGAGTCATCGTGGCTGTGAATTCGGCGAGGGATATATTTTTGGACAAAGTTAAACGGAGTTACACGAGCCAGATGGGCCCTCGAAGCCCTTTTCGCCTCGCCATATGCGGGCAGGTGCCCTGTCGCTCTCGCGGCCCGACCACGTATACGCATCGGGACTCGAAACACGCGACAATCTCTGTGAAACAAAAGGACGTCGCTGGCCTTGGGTTTTTTCTCACGAATCGACAGACTTGCGCCCTTAAGCACGAGAGGCTTCGATCTATCAGTGTCAGAGGGTGAAAGGAGCGCTAAGCCGAACGACTCGTGTAACCGATCCGTGAATTTACCGTTGTTTTTCTCTTTTTCAAATAAAAACGAACGGTACGCTTTTTTTTTCAACCAAACTTTGTAGAAAAATATGCATAACGCGAACGGATAAATGAAAATTGATGAAAAATCATGCGATAGCGTGATTTTCATTAAAAAAATCACGTTTTTTTTTGTTTTCATCCACTTCTCACGATGCGCGCCGAGCCTCGGACCTCTTTGAGCTTTTCGCGGCGAGAGAAACGCTCGCGCGCGCCCCCCCTTCGAGAGGAACCGTTAAAAGTTAATAACCTGCTGGTACGGTGCGCCATGGGGTCGTCGCGAGACTCCACGAGACGATTAACGTTATTCCTCCCCCCTCCCTCTTGTTTTCTATTTTTTATTCCGCGTCGCACGAATCATCATCGAACGAATCGTGCCTCGGACAAAGAGGCAATTTTCCTCTCGATAAAATTCCCACGAGTTCGATCCTCCGGGCGATTAATCGCGATGTCATTTTCACGCTGAAATATTCGCGGGACGAAATCAAGGGAGAGGAAAACGATGATTCGATTAAGGCGATTTAACTCGCACGGACACGGATTTTCTTGCTTCTTTTTTTTTTTTTGTTCGTCTTGTTTATCGCACAGAGTTTAACAAGCCGTTGAATCATAATTTCTCCGCGTGATGCTTTTTTAATGGGAATATATGCTCACCCTCGGCCTGAATTATTCAACGATAAAACGAAGTAAATTGCAGCAAACACGAGAGGGATTTACTCCTCGGGTTCGTTACCGGCTGATACGTTGCGCGTGGGTTTTTTTTGTTCGCAACATCCCCGGATCTCTCGATCGTGATTTATCGGTGGGAATTTCGTGGTTAAAAAAAGTTCTAGTGCAATTTAAACGCGGTTTTTCAAATTTGCCAAGTTTTTTCCGAAAAAAACGGGTTTTTTCTTCATTCGACAGATTTCCTACCATTTTTTTGTTCCCGCTGTTTTTTCTCTTTCCTCCTTCGATCCCGGATGGCTAACGAGTGCCTCGATGTACGTCCGACCGAGAGAGTCTCTAATTCGATTTTTCCGATGCCTCGAGGAGCAACATTCTCGCGAGAGTATCATAATAGACCGTAAAACTGACCGACTCTGCTGCACATAATTGTCGAGGAGGTGGAAAAAGAGGCATCGAAGCCTCCACCTGTTTTACTGTATCCCTTATGCCACGACAGGTGTGTACACTATTGTATAGCTGCTATTACTGCTACAAGAAATACCCACGCAGACTGGCGTGCATACACCTAGACACACTCTCGAGGTCGTCCGAACGCTTAACCTCCTCCAAGTTTATCGAAAAAAAAACAGCGATTTTTCCGTTAAAAATACACCGAAAAACACTTTTTTCCATTTCTTCAGGATTAATTTAAAATCACGAGATTTATTTCGACAATCGTCGTCAAGTTCGTTGGTGTTTTTTCAAGTACAATCTTGAGTCAAAGTGGGATTATTAAAATTATCAGCTGAAAAGATGCTTGAAATAATTGAAAATGTATCTTTCAAAGGCGAAATTAGTATATTTTTTTGTCGGCCAAGAGGGGAGGATTATAATTAACGGTGCGTGCGTCAAAGACGAGAGTGGCCGGAGAAATTTGTACGCAAAGTTGTTGGCACCCCTTTCGACGCCTCTGTCCCGTAAGAAGGCTACTTTCCTCTTCGAGTGGACGTTTAACAACCTGCCAGAGTACGCACGAGTGCGGTCGCTTCGCTCAATTGACTCTGTCGTCTTCTTCGCGCGATGACGACTATATTTACGGCAAAAGGGACATGAGATCGTCATTAATCATCGCTTTGACCTCCTGGGAACATTCTTCACAACGTTTTTCCTCTATTTTCGTTTCGATTCAATTGACCTTTCGAGTTTTAACTTTTTTTCGAAATCCGTCTTGAATAATTTGTTTTTCTCTTTGTGAAAAAAAATTTTTGGCATCTTTTTATCGCGTGTTTCGTGTATTTTTTTCCCCCCCTCAGTTTTCGTGTGTTCTTTATCGTGCTGTCGTTCTTTTCAATGATCCCTCAATTAAATTTTACGAGGAAAATGATGCCTGCGCGTTTGAGAAGTTTGAGGCCGATTATCCGATTATGCGAGGAGAGAAGCGAGATACGCGCCGCCGCCGCCGCAGCTGCACACGGCGTATCGGCAATGCGGGGTCGTTCGGGCGAGCGAGAAAAAGAGCCCTCTGTGGGATTTACGTTCGAAAAGAATAACCGTGAGGTATCGACGGATGGAGAGAGGCTCGTTTTTTTTTCCACCATTCGTTCGAGTTTCCCAACGCGCGTCACGGACTGACAGTCGATAATCGCACACACGTCAGTTTTGAATTCCTCGATATTTTACGACGCCCCGCTTGTTTTTCCGGTCAGAGGAATATCGACGAGGCGATACGAAACTAGCCGAGAAAAAAAACACAAATGTCGCGATGGTTTGTTCGTTCTCATCGTTTTTCTCGCGAGTGAAAATCATTTTCCAAAATTGCGGAGTTTTTTGAAAATCCGCGATGCGAAATTAACGTGAATTTTTTGAAATTCTTTGTTCAGAAATGTTGAAGTGGACGGTGTCGAGATCCCTGTCGACGGCCGGCTCGGCTCCCCATCCGGCAGTCGCCGGAACGAACCAAACGACCAACAACAACAATAGTAAAAAATCGACGAGTAATTCATCGCGAAGGCCGTTTCGGGATCTCTCCAACACACCGCCGGCCGGAGCATCGAGAGCAATGGCGATCGTTCAGCCAACCGCGCAAAACTCGTCCAGCAAACCGACCCCGGGAAGACGAAGAAGATGCAGAAGCCACGGGAACGACCTTCGAGCTTATTTTCACGTGAGTTTACTTCCCAAAAACCGATCAAAAACCGATGAAAAGATTCGACAAGTAGGATAGACTCGTGAAAAAAAAAAAAAATTGAAAAAATGACTTTTTGATCGATCCCCAGGCAACGAAACCAAACGTCAGGTCAAAGAGACAATCCATCACCGCGGGAGTCGCGAAATCCCCGAGAATCGAGAGTTTTTATCAGAGCACACCGAGGGTGGACGCGGACATTGGACCGCTGACGCTTTTTTCCGGAAGCGCGACGTGTCGGGCCGCTCAAACGTTGCCGGCCGATCCGAGCGTCCTCTCGAGGAGCCACGCAAAGACCTTCCCGACGAACAACAGCGAATTGCCGCAGAACGTCGTGAACGAGGCGAGGGCGAATTTTCAAGCGCACGTCTCCGACTTTTTCCATCAAATTTCCGTCGCCGGAAGCCCCGAGGACGTGATGGAGGCCGAGGCTGTGCCTCACGCGAGAGCTCGCTTGTTCGCTCAAAATCGCGAGAACGCCAGAATCAAAATGGCCGCGGAATACTCGAGAAACCTCTGCCATCCGAAAATGGCGAAAATCACGAAGCTTCACACGCGTTGCAAAACGCCCTATCGGACAAAAGCCCCGCCGAGACAGTGCGGGAGTCCTTGCGGAGCGACGCGAGAGGAATCGATGCAGCAGACACCGTTGACCGGCAGGTTGGCCCACTTGAGGATCGATCAGGATTTATCGAATTACGAAAATATGGACAACACGGTTACGGAGGTTCTGAACAGGTAAGGCTGACGCGCCGATCAAAATTTCAGAGCTCAAAATCCACAAATTGCGATATTAATTCGCGACGGGACTCGATAATATCATCGATCGTTCGTCAGGCTTTAACGACAAGGGCACTTTTTTCCTTTCCTCCTCAGAGAACAGGAAGCGAATTCGGGGAAGAACACGGTGGCGGAAATTTTGATGGCCGACGCTGAGGAGAGGCGATTGGTCCTCGAGGAATCGGAAACGAGGTCCGACGAAACGTTGGACAACGTTGCAAGTTCCTCGAGGACGGAAATGACCATGAACGAGAATATTTACGAGGAGGTGGGCGAACGGGAGGACGAGGGTTTCGTCGAGGATGGCAAAGCCCCGCACAACGACAGCTCCGTCTCGTCGGCCAGTCAATTATTGGAGGATCCGTCACCGATGTCGTGGGCGTTTCGCTCGCCGAGCGATTCCGAGGGTGTTTTTACGCTCAGACGACAGCGCGGCATAAGAAGGAAAAGGCAGAAGAAAGATACGGCTGCCGTTAACGGAGAGGACAAAGCAACGTCGACGAGCAAAAAACGACGCTCGAGAAGCCTGAGCCCGGCGAGCAAGAGGAAAATACTCGAGACCCGAGCGCCGAGCATCGAGGCTGTCAACAGACACGTGAAAAAGTTGCCTCTCGAGACTGATCTCGATTCGACCTACGGCGAGATTACGTCGTCGAAAATCGACAACGATGACGTCACCGGCAAGATTCATTCGTGGCAATCGGAGAGTCCGAAATCTTCGATAAACGATGATTTTCAGAGCTCAAAGTCGTTTCTACACTCGGTGACGAACACACCGGAAGCACCGCTCGTCGCGACTGTCAGACGCTGCCTCAAGTACAGTCCGGAAAATTATGTCTCGACGACCGGAAGTAGCAGGGGTGCGATCGAGATCGAGTGCAGCGCCGTCGCCGACGGTCTTCGTGTTCGTGGTGAGTTTCAGCACGGGCAGGCACGGGACGCGACAATTTTTGAAAATGGAATTTTCGAGAAATTTCAAAACCGGTTTTTTCGATCTCCTTGGTGAAATTTTGAGTTTTCGGGAAAAAGTCGATGGGTTTCGTAATCAGCGGGAAATTTCCGATCGGATAAGCTACTGAAAGATTGAAAATTTGAAAAAAAAAATTTTTGTCATTTTCGGCCACTTTTCCAGAATCGTCGAAAAGTCGGAATTTCAAATGATCATAACTTCCGTTCTAATTGAGCTAGATAGACTTTTTTGGGGTGTTTTGGATAGCCCTCGAGTAGACTTGGACAATGGTGAAAGTTTGATGTCGATAGCTAAATTGCTTCACCCTCAAAATCGATGTTGAAAATCGGCGAAAAAAACGCAAAGGGGTATGTATGGGAAAATTGGCGAAAATCGAAGGCCCCGCTTAAAAAATCTGGCAAAAATCGAAAAATGAAGATATCTACACGAACCAAACGGCATTTTGAAGCCTCAACAATTGCGAAGAGAATAAGCGCAAGTTGGAGTATCTACCTCGAAAGGGAAAAAAATGGCAAACGTTTTAGTGAACCAACTCAATCCGGCAAAAAATGGGGAAAAATGTTGTATTTCCAAAACAATTTTCAATAGTCCAAATCGATGTATTTTTTCCCGCTGATGACGAAACACACCAGTATTTCATCGAAAACTCGATAACTCCGTGCCAGAATCCAAAAAACCGAATTTAATAAAATGTCTGTTTTTTTTTCATTTTCTTCAAAATATCGTTTGAAATCAGCAATTTTTCATAAAACCTGTCGAAAGAAACGTCAGCGGAAGGAAATCGAGCGAGAATCGACGATGACAATTGGGGAAAACGATGGGTTCGGCACGTTCCTGAGAATATCAGGGATACCTCAATTTTCATCCCCCGCGTTATTCATCCCCCGTATACGCGTTTATCAGCATAGATCCCCCCCCCCCTCTTCATACACACGAGAAGCGCATTCGCGAGAGAAACCATCCCCGCGCGCGTTTCCTCGTTGCCTTCCGATTCTCAACGCGCATACTCCAACAGCGCCGAGAGAGGACGTTCTTTTTTTTTGTCTCTTAATACAAACGCGATGGTAAACGCAAGCGCGAAGGTTTTGCCTTCCCGCGACTATCCGTAACTCGGCGCTCCCGTCTATAACCCGTGTGTGCCAGTAACCCAAAGACCCTTTAGTGTTGTGCTTTAATCCACGGTTAGTAGGTATAACAAAACCCAAAAACCACATCGATTCGTCCCACCTCTTTTTCCTTCGTTCTTCGTTCGTGACTTTTTTTTTTCCCTCGTTAATCGCGTAAAATCAATCGCAGCTTTTCTCCGAGAATCAAGCAAACTCTCGATCCATCGAATGGTGACGAAAAAAAGAAGGAAGATGAAAAATACGAAAAAGCATAATTTGAATTACATAGCTCGGAGCTTCATCCATTTTCCTCATGGAGGATAATCCTCCAGTTGATTATGAATTTTCGTCGCCATTCGTGGCTATTTCTCTCTCCCCGTGAAAATTCCCTCGCGTACATTTGGAAATTGGACGTTTCGTAGTGATTATTTCCCGAGTGTAGAGTGTCGTGACAAAACGTGTGGGAAAAACGTCGAGTTGATCGAGCTCCCTGGACGCGTCAGTAGATAAATGCCGCATTGGTCAGGCACGGACGCTGTTCCCCTCCCTCTCCTCATCTTTCGCTCGACGCGAGCGAGTGAACGAGAGAGAAGGGAAAGTCTGCTGTCTGCGTATGTGTGTGTGTGTGTGTGTGTGTGTTTTCCCAACAAAGACACACCGTCGATTCGTGAATAGGGGAGGGAAATCTCCGGCTTCCATTTAACCCGGAAATGTCCAGCTATGTAAAAAAAAAATAAGAATACCTGGACAAACGTGTAATCAAAAAATTCGAAAAAATTGCTTTTGTTCTTCGGTGGAAATTCATTGGCTACTTTTATCCTCGTCATATTTTTATTCATCCTCGCACACGGTTTTCCCGCACTCCAATTTTTCGACGTTGATCCTGCGGACGAGTCTTTGGTCTTTTCCCTATCCCAAAATTCCTAATCTCGCCACCGTTGATCAAAATTTGATCACCTCGTTTTATCATCTCGTTTCTCGAATGCCTCTGCGTTTGTTCATTTCGACAGTGTCAAAACGTGTTTTCAATTCTCCATTTATTTTTTTGTTCTCGATCGTGTTTTACTCGACCGTCACGCTGTCCAGTGATACGTTGCAAGGATCTTCGACGTACGTATGAGGGTCCCATACACGCTTACGTAAAGGCCAGCCTCAAGAATCCCTGCGGCGAGGGTTCGGTCGTCAAGAGAACCGCAGTTCATCGCGCGACCCCCAATCCTGTTTTTCACGAGACCCTCGTGTTTCCCTACACCTTGATCGGTAACAACAATTCAACGAGAAGAGCAACGTCATTGGATATCGCTGTCTGGCATCGCGATAGACGCGCGAGGTAAATTTATTTCTTCAACTCAATTATCATCATCGCGACAACGTTGGAAGTAATTCTAAACAAAAACGCGAATTATACCATCGTTATTTCCGTTGTTTTTTGGAAAAGAAGAATTTCGCGTTGTTCATCTCGTCTTTTTGAAAAAAAAAATTAATAAATAACGCCAAGAGGGCTCGGAGGGGGGGGATTTAAGAGGAAAGCGACAAACGGACGATATAAAATTCTTCCTGGAGCACTCGAGGGACTCTCGATGGGGTCGAAAAGTGACGCAAGATTTGGCACACGTGGAAAACTACTGGCGAGGGCGCGTTTTGTTTTTCCGTCTCTTTTACACTCAAACGGTTGGGGAGACGCGAGAATTCGCTGCAAAAGAGAGAAACGTCGAGCGTTTGCCAGGCTTATATAGGTGCGAGCCACACGCGGGAGAGGGGAATCGATTCTGAAAAGTGACGCAGGCGCATATTCGGCGATTCCTCGGAGAGAATCCCACGTGCAATAATTATTACTCGCTCGCCCGAATAATCGCGTTGCCGGGATTTTCCCTTGGAGAATTCGCGGTATTTTCAAACGCTCGCGCGATTGCGGGACGAATTTTCATCTGATCTGCGTTTAAATGAAAATTCATTGAAAAACAATGGGAAAAAAATGACAACGATGGACTTTTCATGCGTGTGGGGATTGACCGGAAGTTGTATGAAAAATCGTTCGAGGCGTAACGCAATAACCGCATGTTTGCGTGTTTCAGGCGCAGCGAGCTGCTGGGCTGCATGACTCTACCCCTGCCCCTGTCCCAGGACAAGGTAAGCTGCTTGCACCGTCATTCAAAGACTCTCTGACGTTGTAAACATCGCATTAAAATGCTCCGGTTGTTTCGCGGGGCTTTAACGTAAATGAAAAAAAAATCTATCGTTCGATCGTAAGATTTTGCGGCGGGAAAAAGTGGGAATTTAATCGCGGGACACGCGGGTCTTCCGTAGGCTGCTTAAGGTCAGGGTTAAGTGGATTACAACGAGAACTTTGATGGGATCGTGCGACCGTCAAAGTCCCTGGCGACTTTGCCCCCTGCTTTTTCTTATTTGTTTTTCCTTCGTCAGATCGTTTAGGACTCTCGGACGGACGCGATCGTTCGGTTGTTTGTCATTTTGCGTCGAATTAAAAAAGAATTCATACAAATATACACGTAAATTTATGCGATTTGTGAGAAAGAGAATGATCGTCGTAGCGATTTATTGCGTGGCGTTTATCGTAGCCGGAGTTCTCCTGAAAATCTTTCGATTCTGCTGACGAACGAGAGCGACAGGAGAGAAAATAAATATCCTCGACTGATCGTTGAATATTGCTCTGACACTCAGGAAGCAACATGGCACCCTCTGGAAGCTGGTTCGGGCCGAAACACGAGCACACCGTACTCGGTTCTCACCCAGGACTGTCCGGCGTCGCCGCCGCCATTCGCGAAAGACGCGATCGACGCTCAAACGAACAACAACAATTCAAACGCCGCTGACGATCTCACCTATCTGAGGTACCTCGAGCTCGAACCTCTCGATCCCCTGACGGGCCTGCCGATTCATCCGACGTTTGCGGCGCGCGGCGGCAGAACACCGTGCACGATCACGAGGAGATTGATAAGACAGTGCGGGGCCAATCAGGTTTGTCAACGAGTCATTCGAGTGTCGGATCATTTTTTTTTTAAGAAGAAGAAATCTAGCAAATCGATGAATTTTCCCCAGGTGGCATGGGGTTTTTCTCTGTCATGGGGACGACCGCCGAGGGTGGAGAGGGTCGACACCGGAAGTCCGGCGGACCGTTCCGGACTCAGGCCCGGCGATCACGTCGTCTTCGTCGACACGAGCAACGTCGTGACCCTGCCGAGAGAGGAGATACTCTGTCTGATACAGTCGGCCACGAACCAGCTCGTCCTCGAGGTTTATCGAAAAGGCGCGACCTCGAGCAACGCTCGCCAGGCGGCTGTAAACGTTTCTCTCCAATCGTCTCTCGGTCCGTCAAACGGAGCACCGCAGCAACCGGCAGCGGTCGCCTTCACCGCCGAGGTCGGTACGGGCGTTTTAGTCTGAGATGAAAAATGCGTCAAAATTCCCGAGTGAAAGCGAGAGAGAGAGAGAGAAAAGAGACAAATTTTCGCGAAATGACGATTATTATTATCATTACGCGGAGTCGATTTTATTCGAATTTACGTTCCGAGAGCTTGCCCTTTCGTTCGCTTTTTTCTTCACATCACATTTGTATACGTGTAATTATATTATTATTATTATTATTATTATTATTATTATTATTATCGAACTAACGAAACGTGTACAGTTATCGTAAGTGCGTGAGTGTCCACGAGCGTGTATCGCGCGATAAAGAAAGAGAAACGAATTTCAGAGGCTAATCGCGTATACTTTAATCGGAGCACTCATCGATCGAGGAAAAAAAAACGCTTTGTTACCTTTATTCGCTGATTCACGAGTCAAACGATGATTCTCCAATTTCCGACTTGTTTTATTATCATTTCTCTTCCGCGTCACTCGCGACGATTTTCGAGGAGATTTATATACATATATTTATATATTTTTTTAAAACATATTTATTTTCCTCACTCCTCGTGTATATATACTCGTCATATTTATTTGGAACGTTTTGACGTTGCGTATGTTTGTACTATATCGATATATTTAGCACCTAAACGCGCGGTTATATCAGAGCTTATTATTGTCTTCTTTCACCTCTCGTTCGGCGATCTTTTTGTAAAAAAGTCTCTTCACCCTTCTATTATTATTATTATTATTATTATTATCATTATTATTATTGTCAATTTGATTCTCCGATTTTATGTTTAACGTTTAATTTTTTCATTTTTTTTCGTCAATTACTTCATTTGTAAACTGCGCTGTGCATCGACGTATACGAAAGTGTCTCTGCGATTTATTCACGGATGATAGCGAAAATACCGTTTTATTTGTCATTTTCGTTTTGTACTTTGTTCTCCATTGATTTTATGTTTTTTTTCCCTCTAATTTTGTTGCCAACAAGTTTTGTTCAAACTCGATGAGAAACACGTGTTTTATTTATTCACGAAACCCCTCTTCACCGTCCCTCTCGCGTTCGCTGCCTCTGCGGAATCTTCGATGGGAATTTTCCTTTTTTCCCCCCGATTGTTTTACTCGTAAAATATGATTTTTTTTTTCTCTCAAGAAATATTCCGTCGAACGAACCGTATGGGATCGGAAAATGAATTCCGGTTCCGTATGCTCGTTTGATAAAGCGATTTTGCCGATCGAGCGTTTGCTTCGCGCTTCGTTCGTTTGCGCCTTCGTGAATGACCGAGAAAAGAAAATACACACAGACGACGACGACGATGACGACGACGCCGACGAAAACGACGGAGATACCGAGACGTTGGTCGTTGAGTTACGCTCAGCGGGATCCCGTGATCGTATCGCCGCTCAACGGGATATCGCAATGTCATGATCTCCAGGTATTCCCGAATCTCGCGCCCGACGCCTCGCCGGACGAGGAATTGTTGATACGCGAGGCGCGTTACTGGTCGACCTTGAAGAGCGGCCAGGCGCGTTTTCTCGCGCCGCTCGCGGAGCGCCGCGACATTCTCTCGTCTACCGACTACAGCATACTCTTTCAAAACCTCGAGGAGCTCGCGAAACTCTCGGAGGAGATTCGCGACGAGGGCGGCGGCTTCGAGTGTTATTTGCTCCGAGCGCCGAGGATAGGCGCGTCCTACAGGCGATATCTGAGCGGTTTGCAGCGGGCCTGCTGTTTGCTCGTCGCGCTGCGAAGAAACTCTGCGTTTTCCAAGCTAGTCTGCGAGCCCGCTGTACCGCACAAAAGGCGTCCCGACATCACCGGGGTTCTGCTACTTCCGCTCGAGCACTACAGGTGAGCTTTTTCTTGCCGCTCTTTCCCCCAACAACGAAATAATAACGAAATCGAAAAATGTCGTATTGTTCGAATTGAAACGCCACGTTTTGATGGGATTCAGAGAAATGACGAGGCTGGTGGGTCTGGCGTCGCCGAGAAATAGTCAAAAAGCGAGGGACCTTGCTCAAGGTTACAGAGAGGCAACGGCGAACGCGGGAGTCATGGAACCTCCGCGAGACACCGGAAGACCCCTGCTGAGCTTGCAGGAGGTGGAATCGCGCCTGGTGTTCGCCAGATGCAGGCCCTTCACCCTGGCGATACCCGGCAGACAGTGGTGCGTTGAAAAGAGGGCCGAAAATCTCTCGAAATTCGCGATAAAACGAAAAGAGGAAAAATCGACGATTGAGGAAACACGACGATTCGCAGGCTCTTTGGCGGAGCTCTGGCCAAGGTCGAGGGTCGTCGCCTTCAGCCCTCGTGGGCCCTCCTGCTGACGGATCTCTTGGTGTTCGCGCGAGTCTCGCGCGATCGCGTTCTCTTCGTGACGGAGGAACCCCTGCGATTGTCGAGCATCGCCGAAGCCTGTTTCAACGTCCGCAAGAGGCCAACGGAATTTAGACTGCAGGTTTCGATAACGCCCAACGGCAACGGGGAAAACGGTCATTTGGAGGTCATGCACAGCGGTGGCTGCAGTCCCCACGGGAGACCGCGGAGAAGAGTCCTCGTTTTGCGAGCTCCGAGTCCCGAGCTCAAGGCCGTTTGGCACAATCTCCTGCAACGACAGATGTGAGTCTCGATCCCGGCGCGCCCTCTGTCGTATTTTCGCTTTTTCGTCGCTCTTTCGTCTCTCGTTTGCCCTCCCACGGCCCCTTCCCCCGTCTGTCGTTGTGTTCCTACCCTCTAACTATATCGTTATTTTAGAATCTATGTGAATACAGGCTGTGGGGGTACGTCGAGCCTCGGCAGTCCCGAGGAGAGTCCGTTCACCGGTAGCAACTTCACGACAGCCTGCGAGTCGGCCCCGAGTCCTCAGGTATCGCGTGAAGCTTGGTGAAACGGTCGCGAGTGTCGGGGGGCTCATTTTCCATTCGATAATTAGTATTTCCGGTTGGGGGGGAGGAGGAGGCGAAATTCGCGTTGTCAGTGAGAGATTACGACGAATTCCAGATGCGGGCGTCGTCGAGTTCCCCGCGTCGCGACGACGAGAGATCGCGGGACGACTGCCTCGAGGGTATACTGAGGAGCAACGTCGACCAGACCTCCGACGGTAATCATCTCGCCCAGTGGGTGAGGAATTCTCATCAGATACCACCGCCGGACAACGAGGTGCCACTGGAGGAATGGACCAGGGAGGAGCTCGCCGCCAGAGCGCCAAAGACGAGTTCTCCGGTGACGGCGGTGGTGCACAACACGGCGGAGAACAACGTCGAGGAACAAATCGCGATGAATTCGGACGTTGAGCAGCAGAGTACGGCGTCGAGCGCGAGTCTCAGTACGGTCAAGTCCAACAGCGTTACGGCGAGCAGAAAAAACGGCGGGATCCTTCAAGGAGCGTCAAACGTCAAGGACGCTGCAAGCTCCATCAGCATCTGCAGAAGGTGCCACAGGTGGAGTCTCACCCTGGGCGGTGAAGGACCGTCCACCGAATGCCACCACCACGTCGTATTTCTTGATGGACGAACTTTTTTTTATTCCGTTCATTCAGATCGGGATGTCCAACGCCGCCCTTGCAGAGAGATCCTTTCTCGCCTTTGCCACCGAAAATATCGATTCTACCGCCGACTCCGGACCTCTGCACGGGTCACAGATTCAGGACGGGTCCTTACGACAGTCCCGGACGCAACAGCTCCAACTGCACGCCCGCCGACGGAAACACGGAGGACGGCAGCGAGGATGACCTGGATTGCGACGGAGAGCCACCTTACAGGTACACGCAGAATAGTAAACCGTAAAGGTAACTGCTATCGCCGTGAACGCTCTGCACAACAGCCGCATGCGTGATATACCAATAGCATTACCGTGCTGCGCAGTAATGGTTACGGTGAATGCAAGAACTATCCAGTCTCAAACCAGGATCGCTACTGTCTATCGATGATTTCGTTTTTTCCCCCAAACGTCACTCTTGATGCAGCAACCATTACGGTTAACGCATTACCGTGCTGCGCAGTAATGGTTACGGTGAATGCAAGAACTATCCAGTCTCAAACCAGGATCGCTACTGTCTATCGATGATTTCGTTTTTTCCCCCAAACGTCACTCTTGATGCAGCAACCATTACGGTTAACGCATTACCGTGCTGCGCAGTAATGGTTACGGTGAATGCAAGAACTATCCAGTCTCAAACCAGGATCGCTACTGTCTATCGACGATTTCGTTTTTTCCCCCAAACGTCACTCTTGATGCAGCAACCATTACGGTTAACGCATTACCGTGCTGCGCAGTAATGGTTACGGTGAATGCAAGAACTATCCAGTCTCAAACCAGGATCGCTACTGTCGATCGACGATTTCGTTTTTTCCCCCAAACGTCACTCTTGATGCAGCAACCATTACGGTTAACGCATTACCGTGCTGCGCAGTAATGGTTACGGTGAATGCAAGAACTATCCAGTCTCAAACCAGGATCGCTACTGTCTATCGATGATTTCGTTTTTTCCCCCAAACGTCACTCTTGATGCAGCAACCATTACGGTTAACGCATTACCGTGCTGCGCAGTAATGGTTACGGTGAATGCAAGAACTATTCAGTCTCAAACCAGGATCGCTACTGTCGATCGACGATTTCGTTTTTTCCCCCAAACGTCACTCTTGATGCAGCAACCATTACGGTTAACGCATTACCGTGCTGCGCAGTAATGGTTACGGTGAATGCAAGAACTATCCAGTCTCAAACCAGGATCGCTACTGTCTATCGATGATTTCGTTTTTTCCCCCAAACGTCACTCTTGATGCAGCAACCATTACGGTTAACGCATTACCGTGCTGCGCAGTAATGGTTACGGTGAATGCAAGAACTATTCAGTCTCAAACCAGGATCGCTACTGTCGATCGACGATTTCGTTTTTTCCCCCAAACGTCACTCTTGATGCAGCAACCATTACGGTTAACGCATTACCGTGCTGCGCAGTAATGGTTACGGTGAATGCAAGAACTATCCAGTCTCAAACCAGGATCGCTACTGTCTATCGATGATTTCGTTTTTTCCCCCAAACGTCACTCTTGATGCAGCAACCATTACGGTTAACGCATTACCGTGCTGCGCAGTAATGGTTACGGTGAATGCAAGAACTATTCAGTCTCAAACCAGGATCGCTACTGTCTATCGACGATTTCGTTTTTTCCCCCAAACGTCACTCTTGATGCAGCAACCATTACGGTTAACGCATTACCGTGCTGCGCAGTAATGGTTACGGTGAATGCAAGAACTATTCAGTCTCAAACCAGGATCGCTACTGTCTATCGACGATTTCGTTTTTTCCCCCAAACGTCACTCTTGATGCAGCAACCATTACGGTTAACGCATTACCGTGCTGCGCAGTAATGGTTACGGTGAATGCAAGAACTATTCAGTCTCAAACCAGGATCGCTACTGTCTATCGACGATTTCGTTTTTTCCCCCAAACGTCACTCTTGATGCAGCAACCATTACGGTTAACGCATTACCGTGCTGCGCAGTAATGGTTACGGTGAATGCAAGAACTATCCAGTCTCAAACCAGGATCGCTACTGTCTATCGACGATTTCGTTTTTTCCCCCAAACGTCACTCTTGATGCAGCAACCATTACGGTTAACGCATTACCGTGCTGCGCAGTAATGGTTACGGTGAATGCAAGAACTATCCAGTCTCAAACCAGGATCGCTACTGTCTATCGACGATTTCGTTTTTTCCCCCAAACGTCACTCTTGATGCAGCAGCCATTACGGTTAACGCATTACCGTGCTGCGCAGTAATGGTTACGGTGAATGCAAGAACTATCCAGTCTCAAACCAGGATCGCTACTGTCTATCGATGATTTCGTTTTTTCCCCCAAACGTCACTCTTGATGCAGCAACCATTACGGTTAACGCATTACCGTGCTGCGCAGTAATGGTTACGGTGAATGCAAGAACTATCCAGTTTCAAACCAGGATCGCTACTGTCTATCGACGATTTCGTTTTTTCCCCCAAACGTCACTCTTGATGCAGCAACCATTACGGTTAACGTAGCGACTGCTTCGGTTTAGTTTTCTCCGTGTACGTTCTCTCGCGAAACTCTACTCGCGTCCGTTAATTTCAACGTCTTGTTTTCAACTGTGGCCGTTTTTCCCGTTGTACCCGAACGGAAAAAGAGCTCTCCGACGATTCGGGACGATGAGCAGCCTCGACCAGGACGACGAGCTCGACGAGCAAGCGGAGGACGAAAATCGCGACCTCGAATCTTCGCCCTCGGGTCTGCGCGCGTGGACGACCAGGGCGAGTAACTTCGTCGTCAGCAAGATGGTCTTTTTGGAGCATTTGAGCGAGGGCGTGGGTGGATACCTGCTGCAGCCGCCGATTCCACCGGAGAGGACGGAATTTTCCCTCGATCCCAACGACGAGGAGGGCACGACTTCCGGCGGCACTTCCGGCGATGATATATGGGGCACTCCGACTTCCGGTGGCCCGGACGACGAGAGTTTCACCGCCAGTCCGGTAGGTAGACGTTTGCGATCCCCTCCGTTCGTTCATCTCTTCTCCGACCAGCTCAGAGTCGAATGATTCCAAAGGTACCGACGCTTCGTTCAATCGCGCTTCGCTCTTGTAGCTCGCGACCTTGCGGGTCGAAAAAACAATCCTCCTCCCGTACACGGCGATGTATTTTTCAAATTTTTTCGACGAATTCCACTTTTTTCTCAATTCGCGATCCATTCGACAGCTTGTATTTCGTTGAAACGAGGTGATTTTGTTTTCTCTCCAACGAGGGAGTTGAAGATGAATTTTTCGAGCCCAAGGTCAAAGGAAAATGGCTTATTACGCGCCCGGTACCTTTCGAACGGGAAGTGTCATCGCGAAAATGCACCACGGAAAACTTTTTCCCCCTTTCCGGGAGATTGAAAAAAGAAAAAACCCCTCGACAAGCTTCGCACGCCTCTCTGCATGATATGGCAAAGGAAACAAACGCTTGCCCTCTGTTTGCCGAAAAGAAACATTAGAACCCGTCCCGCTGCGACTGAATGACGTGTCTCGTAGCCGTCGACGAACGGCAACGCAACGGGCGAGGACAACTACGGTTTGAGCCTGAATCACGAGGACGACGAGGACGAGGAGGAGGAGGACGACGACGACGATGCCGATAATCGCGATATTCTCGACGGCGAGGTCGACGACTGTGATATACCGGAGCTCAGTATGGACCATTTGCTGAGCGGAAGCTGCGGCGGTGCCGGGAGTGGGAGTCTCGGTACCCTGAGAAACTTTCTCGGTCGTCGTCGACTCGAGCCGCTACCGGAGGAGGAAGATTCACCGGGTAGCGGTAACAAGCTCCAGGTCGGATGGTGGTGACAGAGGTTGCACGTCGAGACTTCGAGTAAACTCGACGAGGAAGAGGACAAAGCCGACGAGCGAGTGTCCCAGACCGAGAAGAAGCTGCAGAAGGATCACGACGTCATGTTCGCCAAATTGGAGAAGGAGGACGAGGATTTCCGTCGGAAGATCCTCGATCTGCACAGAAAGTTGTCGGACGTCGACGAGGAGGGCGTGCGCGCGATCGCCACCGAGAAATTGCCGAGTGATCCAGCGAGGAGGGAGACGAGCGTCGACGGAGAGGTCGAGCCCTCGGCGGAGGAGTCGAGAGAAGCCAGGAATCTGGCGAGGCACGAGGAGCTGGAATCGATCGCTCGAAGAAACGAGAGAATGTCGTCGAGCGGCGATTCGTCGCTGGACAAGGAGCTCGAACCCGATCCAGCGAGAAGATACGCCAACGAGAGACGTCCGTCGACGGAAAAGCGACGCCTGCGGAAGCTCGATCTCGAGCTCGAGAGGCGTCGCCACTTTGAACAGTTGCGAAGAAAGTCCGAGAGGCTGGAGGACGTTAACGAGGAGGGCAACGACGACGACGACGACGACGACAAGAACGGCGGGCCGCGCGAAACGGGCATCCTGACGAGACTGAGAATAAGACGCAGGAGCATCAAACTGCTGGGCTTCCTGAGTGGAAAATCCGCGGATCGGTCGCAGGAGGAGAGGGCAACGAGATTACTGAGGATGTACATGCCGGAGAAAAACGGCTCTACCGTCAAAGCGCAAAACACTATATCCATCCATCACACTTCGAGAGATCGAAGATTTTGGAAATTGCGAAGTCGCAGAAAGTCACATTCAGCGTGAACGAATCGCGAGTATATTTACAACCGAGGGAGAGATCACGAAAGGATCAAGATCGCGGGGAGAGAGAAGGATTCACCTCGGAAAATCGTCGGTGACGCGAGACGCTTGCCTAAATCCAAAAAAAGAAAAAAACAAAAGCCTCCAAGGACCTTCGTCGTAATCGAACGATCGACGAGTTGTTGGATGTCAAAACGCAGAATACAATCTCTATTACTAGTCAATAAGATTTATCGTTGAAACTTTGACGGATACGCGAGAGAGCGAAGACAAAACACGAACGCGAAAAGAAAAGCGCGATACACGTCCGGACTAAAGATTTTTGTAGTCAGCATTCGCGTTGGAGTTACCGAAGGGGAGGAGAAAAAAAAACGATATCGATTCCATCTTTAAGCGTACAACCTCTCACTATCGATTATTATTATTATTATCTAGAACTTTGAAAATGTTGGCATTGTTGAGGCCAAAAAGAGAGAGAGAGAGAGAAGAAAAAATTGCATTTCTCACCAACAAAATGAATTTTCGAAAAATCCTCATAGAGGTCCCTTCCCCCCCCGTCGATGAGAATTGAGTTTGAAGAAAATTAGCGCTTCCTCGAGGCTCGTTAGACTGAGAAAAAGAATAATCATTAGCAAGCGACCGTTCGAACGTAGAAAAAGAAAGACGAAGCAGGAGAGAAAATTCCCTTATAGCGATCGTTATGAAAAAACTGGCAAATTACGAGCTGTACTTTGCCTCGTTCAATTATCAAATCTTGATTATTATACGTAATCAATAATGGCCTGTAAAAGCGCGCAGCTCTGTTTTTCTAATCGCAAAGCGAATGTCGCAAAGAAAAAAAGAAAGAGAGACGTGATCTCTCGTCGCACGAGTGAAAAACGAGATAAAGTAGAAGAGGAAACATGGCCTAGATGATAGTTTTTGGTGAAACGACGAAGGACAAAAATCGAGCTCTGTTTTTATCTCAATCGTAGGAGAAAACCCTCCGCGACGTTACAACAAAGTCACGTATCTTCGATCTCTCAAGAGAATTACATATTTGTGATTGTTACAAAGTTTCCAGGATTCTTTGCGTATTTGTTCGGCCGATCGCGTGGAAAACTTCAAAATTGCATTCCGTTCTTGCGAAATTGTAACGCGAGACGCAATGTTTTCAAAAAATTCTCGATCCTCCAGCTTCAGCCTGGGAAAAACACGTACGCAAAACATCCTGACGAAACTCGATCTGATTTCGAGCCATTAAATAGGTCCGCACGACTGACCCTAAGCGGCACTTTCACCTAATTTCGTTGTTGTACAGCAAGATTCGAGGCGTCCAGGCCATCTCGTCGATGATAAAAAAAATTTTAAAAAAAACAAAAGAATCAACGAGAAAGCAAGAGAGACGAGAGCAAGGTGAAGAATGAAAAATAAAAAGTTTAACGTTAACTATTGGTAAATTGTAAACGAGGTCTGACGAGGTCGATCTCAAAGTACGAATAAAAGTTAAGTTATTTGTTCAAGAATCACGTAGTATCGATTTTCACCACCAGGGAAAACGAATTACGGGACAAATTTTCTAAACCCTTTCTTTCTAATTTCAACGTACATCCGCCAATTATTTTGTAATTAGCATTCCCAACCGTTCATCCATTTCCTTCTGAGATAATCGTTGAGGTAAGGACGATCCATTCTCTTTCGATCGTTTATGAACTCCTGGGTGGACTTTTCGCGCGCCGGATCGATTTTCGGCGCCATGAGAAGATCGCCGTTCTCGTGCAACCACACGCTGCAAGTATCCTGGTCCGGAAGTTTTTGCGGCAAGTTTATCGGCCGGACGGTTATCAGATGCTTGATTTTCCACAATTCGGCGCATATCTCCGGCGTATTTTTCACTATCGCTATGTCCGATCTCTGTGAGAATATTAATTAATGAATTTAATATGGAAAAAAATGTAACGACTTTGCGCCGAGAACGTAAAAAAAGCATGTTGCGACAAACGAGACTCGGTGCCAAATTTCTCGATTAATCGTCGTTATTATCGATGCGCCGGAGAGAAATCAGGACTCAAATATTTTATCTTCTTTACATCTCTGGTCGTAATATTCGAATGTATGTGGCGTACCAAATCGTTGAGCTTGTATTTGTCGAGAGTTTGCTTGTGCCACCAGGGATTGCCGTTGTAATGTTTCACTCGCTGTATCATCAGGAGTTTGGTCGGCGTTATAGGAGGATCCTTATGATCGGGATGTCTAAAAAGAGATTGAGATTCGTTGAGGTTTCGGAATTTTCCCGCTAGAGGCAATTTTGGCAAACACGTAAATCGTAAACATACCGAGGATAATAAGTTACCAATCCGTATTTGACGCCATCCCCGGCCCACGTTTTGGGAACTTTTCGACCTCGATAATGACGTACTTGCGTAAAAAACGGTTTAAACAATCGAGACATTGTTCGGCGTCGTTAACACTGAGACGCGGGATTCTGGCGAACTTTTTTTTTGAGGTTAAACGATGTATCGATAGCTGAATTCCGTCATAGAATATCTCAACGGTATCTCGGGGCCTCGAGATCGTCACGACGTTGTGCAAATGATATTTCTCATCGAATTTAATCAGTAGTCGATAGAAACTTGCTCGAAAATAATGAAAAATATCGCGAGTCCACCGGTCTTTGAAGAAAACACTCTCGTGCTTGCGAGAGAAAAAAGAAGGGTGGGGATTTCGTCGCACGAGGAACGACAATGCACGCGCGATCTGCTTGAAAACTTCGCAATATAGGAATTTAGGGAAACTGCTCTGATACGATACGATCGTGAAAACTATCTTATCGATGAGCGTTCGAATGAAAAATTCGTCGTTCATCAAGTTCGAACTATAGCTTTCAAGTTGAAAAATTTTCGGACAATTCAACGTACTTGTCGCCGGCTGAAATCTTTTTCAAGACGCTTTTGCCGGTATAGAATGTTTCGGTACAGTTTCAGGATCAAAACAATGAATAATACAAAAATTGTATCGAAATGTAACCAACTTTTTTGCCGGAGCTCTTCTGCATGCCCCAGAGATCCCTCCCCGAAGGGAGACCGAGGACTTATAGCGACGGTTGATTGTTGATTTTGTTGATAATTACTGCGTTCTTGACCAACGATGGACCTTCGATAATGCATCTTCTAATCTCCTGCAATCCAGATGTACACGAGGACACGATGCTTGTATCTTGCAGTTTGCGTATCACAAAACGGCCATCCATCACGACGTACGCAGCACGTTTGCGAAAAATTTTTTTTCTTCGAACACAAAGGAATTGAAACGTGATAAGAGCGGAAGACGGAAGTATCGGTCGACATGGACGCCCCTAGTGGAGGAAATCGTCAGACATGGGCGCCCCTTGCGGAGGAAATCGGCAGACATGGGCGCCCCTAGCGGAGGAAATCAGCAGCCGCGCGGTGGCGCACCCTCACGGTGCGGCGAATCTGCGTACTATGAGGCGGGTTCCATAACTGCGAGTACAGCACGCAGTATAGTTCTCAAAGTATTGGCGGTGAATAAAGTGCAAAGTTCAGCGAAAAATCGTCGAGTTATTCCGAATTCTTTATACATCGTAGTTTTGTTTTTGTCGTCAACAAATGAACCAAGAAAACGGGAGTTTTTCAAAGTCGGAAAAACGAGGAGGTATCCCGTCCGTGACGAGAAGCACCGGAAGCTCGTGAGTTGATTTGCCAATAAAATACACATCGAACATCAAAGTATTAGCATCCTCGTTGCTAATTGAACAAAAATTATCTTGAATATTCAATTAACAAAAAGTCTATGTACTCTCGTTACTCGATTGAGAAAAAA
Organism: Heteropelma amictum; assembly: GCA_959613375.1. Classification (NCBI taxonomy): domain Eukaryota; kingdom Metazoa; phylum Arthropoda; class Insecta; order Hymenoptera; family Ichneumonidae; genus Heteropelma; species Heteropelma amictum. Next base: position 15,484,363 of record OY390726.1, read on the forward strand.
GAAACGCACGAGGTTTTTATGCGATTGTAATAAAATTAACATTTTATTTGAAAAATTGAGACATTCACAAGATGCGAGAAAAACAATGGTAGCACACACGATAGCACCGATAGATACAAGATTAGATCGATACTGGAGTGACTACGTATATTTTTTATTTCATTTTCGTTTCACACGCATTCGACCATGATCCGATGTTTCTCACATTGCTCGAGATTCTTCTCACGAGAGTTTTAAAAGTTTTGATGAAAACGTATACACGAATGTCGGTCGAGGTCGACGTAAATATAGATGCTCTGTGGGACGCGATAAAATTCTCTTTTTTTTTCTCTCATCTTCGTAACGACCTTTCTCGACATGTAGGGCCTCTCTTTCTTTTACTAAACGTTCGTTACATGTGTGTGTCTGTGTTTGTGTGTATACATATATATCGATCTTTGACTGACGTAGATTGTATAGCATTTCTAATTAAAAGAGATCATCCTCCTCGTAATATTACCATGTAATTAATCAAACGATCCAAAAAATTCTCAGAAGGGCTTGACCATCCCGGAAACTTTGCATCAAGGTTTCACGGCCGGCCAGCAACGACAAAATAGAATGAGAATTTGGCGCAATGGCAATGGCCATGAAAATCTGTTAAAAAATCAATCAAATGTAAAAAAATTCGCAAAATATTCCCAAAACTTGGTTTCATAAACAATTTCACCCATTTTCATGTAATATTTGAATTAAAAAAAAAATGATTATTCAAAGCGATTGATTTTCCGGTGGATTTTCTTGGCACAGCCAGGTGCGCGAAATGATCATTTTATCCTTTTGTTCCCGAGACGAATGACCGTTTTACATCTTCAAACAAAACAACGAATGCTCATAGTAGCTGTGAGACCTTTCTTTCTTTCGTTTTTTTTTTTCAAATTCTTCCATTTAATAATTCTCGACTCGTCGAACAACACGAATAATTTACTTTGAGATATACAATAAGACGCTATAATATTTCGTAATACGTAATAAATAATTGAATACGTCCAGTTTCGGATGTCTTTTTTATTCCTTTTAAAATTTTTTTTTTTCGTATCCGCTCGCAAAGACAGATATAAAGGAACTATGAAGAATTTAACAGCATTTTTGAATTTCTTTTCATCTGTTTTTCCTTTTTTTTTTCTTCAGAAAAATGACTCGGTTTTTCCGAATCAAGATTATTCGAGTAATCATGTTTGACGCGTGATCACGCAAACGACCGCGCAATCAATTTTCAATTGAGCGCACCACGCTTGAAAAAAAAAAGATTCGCTAAAATTGTTCGTTTGTGATCTAATTCCGCTTTCATACGAATTTTCACATTTTTTCTCCCCCTACTACTTTCTAATTCGCACGCGCAATTCTTTTTCCACACATCCACTCGTCATATTTACAAATAAAGATTTCTTCTTTTTCATACTCTGCTCATTGAATAAATTAAAAGATTCCTGCTTTTTTGTGTTTCAAGAACGCTTCGAGATTCACGGTCACGAAAAAAAATACACAAAATCATTTACTCCTATTAAATTGCAAACGTGACGGTCCCGTCACGTTGAACCAAACGCGATATCGATTTTACTTTCGCTGAGAAATTTCATTCCTGAAATTTTCCCCGCGAAATCAGGCGACAAATTTGATTAGATGTACATACAAGAATAACTATCGGTTTTGCTAAATACCCTCTATTTGCTTCGGCTCGATAAAAATTCTGTCCCAAATCCGCGGAGGATGATTTTTTTTTTCATTTTTTGCTGACAAATACGACTTGGCACACTGTAATCGACCCTTTTTAGCTTTTTGTTTCCGCTTTAATCCTCTGCTCGATTTTCGCGACGAAAGAAAAATAAACACCATCTCCGGGAGATTCCGGCATTTTAAAACTCGTTTGGCACTCGGTACATCGCATGCACTTTTTTCTCTCAACTTTTATCGGCAAAGCTATTACCGGCAGAGCTTTACTCTTTTTCATCGCAATAATCTATTTCAAATAATTTTCCTTCGTTCGATTTCTGTATTTTCTCGCTCGCAACACTCTACCAATCGCTCAAACTCCGAGGGATGAAGCGTTTCTTTACTTATTCATTTTTCAGGCGGCTACGACGCTTTTTACTGATCGAAAAATGGCTAAGTTTCCTCAGATGGTTTCTTTTTTCCTCCCGAAATGATAGGTTTCCTTCTAATTGACTTTTTCTCATTCGACAAAAATCAAGGTGCTTTCGCTGTAATTGAAACGATTTATTCACAAAATTGCTGATTTTTGTCGATGAAAAACAGGGGATAAAAGGTTGTCCATTAATTCCCAACACTACGCTCTAATAATTCTATCTTTCTTCTGGAAAATATATCGATTCGATTCGCTATAGATACTTTCGTTGTAAACAATACTTCCATCAGTCGTCTAATTGGGAAAATTCACGGGATAAAGAATCTGGATGAGGAGTGAAGAATCGGGGGAAAAACCATTTTTTCGGTTAAACGCGAATTCGATCAGTACGAAAGCAACCGCAACCACCTTGATCGTATTTAATTCTCTATGGAGCCTCGATAATTTATCGTTTCTCCTCTTACGACTTGGATAATAATCAATGAACGAAAATCAGCGAAGAAGCTCGAAGGCTCCGCTGTATATCGTCGTTCGAGTTGCAGCTACCGTCGCGTTTGTTCATCCGCGATATTTCCTCCTCGTCTACGAGATGGTTATTATCGAATAGTAGCAGCGGTTTATTTATTTATATACTATACAGTACGGAAAGAGGAAACCGGCGATCCCCGATGATTCTTCGCTATTCGAAAGATCTTCTGCTTTTAGAAAAGAACGATTTTACCATCGTTTCATTCGCGTGAGTTTATTCCGAGTTTTTTGAGTTTATTTTCCCTTCGAGACTCTCTCCGAAGCGCCCGAACGAATTAAAATCGACTTTTGATCTTTCGCGCAATCCGTTCACTCCTGTTCCACGCTAATGTCGACCGTTCTCACCCTCGACGAGTCGGTCGGCAGCAGCTGGAGTCTCTCGGGCTTGGCGTCCAGCATGATGATGCACATGAAGCTCTTGCCGGAGGCTTGATCCCTCGGATAAATCGTAACGGGAGCGAATTTGTCGACGGTACCGTCGACGTAAGAACAGAGTTTCGTGTAAACCTGAGGAAAGTGTCTTCTGAGGGAAACACCGCGCAACCGGAGCTGACGTTGGATGTTCGTGAAGCTGATCTCGCGGGAGCTCCTCGGGGTGTTTTGCCCGTCGGTGCCGGGCATCGACGTGAGTACGAGCGTTTCCGGCGAGTCCATCTCGCGGGTGATGTTGCAAGGCGACGTCGCGTCGTTCCTGGCGGCCGGCGAGGACGGAATCGACGCCACGGGGATCGTCGATTGCCTGCAGGAGGTGTCCAAACGTATCTTCCCGCACCTGGAGACCAACTGGCGCTCCCAGCGCACGGCGCCGCTCGACGGCACCTCACTGACGACGCACACCGCCACGTACAGCACCAGCCTCGTTTCCGGATTGTACGACTTGCAGAGGCGCATCAGCTCCGCGTAGAGCTCCGAGCCCATTTCGCTGGGCAGCAATTCCGACCATTTGACGTAGGTCGGCTCGCCGAGGTCGACGAAACCGTTGCTGACGAACTGCTCGGCGATTTCCGGACTCGTGAAGAAACATTTGACCGCTCCGCGTCCGTGAGACGCGTAACCACGCTGCGCCAACGCGGAGATGTGCTTCAACGTCGCCGGGTCCTCCTTCGCCGATGACAACACCTGCCTGCAGAGAGTTCCGGCTCTCGAGTGCAGACAGGTCCTCCGATGACGCTGCCAGTGCGCTCGTCTGCACTCCCTCGAGCAGTAGAGGCACGTGCAATTGTGGCAGCTCTTGTAGACCCTGCGCGCTTCCGCCACGGTCGTCGCGTTGTTGCACCTGTTGTTGCGACATCTGACGAGCTTCTCACCAAGCTGCACTCCGACCGACGCGTTCTCGGCGGTGTTTTGTTGCGCCGCGTCGAACGAAACGCGTCTGTTTCGCACGTTCGACGATCCCCTCGAGGACGAACGATGCGGCGGCACGATGTCGCTGCCCTCGCTCTTCCTCCTCACCAATTGGCCAACGTAATACGACGGTGACCGGATCCCAACGACCTCCGCGTTGCCGATCGACGCGTTGTCGTCTCCCTTAACGGACTCTGCGACAAAAGTATAATTCTCGCGTGACAAAGCGCCGGCACTGCGCGACGCATCTTCGTCGTTCATGATTATGGACGGAAATACGTGTTCGAGTCTGAAGCATCGTTCGAATCGAGGAGGCGGCGGCGGCGAGCCTTCTTTCAGCAAAGACACAACGGAGCAAGAGGGGACAAATCAAACGTGAATGATGTTGGAAAGTCGGTAAGTTAGAAAACTGTACGTTTAGAAATTATTGAACGTTTTCCTTGAAAAAAAAAAACCAAAAAATTACAAACACGAGCAAGGCGAGCGTGAAAAAGGAAACAACGATATCCTCGAATCCCCTCGATCCTGCAAGTGAAAAAACAAGCTTGCGGCACGAATTATCTCTACCCCCAGGCTCTACCGATGAATCGTCTCGGCGTCGAGTTTTCAGACACCCTTTTGCCCTCGGACGGAAGGATCGTAGCGGGATTTGCAGGCGGAAACTAAAAAAAAAGAAAACAGATATACAACGATAACAAAAAAAAAGAAACAAGTCGACTGTGGCCTGAATGGTTGTGAGATCTAGGTCGTTGTACGATGAGGACTATTCGACGATCGTTACGACGATACGAATTTCTATGAGCGTGGAAACGGAGCGTGCGACACAGCGGCGGTTTACGGACAACGCGACGAAATCAACGACAACGTTGAGTACGACAAAAATGGCGAAAAAAAGAAAAGAAAACAGAAAGAAAGATGGACGAATGTCTGGAGAGAAAAAAAGAAAGAAAAAAACGTGAAAAACGAATCAAGTATGGACGAAAGTGAGGATCGTCAGAGCCGAAACTTACATAGTCCTCCTACCTTGGAGGTCTTGGCACAGGTCGCTGCAGCTCTTCCCGGCTTTGCTACTCGCCGTTTGCTGGCCAGCCGTCGAGCCAGCGGTATTCGCGGTTCGGTGATTTCGTATTGACGTACTACCGGAAACGGGTCCAGGCCCGGGGCTCGGGGTCCGCGAAGCGGAAGGCAGTCCAAGGAGGGAGTCAAGGACATCCTCCAGGGTCGTGGAGCCGGGGCTGGGTTTGTTCCGAAGAAGAGCTGCCGTAGCCATTGCCTCCTCGTCCTCGCTCTGTCCCGATCCTAACGATTTCCAAAGGTCAACGCCCTCGCACGACTCGCTCTTTCGTTTTTTGTTTTTCACTCACAATCAAAGCTCTCTCGTACCGTTCCGTTTATCGTTAAAGCACACAAAAAACCAGCCAATTTGACCTCCCTTCGACGACAAAAATAAAACGAAAAACAGAAATAAAAAAAACCAAAAATCTCCCGCCCGTCCACTCGTTACTTCCATAAGATCGTCGAAGCATCGTGTGTGACCTTTGCACTCGTGTACGTGTGTGTTACTTTTTTAGTTTGTTCCTCGTAATCAGCGTTCAACGGGGCTCGAAAAAGGCGCATGGACGTTCTTGAACTCTGCCGAGTCTTCGAGACGTGACCTTGAAAAGAAACGATCGACTCGAGATACGATTTTGCCTCTGAACGGAAATCGTCAAAATTCCCGAGTCGTTTCGACGCTTTTTTCCCATCACGACTCGACTTCCGGTGAGTTTTCGAACGATGCATGGAAAAATGGCGTTAAACTCGCCGAGTTAAACGTGCAATCGTGTTAAATGAAACGAGCGTCGAAACCAAAGAGTTCACTTACCGTTGTGGCAAAGCAAACGACCGAACGAATAAAAACTGCCGAGAAATTATCATCGATAATGAGAAAAAATGATTCTTCGTCAATTAAAGAAGAAAAAAAGCGGATATTATTTTTGCAAAAGTGTCTCGTTTCGCGTTATCGCGCAACGCGACAACGCCGACGAAAGAAAACAGGCGAACGCAAGTGTACAAACAATAATTTATTCCCACAAAGGATACTGTACGTACTACATGTGGTGATAATTATACCGCCGTCCGAACGGAGCGCACTCGTATCCGCAATTACTTCAAATTGATTTTTCTTCATCGGATAAAAGAGAGATTCGAGTTTCACGCGAGCGACGTCGTTGGCGAAATCCCGCGAGAGGATCGCGGGCTCGAGATGAAAAAATCGAGCTTCCGGTCATCCCCCGGGACAACGACGACGACGACGACGATTTTCCCGGCAAAACTCGCACGATTAAAGTAATGAAAAAAATCGGTAACGATATAAATTTCAAACGCGTGTCCGCAAAACAATCGTACAACGGACAGATCTTGAATTTACTAAAATTATATTTATATTTATTTAAATATATTTTCGAGTATACGTGTGTGTGTGTGTGTGCGCGCAAACGTGTTATTTCGTGTGTGCGTTCGTACATAATAATCGAAGACGGGAAAATTTTACATCAAAACATAAAGAGGGTGATAATAACGCGATAACGAAGCGAAGGAAAGAATATGGGGGGGGGGGGGACAAAAAATCGAAAAGACATAAACAAAACAGCGCCGGGCAGGTCGAAGAGGAAAACCGGAAGTGGGAGTTTGGGACTCTTTCTTTCGACTCTGAAAAAGATTGAGCTCGTTGAGCTTTTTTTCCACTGGCGGAAGGGGGGGAGGGGGCTGGAGCGATACGCGAGCTCGGAGACCAAAGACTCGTCGACGTTTCGCGCCTGTATATATTCGTGGGAACGCTTAAAAATTGCCGTGTAAAAAGTTTCGGAGAATGGAAATCGATCGCGCGAGAAAACCATCGCCGAGGTTTCCCGATTGTTTTTTTTTTCCTTCATCTTGTTCTTTCATTGGAATGAGCTGAAACGGTTTTTTTTGCAACAAGTTTCTTGCAAAACGTAAGAAAAAGACCCGGAGAATCGTCGACAAAAGGAGGATCATTTTCGCTCGACGTTTTTCTTCGAATCCCGGCATTCAACCGCATTATCGACGGAGCACCCGCGTTATCAACATATTTATCAAACATAACATTGTTACAAGTATATCATATACACATATATATCCTTATTACATGTATACTGATATATATATGTTTTTACGTGTATGTATATATGTATATATATATATATATATTTATATATTTCAACATCTCTTTCGTGTGGCCTTATTCACGAGGCAATGTTATGTACAAAATGTAAAAGTCGACTTTGACAAAAAGAAACGAAAAAAGAGAGAAACGTTGGAGAGTGAGAGGGAAAACGAAGAAGAAGAAGAAGAAGGGACGAGAAGATGCAAGACCGGGGAATATCTTTGAACGTGTACACATCGAGAGCACCCTCGGAGCTGCGATTTTCTTTTTCCTCTCGTAAAAGTATTTTACACGAAACGCCCCGTATGTGTATACATACAAATTTCCCGGCCGTGCTTAACGCTGCAATTGGAAAACGAATTTTTTGGACATTCGCCACGGTGTGCATCACTCGCCAGAGTGCGAGATTTGGCGCGTGATTGCTCGAGACTCGACGGTAGACGCGAGACTCGTCTGCCAATTTTAATTCTCTCGTCAAGGCCTCGCGACGTCAAATTCATTCGGTCCAATTTGCGACTGTCCGAAAGAGAGGAGGATCAGGAGCGTGATTCCGCGCTGACATTCACCGAGAGAGACGAGACGAGCGCGACTCTATTGTTTTCTTTGCGTGGAAAATTTGTAAAAATCATTCGACGGTTCGTGACCGAGGGAAGAGGCTGATTGCCGTTTGATGCACGTGCGTGCATGTATATATTTTTTTTCGAGAATCACGATAAAGGAACATTTATAATTGATGTTTGAGGATGTTGGGGATGGAAGAGGGGGGAGTGTGTAAAACACATCGAGAAGAGTTTCCGCTAGGCGAGCAGCAACTCACCGCGATGATGTCGATGATGCTGTTGCTGTTGCTGATGCTGCTGCTGCTGCTGATGTTGTATCGGTTGATGATAATTCAAGGTCGAGGAAGGTGACGCACACTGACTGCGACTCCCGTGATGTTGCAGCTGCTGCTGCTGATGTTGTCCAGGACGTTGACGCTGCTGTGGCTCGTCCCTCGTCGGCGTGAGGTCGAGATAAAGACCCGACGTTGCCGAATCGACGCAGCTGCAAGACTCAGTTCCGGTCGCGTTGCATCCAGCGCAGCATTCCGTGTCGGTGGCCAAACTCATCGGTGTTTCCGGCGAATCGACCGGTCTCGAACCCACGAACGAACTCTCCATCCAGCATAATTTCACGCTTCCTGTTTGCGTCACAATTTCCATGTTAAATCGACGAAAAACTTTCTCGCCCTTCCCACACTTTCGTCATTTCGAGAATCATTCGTTCAACGTCATTTTCATTCTTGCGTTAATCGCATATCAATTAAATTGTCCGAGGCAACGTTGAATTTTGAAATTGACTTTTCTCATCTTCTCGATGATCGGAAGAGTCAATTTCTCTCTCGAGGAACGTATTTACGAGGAACAATTTTGATTTTATTCACGAGGAATATTTGCCCCCTGTAATTCTCACTCTCTCTCTCTCTCACTCTGTCTTGAAAGCGAGGATACCGCGATAGAATAGTAGGAGGAACGTGCGAGAGTCGAGATTGAAAGGAAAAGAAGATTTTCCGAGCGACAGAGGGGAATAATCAACAGTCGCGGGTTTTAGCAACGTGTCGATATCACGATTCGAGTCGTCGCGAGGACGTTCCGGAATTTCAGGCTGTGCTATTTCCGTTTCGTCGTGTCGTCGTGCTCGCTCTCGTAGATTGAAATAGAAAAGCCGAGGGAATTCTCTCGCGATGCTCGCTGGTATTTTCGTCGAGCGAAATTATTTTATATCGGTATAATGAGATAAAAGCTCGATGGAATGGGATTTTGAGATGAAAGTGATCTTTGCAGAGAAAAAGATCGCCAAGATTGATTCTACATAATTGATATAATTTGGCAATAAAAAAATCAATTTTTATTCATTTTCGTTCCTTCGGCTCTCCATTTCTCTATACCAATTTTCCAACGATTTTTCCGAGCTCGTTGCCAAACGAAAATGATAAATTCCGGATGAATCATAGCGTATAATGAGATAAAAGCTCGATGGAATGGGATTTTGAAATGAAAGTGATCTTTGCAGAGAAAAAGATCGCCAAGATTGATTCTACATAATTGATATAATTTGGCAATAAAAAAATCAATTTTTATTCATTTTCGTTCCTTCGGCTCTCCATTTCTCTATACCAATTTTCCAACGATTTTTCCGAGCTCGTTGCCAAACGAAAATGATAAATTCCGGATGAATCATAGCGTATAATGAGATAAAAGCTCGATGGAATGGGATTTTGAAATGAAAGTGATCTTTGCAGAGAAAAAGATCGCCAAGATTGATTCTACATAATTGATATAATTTGGCAATAAAAAAATCAATTTTTATTCATTTTCGTTCCTTCGGCTCTCCATTTCTCTATACCAATTTTCCAACGATTTTTCCGAGCTCGTTGCCAAACGAAAATGATAAATTCCGGATGAATCATAGCGTATAATGAGATAAAAGCTCGATGGAATGGGATTTTGAAATGAAAGTGATCTTTGCAGAGAAAAAGATCGCCAAGATTGATTCTACATAATTGATATAATTTGGCAATAAAAAAATCAATTTTTATTCATTTTCGTTCCTTCGGCTCTCCATTTCTCTATACCAATTTTCCAACGATTTTTCCGAGCTCGTTGCCAAACGAAAATGATAAATTCCGGATGAATCATAGCGTATAATGAGATAAAAGCTCGATGGAATGGGATTTTGAAATGAAAGTGATCTTTGCAGAGAAAAAGATCGCCAAGATTGATTCTACATAATTGATATAATTTGGCAATAAAAAAATCAATTTTTATTCATTTTCGTTCCTTCAGCTCTCCGTTTCTCTATACCAATTTTCCAACGATTTTTCCGAGCTCGTTGCCAAACGAAAATAATAAATTCCGGATGAATCATAGCGTATAATGAGATAAAAGCTCGATGGAATGGGATTTTGAGATGAAAGTGATCTTTGCAGAGAAAAAGATCGCCAAGATTGATTCTACATAATTGATATAACTTGGCAATAAAAAAATCAATTTTTATTCATTTTCGTTCCTTCAGCTCTCCATTTCTCTATACCAATTTTCCAACGATTTTTCCGAGCTCGTTGCCAAACGAAAATGATAAATTCCGGATGAATCATAGCGTCGGTTTCGAGACACACCCCTCGAGCCTAAATCACTCACAGCGCGGGAAAGTTATAGTCGTTCGGAATTTCGATATTCTCGGGGCTTCCGAAAAACCGATATGGGAGCAAAGAATGCGAAGATATTCCTTCGAGCTTTCATCGCTTTGTACGCGCTCGCGAGATGATTTTTTCTTCGTTTTTACCGAGTCATCGAGTTTTCATCGCGAGCTTGAAGATTTATCTCGCCGCGGAAGGGCAAAATCACCGCGGCAGGCCAGAATTTTGATTCTTCAAACACGTGTCATGGGGGCTTTGAGAAATTGTCAAAAAAAAAACGTTACTTCGACAAAAAAAAATGCCAAACTTTTTTGACAGGATGTTTTAAAAAAAGAATACTCCCCCGAGTGTCTTTTCCGCGTAACTTTTACGATTGGATCTCTTCTCCCTTGGGCTATTCATTCCCGAGACGCTCGCGAAAGAGAGACAGAGGGAGTGAGAAAATAAAGAGGTGTCTGGGCCAAGGTCTTTAGTGATACCACGTGCTTATTGTTTCGTGCTTTCACATACAGATGCATCACCAGTTGCCATACGAAAAACGACCAACATCTCCCCATCGACTCGCCATGTACTCATCTACGCACTTGTGTATGGGGCATTCCATGCCAAATCGACCAAGTTAGTACGTATCGTTGTTTTCGACAGTCAATTTTTCAAAGTTCAACGACTTTGAAAAATTGACAGGGAAAAAGGAGCATTGATTCACGTCGACCATTTCCGGCAAGTTATATCCCTCGCGAGCGTATTTACAGCGTCTTAATCGTTAATTCGTGCCCACAAAGTCCCTCGCGGGACGAAGATTCCCAATGTCTGAATAAAATTGCGCATCTCGCGGAGAATCTCGTTGCTTGAAAAAGAATCATGGGGGGGGGGGGGGGTTAGTGCGCCAAAACCAAAATATGCCGATGAGAGATTATGCACGAAGGCGTGAAAATGAAGATGGTTAAAAGGACAAAGATCAAAATACGACGAGCATGATGTTGATGAGGGAAAAAAGAAACGAGAGAATGAGCATATGTGAACATAACGAAAAAGTGGAAGAAGAAAAAAAGCAAAATGCAAAAAAATGAAAAAAAAATTACCTTCATCGCGAAGTATAATTGTGATGGTTGGTGATGGTTGTGGTGGTTGGTTCATTGTGGTGGGGTCTTTTTTTTTGGTTTACATCGCCTTCACTCTCTCTCTCCCCCCTTCTCTCTTTCTCTCTCTTTTTTTTTTTTGTGAAAACATGTTTTTTGTTGTTGTTGTTGTTTTTTTTCGAGCCAGCAGAGGGGTGATTTAGTGCTCACCTCTGGGACTCGTGGATCTCGCACCGCCCCTGTCGTCCCAATCGTCGGGTCGAGGTCGGGGCGAGAGTCTTCCACCACCGGCGACCTCCTGGCCGCTTTGCACGTAATGCACAATAGCGGAGGTCACCTCCTTTATCGAATTCCTCACTTCCAGCTGCTGATTCGTCTGTTGCTGCTGCTGCTGCTGAAAAATTGCCGATAAAAATACGAGAATGTTGTTTTTCTTCCTGCGCTTAAATAAGAGCATTCATCGTAATGACTATTTCGACACTTTTTTTTCCTTCTTTTCGAAACGCAATAATAACGATAAACAAATGTGCGACAGCCGCTGCGGCTCTCTCTCTCTCGTTTTAACCAGACGCGAGAGCGTTTTGCTCCACCGTCGGCGAGTATTAAAAATAAATTGGACAAGAAGGCGAAATGGGGTGCAGCTGAAAGAGCACGTGGGCGTCGCGATATCGCGGATACGCGCCATCTCCACCGAAAGTTTCATTCCGCGAGAACGTTGCTCGAAATTCAAGACAAAAAGCTGCGCAATCTTTTTTCCTCCTTCAACGATTTTCTACTTGCTCGTGTTTTTTGATAACGGGTGTGTTTTTTTATTCAAAAATGAGAAGAAGGAAAAAAACTCGCGACGAGTAATTTACCGATTCGCGACGATCCTCTTCGATTTTCCTGCTCGAAAATTATTGAGCGTAGAGCCGCGAAGAAGGTCACGTGCGTTTGTACGAAATGAGCCAGGGAGCTTTGACGGCGATAAATTATTTACGGGTCTATTTGCGAATCCGGATCATGACGTCTGGCCTTGTTTTCGTTCCTACGATCTTCGCGCTTTGCTTCGAAATATATAATCGCGAAAAAAATCCGCGTTTTTCCCGAGCCAACAAATTTTCTTCACTATTATGTCGAAAAAGCAGGAAAAAAACCTTTTTCGTCGATTGGAGCTGCGGCAAGATGCCTTGGGCGAGACGTTCCGCCGGTGTTCGCGGATTCGCCAGACGTTCCTGCGAGCGCCAACCGAGATAAGGCTGTCGATGATTGAAGGACGATCTCGCTGAACTCGCCGGCGAACTTCCGGCGCTGTTTAACAAACTCGTGCTCCATCTCGAAAATACAGGTGGCGTCGGACTCGGACTGAGAAGTATGCCTGCAATGCGGAAAAATGAGACGTTATATTTCAGCCGATTCGACGCGAATTGTCTTTTTTTTTTCCTCGGAAATTACCGGATGTCGGTTGCCGATTGGAAGACGACGAGAGGGAGGACAGTGACGTTGTTTTCGAGCCGAGCGATCGCCATCCGGTGTGCTGAGAGGCGTCCGAGTGCCTCTTCAATCGGAAGCCATCGCGGGCAGCCGGCGAATTTTTGTACCAATCGGGAACGTTTAGACGCTGCAACGATCGTTGCACCCTCAATTCGTGCTCGCTCGGCACGCGCTCCCCGACCTTCTGTAGCTCGTTCTCCGGTGGCTGAAAGCGGCGCGAAAAATGGTCGTGAAATTTTTCAAACTGGCGAAACGACGGGAAAAAGGGAAAGAAAAAAAACGTCTCAATAGCGAAACGTTTGTCACGCTGACGGGAAATTTGTACGAAATTCTTTTCCTCGTCCCGGCGCGGTGATTCTCGTCGTAACACCGGAAACGTATTGAAAAATAGCGCCGGTTAACGCGAGGCGCGTTATTTCACCGAGTGAAAAGCTCGACAGATGGCGCGCGTCGGGCAATTTCGCGTTTCGCAAAGATCTTACGAGTCTATTTTGGGTCTTGAAGGGGTTTGAGGAGGAAAGCGCGAGAGTCGCGTGACGAGACGAGGGAAAGGGTCGGACGTAAATTTAGCCGTTGGATGAAGCAAACTCACGTGTCTGCCATAAAGCCTCGAGCTTTCCGTCAGTTTTCGGAAGAAAAGAAATATGGGCTACGGTAAGGAAATGAGAAGAAAAAAAAAGAGAGAAATATTCGTCGGTCGCATAAAGGCTTGCTCGAGTATGTTGGGAATTCGCGTCGAGAGCTCGCGTGTGCGAGTGCCTCGTGCACAAAAGCGTGCACGAATTTAGTCGGTGAGCGTTTGCGAGGCGCCTTGGGTGGGAAGCTCCCGAGCATCGAGACGAATTCTCTTCCGACGTTCTTCCCAATGAAATCCGCGAGATTCCAACCGGTGACATTTACCGGAAAAAATCTTGTCGCAAGTTTGTTTCGTGCCGTGAGATCGCGAGGAACGTACGAAAAAACACGGATCATCGATCAAATTATCGTAAACAAAAAATCGAAATGGACGTCAAGTTGATTGAAGAAAAATTGAAAGAACATTTTTTTTTTCCCAAAATTTACACGTCTATTTAATCAACGCACCTGACACGTTTTTTCACGTCCAATCGCCAAAGACGTTCGCTGAACGAATTTAGGAGGAGAATGAATTTTTAAAAATCAACATCGATACTCCAATTTGTTCGTTTTTCCATAGACGAATAAATTCAATTTTTTTCTTCAATTTCGTACGAAATTCAGTGTGAAGAATTGGACGATTCACCTTGTTTTCCAAGATGGGGGAAAATCTTCCGGCGATATCGCGCGCAGAATTAACCTCGAAGACGAGCGACACTTGGTTCTCGAGGATCGTAGAGACGGAGGGTAGTCTAACGGAGGATGCAACTTCGCCGAGTGTCATCGTTGCGCAATTATCGTCCTCTCGTCTCATTGCGAAAACGCGCGTATATCCATACGTGTATGTACATTTATATATCGATATATCGAGATATATACGAGCGAATTTTCGTGTCACTCGAAAGGCCAATCTGTTTTTTTTGTTTTCGTCTCGTTTCGTGCTCCCGCGGAGGCGTCAGCGAGGTAACCAGACGGAAAACAGTCACTGATTGTTTCCCGCTGGAGAGAAGATTAGACGGGGCGGTGGAGGGCTCGGGACGAGGAGGAAGAGGAAACGAAAAAACCGAATTACCAGATACGGTCGTCAGGGTAACCGTCTGGTTTTAGATTTCGCAATCTGAAAGTCGCAATTATCTCTGTTGCATTCTCTCTCCATCCATCGTTTTTTTCTCCGTCTCTCTATCGCGTCAATATTTGCTCTCTCGGAGGCGAGAAGGAGCCAGCTACTTGGACGATGAGTTTCAACTCTGTACGTTTAATCAGCGAGGTAATAAAATATATATGCGCCTTTTACCATCTTGAACGTCTCTCTCGAGCCTTTTGCTCTTGATCAACAATAGATGGAGACACTCTCGACTGCACGTGTGTGAGTCTGTGTGTGTGTGTGCATACATTTTTTTTCACCTCGCCTCTTTTTATCTTTTCTACATTCTCTTTCCGACATTCCATCGCTGTTTATTCTCCTCCTTCTCGTGGATTTTTTTCAACGATCGAGCGAAACGCGCGTCAAAGTTCTCCGTCCCCACCGCGGAAACATCGAGGAGGAAAAAGAACGGGAAATCGCAGGAATCGAACCCGTCAAATCGAGATAAGAACGCGCGAAAAACATTTTGCACACTTTGGCAAAATGTGCGTCTCCGCTGTCGCTCGTCGAACGTTCGATGCTCGTGCGACTCTTTAGCGGGGCACCAATTTGTCGCGGTGAATGGGAAAAACATTGGTGAATGGCGTGCCGTACAAAGAGTCGGCAATTTTTACCCCCACACGCGATAATGGGCTTACAGAGAGGCTATAAAAGGACTGCCGTGTGTGCTGCGCTGATGCGTTAATGCGTATGTACATTATACATGAGGCCATATTGATACCACGTGCGAGTTGCGTGCGTGAGATCGCAGCGCTGTCTGGTTAAAACGTTGCATAATGATGCGCTTCGTGCACGAAGAGGACAGCCACGAGTCGCGTCGGGACGTTTCTCATCTCTCTTTAATCTCCGGCAGCAGCATTGAGAATCCGAGAGAGAGAGAGAGAGAAAGTCGACTCGAGCCCTTTTATCCGGTAACTGATCCACGTACGTATTTGCATGTACATGTACATAAAGTACTTTGGTATGTACATGAAGCAACGTTCCTTTTAATTACTCTCTCTCTCTCTCTCTCTCTCTTTCTTCGCTTCTGCTCTCTCACGGATTAAAGCCTCGTAACCAGGCTTTTTCATGTCCTTTCTTTCTTTTTTTCCTGCGTTTTTGCTCGCGCTCGCAACGACGCTGCTGTGAAAGCCCGCTGCTGTGTGTACACGCCGATTGATGTAAATTGGTGGAAAGCCGGAGAAGCTTTGCGGCGGCAAAGTGCCGAGAAGATATAAACCATTATTATCGTCATCTCCCGCGAGGGCAAAGACCCCGCGGCATCTCGAGGCTCTTCTCCGGCCGAGACGAGGATGAAACGAGGAAAAAAACCTCCGTGGCGTCTTCGTGGTTTTCCGCGGTGATGCAATTTTCTTTGGTGGATTTTCATCGAGCTACGTTGATCACCGTGCAAATTGGACTTTTTCGCTCGCGTCGCGAGGTACATTGATACGTCCGTCGGACGAGCGAGCAGCGCGGAATATCGATGCTGTCGTCGTCGACGTTTCTCGCTTCGCTTCGACACCCAGGGCGTGTCGCTCGCGCGAGTGCGTGCGTGCGCGTTCCATCGACGCGGATCGTACGGTACAATTCAGAGGCACATGGACGCGTTGGCAGCCGCGGTAGAACGGAAACAGCTCGCCCGTTGGCACATCGCGCGTGTGGCGATTCAACCGAAATCCGTCAACTTTCATAATCGTATGTGCGCATATGTTACACGCTTGCGTAATGTTTTTCGCGAATTTTCTCGATTATCCGTTCCAGCGAAGGATCCGGACGTATCTCGCGTGAAAAACGCGAAAAAATCGAGCCTCCTCCAATTTCCATTCGAATTTCAGTCCGAGACCGGAAATATCGCCTCGAGCGAGACACGGATCTTATCGGAGAGCAAAAATTCCTTCGCTCCTACCCGTGTAGAAATTTGATCTGGACGTCCCGACTTTAGACCGGGCCCTGGTCTGGATTTCCTTGGTTTGGCCTGGTCTTAGTTTTTAGGTAGGGGCCTGGTAAGGGGCAAATAGGGAAAATCGGGCTATTCTCGTCAATATTTCCATGTCAGAAAATGCTCATGGCCTGGTCGGCATTTCCATGAATACAATTCTGAGTTCTGAGTTATATACATATACTCCCGATATGCTCGCTCCCGGTAAGGCAGTGCGACAAGGGAAAAATAGAATTTAAAATATGATCTTGCTTACATTTGAATTTTATGTTTCAATTTATTCCATGTGCTCTACTTCCTTATTTCCCTACACAAATGTGTATGATTTCATATTGAGTCTCAGGTCGGATTCCAACCGAGCTGTGGCATGGAATGACATTTGAAAACCAAGTAAGGGCCATGGCTGGGCATGGCTATTTCCCGGCTTACTGTTCTGAGCGGGTGCTGATCAGGCCCTGGTCATTTCCCGATTATTTCCCGGTGTATGGAAATCAAACCAGGCCCTGACTTATTACCCGTTACATTGCTAGCCGGATCCCTGGCTAGCCTGGCTATGCCCCGATATCAAATCGGGAAAGCCAGTACTGGGCCTGACTTATTCCCGATCGAAATTTCTACACGGGTATACCCCGTGTAGAACGACTTTAGACCGAGTCCTGGTCTGGATTTCCTGGGTTTGGCCTGGTCTTAGTTTTTAGTTAGGGGCCTGGTAAGGGGCAAATAGGGAAAATCGGGCTATTCTCGTCAATATTTCCATGTCAGAAAATGCTCATGGCCTGGTCGGGATTTCCATGAATACAATTCTGAGTTCTGAGTTATATACATATACTCCCGATATGCTCGTCTTCGTTGCGCCTAACGCGCAACATTCGTTGGTAAGGCAGTGCGACAAGGGAAAAATAGAATTTAAAATATTATCTTGCTTACATTTGAATTTTATGTTTCAATTTATTCCGTGTGCTCTACTTCCTTGTTTCCCTACACAAATGTGTATGATTTCATATTAAGTCTCAGGTCGGATTCCAACCGGGCTGTGGCATGGAATGACATTTGAAAACCAAGTAAGGGCCATGGCTGGGCATGGCTATTTCCCGGCTTACTGTTCTGAGCGGGTGCTGATCAGGCCCTGGTCATTTCCCGATTATTTCACATTGCTAGATTACACCGATTACATTGCTAGCCGGATCCCTGGTTAGCCTGGCTATGCCCCGATATCAAATCGGGAAAGCCAGTACTGGGCCTGACTTGTTCCCGATCAAAATTTCTACACGGGTATCTCTGAAGCGTGGAATTCGACCTCCGCAGTATCCGTATCGAGAACGCCGGATGAAAAGTGTAACAAAGATGGTGCAAAAATAGATGCAGCGAAAATGCGAGGAGGAAGAGAGAGAGAGGGAGATCGAACGGACGCAGGGGCGTGAATTCGTCAAGATAATCGTCGAGCACGGACTCTCCGTTTTTCCGTCCACGACGCGATCTCGCGTATACGTTCCACACAAACGTAATACCGTATAATACGTGTGTGTACGTGCAACGGTAGTGTTATATCGATTTATCGTCGGAAATAAATTGTGGTCCATGCTGATGCCGCCAGCGTGTATTCCCAACGAAGCGAAGCTCGCGTGTGATAAAATAAAACGTACGGGTCGTGGGCTGCGATCAGCCGGGCGAAAGACACACGTACACTCGGCTCTGCGACTTTCTAGTCGCTCAATTCCTCAGCCAATGTCCCCTCGAGTCTCCTGAGCGAACTTTTGCATCTCTGCGCAGTTTTCTCGCGGAATTCAACCGCGAATTGACGAGTATGGAAATGTTCGTTCAATTTCGGAGACGAATTCATTCGGAAATTCGATTTTTTTCCCCCAACAGCCCACTTCCGGTGATTTTCCATGGTGATCGCGCGGGGATTACGCCGGGAGGGTTCGACAAGAGTACGCGTCAGCGGGGAAAACTCGCGGTGGCTCGGGAATATTCAGTGGGCGAGCTCCGCGGTCATCCTTGTTTTCCGCTGCGGTGTGTCTCTCGCCTGTAGCCCACGCGGATGGCGAATATCCCACGAGACACGGAGAGGCACTCATCTCTCGTACCCGCAAATCCACTCTGTCCCTTCCTCTCTCGGACTTGCTCTCGGACTTGCTCTCGGACTTGCCCTCTCGCGCGTCCATCCTCCGGAAACCCCGTTCTTCGCGCCACCCGACAAACTTGGAGCATCTCCTTTTCCCCGTCGATGCTGTCCGTCTCCAGAGGCAGCGCACTCGAGACGGGAGCAAATAACACTCTGGTCAATCGGCACACGCGTTCTCGGAAGGCAAAGGACGCGAGGAAGCCTGTACCTCCTGCTTTCCTCCTCGCCAAACTCAATCTCCCACTATTCCGACCCCAGGAACGCCCGCGACCATCAGCGTATCATTTTATCATCGCGATTCGCGAAAAGTCAAAATTTGAAAATTACTCCGACGGACGAGAGAGGATTTCCAAGATCTTCCTCGCCACTTTGACCTTGGCGGATTCAGACCGCGGAGAGGTCGGCGCGGAGGCTATTTCCTGGGCTCGAAACAAAATGCTTTTCCATCCACTTCCGGTCTCCCTTTTTCCTTACATTTTCGCGTCGCCTTGCGAAAATGACGGAAAATGGTAATCACGTATGCGCGGCTGGAGACGAGGAAGGAAAGCGTGTGTGTCGACTCGAGGTCGGTTTTGTAACGACGCAGAAGGCGGAGGAGGGCAGCGGGGAGAAAGGGGCACGAGTTAATAAGCGGTGAATCGCTCTTACTCGACGGAGATCGATCACTCCGACGCTCCCACGACTTCCCTTTGCATACTTTTACACACACACACACACACACACCCCATTAGTCTTCCCCTTTTGCTCTCGCCGAGACTCGAGATCTTTCTCCGTTCGTTCTCCGCACGAACGAGAGATTCCTCGTTCCTCCCGTATCGCCTCGTATCGCGCAGCCAGAAGCAGAGGCTGCTTTGAGAAATGATCTCTCCTCGCGCGTGTGTGTGTGTGTGTGTGTGTGCAGCGAGGGTACTAGCGCAGAATCCGGAGCAATTAGGCCATGTGTATGTCACTTTGTCCATACATCCACGCGATGATAGAGAAAAGCCAGGGCGTTAACCCACATAGGCGTCTAAATATATATTCCCACGGAGAGTATATGGAACACTACGTTTTTCTTTTTTTTTTTTGGTCCATATATTCGTACCCGCTTTCCGCGAACATTCACTCGACGATGCTGTCACGACGACGATGATAAATTCGAGCAAACGCAACGTTGATACGAACGAATAAAAAATTCGTTCGAGCAATGCGTGGAAATCTCAAAAATTCGGTTTTTTTTCGAGTTTCTCGACCCGCTGAACGAACGAGCTTCGTCTCGCGCTTGACCGGTCGGTTATACTCTCCTAGGTCGCCGAGTGTGCACATGCGGTACAAAGGAATGGGGGTCGAATAATTCATTGACGAGTCGTGTAACGAAGATCGCACAGTGGCGCGCACACACGTGATTATATTCGTGTCAAGGCCCGGACCGTTCGTATTATCGACGTTGCCGAGGCGCGAACGAACGCGCGAGGAAACACGCGATTTACGCGCGAAAAGCGTCAAGTTTCAGTAGAGTGAAGAGAAACTCGTGTTTTTTTTTCTCGATAAAAAAGAAATTGCGCCACCAGGCTGATTAAAGAGTCTCTGATTTCGGGGGACTTGCCGAAAGCCTGAATTTCATCGCTCTACGAAAAAATTCTCCGTACGAGAGACGACGACGACGAGTCTCCTCGACTTTTCTCATCCTCGTCGGGGGTATTTTCATTATTCACGAGCTCTCGCAAAACGACGAGGTCGCGTTGATCGCTCGTGGCTTACTTATTCGCCGTTCGCTCGTACACCCGACGGCCATCGTGAGACGCGTATGTACATACACGAGCGATTTCCCTTCTTTCGAGGGGAATGGCGATAAAAAGAAGAACGAGGCGAAGAAGCCGAACGGCGCGACTGATTCGAATCAGGCGTGAATTTCCGAGTGTCCGCAGCAGCAGCAGCGCTTCGATCTCGTCTTTTTTCGCTCCGGCGTCTCGCGTGTTTTCTCCACCACGTGCAATAACATCCATCAATAAGACACTTGGGCGAAATGAGGAAAACATTGTCCAACTCGTTTATCTCTCTCTTGCTCTTTTATTCTCTCATCCGGTCTCGTTCCATATATGCAAATGCACCACATGTGCATCCCTCGACTATTATATACACATATATCTATACACATATATATGTGTATATATATATATATATATATATATATATCACGAAATGCTTTTCGGCCTGATCTCTGCCGGTTCTTCATATGTCTAGAATCAGAGCC
This sequence comes from Heteropelma amictum, assembly GCA_959613375.1. Taxonomy (NCBI): domain Eukaryota; kingdom Metazoa; phylum Arthropoda; class Insecta; order Hymenoptera; family Ichneumonidae; genus Heteropelma; species Heteropelma amictum. The sequence goes on from OY390726.1 coordinate 15,505,294, forward strand.
TTGCTGATCCGGCACTGAGGGGTCTTCGAACGCGTATAAAACAACGACTGTGATTGGCTTAAAACTTCCAAATTCTATTGCTCCCCGTTTAAAAACTATTTTGAAAATTGAAAAACGGCTAAGTAGATATGCTCAGTATATCGTCGAGAATATGTAGTTACTGGGTGTCAGTGTTGCTATGAATCACCCTGTATATATGTGTGTGTGTGTGTGTGTGTGTGTGTGTGTGTGTGTGTGTGTGTGTGTGTGTGTGTACATAAATGTATATAATTTCTTAGTATATACATGTACACAAGCAAAGTCGCCTTGTACATAACGAGTTTCGAGAGATACCGGGGAATACGATACGAGACACAGTCCCGAGCGCATGATTACATCCTCTCGAGTTTCCCCACGGCCTTGCCACCCTATCAACCGAAGCGGCGAATGAAGAAAAAAAAAAACAAAAGTCTCTATCTATCTCTCTTTTCTTTTACGCGTAATAATAAAATCAAGACGCGTCGTATCTCGCGAGAAATATCGTCAGCTGGCCGGGGATCGTGTTCGACATAAAATTCGATAAAACTCCGAGAGGAAATTTCGAGCGGTGGGGGTTTTGTTTTTTTGTTTTTTTTTCTCAAACGAAAATTATCTCTGCTCCCCTCCGAGAGGTCGCAACCCCGACCGGCCGTTATAAATCCTCGCAGCACGTGTATAATTACGTCACGTCGCTCACCGCGCGATGAGATCAGGCTCTGTGAATAAATGACGTTGATGTCGTCATTTTCCTCGTGCTGACGCATAAATCGTATTATCTTTCACCTTCCGCGCTCTACGCGAGTATTTCTGCAAACTCCCCGGCTCTCCGTGTAATTATCTCGCGAACAAAAATTAACGCCAGAGCGCTCCGCCGTCCCTCGATCAAATTATCGATTTTTTTTTTCTCAAAACTGTCGAAAACCCTCGCAAAAACCAGTCTCTCAAACTTTAATTGCGTCTGTAATTCAACGAATGATAATAATCATGATGATCGACGAATTTTTGTGATGTACAGGTTTTGAGACGAAAATAACGCCTTGTGGAAGCTTCTGGAGCAGGCTCGGGGGTGGGGGTGTCATTTACAGGCAAATCATACGCACTCTCGACCACAGACATCTTTTGTTCAAACGGCGGGGGGGGGGGGAGATGCGTCGCACGAGTGGCGGTGGAATTGTTCGCGACAGTCCCGGCGTAAAGCACGAAAGTGAGTGAAAATCGCGGGTGAATTCACGAGGGTATTTTTCGTTCGTTCGTCAACAGGGAAAGGGATGGAAACGGGAAAAAAACAAGGGGAACATGCCTCGATTATTTCGTCTCTCGTTCGCTCTCTTTCGCGTTTTTTTCGGTTCATTTTCCGGCCATCGACGGACCCGATTCGAGCGAAACAATCAGTCGCGAGAAAAAGAAAAAACACGATTTTTCGGGAGGAATTTAAAATTCACACGGAACAGCCCATACATGTTTGAATTTTTTTGTTTCTCTTCTCGCATCGCGAGTACGCGAGGCGCTCGACGGAGACTTTTTTCTTATCCTTATCGCGAGAGTGTCTTTCGTGAGGAACACACTCGCGTTTGTTCGCCACGGCAAGCCCTCGGGTTTGCCGTGGCGAACAAACCCGAGGGCTTGCCGTGGCGTTTCCAGCTATAATCGAGGAGAGCCAGATTATAAATCATGCCAGACTTGAGAAAATGAAAAATCGATGCAAAATCGATCGATGGACGAGTCCCTCGAAAACTTTGCTCACGAATCATTCCGATTTTTTTTCCCCTCTCCGGCGCACGATTTGCACGTTCTCTCGTACACACACGCGCGATAATGAGACCCGAGAGATGTCGCTCGCGACGAAAAAGAGACGAAAAAGAGGCCAGAAAGTGCACTCGGCGGTGTGCCAAGTCCAAGGAGGAAGACGGATGGAAAGAGGGGAGAGAGAGGGGGGGTGATGACCGTGTCGGATTTCTCATTTTTCCAGGAAGAATTTTCCTCAATGCATCGACAATGGCCCTGTCGTGTGAAACGTGAGATAAATAAAGCACAAACGAGTCTCGCATCGGGGTAAAAGGTTTGAAAAATATCGCGAACCTTGACATTATGACGCTAAAGAGGGCTCCCCGAGAACGAGGGCTTTTCAACGTCATTTTCCTTCTCCGTGATGCTGCGACGCTCGCGGACTCTGTTTACCACGGGGAATACGAGCGTGTATCGCGAGTCTCGAGCCTGAGAAGCGGACGGACTCTACTAAAAAAGTAATCACGAGAGAGTCGAGAGCTCCGCGGCGGGTTGAAGACTCTTCGAGGGGAGTCGCTCTGGCGCTTCCGGTCGCGTTTAAAGATTCAAAGCCTCGAGATTTGGCACACTTCCGGCATGGAAAACGAAACTATCGATTGTACGAAATTGGTAGCTTTCTCGTATTCGTCGGGAATCGAAATATTTGTGGTACCTTGTCGGGCTTGCGACGATGGCACGCGCAAAGCCTGTTTCTCGTGGATTAATTGAATACGAGGAGATGGAGAGAGATTGATTGATTGATTGATTGATTGATTTATTTATGCCTTAGTAACACTTACAGGCAAAGGAAACAAAGGTTGATAAACATAGTAGGACAGAGTAACGCAAGCAGAAAATGACTAAGAATGGTCAATAAGCTAGGTTGAATAAGCAGTGAGAATAAGAAAACAATGGATAATAGATATAGATAATAAAGTAGATAATATGGATGATATAGATAATATGTAGGTAAATAAATAAAATATAGGCTAAAGGATAGCCAAGAATATAGGCTAAGTAGAAAGTAGAGAGAGAGAGAGAGAGAATTAAGAGAATTAAGGTTGATAAACATAGTAGGACAGAGTAACGCAAGCAGAAAATGACTAAGAATGGTCAATAAGCTAGGTTGAATAAGCAGTGAGAATAAGAAAACAATGGATAATAGATATAGATAATAAAATAGATAATAAGGATGATATAGATAATATGTAGGTAAATAAATAAAATATAGGCTAAAGGATAGCCGAGAATATAGGCTAAGTAGAAAGTAGAGAGAGAGAGAGAGAGAATTAAGAGAATTAAGGTTGATAAACATAGTAGGACAGAGTAACGCAAGCAGAAAATGACTAAGAATGTAAGAATAAGAGAATAACGAGAGTAGTAACAGTGGTGACCGGTTGAGTAGGTTGAATAAGCAGTGAGAATAAGAAAATAATGGATAATAGATATAGATAATATGGATGATGTAGATAATATGTAGGTAAATAAATAAAATATAGGCTAAAGGATAGCCAAGAATATAGGCTAAGTAGAAAGTAGAGAGAGAGAGAGAGAGAATTAAGAGAATTAAGGTTGATAAACATAGTAGGACAGAGTAACGCAAGCAGAAAATGACTAAGAATGTAAGAATAAGAGAATAACGAGAGTAGTAACAGTGGTGACCGGTTGAGTAGGTTGAATAAGCAGTGAGAATAAAAAAATAATGGATAATAGATATAGATAATATGGATGATGTAGATAATATGTAGGTAAATAAATAAAATATAGGCTAAAGGATAGCCAAGAATATAGGCTAAGTAGAAAGTAGAGAGAGAGAGAGAGAATTAAGAGAATTAAGGTTGATAAACATAGTAGGACAGAGTAACGCAAGCAGAAAATGACTAAGAATGTAAGAATAAGAGAATAACGAGAGTAGTAACAGTGGTGACCGGTTGAGTAGGTTGAATAAGCAGTGAGAATAAGAAAACAATGGATAATAGATATAGATAATATGGATGATGTAGATAATATGTAGGTAAATAAATAAAATATAGGCTAAAGGATAGCCAAGAATATAGGCTAAGTAGAAAGTAGAGAGAGAGAGAAAGAGAGAGAGAGAGAGAGAGAGAATTAAGATAAAGGACTGCAACGTCTGTTATCTCGAGAGGACAATAGCCAGCGTCTGAATAGCCGAGCAACGAGCGCGAGTCGGAAGCAGCCTCGAGACGATGAAAAAGCAAAACCACGAACGGACAAACAAAAATCATCCGCGCCTCGCGGAGACGGATAACGCGAAACCGAGCGAGACTGATGCGAGCCGCTCGTGAATGCAATTTGCTTCCGTCGGAACGAACGAGAAGAACGAAGGGAGCACAAAGAGCCTGGAGGAGAAAACAAGACGAGAAGGCTCTCGCGATGTAAATTCGCAAACAGACGGTCTTGCATTTCGCAAGATTATCGATGGGGAAAGGTCAAAGTACATTCGGCGCGAGCGGAAAACCGTCCAAAGAGCTTCGGGAGGAACAGAGGAGCGATTTTCCCTGGAGAAGGATCGGAACACTTTTTTCTCCCGCCATCACTCTTTACGTTGAAAAAAAACGAAAAAAACGACGACAAGGACAAAATTGCTGGGCTAACCCGCACTCGATTACGAGAAAAAATCGGTTGCACTCGAATCGATGCTCAACGCGCTCGAGAAAGTTTTCCACTGCGCGCCTACGACGAACAGTCGAAGCCGCAACGATAAGGAGGAAGAGGAAGAAGGGAAAAAACGCCGGGAGCGCGAGTGAGAGAGTAAAACGGTTACCCTGACTACGTTGTGGCAAAATAGAGCGACTCTTGCGGTCGGTGATGAACGAAGGTCGCGAAAATTCGCCGTCGACCCTCGCGCGCATGTTACGGCTCGTGTAATTTCACAAAGTTGCCTAGCCGACCGCAGTGACATCTTTGTCCGTAAATTTATATTTGAAACGGCATGAAAATGCTTTTGAAGGTAGTTCTATCGTTAGATTCAAATCGAGAAATTGTTTTGTAGTTTTTCTCACATACAAAATGATTTGCGGGCTTCAGTTAAATAAGAAAAGTTGTTGCAAATCGACTAAAGAACAGCATATTCCAAATTCACGGTCATCCCAGGCGATATGTGCTTGCTCTATAATTACAAAAATTGCGAAAAAAATGTTCTTAAGATTTTTTTGGAAAACTCAAGAAATCTTCTTTGATGTTGCATAAAAATGTATGCAAAGTTTTAGAAGGCTTCACCACGTAGAAGCCAAGATATTCATTGATGAAAATGCAACTTTTAACACGCGCTCTTACGAGAGACTACCGAAAATTGTGATTTTTACCAATAAATATCTCAACTTCCACGTGGTAAAACCTTCCAAAATTTATTACACACGTATATATGACATCGAAGAATACGTATTCAAATTTTCAACAAAATCTTAAGAAAACGATAAAACGATAGAACTACCTTAATAATACCCAAAGCCGGCTCGTCGATATTTACGCGTATCGGGCAATAAAATTCTGTATACGGCATCGAGTTGTTTCAATTTTTTCATCACCGCGCGATCCTCTCCCGCGTAATAATAATTTATATCCATGACCTACTTGTGTCCCCCCTCACGGTGCGACCTATCCAAAACGAAAATTTCAGCAAAAAAGCGGATAATCCCGGAACGACCGGTCCGCACAGCAGAGGGTCGTGATTAACGAGGGTGGCGCTTCGGAGATGTTTCTTTTATCCTCCGCGCCCTACGCTCCGTCCGCCTTTGTCCCTTCGGCTCTTTCCGCCGAAAAACGACAAATTCTCGAGCTGCATCGCGAAGAAATATCGAGTTTTTTCGGTACTTTTGATCTCGAAAAAAATCTCGACTCCCGCTCACCTCTGGGATGAGCTATTGATCTTCGCCGCGAAGAAGGCAGCCTGGACGCGATTCGCGTAAACGCCCTTGATCGAGTATAGGGTATATAGCGTATATCGCGAGGGTCTTGTCAAATTTCGTGTCCCGGAGAATCCCGGAGTATAGTCGACGTGGAGAATCTTGATCCGCCGGATATCGAACGCGAACGGAGGAAAAGAGTGAAAGTCGAGAGGAGGAAAAAAAATCGAGGTTGAAAATTTCATCGGTGAAAAGAGAGGGATGGAGAAGAGAGGAATTTGTGCTATGCACCGCAGTCGGCTTGTATCGATCTCGCGCGATTGCACCCTCAGAGGTTCTCATATACTCGCGAAACATCGCTGAGCCTCGATCTGCGAAAACGTCGCGAGGGCGAAAAAAATGCGACGAGCGATGATGAAACGTCGAATGGGAATTCGTGAGATGAGCGAACACGATCACGGTGGAAAAAGTCGTGGATTAATTCGAGGTCGAGCTGTTGCAATGGCGGAAGTGACATCCGCCGGAAGTCGCGTGATGGGACTACCTCGGTTCGTATTGACTCTTCTGCCCATTGAACTCTCTTGTCCCGCTGAATTGGAATATTTAATGCGATTTTCACTCATTTCGTGTACAAATTTCGACCGTGGAATATTTCGGAAATTTCAGCGACTGTTTGTCGCGTTTTCGCGCTGAAATATCGAGTTTTCGGGAAAAAGCCGGTGGGTTTCGTAATCAGCGGGAAATTTCCGATCGGATAAGCTACTGAAAGATTGAAAATTTGAAAAAAAAAATTTTCGTCATTTTCGGCCACTTTTCCAGAATCGTCGAAAAGTCGAAATTTCAAATGGGCATAACTTTCGTTCTAATTGAGCTAGATAGACTTTTTGGGGGTGTTTTGGATAGCCCTCGAGTAGACTTGGACACTGGTGAAAGTTTTATGTCGATAGCTGAATTCCTTCACCCTCAAAATCGATGTTGAAAATCGGCGAAAAAAACGCAAAGGGGTATGTATGGGAAAATTGGCGAAAATCGAAGGTCCAACTTTGAAAATCTGCCAAAAATCGAAAAATAAAGATATCTACGTGAACCAAACGGCATTTTGAAGCCTCAACAATTGCGAAGAGAATAAGCACAGGCTGGAGTATCTACCTCGAAGGGGAAAAAAATGGCAACCCTTTTGGTGAATCAACTCGAGCCGGCCAAAAATGAGAAAATATTTTGGATTCCAAAAATGATTTTTAATAGTCCAAATCGATGTATTTTTCCCCGCTGATTACAAAACACCCCGGTATTTCATCGAAAACTCAATAATTCAGTGCCGAAATCCAAAAAAACGAATACACCAAAACAATCCCAATTCTTTTCGAGTTTCCTCTCGGAAATTTCAATATTTTTGTACTCTCTCGGCATTTGACAAACGAACAGAAAGACTTTTTTCCCCCGCCAGTCTCAATCCAAGTACGTAATAACGTAATTACCGCGTTAAGCCTCTTTCGCCCTCTTCGATCTTCGATCGACCTTCGATCGAGTAATAAAAAAAACAGCAGAGCTCGCAAGTGTCTCAAGTGCAAATAGGCAAAACGTACGGATGTTATTCGCGACCTTGCAACGTCGTACTCTCGCGAGAGTGTAAATTGGCCAAACCGTAAATTAGTCAACCTATCGAAGAGTCTCGTTAAAAGGTAATTAGAGCATTCCCGCATTTTTCTCGCGGTTCGAGAAATTTCAACCATTCGCGTTCGAGTATTATCCAACGAAGGTGAGGCACGATGAGCTATATCACGAGATTGCGGCAATTCGTCGGGATTGGCAGGATTTCCCGTTTCATTTGAAATTCCACGCGGGATCGGGACGATCCTTCCGTCTCAAACCGGTGACGACCCGCGAGGTCGTTTCTCGACAGAAATTCCCCGCCAATTGACGCACTTTTGTCCGGAAACCTCTTTTTTCTCTTTGCCCTCTTTTCCATAGGTGACACATACGCGCAGCTTGGAACAAAATGCCTCTGGAATCAGTGGGACAGCGAGAGATTCTCTCGTCCATTTAAACCCGCGGTGATGACACCGAATGACACTCACCCCGACCTCAGCCACCCTCTTTCCTTCTCCATTATTCTCCCCGTTTAATCCAATTGTCTCTACCGACTTTTCCACCCTCCTGCTCTTCTCGGAGCTCGGCGCATAATAAAATATCCCCCTACTATCGCCGCTACACTCGACATCCATCGACTTTGCTCCCCGAGTATATTGTTTGCTCTACTTAACGCGCTGGAAAGTCGAACAAACTGCCTCGAACTCAATTCGCCCATCCGTTTCCTTCTTTATCTCGAGAAACGTCAGAGTTTCCAGGGGCCAAGAAAACAACGCAGCGTTACGCGCCTCGGCTCGAAAATTCGACGAGTGCAATTGTTTTTCCGCCTCGCGGTTCCACCCCAGAGTCTTCCCCGCTAATAGGACGGAGATAAATGGCTACCTCTTCGACTTTTTACGTAAGAAAAAAAAAAAAAATCTTCCCCATCACTCGCGCCCGAAAACCAAGCTTCCTCGGGGAAGAAAATGGGAGAAAACTCCACCTTCACCTTGAACCCGCGCGGAGACGAGAGAAAAGAGGGAGGACGAGCGGAAACCGTGCGGTGAGAACCGCAAAATCATCGCGACCTTTCCCCGAGATTTTTTCAAACGAAATAGCAAAAGATGATTTTCAGCTGAAACCGGAAACGACTTCCCATCAACCTCATACACGTTTTCGAAAGGGTGGTTCCCCAGGGGTTGTTCCTCCGGTGCACTTTTTTTTGTCAATCACGGAATCGGAGAAAAGCTCTTTCCTAAACTAGCGAAAATTGAAAAATGCGATCGTCGTAAATTTCCTCGCAATTTCAGACACTCTTCGACGACGCACTGTTGTTCACCGTGACCGAAGCAGAGCCTAATTGTGGCGATCACTGACACGAAAAAGGGAGGGGAGGGGAGGGAGGCTGGAAAAATCGCCAAACGAGGCAAGAAGCAAAGAGACTCTCGATTATTCGATGATATGAGAAATCGATTTCCGGTCGTTTAGATTGGACGGTTGCGCGAATCCTTCTTTGAGGAAAAAGACGCGAGTCTGGGCTTACCTTGACGAAATGGAGATTCTCCTTGTCGAGGAGGAACTCCATGGATTTGTGGGGTCTCTGATTGTCGACGGAATTGTGGTGATGATCCTTGTCCGAAGCGTTTCTGCCTCCGCTACCCGGCGAATGCGGCACCCGCAGCTCGTTCTCGTGGGTCAAACGATGCTGCAGCAGCAGCACGTCGCCGCGTCCCTGTCGTCCGCCGCTCGTGTGATTGAGATTCAGGAGGCTCCGCGTTTTCTTGCCAGCCTGATTGCCGCCGCCGCTGCTCGAGGATGTCACATGAGGAGACGACGAATTGACGGGATAGCCGGTGGTGGCCGACGCCCCGTTGACGTTACCCGGGTTAACCTGCTGGCGTATCGCCGGCTCAGCTGCGTCGAGGTCGGTCTCGAGGAGGCCAACCGGACGCGCCTCCTGGGCGGCCTGCATCGCACGAGCCTTCGCCATCTCAATCGCTGCCGGGCTACCGAGATCAGTCGCCGCGCGCCGGCGCGTATTAGCGACGACCCCCGCCGCCGCCGCCACCGTCGCCGCGCCGACGTTTCGCGCACCACCCCCGCCGACGTTTGCGCCACTTCCGCTCGACTGATGATGATGATGATGATGATGATGATGACCCGGTGGTAGAGGTGGCTTGCTGGATACTAGCGGCCTCCCGTTCGGGCTACGGACGAAAAATGTCAATTTCTAACGTACTCTCTGCTCGTCAACGCGCGCGTGCCAATCGCGTTTCTTACTTTACCGAGATTCGCGCGTCTTACGCGCGTCTCGGTCGGTAAAGCAAGGATCGTCGCGAGGAAACTGCCGGCGCGAGTCAAGGGTCGTTCAAGAGAGAGAAATTGAAATTGAAATTGAAAACAATTTATTATGCTCTAGAAACACTATGGGGCAAAAATATGTAAGCACTAAACCTACAGCCTGTGAGACAGATTCAAAGAAAGCGACAGGCGCAGCAGTGTGTACATATAACATAGCTGATTATAATGATTAAATTAAATTAAATGTATTAAGGTAGTTCTATCGTTAGATTCAAATCGAGAAATTGTTTTGCAGTTTTTCTCACATACAAAATGGTTCGCGGGCTTCGGTTAAATAAGAAAAGTTGTTGCAAATCGACTAAAGAACAGCATACTCCAAATTCACGGTCATCCCAGGCGATATGTGCTTGCTCTATAATTACAAAAATTGCGAAAAAAATGTTCTTAAGATTTTTTTGGAAAACTCAAGAAATCTTCTTTGATGTTGCATAAAAATGTATGCAAAGTTTTAGAAGGCTTCACCACGTAGAAGCCAAGATATTCATTGATGAAAATGCAACTTTTAACACGCGCTCTTACGAGAGACTACCGAAAATTGTGATTTTTACCAATAAATATCTCAACTTCCACGTGGTAAAACCTTCCAAAATTTATTACACACGTATATATGACATCAAAGAATACGTATTCAAATTTTCAACAAAATCTTAAGAAAACGATAAAACGATAGAAGTATAACTACCTTAAGTATATTAAGTTAATTGGACGGATAGTTAATGGACTATATCAATCGAACTACTGATAAGGATGGTTAACAAAGTAAAAGCGCACATGATTCACCAAATTCACGCTTAGATGTCCTGTTGAAATAGATGTGCATACAAACGTTGTTTAAATAAATAAATAAATAAAGAGAGAGAGAGAGAGAGAGAGAGAGAGAGGGAGAGAGATCAACGACAAAGCCTCGAAAAACGAAAAACAGTATACATTGGATTAATCTCCTTCCTTCTAATAATCCAAAAAAAAATCAACGCCATCAGCGATGAAGTTCGAAAAAAGTCGGAAAAAACAGTTCTACCGTCGTGCGATAAATATTCATCGAGTCGAGAGTACTCGAAGCCACCGAGTGCTTTTTATCAATGAATTAATACGGCGGTCTTTACCGGCGGCCGAGTCCGACCTCCGAGTGTTCATTAAAAATTACGATCTAAACGAGAGGCGAAATTTACAGCAGGCGCTCGATAAAGTCTCGCTACCGAGAGGCTGCAATCCTCCTCCGAGTGTTTCAACAACGATTTAATCGATTCAACAACAAAAAAAACCACAAAAATCTCGTCTCGAGAGAGCTTCCGCGTGTATCCTTGAAGCGATGCTCGAATTTGTTTTTAATCCCCAGAGTGATAACGAGACTGTGCGAGGTTTTGTCGGACGCGATTCAACCGACTTGTATATTCTTGTATATCATCCGGCAACTCGAGACCTCCCACGATTAACAACTTGACAAGTATCTCTGGTTTGTACCAGAGAGTTTACATTCCGCGACCTTTCTCTTTCGCTCTCTCGTGCGCACTCTGGTAATCCTTAGGACCTCGGAGCTCGGAGAGTCGTAAAGAGGATTACGATGAGAAACGTACCCCGCATCGGTCTCTCCAGTCTCCCCTCTTTTTTTCCCCGCGCAACAATGTAACCCCGGGTTTACCTGCTCTCCTACCCCCGCACGACGTCGAAAATCGTTTGGGAAACTCTTTCTACCGTTCCAAAAAAAAAGCCACCTTTTTCCCAAATTTTTCCTATACATACGAATTTCGGAAAAAAAATTCTACTCCAAACATCCTTTCTCCAAATCTTTCCATCCTCTCCAGCGCGGGATAAACAATCATATTTGAGATTCATCTCGTGATTCATTGATTCCCACGCTGGCGTAAATATTTTTCACTCTCGATCCCACGATCCCTCGAACAAAGAGCAGAGTCGTTGATTTTCGAAACAAACGACGATAATAACCGCGAGCTGGCGCTGGAAACGGAGCGATTACTTTTTCGTTTGGCTCGTTTGGTGCGCCTCGAACGTTGACGCATTCTCGACCTCGCATCCTCGCGGTACGCCCCGAGGGATGCTGCTCGTGCACGTGTTTTCTCGCACGACTTTATGTTTCATATCTGTACACACACACATACACACACACGTGCGGTGTACACGCGAAGCTTCGGCGTGAATTCTCGTGGCAAAGATCGTGGCCCCTGTACCCCCGGTGATCTCTACCTTTTGCATCTATTTTTCTCTCATCTCTCTCGTCTCTCGACCGACATTTTGCGATTTAGACTCTGATGATTCATCGCCTCTCCCCCCTCGCTTTGTAATTTGTGATAATTCGCTGTATTCTCGTATATATATATATATATAGACCCGTGAACGTTAAATATGATAATGAGACGATCAACATCGAACACGGTGTGTTTACGCTCGCGAGCCGCGAGACGAGAAACTGAAATAATCCCTACGGCATTTATTTATATTATTTGAACGGTACTCAAATTTGTATTTACATGTTACGTGTGTATGTGTGTGTACGATTAGTTAGCGGCTGGAGAATCAGTCGGGAGATAAGAGAAAACGCCTCTGGCCACGGGCGATCCACCGTTGAGCAAAGGCTCGATAACGATAACGAGAATCGAAGAAATATCGATATTAATTCATGTAATTTATCGTGGGATTCTTTCGTGCAAAGTTCAAGAGGCTTTTCTCGGGAAATAATCCTCATCCGTGTTTCGAAGGAAACGCACGTACGTACGAGGTGATTCGCGCGGAATGGCCGATTCGGATTCATTCCCGTCGCTTGTCGATTTTTCTCAAATTTTCATTGCCTCTGAGAAGAAAGTGACGCGAGAGTTGGGAATTCGAGAGAAGCGCGGACGTTTGGAGGAAAATCGAGATGATTAACGACCGGGGGGGGAAGCGAGAGACGCTAATGACTTTGAATCGTAGAATCATCGATTACCGATCGCATCCCCCTGCAAAGACGATCTTTGTGAGGAATTTGAAGGAAACGTTTGCGGGGGAAGAAAAAAAAGAATTTACCGGGATCCATAAAAGCTTCGGAATGTTTGGGAAATAAACAGCCTCGTGTTCAGCGCGAGCTTGTGGGAATGCGGTGAAAAAGATGAACCCTCGTGCATGTGGAATGAAACTGGCGAGCGGGAGAAGGAGAGAGAGAGAGAGGGAGAGAGATTAAAATGAAGATGGACGATTTTGTAACGAGCGAAATAGGAAAAGAACGCCGTGTGTATGCTCTCGTATGTAGGCGGCTGTAAAACTCGCGTCTCTCTCTCTCTCTGTTTTTTTTTCTTTCCCATATCTATATATTCATACACGAGTGTACCGCGTAGTGTCGCGAGAGTCCCGCTGGCCGTGGCTTATCCGCGAGAACCCTCGAGCGTCGGCCATTACGAAAGCGTCGATTACATTGACCTCCTTGTTGTTGATTCTTCGGGACTCGAGAGAGAGAGAGAGAGAGAGAGAGAGAGAGAGAGAGAGAGAGAGAAATGGAAATAAACTTTGCGCGATTCTCGTCCGGAAAACGCGACGATTACTCGTTTTCACACCGAGATACGTCTTTCCCCGACGGTGTTTCAAATTCTCACGCGAGCAGTTACGCGTGACAAAAATAGAGAGAGAAGATCGCTCGGCGATTGTCGTTGTCTGTTGACTATTTACGATAATTACGATCGAGGACCAAGAGGGGGGGAAGATAAAACGTGATTTCTCACCTCGCGCAAGATGCGCTCCTCTCGAGATCCGTCGATCTTCTCGGTTTGTTTATCGTCTCGCCGTCGCACTCGTCCCGCTGTCCGGCCGCGTCTCTCGTCTCGTCCTTGGGCTCGTGGAGCGGAATTATTATGTAATCCGGTTCCTTCCTCCTGGTGGTGCCCGGTTGCTCGTCCATCAATTTCACACCGGCCGTCATTTTCTTCGAAACTTCGGAACGCGGCACTTTGGCCCGTCCGCTGAAACGTAAACGGGAGAATCTCTGAAGAAAGCCACCGAGGCCGCCTTTTTTCCTCTCGTTGACGGGACTGCCAGGATTCTTCCGCTGGGCAACGTCGTTTTTCGTCGTCAACGGCGGACCGGAAGCCATCGCCAGTCTCTTTGCCGCCGTTGCCGACATTTCCCCCGGGTTTCCCGTTGTTTTCCTCGTGTTTTCGATGTTTTCCTCCCCCCCCTTCTCCTCCTCGTCGACCTCCCGATTTCCTCGTCTATTCTCGTCGTCCTCCGGTCGCGTCGCGGTCGACTTTTCGCTCGGGCACTCGTCCAATTGTCCGCCGCCGTCGGCGCCGTCGTCGAGGCTCGATCTCGCGGTCGAAGGGCGTCGCGGCGATGACGTTGCTGGAGTTACAGCGTGGACGCTACTAGTCGCCGTACCCGCGTCGGGACTCGCATTGCCGGTCACGACGTACGCACGCTGCTGCTCTTTCCTTCTCCTCCTTCTCTCTCCTTCCTTCTCCTCCTTCCCCGATGTTGAATCGTCGCTCGACGATGACTCCTTCCTCTCCTCCTGCTCCGACGCCAACGCCATAACCACCGATACGGCGGGCTCTCGCTGCGCTGCCGGCTCAATGGAATTCACTGTTTCCCCCTCCTCCGCGTGGCGCTCCACGGTCTCGCAGCGGAGCGAAGAGGAAGAGGAGGACGGAGAGAGAGAGGGAGAGGAGAAGGAAGATCGTTGGCGAACGCCGAGCGGCACAGCTGTTTCGCCTCCTGTTTTCTCGCTCGTTCCGCGCGATCTCACCGCGATCTCCTCCTCGTCGCTGCCTCGGCGAACGCTCGATCCTCCGGCAACGTTGTCCTTCGTTTCCGGATAAAAATCACCGATGAACGAGAGACCGTTATCGCCGATCGATTTCACCTCCAAGCAGCAGGGATAACTCGCCTCCTCGTCGTTTTCACTCTCGACGACGTTGCCCAACGTTTCTCCGAGCGCTCTACCACTTTCTCCATAAATCAAATATCGATCCGAGTTTTTTTTTATCTGCCCAATCATCGAATCGTCCTGCTGCTGCTGCGGGCTGCGACTCTCGTTGCTCCTCGCCTCGCGGTTGTCCCGGTAGCGTCCGACCTGCGGACGTTCCCCGGTGACGACGCCGACGGAGGAGGAGGAGAGTCTGTCGATGTTTTTCTCCGCGATGGTCGTTTCGTCGCTCGTCAAGGACGAGTCGCCGCCGCCGTCCTTGTTGATCTCGCGGACGATGTCCGCGACTTTGACACCGCAGGCAATGTCCGCGGGCCTCGGGACTTCCGGACGCTCGTCGCACGCGTCCATGCGCTGAAACGGCCGAGTGTTTTTCTCCAGCAGCTTCATGTAATCCGTCTGCTGGGCCAGTTCGTAACTGGCGTTGTTGAAAACTCGGCGTCTGCTCGAGCCACCCGGAGAGGACGTCGTCGTCGTCGTCGGCGTGCTTTCGTTCTCGTCCTCGGCGCACGACGTCATCCTCACCGTACGACGGAGGTTGCTCTCGTCGACCTGGAAGTGCTGCGCGAGCTCGTAACTCGCGTTGTTCCTCACTCGACCTCGACCTTGACGAATCGGGCCTCCGACGGTCGCCTCCTCGACCTCGCGCTTGAACTGCTTTATCGCCTCGTCGACCACAGCGTCAATGTCGTTTTCCATCGCCATGGCCATTTCGAGAACGCTGCTCTCGCGGTCCTGCGTCTTGACCGTCGATCTCGGAGGTTCGACGTCGGACTTGACACTCGCGTCCTCGACGAGCGGCGGCTCCGAGTCTCCCTCGTCTCCGCTCCTCTCCCCTCTCGGAATTCCAACGACGTTGTCGTCGTCGTCGACGCTCGCAGGAATTTTGGCAGCAGCCGTCTCAGCGTCGATCCTCCTCCTCGTCGATGAACGAGCGTCAGACTCGAGGACGCGAATCATCTCCGGGCGCACTTGCGTTCTCACCGATGGCTGCGCGCGGACGCACCCGGCATTCCCGACGGCCGCCGCCGCCGCCGCCGCCGCCGCCGCGGGAGACTCGCTGGAATCTCCGCCGAGACTCGCCGTCGCGTTTGACGACGACGACCTCGACGACCTCGACGACATGGCGGAATCGGTCCTCTCGGAGCTCTTTGACGAACTCTCGTACGAGCTCTGTCCGCTCAGCAACGAATCGTCCGCCATTGCGTGAATCCTCAAATGGCGAATGTCATCGACATCCTCGTTCGTGATGGTCTCGTCCTCCTCCTCCTCCTCCTCCTCCTCGTTGTCGATAGTTTCTCCTCGTTTTTCCTCGTTCCTCCCGCAAAGATCGAGATCAACCGGCACACTGGCGACTCGAGTGTAATTTTCAAACAAACTCGTCGACGACACCCTGCCGATACTCGAGTAATGACCGAAGCAGCTGGTGGTACGTGGCGTCTGCGAAAGCTCGCGAGCGCGACTGCTCGAGCGTTGGACGTCGCTCGGCAGACTGGGAAGGCTCCTCGGCTTGTCCGAGAATCTAAAATTAAAACCCGACGGATCGCAGCTCCACCCTCCTTCGCTTTGCCACGAATCGTGTTGATTTTCTTCTTGTTGATGATGATGATGATGATGATGATGGTGACGATGACGAGGATGACGATGATGTTGAAGCAGCAGCAGCGAGCCACCGGATCCGAAGCTGCCGCGCGTCTCCGCCATGTTGCCAACGCTATAACCGGATCTGACCCCGCGGCAACCGTCTTCGACACCGGCTATATTTAACCTCGTGGTTTGCAGCAGCCGCGACGAGGCTGAATTGCCGAGACCACACAGAGACGCGGCCGCTTGGACGCTTTTCAGATCGTAAATCGCATCCATCTTCGTCTCGAGTCCGATCTCGCGAAGATCCATCGCGTTGCAGAAATCCAAGGACGTCGAGTGACACTGATTCGACGAACCACCGCTGTGATTTTCGTATCGACCGTAAACGCGAGATTCGCGATCGATTATCGCATTCTCGCGGTCATCAACGTCATCGTCGTCGTCGTCGTCGTCGTCGTCGTCATCCTCGTAATCGTACTCGTCCTCCTCGTAATTCTCTTGCCAAAATTCTCTGCGACATAAGCAAACGCGACAACGTTGTAACAACGTCTTTGTCTCGACGGTGCGACGACAAAGTTTTGCGGCAAGGTCGATTTTTGTTTAAAAAACAAAAACACTCGCGTTTTTTTTGTCATTTTGTCTTTGATATTGACGCGAGCTACTTGGGACGATGTTAAAAGTGATTTTTTCAAACGAGAAACGACCTCGAGTGCAATTTCTGGCTCTCGAACGGGGAAAACAAAGAAATAACAGATCGATGACGCAAGCGAAAACGGTTAGCCAAGAAAACAAGGAAAATCAAACGGTCGGACGCGACGAGAGAGAAGGGAAAACGTCGCTTGGAGGACAAAATTAATCGTCGGTTAATCGATCAAACTCACCTTTGACCTCGATCGTTTTTGAGCCCATCGGCGCTGAGATCGTTGCTCGTCTTGGAATAGAACGAAGCGGAGAATCCGTTGCCAAGGTCATCGGAGGTTACGATGTCGTTTTTGCGAGTGTCGAGGCTCTCGAAGCTTCGATAAGGCCGCAAATTTCCAAAGGAGCCCTTGCCGTTTAGCGGAAAACCGTTTAATCGCGAAATTCGCGATTTTCCCCCCTCCTCCTCCTCCTCCTCGTCGCCGCAGTCATCCTCGAGGCTGTCTGGCGACGTGTTCTCAAAGTGGGAATTCGAGCGCGTCGAATATTCGAGAGAATCGTAACTGTAGCCGGAGGGCGAGACGGTGGCGCAGGTGCGCTCGAGGGACTCGAATTGAATCAACGAACTCGACCTCGAGGACGATTCCGAGGACCTCGACGATCTCGAGGACGCCCAGTGTTCCTCGGACAAGATGATCGCCGCGTCGCGGTCCTTGCTCGCGTTCCTCCTGCGACGTTTCTTCGGCACCACCGAGTTGCACTCGCTTCCGCTTCCGTCCGGTCTCTCCTCTGCCATTTCCATCGGGGATTGTACGGGGAAAAAAGAGACAATCAGCTACAGCGTCGTTGAAAGGACAATCGAAAGTCGCGTTTGAAAAAAAATCGATTCGTCGTGAATTTCGAAATAATTACTCGACATTTTCAAAGACAAACCGGAAGTACCAATTGATCCGTACCGCGATCGAATTTTCTGGAAATTTTCGAGCAAAAGAGAGAGAGACAGCCCTCTGATCTAACTTTGGTGTGTTGTCTTGACGGTCGAATCGCGCGATCGTTAAATTTTCTCAGAGGCCACGCGTCGAGTGAATGGGAATAATCCAGCTGGTTTCGCACGCGCTTCTGGTTTTCCACGCGAGCGAATTCATCCACGCGCGATTCGGCGAGATTTAATTTTAGAACAAAGCTTCTACTCGCGTCTCGAAAACAGCGCGTCTATTGTTCCTCGTTCGCGCAAATTTCATCGCGTGACGAATTTTCATTATACTCTGCTATTCAATTACCGCGAGAGGGCGCACCGAACGAGAGAGACGCGTCGCCCCTGCGCTCATGCAACCGGTCTTACGGCCGAGCAAAAAGCCGAAACGGCGCGCTCTCGCGTCGGCTCTGAGAACCGTTGCAAAAAAGAAAACGGAGAAAAATGACTAAACGATGATTGAGTAACGAGCATCCAACGACCTTGAAATTCGTTGCACGTACGAAACAGACTTTGCGAACACATTAAAAAATCGATAATTAACGACGAACGTCTCACCGGCTGTTCGATGATTCGCTTTGATGTGTATGACGCTGTCCGTTTCCGAGTCCGAGCCTAGCCAGTAGGTCGTACCGCTGCGATCCGAGTCGCTCTGCAGATCGTCCGAAGTCTCCTCGACGATGGTCTCCAAAAAATCGCCCTGCTGCGCGAGGGCGGGCTCTGCGAAGATACAAAGGGAGAAAAAACGAATGAAAAAATTAGCAATCATCGAAAACGCTGGAAATAACGATCGTTCGAGTTCTCATCGATATTTCGATGGATTGTCTCCACTCGGAGGGAAACACCCGCGCGTTTCTCCGCAACAAGTTGGTCGAAATCGAGACGGAGGTCGCGGCGAAAAGATCAAACGGAGCGCAGAGCGAGAGAAGAGCCTCGCGCGCGTATGTTACAATCAACGAAGAGTCCTTAACGAAGTCTAATCGAGATAAGGGGTCAGACCAGTCATTGCCGTTTAAAAGACTCGCGTGTGCGTTAGGCGCGCGTTGTGCGTGAACGTACGAGTGTTTCTTTATTCTTCTTCGTTTTTTTTCAGCTCGGAGAACATGGACGCAACTTCCGTTCGACTTTCGCCGGGAGATTTCCTACGGTGGAGCAGAGAACTCGGGAAAAATTTATTTTTCGACGAATAAAATCGTGGAAAACTTCAGAGAAAAAGAAAAGCAAGGGCAAAAATGCGATCTGAAATATTTCTCTCTCGATTCCATCGGCACCTCGCCGATCGAATCTCCAACGATCCGCGAATCGGGTTGACGAGTCGCCGAGAATCGCCGCGAGTAAATAATTCCATAAATATCGAGGGAGATCGATATACGCGGAAGAAGAAGTCTGCCCGCCTGCTGCTGTGCGTTTCAATTCGTTCTCGATCTTTATAGCGTCTCGTCCATGTATAATTCATGCGAATATAAACGTGAGATTAACGCGAGGAGAACGCCGAGGGAGCGGCGCAGCGCAGTTTTTCCAGAACGTACATGTAGAGGGCGTTCCATGCGAATTTCACAGACGCCGGCGTCGAGGGGGGCAACTTTTCCGTTTCGCGAAGTTTTTCGACTCGCCCTCGACTACGAATTCATGTTTTGCATAAACAACGACACTTTTCTGCTTCGACGCGCAGAGACGAATGATTTCGGAGGTTGAAACGTCGGACCGGAACGCCCCATTGACACATTCACGTACCACGACGCCCATGACGCGACGCGGTGTGCGTGTTACGCGGAATCGATCGACGTACAACGTTCCGAGCCACGAGGGATCGTTCGATGACGATTGCTTCGTGAGAAAAAAGAGCGCCATCGGATCGCGATCGTTAATTGGCGGATTTTCAATGCCGGAGCGAGTGTTTCGTCGAAACCAACGAGGCGGGGGACATTTTTTGCTAGAATGCTTTTTCAATTTTGAAAAAATCGAAATGCACTCGAGATTCCAACCTGCGATGACCCCGCGAAGGTCGTTCAAGGTCGAAATCGCCACGGCGACGACGATCGATCGGGATCGCGTTGCCGGATGTAAAGGTCGTTTAATCTCGACGAGATTCGCAGTTTTTCGGGAAATTTTCTCGCTCGAGATATCGGGCGAGCCGCGAACGCGTGGGTGCTCGCGCGCGAGGTCGAAAAATTCTCGATAACTCGCGCGTGTGTTACGTAAAATCGTAATTGTTTCACCTTCGCTGCCACGAGCGCGCGGGGTGCGCTTTGCGGAAAGAAAAAAAGCAAAAAAAAACGTCGTAAACACACGTGCGCGTTCGGAGAAGAATAAAATGTCCGATGTTTCTCGTTTGGTCTCGATGGAAAATCGATAATCGCGCGAAAAGTCTCGGGGAAGATGAACAAAATCGGCGACTTTTTGGGAGGAAACTCAAAATAAACCATTCGAAACGAAAAACAAATATTTTTCTTGGAAACTTTGAGAGAGAAGGAAGATTCGAACGCCGAGTTCGTTTTGATGAATCGTCGAGTACGCTCGACCGTTGATCCCGCGGGAAAAACAAAAAACACGGCCAGACAGAAAGCCCCAGTGTCTCGCATGGAGTTTTTTTATTTTTGTTTATTTTTTTTCATCCGCATTTCCTCCCATACGGTTTCTCTCTCTCTCTCTCTCTCTCGGAGGAACGAGTCTC
Organism: Heteropelma amictum; assembly: GCA_959613375.1. Lineage (NCBI taxonomy): Eukaryota > Metazoa > Arthropoda > Insecta > Hymenoptera > Ichneumonidae > Heteropelma > Heteropelma amictum. The sequence goes on from OY390726.1 coordinate 15,525,651, forward strand.
AGTCGGAAGGCTTCTATCGACGGTCATATCGTTAACGAGAGAGAGAGAGAGAGAGAGAGAGAGAGAGAGAGAGGAAAGATTTGGTCGGGAGAGAATATACGAGAGCCCCACACGCACACACACGGGAAAATGCCACATTCTTCACGGTCCGGAGGCAGAATTCTTTTACGAGAAGCTCTCTGTTGCTCCAACGCCGTACAATCCATACACACAGGCTACTGCGTACTATTTGTGTATACACGCCTGTCTAGCATTTTGGAGTAAATGGTCGTGAGCCGGGGCACGTGATTGACGATGCGTGTACGTGAAAATACAGGGGAATACATCACGAGAGAGAGCGAGGGAGAGAGAGAGAGAAGAGAGAAATGTCAGCGTTTCGTGTGATTTCTCGACAATCCGTGAGGTAAGCAACAGGTACGTAATATCTCCGAGTTACTTTTGGTCAGCAACAGGTGGTCTCGCTTGCTCTCTCGAGTACACGTACGCGTGTGTACATAATAATGCAACGTGTGTACATCGAGAGACTGGCAAGACTGGCGTACGTGTATACCGAGTGTCTCGCGAGGAAAAGCGACGAGAGCAATCAGCTGACGATTTTCAGAGGCTCGCAGTGCGAAAAAACTTTTCGCCAGTTTCGTCCCTCGTTATTATCGATTAATCAAACGATTAAATCCCTCGATTAAATCAAACGATTAAATCCCTCGATTAAATCAAACGATTAAATCCCTCGATTAAATCCCTCGATTAAATCAAACGATCAAATCCCTCGATTAAATCAAACAGTACGAGTACGAGTTTGGATGAAACCTCGCAGCGAGGTTTTTCGAGCTTGGATCTCGATGCACTTTGGAGACGTCCCGCTCGAGACTGCGCGAAAGGTCGCTCGTATCCGCGTGAGAAGAAGGCGAGAGGCTCGAACGAAATTGGTTGAATATGAAAAACGAATTTTGCAGATTTCCGAACGCGATATACACACCGACTCGCAGGAAGGACCGAGATTTTTCGGAAATATCCGTAATTTCGCAAAGAGGGGGGAGACGATCTCCGGCGGAGATGAAATACTGTATCGCGGAGCTCAGTGAGCCAACGACTAAAAGCGCAGGCAGGAAACGCAACGTTCCACCTATGGAACATAAACTGTTCGTTTTTTTCTTCGCTTCTTCCCTCTTTTTTTTACATGTTTAAAACGAGTGTGTATATACAGGGTGTCCCGGAAGTACCTCTCGGACTCTCTGACTCGGAATTTCGTCGGGAATCGGCGAGGAATCTTTCCCGACATCCCGTACCGTCTATCGGCCTGTAAACGCCACTGAGAAAGGCCGACTAACTTTACTCTTTTTTTTCAGAGTGATTTTACGTGATTTTACGTGATTTTTTACGTGATTTTACGTACGTTTTTTGTCCGACTATCGCATACCAGTGAGTGTACGTGAGAGAGAAAACGATGGTGAAAAAAAAAACAGACAACAAAATGCCTGGTGGCAAAGCCGAGGAAGAAATATTATGCGAGCATTCCCGTTACGCGAGAGAACTCGAGTCTCTCGCTCGTCCGATGCTCGAGCATCGTGCGTGTACCGCAGGTTTCGGTACACGCTCGGGGCCACATTCGCCACCTAGGGGAATTTGCCGGAAACGACGAAAGGAGCGAGAAGAAAAAAGTACAACGTCCAAAATCGGCAAACGAGTTTTTCGACTCGAAATATGCACGTTTTGGGAGGTTACTTCGAGTGCACACTTGCGCCACCGATCAATAAGTGCATACTGGGTCATTTTGACACAAGGCGTTTTTCGAGTCGCTGTACGTCGTAAAATATTCGATTTTTGTTTTTGTCTCCAAAGACTTTTTGCGGTAAAATATCCCTATTTAAAGGCCCTGAACTTTTTTTTCGACGAAAACGAAAAGCAAACGCCAAAATATTTGTTCAAAGTGGAGCCCTCGTTCTACGATATAATGCTAAAATCGAAAATGCTATGTTTCATAATGACACCATATGCACTCGAAGGGCTAAAGAGCTTCCACCACGCGAACCCTCGAGAGTGCCGAGTTTCCGCTGGAATATATCAATCGTGACAACGTCCAAAATCGGCAAACGAGTTTTTTGACTCGAAATATGCACGTTTTGGGAGGTTACTTCGAGTGCACACTTGCGCCGCCGATCAATAAGTGCATACTGGGTCATTTTGACACAAGGCGTTTTTCGAGTCGCTGTACGTCGTAAAATATTCGATTTTTGTTTTTGTCTCCAAAGACTTTTTGCGGTAAAATATCCCTATTTAAAGGTCCTAAACTTTTTTTTTGACGAAAACGAAAAGCAAACGCCAAAATATTTGTTCAAAGTGGAGCCCTCGTTCTACGATATAATGCTAAAATCGAAAATGCTATGTTTCATAATGACACCATATGCACTCGAAGGGTTAAAGAGCTCCGAGTTTCCGCTGGAATGTATCAATCGTGACAACGTCCAAAATCGGCAAACGAGTTTTTTGACTCGAAATATGCACGTTTTGGGAGGTTACTTCGAGTGCACACTTGCGGCACCGATCAATAAGTGCATACTGGGTCATTTTGACACAAGGCGTTTTTCGAGTCGCTGTACGTCGTAAAATATTCGATTTTTGTTTTTGTCTCCAAAGACTTTTTGCGGTAAAATATCCCTATTTAAAGGTCCTAAACTTTTTTTTTGACGAAAACGAAAAGCAAACGCCAAAATATTTGTTCAAAGTGGAGCCCTCGTTCTACGATATAATGCTAAAATCGAAAATGCTATGTTTCGTAACGACACCATATGCTCTCGAAGGGCTAAAGAGCTTCCACCACGCGAACCCTCGAGAGTGCCGAGTTTCCGCTGGAATGTATCAATCGTGACAACGTCCAAAATCGGCAAACGAGTTTTTTGACTCGAAATATGCACGTTTTGGGAGGTTACTTCGAGTGCACACTTGCGCCGCCGATCAATAAGTGCATACTGGGTCATTTTGACACAAGGCGTTTTTCGAGTCGCTGTACGTCGTAAAATATTCGATTTTTGTTTTTGTCTCCAAAGACTTTTTTGCGGTAAAATATCCCTATTTAAAGGCCCTGAAAGTTTTTTTTGACGAAAACGAAAAGCAAACGCCAAAATATTTGTTCAAAGTGGAGCCCTCGTTCTACGATATAATGCTAAAATCGAAAATGCTATGTTTCATTATGACACCATATGCACTCGAAGGGCTAAAGAGCTTCCACAACGCGAACCCTCGAGAGTGCCGAGTTTCCGCTGGAATGTATCAATCGTGACAACGTCCAAAATCGGCAAACGAGTTTTTTGACTCGAAATATGCACGTTTTGGGAGGTTACTTCGAGTGCACACTTGCGGCACCGATCAATAAGTGCATACTGGGTCATTTTGACACAAGGCGTTTTTCGAGTCGCTGTACGTCGTAAAATATTCGATTTTTGTTTTTGTCTCCAAAGACTTTTTTGCGGTAAAATATCCCTATTTAATGGCCCTGAAAGTTTTTTTTGACGAAAACGAAAAGCAAACGCCAAAATATTTGTTCAAAGTGGAGCCCTCGTTCTACGATATAATGCTAAAATCGAAAATGCCATGTTTCATAATGACACCATATGCACTCGAAGGGTTAAAGAGCTTCCACCACGCGAACCCTCGAGAGTGCCGAGTTTCCGCTGGAATGTATCAATCGTGACAACGTCCAAAATCGGCAAACGAGTTTTTTGATTCGAAATATGCACGTTTTGGGAGGTTACTTCGAGTGCACACTTGCGCCGCCGATCAATAAGTGCATACTGGGTCATTTTGACACAAGGCGTTTTTCGAGTCGCTGTACGTCGTAAAATATTCGATTTTTGTTTTTGTCTCCAAAGACTTTTTTGCGGTAAAATATCCCTATTTAAAGGCCCTGAAAGTTTTTTTTGACGAAAACGAAAAGCAAACGCCAAAATATTTGTTCAAAGTGGAGCCCTCGTTCTACGATATAATGCTAAAATCGAAAATGCTATGTTTCGTAACGACACCATATGCTCTCGAAGGGCTAAAGAGCTTCCACCACGCGAACCCTCGAGAGTGCCGAGTTTCCGCTGGAATGTATCAATCGTGACGTCTTTCCGCGCGAAATGCAAAAAAAACTGCATCGACTTTGCGAATTGCGAGGCGATTTTGCATTTTTTCGAAATTCGCGAGATTCACTTCCGGAATTGGGACTCTTTCTGCTCTTTTGTCTCAAACGAGTGTTTCCCTCTTCCGTGTACGCGGGTGTAGAAAGTAACCCAGTTTCTCGTCGGGGTGTCGGGAGACGAAAGATCGCGCGAGGATTCTCTCCGGTGGGGAGAATCTCGACGCGATCTCGCTTGGTAAAATTCATGCAAATGGCGTGACAAGAGCGACGAGAGGAAGTGGCGAAACTCGCGCGTTGCGCTTCCGCCTCGTGGCGCACCTTTTGCGGCTCTTTGTTTTTTTTTTTCGAACGAAATCATGTTTTTCCGATAGTTTCTGGAGCGTGCACGACAATCACGCACGAGGGAGAAAAACCGAGAGAGAGAGAGAGAGAAGAGAGAGAGAGGGACGAAGAAAAAGAATGCCCATGTAATTATTCAAAGAAAACGTCGAGTTAACGCGTCCGCGCTCTTTGAATATGGCGTGCTGACGCGCAGAGTACACACGGAGTCTCGCGGGCGTTAATGAAATAAATGTTTGCCAAGAAAATTGAATCTCAGCGAGGCGCAGCTTCCGGACGAGTCTTTGTTTCGCGCGACGTCGATTCGCATCCGTAAAAAAAAAAAAACGTCTACAAACAAACAAATGCGTCATTAGTTCGATAAACACCCAACCGGAAGTCCCGTGAAAAGAGTGAAAAATCACCGAAAAATCGTGAGAACGAGGGAAAAGAGAGAAGCGGAAACGAACCGTTAGCCCGCAAGTCCTCGTGACTCGGTTGAAAGTGTTGGCTGTGCTGCTGCAGCTGAAAGCCGTACGCCGGAAGCCACGGATTTGGAGCGTTCACCAAATCCATGTCGGCCGAGACCGAAGCCTCGTTCCTCTTTCCGTTTCCGTTTTTCTCCTCGTCGGTGGACGGACTCTCCCCCAGCGGGGCGTCGTCGTCGGCGAGGTCAAAGTCGCGCGATCGCCCGTCGACCTTGGCAGCAGCCTGACGCGCCGACAACGTCGAAGTCCCGACGCACATCGAGGACGCCATTTTCGCGCTCATCTTCCTCCCTCCTTTGACGTTCCCATGACGATCACGCCGGAAAATACGATTTTTCTCGTTGAAACTCTCGGCGTTACTCGTGGCCGAAACTCTCGCGCGATATTCACGCGAGTTCTCCTCTCTCGTTTCTTTCCCCGATCGTTTGACGTTCCGTCGAAGCGCGAAGCCCTCCTCTCTTCCGCCTTCCCACGAGGGGCTTCATCGTCCTCCGTGTCTCCGCCGCTCGTCCTCTCCCTTTTGCCCTCGCGCTCGAATCTCCACTGCGGGACGTCTCTCCCGAGGCTCTCCGCCGCTCGCTTCACTGAAAACAAACACGATCACGATGAAATTTCCCTCCTCGTTCCTCGTCTCTGATATCTCGACGATTCAGCGTCTTTCGCTTTTCAGATTCGAGGAAATTGAAACAATCGCCCGCCCGCCGCGTCGTTCCCTCAACCGGAAGTCGCCGAGTTTCGGAAACGTGCGCGCGCACCGACACACACACACAGAGAGGGATCGGAATAAATTACGAAAGAAAGTTGAATCTTTCGAGTGGAATTTCTCGCAACGCGATAGATCGCCGGATAAGAAATACGAGAGCACATGGCTCGCTGACAGGACGTAAACATTTCACGCTGCAGCGTGTGTTTTGTCCATAGCCCGCGATTCCACAGCGAAACTCCCCGCAACGATACTCCGCATAATCGTCTTATGGCGCTCCGCGAGTTTTCCTTTTTTTTTCCTCGCTCTTCGACGAGCCTTCGAGAAACCTGCGACGCGATCTTTTGTTGCTTTTTTTTTTGTTTTTTCGTTTGCTCTTCGCGTATTCGTCACTCCCGTTATTTTCGACTCCGCCAGAGGGCAATGACACGTTACTCGAGTCTTCGGACGCGAGCGCTCGGAGAGACTCTTCATAGACGAATAGCGTCGGGCGTGCAGAATTCTACATTACCGACTGATTATTTACGAGACAGCAGTGGGGGGGCGGGGCGACTCGAGATTCTCGCGGGATGCTAAATTTCCGTCGAAATTCGGTGATTAACGTCTCGCTGAACATTCGCGACAATATTATTCTTCGAGTCTCCGAGTGTCACAACACTCTCGCTCGTATTGTCTCGTCGGATATTATCAATTTCGAGTCGTCTGGTTTTCTCCGTGAAATTCCATTCACAGACTGTTTTACGCGAACTTTCCTCTCGACGACGACGTCGGAGGAGGGTCATGCGCGATTTTCGGTCGATTTTTAACAGGATTGAGGCTATCGGGGTCGAATGAGAGCAAACGCGAAAACGATACCGTCGCGCCGGCGGAAAAAATGCGTTAATTACCGAAAATACCGCTAGGAGAGGCTTCGCGAAGATACGACAGTATCGTTACGACATTCTCGTCTCTGAAACGGCGACGACGAGTCTTATCGGGAATCGTCCGTGTTATCGAGTCACCGCGTACAGCGATTATGTTACATTTTGCGCGATCGCGGGCTCCCGAGAACGAGAAAAAGAAGAGGAACAGTGGCGCGTTCCGAACGACCGCTGTATGATACTTTGTCACTGATTTTTATTATCGTTATTTTCGCGAGAATTGCCGCCATCTTGTTTTATGCCTCATTGACTTTTCTACATATTGTTATTGCTAATTTTGCTCGAAGAAAATGTGGAAAAATCGTACCTTGAGAATTTCCGTAACGGGTATTTCCGCAAAGGACCGGTTTGAAATTTCAACGGAGCCTCGTGTCGATCCTTATTGGCGATGAATGACGAACCTCGAAGCGTTGCCCAACTCGATTATCTCCAAGATTTCGTCTCGTGTTTGCTCGCGATGAATCACCGGTCAGTTTGACCGTATTTTCGTTTGTTCTCTCCCCTCCTCCTTCCTGCTCAATAACGTCACCCACGTTCGTCAACAATGATATTTCAATCGCAAAGGCGCGAACGCACCGAGACGCGATTCGTTTGATGATAAAATTCGCTGTTCTCGAACGTTTGTTTTGTTTTTTTTTTTTCCACCGGGGAGAAAAAGAAAGCAATTACAGGTTCGTTTCAACGCAGAGTGGGACACGTTATATCGGGAGGAGAAAGGAAACGATAAAGGAGCTCGTTACTAATTTTCCGCGCGACAAGATTCGAAACCTCGATTCATCGACGAATCGAGCGTTCCGGCAGGCTGACCACGATTACCCCTCAAAATCGCTGAGAAATTACGATACCGAGTCACGTTGGCGATAATGGCGCGTAATTATTTTTTCTACCCTTTTCCGCGCGAGAAACAAAAACGAAGCAAATTCGTGAGACGCGAATCGCCGCGGCGGGCCAACATCTGTCAAAATCGCGCCTCTGTCGGGCGAATCGAGACCCAGAGAGGGCGCGCGAGTCGCCGGGAGCCAAGATCGCCGCGCCGAGTACGAAATAAAAAATAATAAAACAAAAGTGAAGCCTGTCGCTGTTTCGAGCGTTCGAGTGCAACGACGAGAAAGAGAGAGAGAGAGAGAGAGAGGGAGAAATGAGGGAAAAAGAAACGCAATGGATGAGAGATAGTCACGGTGAGCGAACGAAGGAACGAGACGGGGGCGGGGACGCAACGATGAAATTGAGTGAACGATTGTACGCACGGCGAGGAAGAAAAATATTCCCTCTGCGTGCGTCTGTCCCACCCATTTACTACGGGCGAGAGACCCCCCTTTACCGTGGAAAATAACTATCATAAACGTAAGAGAGTAGCGACGAGAGGAGGAAAAAAAACGTGGTAAAAAAAATGAATGGAGGAACAAAACGGCAAAGACAATTTTCGTTCGCGACTGCGCCGAGGCGGAATACCTGTCAGCGCGCATTCCACGGTCCCACACGGCGTGCCCGAAGTCAAGCAACGCGCGCGCACCATCCGAGCGATGAGAATCACATAGCCGTTGGGATATCTTCCATCGTCCGTTGATTCTTATTCTTTATTTCTGTATCGTTTCTCACTGAAACCGCACTCTTTCGCCGCGCACAACCTTTCGTACACTGTGCACAGTTATGTGTTTATATACACCTATGCATCAGACGCACATGTGCAAAAAGAGAAAAAAAACAAGAGGCTCTCTTCGATCACCTTGCCGAATACACCTTTCCACGCACTTTCGTCCTCTCGTACAACACGCGTGACAACACTCGAGAAACAATCTTGTCGTCCGTCACACTGTTTCACAAACGACAGAGGCACCTTGATTTTAACATCGAATAAAGGATCGAGTTGGTTCAACGCCGGGATGATACAACGAATGTTATCCAAACATGTACCGTAACGTAATTGTCATTATTCCAAACTTTGATAGAGTTGTTATTCTTCTCTCTCTCGAGAAAGAGAGAGTCGAAAAACAAAAGAATTACAACACGGGGAATAATAAAACAACATGGCGCGTTGTTCCGGTTGCACGCCGATCGCACGACTGAATTTCCACCAGGCGATAAAGATAAAACGTCACCCGGTATTGGTAACTCTATGCACTGCCCCCTATCCCCCTCCCTCCGTCTCTCTCTTTTACTCTTTATTCTCGCGCGTACCGGAGAGAAAGAAAAACATACGCGCACACGGGAGAAATGTTATTCGTAATCGAGGATACTTTCTCTGTTTTGTTTGTTTTTTCGAAAATCGTTGAAACACCAGATTGCGCTTTTCTTCCTTTCGCGACTTGTATTTTTTTTTGTGTCTTTTTTTTTTTCACGGCGTACAGCAGCAGAGGGGCCGCGAAAGCGCGCGCGCGCACGCTCGATCGTACTCACGCGTTTACAGAGCGGCGAGCGAGTACTCGCACGAGAGACTCGCGACGAGAGAGTAAAACGCTACTTTACCGCCAGGGCAAAATGCTAGTGTATATAAAACGCGCACAACTCCTTCCCGGGGGGGTTTCTTTCGGTGCTTTCGCCTCTCTCGGTGTCTGTTTTACGGGGGAACCCGCCATTCTCTCGCCGATAGCTCCGTCTCCCTCTCTCCCGCGCGTTCGCTCTTTCCCTTCCCCCTCCTCTCCGCCATCTTTGATACACGTTTGCCACGTGATCGTCCGCGAAGCAAAGGACCGATAAAGGCTCGCTCACACGATAAATACGACCAACGATGGGAAAATAAAAGCCCTCGAACATAACCCCGAGAAAGGTCGGAAACACGGTTGACTTTTTCTTGCTTTTCAGTGGCGAACTTTGTTCGTTCCCGCCCGGTAAACGCTACGTGATTCTCTCGAAAATCTCGAGCGAAATATTACGAAACTTCCGTATTGTCAGGCCCTTCTCGTCGCTTGTTTTTAAATTGCCAAATTTCGTTCGGTAAAAAAACACCAAAAGATATACGAGATAGGACATAACCTCAATTTTGGCAAAGTTCCAAAATCGATTTTGATGAATACATATATTTTCTATACCGACTTTGTGTAGAATTCGCTACAAGTATAATTAAAGTATGGGGGGGGAGAAGGTAAAACGCACACAAACGTCGAGCAAAACGTGCAACAGTTTCTCGATTCGTTCGTCTCTAGTCCAATCGTCTTTCGGTGACTTTTCAACCGAAAAAATCAGGCGAGAACGGCGAAAAACGCGGCAGCGATGATTCTGGCGAGACAGCCGATACTCCGAGGGTACCTCGACTCCCCGAAACTGCGGTCCTCTGCCTCCGATTCATCTGCAAAAAAAAAATGATTTCGCGAGGTCAATGAGAATCAGAGAAAAAAAAATCGTTCGTCAGTGGGACGAACGAGTAACTCGTGCAAATTCCTTTTAAATGAACAACATTGATAACATTTTTTTTGTTATACCGCAGAAGAAAAAATTTCCACGTCAAATGTTTCACTCTGACTTGAAAATTTGTGGCAATTTTGTTTGGTCGATCGCGACTGTTTTTTTTCTATCCCTGAAGCTCGAAGGATGCGGCGGATTTTCTCACCGTAATCGGCGTACTGCTGCGGTTCGAAGGTTTCCGTGGTCCTCTCCTCGCACTCTTCGTCGTCCCGGGCCGATCTTACGAAATCGTTACTCGCAAAATGTCTGCCCCGGCGTTTCCTCGAGCGAAACGTCTCGGCGTCGGGGCTCTTATGGTTTTGTCTTCGAAGTCGTTTCCAGGCTTTTCTCGGCTAGAAATGGGGTAGGAAAAAAAAAGAGAGAAACGAGAGAGAGAGAATATACTAACCATCAGCGGAAGAGTCTGCAGAATCTTCCTTGGCATCCTCGGCATTCACCTCTGCGTCCTCGGAATTGTCGCTCGCCGCGTCGTCCTTTCCCCCCCCAGCATCGTCGTCATCCCCGGCATCGTCGGACTTTTCCTCTGGTTTCTCGTCGGGTTTTTCTTCCGGTTTATCTTCGGGTTTTTCTTCCGGTTTCTCTTCGGATTCCTCCTCGGGCTTGTCGTCGGAATTTTGCGCTACCGGCTGTTCTCCGCCTTCGTCGAGGCCGAATATACGATCGAAATAATTGTCGTTCCACATTGCGCTCTCGTCTTTATCGCGAAACGAAAATTCACCAAGGATTTTGCGCAGCTGTACGGGACTCTTGCCGTAACCGTCACCTGCGACGACGAGCATCAAGAGGACACGAAATACAAGCATCGCCGAAAAATAAACATTATTTCTGCAGACGTTAAAACGGTTAAATGACAAACAAAAAAAAACAACTTTTGTATCAAACGATCTGACGTTTATTCCTTCGCTCGCGGCGACTCGACCTTAAAGACAGACGAACATCGAACTATTTTTCATCCCAGCTGAGACGTATGTTTCATTTGTTGGAAAATCAACAACGCCGTGCGCCGCAAAAAAAAAATAAACGCAATTACGCATTTTCGGTTTTCCCGGGTAGGCCGTCGATCGATAAGAATGACGATGTTTTTCTCATTATCTCATTATATTTAAAAAAAATTCCGACCTTGCCCGAAATCTTGTTCTTTTAAACCTTAATTTATTCCTACATAAAAGTCTTGGAAAAATCACAGAAATTCACAAAAGTATGAGAGAGAAAGACTACGAAATAGATTTACATCTCATTGAAATTTGTACTTTTGTTCCTCTCGAGGCTCCCCCCTCCCTTTTTCATTTCTTCTAAATCTTTGGAACCGAACGTTCCCCGTTTGAAACGCAGAATTACTCGAGATTTTTCTCCAAGTAGACCTTGGTGACGATATCCGTTTGCATGTTTTTCATCTGCAAAGGATCCTTGTATTTGCATCCCGGTACTGGACATCTAATTATCAAAGGAATAGCGTTATTCCGTCTCTCTGGTGTCGATGAAATTTTGTTTTTCTTTCCGATTCTCAAATTTGATTACCTCGAGCGAGCGTTTGCGTCGATGAGCGCCTGAACGCTCTCTCGATCGTAAACGTGAGAACATATGATATTTCTCACTGGATCCGTCATCCGCTTTTTCGTCACGGGATCCAGTAAGTTTACGTTGTTTTGCGTCATTTGCAGATCGCCGTTGGTTGCTTCTTGACAAACGCCGTTATCTGTGCGACGAATTAAAAAAATATGTCATCAACGTTGATATAGTAGATATTTGGTGAATGGTAGAATATTTTTATCAACGGAGCTTACCGGTCAACAGAGCCGTGACCGTTCTGTCGTATTCTTTCAAGCCGGCATTGTTTGAAACATTTGGTTTGATATTTTCGATCATATCTTTGTATCTCTGGACCAAAGAAACGTTATTCATCAGAGAGAATCGAGAGCGTCTGTCGCAAGAATGTTTGTACGCGTCTTTCAATTTTCAGATAGACGAAAAGCATTTTTTTCTTTCTTTGCGGAGGTTCATATGAATACGTCAAAGAGGGAAACCTTAACATTCGCAGTGTAATCGACCTCGGGAGGATTCTCTTCGTCATCGGACGCCTCCTCGGGATCATAGGACGGTGCAAGTTCGGCTGATATTTTTTCCGACATATTCTTTCGTTCCACCAGCTTGGAAAGGGTTTCCACTTCTTTCCGGAGGTCTCTCAACATATTGTCGCGCTCTTCGCCTTCTGAACAGAGCATTCACGAGTTTACGATGCAAACTCGTTTGCAGCGAAATTTCAAGGGATACTCACGAAAGTACTGTATAATATCAGCCGCAGTTTGCATAAAGTTTTCGTAAGTTTGCCGGTTGACGGAATTTATGACTTCCATGCTCGGAACAACGATGATTCTGCCGCCGCTTTCGAAATATGCGCGATTCTTTATTTATTTGTTTGAGGTTATGTTGCCTCGTTCGCGCGCGCCGACCGACGCCAGTCGCGCGGTACAGCTTTATACCGCAGGATGGCGCTAGTGATCGATTTTCGAACGTGTGTTTCGAGCGACTTTTTTCGTCATTGAACAACGCGTGTAATGTCGCTTGATTTAGAATTTTCAAAAAGGGGGCCGCGTTGTGTCAAATTCCACCGCAGAGTCATGAGAAACGCAGTGTTACGATGGATATTGAGTAATCGATCGACCCGGTATGATGAGTATATGCGCGAGCGCGTGTGTATTGAAAACGCGATTCAAGGCACCTTTCACCAGAGCACTTTTTACGGGAAAAAAATGCGTGCGATCGCGAATTCCAATTGACTACGCGTGTCGGTGAGTCGAGAATATTAAATTTACGAGCGTACGCTTTTATTTATTGATTACATACCGATTAGTCTCGCTGTAGAGACAATTTGAAAATACATTTATCTGTGCCTCATCCGATGATGCATCAATTTTCTTGGCGCGTTTAGCCACTTTCCCCTCGTCGCATCTCTCGGTTGGTCGATGGCCCGAATCCTTTCGTATACACATCTTGGCATTCGTTATTGTTATTATCACCAACAGTGCTTATATCCTTACACGATTTTTCAACAAAAGACCGAGAGGAATCGAGAGCATCGTTCGATTCACACTTTCTAGCGGCTAAATTATTTTTTCACGGGACGCAAAAATATTTAATGAAGCGAGGGAAGTGGGTCTCCTTTCGTAACCTCAATTTAATGCGCTCGGTTCGATGTATGAAATCAACGCGTTGAAATCTGTTGGTCGTGATTTGATCGACGATTCGTTGTCGAGGGTTTTTTCAGATTGCCGATGCAAAACTACGATCTCAAAGTGACACCTGGCTAATTCGTTTGGTCACAAAAGTATGTAGAGAGTTATAAATAGATACGACATGAGAAATCATTCTGAAAAACGGGTTGTGTGTACAGCGTTCGAGTCAGGTAAAAGAGCCAGCACGCAATGCACCTGGAATCTCGTTTGATACATATCGCTCGCTTTTTTCTTTCTTCGCGTGTATACACCAGCTTCATTCTTTCGCGAGCGCAAGATACGTACACGACGCAGAGAGCGTATATTCATGAATTTTATCTGTAGGCCACGAGATGAAAGTGAAAGGGCGCGAAGGACGAGGACGAGGCCTTCGCGAGCTGCGAGCGACGAAGAAAGAGGGAATCTGCACGAGAGATGGTGTTGAAGTCGATGTGGGCGTGGCTAAATGTCCCTCTTTAGTCGCGTTCGCAAAACAATTTCGACGCGATATTATGTGCCATGCCTTCGAGCGTTATCCAGGTTTTGCGGAGAGAGAAGAAATTATCGAAAATTGTGTACTATATTCTCGTTCGATCGAGAGCTCAAACGGATGAATCGAAAAAAAAAAGTCCTTCATCCATGAACACCTTTCGGTTCGGGGGTCGTTCAGGGTCGAGCATTCACTCGCAAATATTTCACACGCTCTGATTATTATTACCTTTGGGTTAATTTATCGAATACCACAATGAAATGTAAATAAATACATACAATACAGCCGCTTGACTTTATCTACGAGTTAAAATAACAATGCCTTTTTGAAAATCTAACAAATTTGGAAATGACGACCCTGAAATTGCCGAATTACTATTAAAAAAAAAATGGATGATTCGAGGCTTTGCGCGTTGAAAATTTTCCGTTCATTCGTTCAACGTCTCTTTCTCTTTGTTCGCGTTTCGTGTGTTGTGCCTACAGCGAAAGAAGAAGCTTTTTATTTTCAATCAATCTTCGTGGGAGAGGGTCTTGCTGGTTGCTCCCCACGTTGCTTAAAGCGGATATAGCACCATGCATGTGTATATATATCGAGCGAATCGTCGTACGCGTTTTACTCGGTCTCGAGAAATCGCACAGCGCGTCATCGGCGTAGTAAGTTTCGATTTCCTGCGGCGTACGAGCCAAACACACGCATGGGACATTCACTCGTTGTGTACATACGTTCGTGTACACAACACGAAATATTCGACAAAAAAAAGGGAATTTGTCCGCAAAATCGTGAATCCTGATGTCCAGGACTGGTGCGCCACGGACCATGGCGCGAAGAGCGAGAGAGAAGGAGCGATAATACCCGAGGGCGCCACAAGAGGGAGACTCTGTTGGGCGAAAGGGTCGCTGCTAAACGACGCAGCGGCGATAAGGGGAAAGCGTTTTAAGAAGATTTCAGTATGACGCAACTTTCGCAGTGATTAAACTTTTGTCTACGAGCGACGAAAAAAACACAATCGATTCCTGTGCTTGTCAAATGTCGTCGAAATTCGTGACGTAGTTTTCGGGAAATTTATCATTAAACGCCATGTCATTATTATCGTTTTTCCGACACACAGAGTGTAAGGAGACAATTGATATTTGTCATTTTGGAATTTTAAAACAATTGACTATCCAGTCTTCGAAAAATAGTAAATAAAATGACTTTAGCGGATTTCGGAGGGAAAGAACTCGCGATTTCTCTCTCACTCGAACGCACGCCGGGCGACTATCCCCCTCCAGTCTGTCGCTCGACAACCTCCTCAAGAGCCAGCAAATGGGGAGAGAACGAACGCGCGCCATTATACATGTAGGATAGAGAGAGAGAGAGAGAGACAGAGAGGCAGGCAACTCTAGCGCCTAGCGCGCCGTTGTGCTCGCCGCCGACAAGAGGCAAGCTCGGAGTCTCGCGTTTACACGTCGGGTCTCAACACCGAGAACCCGCGACCCGGCCTTCAAAAACTCTTCGTTTTCGTCCGTGAGTGCGTGTGCGTGTGTGTTTTTTTGTCCCATGCGTGAGCGCCCCATAGTCTTATTGTTTTTCTTTCTTGGCTCCGTAACTCCGCAACGAGCGACATATAACTCTCTCTCTCTCTCTCGCTCTGTGTTTTTTTTTTACGAGTGACAGGTGTGTCGCTTTCGTTTTCCAACGGATCGTGTACTGGGTGGAATTTCGCGAATTTTTTTCGCAATTTTCTTTCTGTCGTTGGTTCTTTATTTTCAAACGAAATTGACCGGCACAAGGTCGCCATTGCGACGATCAAATGCCGCTGCCACAACAATTGATTTTCGCAGAGTGAGACATCGAGTAGGCTCGGATAGAAAAAAAAAACGCGAGTACAATTCGCACAAGTGAAAAGTGGTGTGTAAGGGAATATCTGTGAGAGAGAGAGAGAGAGAGGGAGAGAAAGTAGTTTTTCTCTATCTTTATATCGCAAACGAGATGCAGTGTCGCGCAAAAGTGTCTTGGCGGAGAGAAACGTAACCTCGCCGTTAAACGTCCGAAGGTGAAATATCAAAGCGAGTAGTTCTACGTGGAGAAGATTTGAAAAAAAAAAAGAAAGAGCGAGCCCAAGCAGACGTCTTTTTCTCACGAGGGAAGGGGAAAAGAAACAAAAAAACATGGCTTCCGCGAACAGTAGCACAGAGTGCAGCAGCGGGAACGGAAGCAATTCAGCGGCGGCGGCGGCGGCAACGGTTCCACAGTGGAAGAGAGATCTGATACAGAGACGAAGACAGCAAAACAAAGTATCGACGAGCAACGGTGCGAGCGTCAAATCGTGCTCGGCGTTATCGTCGACGAGCACGAGCGGAGTTCCGTGCGTCGATTTATCCTCCAGCGAGCCGGCGGAGCGTTTATCCTCGTGCAGGATCGAGGACAATCTCGGCGTCTCCGCATCGTGCGTTTCAACGTCGAGATCGCGAACTTCCGAGAGTACTGGCAGCTGCGCGGAGTATTCCACCACCGCGATAGCCACAACGGCGATAAGACTCGCGGGATCGCCGTGCAAGTTGGCGCGACAGGCGTCGTGCGGCGCCACCTGTAATCGCGACGCGAGCGGCTCACCAGCGCTCCCGTCCAGCGGCGGCGAACGCGCGAACGAATCGCAGAGCAGCGCGCCGCACGAGGCCGGTGGTGGCAGTGGCGTATCGTCAGTCGCGCGCAACATGCGCCTCGAAGCGGACGTTTCCTCGTTTTTGCCGGTTTCCGAGGATGCCACGGGCTTCAACGGTAACAATTTGTCGAGAAACAATCACCCGATAGTTATCGATTCGATTATCGGGCGCGATAGCATCGATTACGATAATTACGATAACAACGACGACGACGCAATGAGAAATTACGGGAATAACGTCGTGGTGAAAAACAAAAGATCGGGCAACAATCGCGAGCAGGACTGTGACAGCGGTGGTGGAATCGCGACGAGAATAATACGCAGAATGGACGACAGGACGAACGTGTGTATTTATCCGAACGAGCAAACGCGAAAGACTCGCACGAGGATGGACGCGACGTGCGTGCAATCGGCCAATGGAAAAATTCGCACGGACGAGTGCGAGAGCGACAGTTCCGAGGAGTTGCAATACGGCCCCGGCATCGTTAATCGCCTCAAGAGCAAGTATCTCAATTTAACCCTGCGGGAAATGGACAAGAGTCGGGTAACCGTGCAGAGATTTCGTCGGGCGGCGAGTCTGGAGGATCTTCTCGATTGCGACGACGAACAGCAATGCGAGAAAACGTCGAGAAAGTACGCAAAGAGGGCGACGGCGGGTGTAGCGAGTAAAACGGATCGTTATCGAACGGCGACGAGGGGCAACGAATCCATGAAGAGAGCGAGAAGCGTCGAGACTCTCATGAGATACAATTCGCCGAGCGGCGGCACGGACGAGATGCCGCCGTCTAGTCGTTTTTCCACCCTGAGACAAGAGTCGGTCAATGACCACATCGTCCTGATAGACAGAACGTCCATCAAAATCGAGAGTCGCTTGGTCCTGGAGCCCGACAGACCCAAGGCGGTCAACAAACCAAAAAGAATCAAGCCCCTGCTCGCAGAGACGGAAAGACCGCCGACCGATCTAGTCAAAACGACAATGAGACTCTTCGAGGGCTCCGTCAAGAAGTTCAAGCCGAAGGGCGAGGTCGCCGTCAAAGTCGCGACCTTCAAGACCATCAACGACACGTACAAGGCTCAAGCTATGAAAAAGGTCATTCCGAAGCCACCCGTACAGCCAAAACCCTTCGTCAATGGAAACGCCAAAGTGCCGACGTCGCCGAAGAAACTTTCGATGGGCGCCAAGCCGACCGCGGAGGTAATCGAAAGTCCCGACAACGAGGAGCACAGGCGCGAAGGCGTCATTACGGAACCCATCGTGCAGTCGGTGTCGAGCGTCGTCAGTAAGTTTCGCCAGATTGAAAAATCTTACACACCCTCGGCGTCGCCCGAACCCCCGTACAAGCTCAAATTCTCACCGTCGCCGAGTCCCGAGCCGTCGATCGCCACCAGGCTCAGCAGGAGCAGCGAGAATCTCGTTAAATCACCTCCGATAACGCCCGTCTCGTCGCCGAGGATCACGTCGCCGGCTTCGCCCAAGAGAGAGGACGCCAAACAAACGACGATGACGACGACGACGACGACAACCACGACGAGTCCCGGTAGAGAATCGTCGAGGCAAATTTCATCACCGGAGGTCGATCGATGGCAGAAGCTGGACAGAAGCGAGGAAAACGAGAGGAATCGTTCGTCCGTCGCCGTCCAGGAGGATACGAGACAAAACGTGGAAGCGATCGAGAACGATTCGAATACGTGCGCGAACGACGATGACGAGGATAATTCCGACGCGATATCATCCAAGTTGGAGGATATCGAGTGCGTCGACGGCTCGAGAACGATAACGAAAATGGCGCTTGATAACATAAGCAAAGCCGGCTTGACGATGCAATATAATTTCGACGAGAAATCATCCATCGGCAAGACTTATCTGCCGGGCAGCGTTCCGGTAACGGAAAACGGTGAAAAGCCTGATATCGTCAAGACGACGAACGGCGATGATGCCACCAAGGTGGATGAGAAAATCGCCGCCGCGTCACCCTTGCCGATGCTCGACGCGTCATCGTGTTCCTCGCCGATGTCGATCGACTCGATCAACGATGATTCCCCGTTGACGAACGATAGCGTGGAAAAAACTGCCTCTCCGGTTTTGACGACGACGAAACACGCGCAGGAATACGCGAAACCCCTGGGAGCCATCTCGAGCCTGGCGGTCGTCAAGTCGCCGGCGTCGGCGTCGTCGATGAACGACGCGAGCGGCAGGACGACGAGAAAACCCGACGCCTCACCGCCGCAGAAGCAAATCGGCATTATTCGCCCGCTCGTGTCCACCAAGAGCCAGCAACAGACTCAACAGAGCCTGAGCAACCGCGAGCTCGAGAAGAACCTGATAAATCGCGTAAAGAGCATCGAACAACCGACGAAAGTCGTCGTCAGCCTCAAGAGCGCGGATGAGATACAACCGGTGAAAAAAACGACGGAAAGCTCCGTCGGCGGCGGCGGGGGAGGCGGGCTGTGGGACACGAAACACTGGAATCAAGCCAACAACACGATGGTATTCAACTTTAGCAATCGCAAGGACGTGCCCGATTACATTGAGAACGACGGTCTCATCATACGGAGGAAACGCGAAAAACAAAAGGTAATTGCACGCGTACATCATTTTCTCCGCCGATGCGAAAAAGAAAAACATTCATAACCTCAACGGTGACAACGCACAGCCTGCATTATCGTAATACGAAAAATTATTCGCGTCTTTGAAACGGAATATTGAAAAACTCCGGGCCTCGTCGAGTCCGAATCGGAGAAAGATGCAAAACATTTCAGGGCTGATGAGCGAGTTTGGATCTCGTGGAATTTCAAAGCTCGACTCCGTTCGATATCCAAAACACAAAACGCGCGGCTCGAGTAACGCGAGAACTCTCGCCTCGACAAACAGGCACGCGCAAACACGATGCTGCGCTCGCAGCAGCACGTATTTTATCGCAAAACGAGTCACAGCGTAACGTTTCTCATTACCACGCGTTGTTTTTTTTCCGTCTTGATTCATTCGTTGTCACAGACGCATCATTCTCGTTCTCGCGCGACTCTGTGCTCGCGAATCGTAAATAAAAAACAAGCCGTTTGCCTCTCGTAAGCGACACACGTGCGCTGACGAAATGGCCTACGTTGCACACCCTTGTGTCGCTCGCAAATCGTAATTCCATGAGAAATTCTCTCCGTCGTTGAAATTCGTTATTTTCCATACCGTGATTTCCGATTCTGCTGCGGCGAAACAACAATAATGACGATAACAAGAGAATTGTGTCGAAAAAAAAAAAAGATCGATAGTAAAAATGGCGATATTACCATCGTTGATAACGATATCGCGAAAAGCTGCGAATTACGTCGCGAATCATTCGCAAAGTGACTTTTTTCTTTCTTCCTGCCTCGCGATAATAATGAAATGTAGATCACGTTTATGGCTTCGATAAAATCTCCCTCTTGTATAACCCGATCGCGTAATTAAACAACGCGCGGGGATAATAGCGAGGAATCGTTGGAATCGACGCGTGAAACGTTTATGCCGCCTGGAGGAAGGGGCATTTGAATATTTCGATGCTCGCGCGGTCGACTCTCGGCGTGAATACTCGTCGATGAGCTTTGAGAAGTATTTCCGGTCGGCCAGTGACGTCCTGTTTCAGCAAACCCCCTTAATTCGTGATAACACACGAACGCATGCACACATTCGTGATGCACACACATGAGCACACGCACACGCACTTTGGTCTCGAACCCTTTATCGCAGCAGCTCTCTCTCTGACTTTGCCCATTATCGAGACCAACTTCCGGTCGTCATATCCGCTCCCAGCCAGAGAAACTCGCACACCAGTCGTTTCACTTTTATTCCCCGTCTCGTTCTTCTTTACGAAAACAATAACGCGACGAGACGCCGCGGAGGATAATCCCCGTTTCTTTTTTCCCTCCTTTCTTTCCTCATTATCGCGAGAAAAAAACAACGAGAACGATTTTTCGCAATTAAAATTATCGACGCCGCTATCGCACTTCCGTCACTTTCTCGTATCGCCTCCAAATTGCCGATCGTAAATCTTAATTTCTCCTCTATGTGGAATTTACATATTCGCGACTTTCCCCCTCCGCCTCCTCGGGCCTTTTTTTTCGGCCGCCCCTCGAGGGTTTTGAAAGAAAGTTTCGCCGAGCGAGAGCGGGCTTTCGAAATGCCTCCTCCTCTTTCCTCGTCTCGCGAATTCAACGCTGCCAGCATAATTCCTCTTTCGTTAATTATCATCATTATTGCAAACGACCCATATCCTACCGAGGCACGTTACACCGCTGGGCGCTCTCGAGGATTGTCCATAAACGTTTATTACGTTTTACGATAATGTCCCGCGCGCCCCCTCGTCTTTGTCCGCGTGTGTGCGTGTGTTTTTCTTTCGTTTCTGCCAAAGCCCATTGTTTTTGCATTCCATCGTGTAATTATCGAGAAACTTCGATCGTCGAGAATTCTCTAAAATTCAGTCAAAGCGATGTTTGCCTCTCGCGCTCGTTCGAAAACATAAACAAAAAACAAAAATCGTCTCGAATTCCATCCACGGATCGTCCAACGACGTTTCATCAATCGCCGATGCTCAATGCGATAATTCTATCGCCCATCTACCGTGCGGCGGCTGGCGGGCTCGCTCCGTCGGTATAAAAGGGCGCGAGCTCAAAAGGTTAATTCTCTCGTGGCTTTTGCCTCTTTCGCGTGTCGAAAAGGTATTTGCACGTTGGTACGACTCACTCTCGGTTAAAATTACATCTCTCGCTCGGGAGACGGGCCCAGGGGGGGGGGAGAAAAATCCAGCAAAAAGTTGCGAGGCGAGAAGCCCTTATCGATGAGTCATTCGGCTGGTAGGAGCTCTTATCGATCGGTAATCGAAGCCTTTCCGCGTCGAAACTCGATATCGTCTGCGCTAAGCTTTTACTTTTTTTCACGTTGTATTCGCCGCTTTTTTTTTGTATCTCCAACGTTACAAATTCCACGTTTGAAGAAATATTGCGACATACTGACGATAAAAAAATGCAAAGTCGATCTATTCTCGGTGCATTCCGATGATGCAAACTTTGAAGACCGTTTTTCAATTTTAACACACTTTTCCAATTGGAAAATGACAACAAAGTGAAATTATCAAGGTCGAAGATGGCGAAAATAATGCGGTCGAGTTTGAGAAAAACAAACGGTGATAAATAATTGTTATTATTTTAGCGGATAATCATCTGGTTTTTACTTTCGAGCACGAACGTTTTTCGAAAAACGATTCTTTCCTGTATATGGAAAAACATTTTTTTCCTTTGTTTTTTTTCGCGGAAATTCCGCCAATCTTATCCTCTCGATCAACCGCGAGAGACGCTGTTTTATTTTCGAGTCGAAGCACAATTTCTTCCTCTTTGATAATGGGCGAGATTGGAAAAACGCGCAAGGAGGGGAAACAAAACATTTCCTACGAAGGAGAAAAGTGTGAGGTCGTCGCGTTTTGAGGAGTCTGCGCACTCGTTGCTCGGTCGTGCGCGTTAAAAAGAAAAAAAAACACCCGAGGTGAATGTACACACGAGGAGACGGAGATTAATCGTTTTTCGAGGCTTGTTTGGCTTCGATAAAATTCGACTTTGGCTTCGATTCGAACCAAAAAAAAAAACATTTTTTTACGATCAAGGAAAATCGCGGGAAAATTTGACGCGTATGACATTGAAATTTTCGAAATTCGATGTTCCTCGCGCGTTCCTCTTCCCTTGAGAGACACGACGAGGTTCAAGGTCCTCGCGAGCTTTATCCGCGCGTTCTCGCGCGTATGGAATAATGGAAAAGCGCCCTGAGAATTTCCCACGGAGTCGCGCGCTTAATCCGCTGCTTAGTACGTCGCGCCATCTAGTTTACAAACGCGGAATGCGCGACATTCGTACGAGGCTCTCGGTGCCAACTCGGCCGGGGTCTTTAATTTCGTTTCGTACGTTTCCCGATATTTTTTTTACGAAAGAAAAAGCGTCAAGGATCGTTGAAATATTCGCTGTAGTGAAGGAAAAGTTGATAAACGTCGAATCGAAGATTCAATTTTCAAAGTTGCGCGAGAGAAATCCGGGCGTCTCTTTGACACGGAATAGCCCATATGACGTTGCCAGAACTTGCTCGCCATTCAAAAAAATCATCCTCCGGAACTCTTTTATTTTGTTTTTTTCTTTTCTTTTTTTTCTCAAAATGTAGAGTGTATTTTGGCCGTCTGGCTTTCTCTCGTGCAGCTGTGTACAGTTCGTTACTGAAATTGCTAGCCGAGAGCTTTTCAGGAGCAACTCCTTTGTCCTCGGCAAATATAAATACATAGCTATACGCGGATGTATATCGTGTGTATACACACGCACGTGAAACAACCGGCTCTTCGAGTTTAGTCCTCGAAACGACCGGATATCTCGTTCCTCAACCACCGAGAGGAGCTCGAGAGAGTGGAAGAGAGAGAGAGAGCCAAAATCGATTGCCCTTCGCGTTTCCTTCGTTCTCTTCTTCGTCATTCGCCGACGACTCGTTTTTTCTTGACTCCCCGTACGAGCCACGCGAAATTCACCCGAGAATCTCTCGGCGAACATCGAGCAGATGTACTCGATCATGCGCGCATATAGGTACACGTGTATTCGCGCTTTTTTTCACCTCGTTTTTCGACCTTTTTCCCCAATTTTGTCTCCCAATGTGTTTTTACATGGAAAAAAGTAAATAATCTTTAAATTTTCGAGACTTATGTTTTCGAGAAATTTCGTCCCTCGTTTTTTGGGGTTTGCCGGGTGAGTTTATATTTTTCGCATAAATGCCCGTGTGTTTCGCAATCAGCGGGAAATTTCCGACCGGATAAGCTTCTGAAAGATTGAAAATTTGAGAAAAAATTTTTTCGTCATTTTCGGCCACTTTTCCAGAATCGTCGAAAAGTCGAAATTTCAAATGCTCGTAACTTCCGTCCTAATCGAGCTAGACAGACTTTTTGGGGGTGTTTTGGATAGCCCTCGAGTAGACTTACAGAATGGTGAAAGATAAATGTCGATAGCTGAACTGCTTCACCCTCAAAATCGATGTTGAAAATCGGCGAAAAAAACGCAAAGGGGTATGTATGGGAAAATTGGCGAAAATCGATGGTCCAACTTGAAAAATCTGCCAAAAATCGAAAAACAAAGATATCTACATGAACCAAACGGCATTTTGAAGCCTCGACAATTGCGAAGAGAATAAGCACAAGCTGGAGTATCTACCTCGAAGGGGAAAAAAATGGCAACCCTTTTGGTGAATCAACTCGACCCGGCAAAAAATGCGGAAAAATATTGGATTTCAAAAATGATTTTTATTAGTCCACATCGATGTATTTTCCCCCGCTGATTACAAAACACACCGGTATTTCGTCGAAAACTCAGTATTTCGATGCGAAAATCGCAAAAAAGCGAAAAAAGTTGATCGAAAAAATTCCGAGATGGAGAGAAAAAAAAGCATTAATTTTCCTCGCACAATTCTCTTCGTCGTCTCGGCACGCAGTGCAAGCTGATTACTCTGCGAAAATTTCCAGGAAATTCGCGATCCAAACGAGCGGAGTCACGATTTTCCCTTCTTTCATCATACACTCACATTTAAATGTTTGCCGAGCCGCCGCGAGAGGCCGCGATGAAAAATCATCGCCGTTTCTACCGCGCGTGCCATTTACACGAGATAAACGCTGCAATATATTAATTTGAGGTCAACGAGAGCGCGTCGCGCGTGCGTCACTCGCTCGTTTTTCATCGCGGATGCATCTCCAAGTCGTAAATTATCAAATTTCTCTCAGTTTCCCACAGTTTCAGCTCAATTCGTCATTTTGTCTTTCGCGAATTACCGCGGGAGGGGGGAGAAGAAAAAATCGTCGAAAAAAACGCGACTTTTCGCATTTCGAGCGAGAAAAAGTCGCGCGTTTCGGAGAGAGGAGAAACCGCCGCGAGCGGAGTGTGCCGCCAGCTTTCCACCAAAGTTTCTCACACGTCGTCGACGTCGTTGTACTCGTCGCGAACAACGTTTTCCAAACAAGCACCGTTCGAGAGAATCAACGGTCCATCGACCGGCGGAAACGATTGCTCCTCTTTGTCTCTCGTTTCTCCGTGCTGCTGACGTTGTATTCTTCCCGAGCGAGTGACCTTGAGCAAGTAGGCAAAGACGCGAGGCATCGGAGAGTCCGAAATCTCCGTCGGAAATTCCATCGACGGCGGGGTCCTCTCTCGCTCCCTCGGTGCTTCGCGAGATGGCCGTCGGACGCGCGCGTGTACTCTCTCGCTCGAAAATACAAAAAACCAGTTTCTGGATAACCTCTCGGAGGAGCAGCGCGAAGAGTTTGTCAACCTCCGCTGGACGAGCCAATGAGTCGGGATCATTATCGCATCTCTCTGCTTAATTTTTTTTTATTCCACAGTCTCTCTCGAAATCTCGTCTCTCGTTGCATTTTATAACACGCGCATGCATATATATACAGGGTGATTCATAGCAACACTGACAGCCAGAAACTACACATTCTCGACGATATACTGAGCATATCTACATAACCGTTTTTCAATTTTCAAAATAGTTTTTAAACGGGGAGCAATAGAATTTGGAAGTTTTGAGCCAATCACAGTCGCTGTTTTATACGCGTTCGAAGACGCCTCAGTGCCGGACCAGCAAGGCTCCGATTCTAGACATACGAAGAACCGGCAGAGTTCAGGCAGAAAAGCATTTCCCTGAAAATAGCTGTTGTGTTCGATTAAAGGACGTATAAAAGAACGGCTATTTTCAATTGAAACAAAAGACCTTCGCGCTCGCAAAATGCTTTTCTGCCTGAACTCTGCCAGTTCTTCGTATGCGTAGAATCGGAGCCTTGCTGATCCGGCACTGAGGCGTCTTCGAACGCGTATAAAGAAACTACTGTGATTGGCTTAAAACTTCCAGATTCTATTGCTTCCCGTTTAAAAACTTTTTTTAAAATTGAAAAACGGCTAAGTAGATATGCTCAGTATATCGTCGAGAATGTGTAGTTACTGGCTGTCAGTGTTGCTATGAATCACCCTGTATATATATACATATATATATATATACACGCGTTCAAGCGCGGATATCCATGAGAGACTCCGTTATTCAGCGGAGAACGTCAATTCCGGAATGATTTTTTCTCGAGAGAATGCAGCCTCCCAATCTGCAATTATCCTTGTTATTCTTTGTACGAAAATAGCAACTATCGTTGAGGAAACTTTGAAATGAAAATACAAAATATTCCGCAGGCAGGTGACAGAGGCGTGATCGTTCTGGACGCGACTCTCGACGCATCGACGACCGACGACTCGGATTGGGAAATATCGGGCGGTCCACCGTCGCCGTGCGACGTTACCTTCACCAACGACAACGTCCTCATAAACGGACGCAGCAATCTGTCGAAACAGCCGAGAAATCACAAGGTGAGAGAACATTCCCGCGTTCGCCCGGACGACTTTTTCCCCGTCATTTTTCCACTCCTCCTCCTCCTCCTCCTCTCCTAGCGCGAAAAAAGCGCGAGGAAAGTCGAACGCGCCACGCCGCGACTCGCACCGACTCTTTATCATCGTAATTAGACAGCGAGGTGCGCGAGGTATTAGAAGGGATTGCATAATGCGGCGACCGCTCGCGGAGGAGAGCGGGAGATGTGGCAAAACGCACCTGGAGATGCCTGGGAAAGCCGCGAAACGAATTCCCAGCGTTTTCCTCGCGAAGAAAAACAAAGCGAGAAACAAAAAGGCGCAAAGCCATGCGAAACGGTAACAGCCTAGAATCGTCGAGAAGGACGCGTCCGGAAACGAAGATTCTTCGGCATTTTCCGAGAGAATAATAAACACAACATCCGAAAAAAAATAATACAAAAATCGTACAGCCGAGAGTAAATAATGGAGCAAACGCGCACACGCGCGCTGCTGATCGCTGATAAAAATCGAGCCGAACGTTTAATCTCTCTCTTTTTCCTCGCGAGATCCATCGAGGAAGGTGTAATCCCGTTCGTTCGACGATCTAATCTAATCTACGCGATTGTAGGAAGAAGCGAGAATCGAGAATGAGCGTCGGCCGTTTTCCAAGACTGATTTTTTATTCCGCGCAACGTCGTCTTTACTTTTTTTTCTTCACGAATTTTCATCTCGTTACATCGCGGTCGAATTGAGCCGGCGACCTCCATTTCATTTTCTACACACACACACACACACACACACACACACACAAATTGCCTGAAAGAGCATCGCATTAATCGGGAATATCGTGTACCAAAGGGGGTCTCTCGCGATTGCCTCCGCAGTTTGGCTTCTCGTCTATTTGCCTTCGAGAGCGGAACAAACGATCGTTGGCACACGACCGAGTGTCTCGCGTTGTTCGCGACGCTCCATATACTCTCTCGTATCTGCAAGCGCCCTCTCCCGGACAGTCGTATTTTTTTTCCCCCATTCCCCGTTTGCCCCGACCGACGATCGACGCTCGAGATTATTCCGAACGAATTACGACGAAAATCGGCGTGAAATTCGCGGCGCGAATTCTTTCTCTCGTGAGAACCAGCCTCGAGTGTCCGGCAGGGCATCGCGAAACAGCGGAATAACGAATATCATTCGATTTAAGGTAGTTCTATCGTTTTATCGTTTTCTTAAGATTTTGTTGAAAATTTGAATACGTATTCTTTGATGTCATATATACGTGTGTAATAAATTTTGGAAGGTTTTACCACGTGGAAGTTGAGATATTTATTGGTAAAAATCACAATTTTCGGTAGTCTCTCGTAAGAGCGCGTGTTAAAAGTTGCACTTTCATCAATGAATATCTTGGCTTCTACGCGGTGAAGCCTTCTAAAACTTTGCATACATTTTTATGCAACATCAAAGAAGATTTCTTGAGTTTTCCAACAAAATCTTAAGAAAATTTTTTTCGCAATTTTTGTAATTATAGAGCAAGCACATATCACCTGGGATGACCGTGAATTTGGAGTATGCTGTTCTTTAGTCGATTTGCAACAACTTTTCTTATTTAACCGAAGCCCGCGAACCATTTTGTATGTGAGAAAAACTGCAAAACAATTTCTCGATTTGAATCTAACGATAGAACTACCTTAAAGTCGAGGGGATCCCGTTGTTTTTTTGGTTCAAACCGGAAGCGAGCTTCGAGTTTACGCGCAGCGGGCTGATTCGTCCAACACGCAATGAAAAATTTCGCTGCCTCTTTAAGGTAGTTCTATCGTTTTATCATTTTCTTAAGATTTTGTTGAAAATTTGAATACGTATTCTTTGATGTCATATATACGTGTGTAATAAATTTTGGAAGGTTTTACCACGTGGAAGTTGAGATATTTATTGGTAAAAATCACAATTTTCGGTAGTCTCTCGTAAGAGCGCGTGTTAAAAGTTGCACTTTCATCAATGAATATCTTGGCTTCTACGCGGTGAAGCCTTCTAAAACTTTGCATACATTTTCATGCAACATCAAAGAAGATTTCTTGAGTTTTCCAAAAAAATCTTGAGAAAATTTTTTTCGCAATTTTTGTAATTATAGAGCAAGCACATATCACCTGGGATGACCGTGAATTTGGAGTATGCTGTTCTTTAGTCGATTTGCAACAACTTTTCTTATTTAACTGAAGCCCGCGAACCATTTTGTATGTGAGAAAAACTGCAAAACAATTTCTCGATTTGAATCTAACGATGGAACTACCTTAACGCGAGGCAGAGAGAAAAAAAAAGTAAAAGCCGCGCGCAAGTTCGAAACTGCTCGTTCGTCTCGTTTCGCTTGCTCTTCTCACACTGATTATCCCTGACGAGTAAAAGTCGCGTTGCGCACACGGTCCATCGAGTCGCAGGAACGCGTCTCGAACGATTTCCCATCCGTGGAATCTTCGCTCTCTTCGCTGCGCGACTCCGATGTCTAATCTACCGTTTCTGCGTGAATAAATCGATCGGAAATCGGTAAAAGTACCGAAAGATTCGTCGTCGATGATTCCCTCACCGGAAACTCGGCAAAACGCGAGATGAAAATCGAGTCGGTCGAACGAATCTTTTTCCCTCGAGCGCGCCCTCGCGGAATTCCTCGCGATTATTTATTATTCAACACCACGAGGCTCTGTATCATTATTCAACGATTCCACGAGGTGAATCTTACCCGCGCAGCAACGCGGAAAGTCTCGCGGAACGGATGCTCCTCAGCTGCGAGGAAAATTCGTATAATTTTCCCTTTTTCGAATCTCCCACGAATTTCGAATCTCTCACGTTCGAACGTGACTTCGTCGCACTCGCCTCACCTTCGTGCGCACCGTCGATCGAAATTATCGCGGCTTTTCTCGCCTCGTTTGCTCATTCACAGAGTTAATTGGACGAAACGGCAAAAAAAAAGATGAAATCCGATGCCGTTTTCGCGATTGGTACTCGATAAATCTTTACGATCGATTTACCCACCGGCCGATCATCGAATAATAGAAAACAATCGTTGGAAACGATCTTCTCGCGTTTAACGAGGGATTTCGCGACTTTGGGAAACCGTCGATCGAAACTCGCAGACTCTCGTCGCGCTCGAGCAGTTTCACCTCCTTTTACGATTCCACGTCTCCGCTCCGAGAGTCGTACGCTCAAACTTTTCTCAAACTTTGTTCCGAGCATCCGTTTTATGGCTCTGCTTCCTCTTTATGCTTTACGAGTGACGATGGGTCTGTATAATAATAATAATAATAATAATAATAATGTTAATGACCCGTGTGGAAATTGACGAGAAAAACTATTCTCCTCTCAGTTCGTATCTGTGCTTTTCACGATCCGGTAAACTCGGACAGACGCGGGAGAAGTTTTCTTCGCTTTAGTCTCCTCGCAATCAATTCGGGCTGCTCGAAACGGTCCTTACAGTTTATTTGATTTTTCAATCTCTCGAGATTTTCAATCACGAAGATGACTCGAGAGACAAACTTTTTCGTCCGAGCTTTCCCTCAGCCTCCGACAATCGAGGGAGTAACACAAATGATCCTTCGGAACCCCAGCATCGATTCCCCCAGGATATATTACATTCAAATTTGATTACCGTTACTTTTTTCTCCTCCAACACCAAATCTATATTCGGTAATAAAATGGAGAAAAAATTGACATGAAAATTCGCGGATTCTTCTCGCGGCTAAATAAAAAAATAATAAAAATACAATTCGATAGAAGGAGAACGAAGATACGCCAGAGTGTCTCAATGGTCGCGACAATTGCGCAATCTCGCGGCGAGTGCAATTTTCGTTTCGGCGACGTAGGCGCGTAGCATTTTTTTCCCCCCGAGCGTCACACTTTTTTTTCGAGGAATCTCGGCTGAGGCTGCAAGGCCGCGAGTGCATAATGCGCTAAAAGTTGGAATTCCATCGTCCCGAGCTCTAAACTCTAAGCGGCTTCGTTAACGGAGACACGACCGAGTGACATCGTTTTTTTTTTCCTCCTCGCGCGTTATATTGTATTTACACGGTCACGTGATACATAATCGTCCATTAGACGCGATAATACGATTTGCATAATAATGGACTCGAAAAAAAGGGAAAATATTAATATGCGTCGATGAACGCTACGCCGTACATCATGAAATGACACGTACATGTACTTATATTACGTTTGCAGGGTCGAAATTAAAATGAGCATCGTGACACGCGAGAATCTCCGTCGCTGTGTGGTCTTCCTCGTCGATGACGCGAGGAAAACGAAATTTCAGCGCTCGGCGATCGTCGCTGGTGAAAAAGATGGAGGAGAGCGTATCGTCGGAGGAAAAAAGGCGATAATAATGAGTACTCATTATCTTATCGCGCGAAATTTCCCCCGTCATCGTGGGGGGATAAAAATAGATCGTTATCCGCCGGCGAGCAATTTTCTCCGCGCATTACGCAACGGGAGCTCCGCGAGCAGAGATCGCGCTCTCGGGAAAATTTTCCAAACGCAACAATCACGTTGCGCTGCGGACAAAAGGAAGAGTAATTCCTCCGAGATTGCCGCAACAATCGCGAGAGGCTCTCGTAATATTTTTGCACTTTCGACACGCGTCTTAATTTTCATGATTGTTTAATGTCAGGAAAAGGATATTTTCCTCGCGCACGGCATTACGCGTCGGCCTGTTTTACGCGTTTCATTCCGCGGAAGAAACTTTCCACCGTGTTTCTCTCTTTTTCTTCATTTATTTTTCGTACGAAAAATTGAATGTCGAAAAATCGATCTTTTCACGATGGAACTTTGCACGAAATGACCCATATACGCGTGTACCACGAGTACAATGCTCGTGGGAGTAAAAGCACCACGCACCGCACGTTCGGATTTAACGCATCCTCGACGCTTCCAGGTAATAACGGGGTAAAGCCGATAGCAAACACCTGCATACGTCCGAGCGTCTTTTTGCAATCCCCGGCGTGCACGAGGGCGCTCGTTTCCACCGCGAGTGCGGCAATTTTTCGTCGCTCGCGAAAATAACGCTATTGGCGAGAAGGAAAAACATCGACAACGCCGCAAAATCGCTTCGTTGCCGGAAAACAAGTGTCTCGCGGCGCGAGGCATCGTGACGGGAAAATTCTCCAAGATGCGTCGGGTTCGTCGAGTCTGTTATTAATTCGCCTTCCGGTTGACGACAAAAGCACGTGAAAACGAGCGAATTACCACTCGCGTCGCGCGACGTGTATTTACGTTGCGCAGAGTCCAAAATAATCGACGCTCGGGGAAAAAGGGGGAGAATGAAAAAAAATCGCTTTAAAACGAAAAAGACTTTTTTTTTCACCAAAAGTTTCGTACATCGAGTCGTAAATTTTCGTGGACGCGTTAATACGATCGTCAACAGAGTCTCTCTTATTTCTCGATAAGAGGATCAGTCGAATCTGAAATTTGAAGGCCTCGTGTACGGAAGGCTTTGCTGATTAAACGTTCGGAGCTCGGTGGAGTCTCGGAGGGTGAAAAAAAAAGCAAACGCTGAGGAAAAAACACCTGTCCGGAAACGTTGATTTCTCGGTAACTCGAACGCCGAGCATCTTTGCGAGTTTTCCTAGAGGATTCGCGGGTCGGTTAAAAAGTCGTAAGACGCGTCGTACAACGTCGCGTCTAGTTGTTGTATCTCGGTTAAGTTTCTTCACACTCATACGCGTTTGTACATCGCGTCGTTGCAAGAAGCTCGAGCTACTAACGGGACTTTGGTGGTCGAGACGCTGCTCAAGAAATTCTAGTCTCTTCTCTCTCTCTCTCTCTCTCTCTCTCTCTCTTGCTCCCTCTCTCACAGTCGATAATTCCGCTCCGAGTAACGATTTGTCCTCCCTGTTGCGCGATGGACCTCGCTGCTTAGCCTCCCGGTAATTTATGACGCGCCGGAGCAGTGGAATGCCACCGGAGAATCGAGAGGTCGTTGTTTCTTCTTATTTCCTTTCATTTTGATTTTTATTCATTCATTTACTTTTCTTTTTTCTTTTCGGTACTTTGGAGACTTTTAATAATTCTTCCTCGCGAGAAACGCGAGGAAGGACCTCTTCCTGCGCGGTCATTCGTCGGTATAAGACCGGTCGGAGACGATCGCGGTGATCAATCACGAGGGTCAACGAAACTTTCTCGATAAACGCCCGATGAATTTCGCTAAACGATTTTTTTCGCTCTTTTGACATTTCTCTCCGACCATCCGCTTCTTTTTTTGCCGATATCGAGATCGAGAATCGAGAATCGATCCGAAGGAGAACGACAGAAATCGCGAGCATCCCAGAAGCGACTCTAGTCATCTCGGTCCATTCTCGTCGACTCCCGACAGCCGAGACGAGTTCTCGCTTCTGCGAAAAGCGCGGAGAACCGCGCGCTCGAGGCTGAAAACGTACGATCGTAGGGAAAAAAAGGATTATTATCGTTATTGCATCGAAAATACACATCGTCGACGATATTCCGCGAGAATTGTCGGGAGGAAACGAAAAAAAGCGTACGTGTTCCTCAATTAGCCGCGAAATTCTGCAAACGAATTTCCTCCGTTCGTGTTTGTTTATCGCCACGATTTTAACCGCGCAAATCCGCGTTCGACCGGTAGTGAACGGTATTACACATAATTTGACGCCTCGAGGCTCTCTTTACTTCCGTGCTTGAAATAATCGTCTCGTGTGTACTGTTACAGTCTCCCGGGCTGGCAAACATCATTGGCCGGCGCGGACACCGAGTCGAAACGATTATTTTCAAAATAGCATCGATATTCGATGATTCCGAATCTCGCCGAACGGAGATGGAGAATATCATGAAAATTCGGGAAAATTTCAATGTTAAAAATCGAGATCGTCATATTTTTCGATTATCGGACTCTCTGATATTATTATTATCATCAGAGACGCATCTTTATACGTCAGAAATGAACGAAAAATAGACGGACGACAAAATAAACAAAGTAGGAAACCGTCTTTTCAAAAGATGGCAAAAAGGAGCAGGATAGAGAGGGAGGAACGTTGAAACGACATGGAGAATCGTTTGGACGAGTTAACCATCGGATCGTTGAAACGAACACGTAAATACTCGTTTCCCCGTGGACGTTCAACCGGAACGCATCATACGCTCTCGGACGACGTCGAAATGCCAAAGAGCTCGGCGCGCAATGATTTATTATAATTAATATCAATCATACACTCGGCATCTCGCAACCGGGTTGTAGTTTTTCATTCGATCCTTTTTCTTTTGCTCAGCGCCGTCGTAAACTTTGCCATGTAATTTGAGACAGAGAGAGAGAGAGAGAGAGAGAAAAAAGGGAACGATCTTCGCATCGAGCGAGTATCGAGACTTTGAGAGCATCGTTCCGAAGGGAAAATTGAAGAAAAAATAAGAGTGGCCTTGATCCAACTTTTGTACACGGATTTTTCTTTTTGGAGCAAACGAATCGAAATGATTTTTTTGACTTTGAGACAAAACACCGTTTTCGAACGTTCGTATCGTGGTTATGAACATTTTTCTCGTACAATGTCGCGCTTACGAAAGAGTGTTATTATGACGTAGTCGCCGCGAGCGTGTAGCCAAAAAAATCAACCTGGTGTGACCGATTACTGTTATGCGGGGCTCGCGAACCGTGGCATTGTTTCCTCTCCTCTCGACTCCTCTCGACTCCTCTCTCATAGAACGGACACTTACATCTGTAAATTGACCAGGTCGACTCGGAGCCTCGCTCTCGAACGATCCGGCGTGTTCCTCGAGAAGCCAAAAAAAACGGTCATCGTCAACGGTTATCGCAAAATTCTCGATAGCTCGTTAGCGTCGTGGCTCATTAGCGGATACGCGCATTATCAATTTACGACATTTCCGGCGTACAATTTCATCGAAAATCGATAATCTCACGAAAACTGGGTCTCCGCGTTGAAATTACGAAAAATTATTCAGCCTGTTCGATCATTCTCGCCATCCCGAACGAATAATTTCACCCGTCGTCTCATTTTCCATTTTCTTACCGATGAAATATCATGAATTTCAGCACCGGATACAGTTCGATGACGGAGCTACGAAAACCTTCGAATATCCAAGCGAAGCTTCGATGCTCGAGGAAGAGGGAACGAGCGTCGACGGTGACGCCTCTCCCGGGGGGTGCCAGCAGTCGTCTCAAGGAGCGAACAAAACGAACTCGTCGAGTTCCTCCTCGACAATGTCGTCCGCTCTACTCGGTAAGCATTGACGAGGTATCGAAAATCGATTTTTCTTCTACAATCAATGTCCACTCTGTTCAAGATAGCCAAACGAACCGAGAAAAATCTCGCAAAAGTCGTCTCTTCTCCTCTTGTTGTTCTTGTCGTCGATCTTTCTTTTGCAGAAACGACGAGCGATTTAAGATATTCCAAACGACGGATTTTCTTTCTCGGCTACGACGCCACTGCGGAGTCACTAGTCTAGAACGTTTTTTTTTTTTTCACTCACTCTGATCAATCAAAAAGACATCGTCGTTCGAATGTCGCATAGAAATCGAAATAGCTCATTTTCGCTTTGGCACCGAGAATAATCATTCGGCTCGAGAGGGTATTTCGAAAAATTCAGCCGCTCGACAATTTTACGTTCAAAATTTCCACTCGAAATCCTCTCGAGTCGTCTGAACGCTCAATAGTGAAGTGGAGTCGTTTAGAAAATTAGACGCGCGCAAGAAAGAAAAGACCAAAAGTCCTCCCCTCGTTAGAGAATTTCCGTTTGCCGAGTAGCGTCCCCTAGTGTGCTTTAACGCTAGCGCTTTTTTTTTCTTCTTTGTTTCTCATTCATCGTCAAACAGGCGGAGGTGGACTCGCGAGTTTCACACCGAGTAAAATCGATCTCGCGTCCGAGGGTTTCGAGCTCGGCGTGACGAGAGCGGCTGCACCGACGAGCGCGCCGATCGCGACGAACGAGCAAACGAGCGTCACCAAGGGCGGCGACGAGGAGTACTTGAAATCCGACGAGGATGCGGCAGCTTGGGGCGCCGAGGCGACGGCGGATCTTCTCTACTGAAAACATCGCGACTTTTCGAAAAGACGTCGGGGTCTGAATGCCTACGGCGAGATGAAAAAAAAAAAAAAAGACACACACGCGCGGAAAATCGGACAAATCGACGCTCGTGGGGAATCGAGTCCGTCGCGAGAACAAAAATTGCTTCGCGCGATATCGTCCGCGAGAGAAAAACGGAAAACGATCGTTGCCATCCGCGCGAAATCATTCCAAGCAAAATGCATTTACCTTGCGCCGCTGCTCGCGGTCCAAGCGGGAGAAAGATAGAAAATAAGAGTGGAAAGAGAAAAGAGAGACGAGTTTGATCATTTCGGTAACAAAATTCAATATGCATTCAACGTTCCGAACGAGAATCGCAGCGCGTTTTCCGACGTCCGCGAGAACGCCAAAAAAAAAGTATCGAAAAAACTGCCAAGGGAAGTTTTTTTTCCGATCGCGACTCGAGAGAAACGCGAGAATCATCGAAAAGATGGTTCCTTCGCGAAAGAACGAAGAAATGAGCGAAAAATACAAAAAAACAACAACAAAAATCATATCAGCCTCGCTTCTCCAGCGTATTTTCAAAGTCTTTTTTACAATGCGAGTAGAAAAATTAGTTAGCGTGGTGAAAGAAAAAAAATAGAGAAATAAAAACCACACGACTGAGATCAAGCGAGTCTTTTTACCGGAGATCTTTATCGGAGATCAGTCCCCCAGCCACGCGGATGCTGACGCCAGAGTCATCTCGCGAGCCGACGAAGCAGCAAAAACAATCAAAAAGTCACGTTTTCAGATTTATAAGGGAAAGAATTTTTCATGTTTTTCTAAAAAGAAACTCATTACACGTCCAACGATGTCGCACAGAGAAACACCGTTCGTTTTCGGCGCGTGGTAAATCGGTAAAATCGTCGCTTTCATTTTCCGCCAAAGTACGCCGTAAGTCTTCTACAATTAGAGTTGAATGTCCATAATGTACGATAACGTAATCGCTGTCTCGCGAAGATCAACGACGAGCGTGAGAAAAAGACGAGAAATTGTATATCGCGGGAGCAAAAAGGAAAATAGTGATAATTCCACGCTCGTATTATCGAGATGACTCGAAAAGCGATTCGCGCTGACTGTCGCGCTTTTCGTCCGTGATGAGAATTTGAACAAATAATGGACAAACAAAACACCAGGGCACGAATAACGCGTCTTTGTCGTCGATTGATGCTGCGCGGTGGTCTCTTTGAATCTGGACGAGGACCAAAAAACTAAAAAGCAGAGAGAAACACCAAAAGTTTCAAAGCCGAGCCAAGAAAGAGCGGAGCACGTGCGAAAATCGCGATATTTCGCGGAAAGCCTGATTTATCTGTAATTGTTTAATTTTAAGAGTGAAACATTGAAGGAAAACTCGAATTGTGTACATACTAAATTATTACGTAGACTTTAGACTAGAGATGCATCGTACTGTATTGTCATCTCGAACCATTTTTTTTCTCTCCAAGAGTAATCAATATTTCTCGTGTATTCCTTTGTATTACTATTATTATTATTATTATTATTATTATTACTACATTTCCATATGAAAAGAAAAAGAAACGTTATCCGGCGAATCTCGCAAAGATTCCCTCGGAGAGCAAATAAATCGAGATAATTTATTGACGTTAAACGTCACGAGATCGAAAGAGAGAGAGAGAGAGAAATTGCTCGTCGATCGTGCCGTTTTGAACAAGATGCGTTCGTCACCGTTTGAAAATAACGTCTCATCATTGCGGATCCTGTTATTCAATCTTGAATGTGATATTTTTCGTTAACATTCGTTTTGTTCGTGCGTTTTCGTTGTGTTTCCTTTTTTCGTCACAAAAAAGCGCTCTATTCTCGCTCATCCGTGTGTCGCGGTAGCGGCGAATTCATTCCAAAATTTTTTACTCGATCGAGATTCGTTGATGCTCGTGAAAACGCCAACGATCGTCGATCTCTTGTACGGTTTAGTTTTTTTTCTTGGTTCGTTGTAAATTATTATCACTGCTTGAAGCTTCCGCAGAGCGAGATGGTCGAGTTGTAATGAGATCCAAGATCGAGACGGAGCGGTTTGGGATGAAGAGAGAATAATGCCGTCTTATTTAGCGATTGCCGGTAATATTTACGTTTATTATTCCGTAAAAATCTCAATTCATATTGAATACGTATAAATGGAAGGAAAAACAAATCATAATTATCATTATTAAACGCATACTTATCGCCAGATAGGGAGTAACGTATGATGTATAATCTCTGTGTGTCACGAAATATTCAAAGCAATAAAATGAGAAAAAAAAACGTGAACGAGAAGAAAGAGGACATTTCCCGAGAGTTATTCAACCGAAATTCCTGTATTCGATTCAGCGTTCTCGGATGCATCCTTCTCCTTTCTTTGGGGAAAAAATGAGAAAAAAAAGGCAGTGGAAAAGTCGAAACAATGCGGGGGAATCAATCATTGGACACGCACGTGTAAGAAAATTATTGTTTATTTCAATATTTATATATAATACAGCGGGGGGAATCGGACGATCACAAATTGGGCGTAATTTGATTTTCGCCGACGCATTCAACTTTTTGTTGTTTTTTTGAAATACTTTCAAAGATTTCATTTATATATCGATGTGTAATATTCTTCTTCGAGGTCGTAGAGATCAGCGGCCATGTCGTCCCTCAGAGAAGCCAATTTTTGATCGCATTCCGCCTGCTTTGTGCGAAACAACTTGCTGTTTGTCGCTATCGCCTCGTTCACCGATGGGAAATCGTTCAATATCAGGTACTGCTTTATGTCCGACACGAGTTTCATCAACGATTCACCGGCTCTGACGATATTCGCAGCTCTAACGTGCATCTCGTAAGTGTCTTGCTCGCACTGCGTCATGCGCGATAATTGCGAGTCATTTTCGCCTTTGGCCAGTTTGACGATTTCTTCAGTGGCCAAAAAATACGAAAAGAAACAGCATCATCAATCAAATCACGCGCATTTTTGTGCTTCTAAGAATTCTGTGAGAAAATTGCAAAATTCAAAGTTGAGTCAATTGGATTTTTCGTACTCTATTGTTTTCACGTATTTGTATTCTTTTTTCTTTGAAAATAGGCAATCACACACGTTTAACTTGATCAAAGTTTATTCGCGACGATGTTAAAACGTTTCGACCGTTTTTTGAACGCGAAAAATGCGCTAAAAACAAAGTGAGGTTAGGTTCGTACCTTCAAAGTTTTCGAGCATCGATTTAACGTCGTCCTTCAATCTTGTGGTGTATGATTTTAAAAGAGCTTCCTTGCTCTGTGGTAGTGCACGTTGAACAGCCATTTCGCGAAAATTCTTCTCGATTTGCGCGAAAAAAAAGAACTTTTGACAAAGTTTAACAACAAAACGCCATCAGTCGACGGCCATGACGTCAACATCGCGCTGAACAGCTGATGTTCAACACTAGGATAATTCGTACAAATACATGTGCACGATCGCGAATTGCGGGATCAATCATTTTGAATTAATCAAACTTTAAACACATTACGATTCTATATCGATTAAATTGTCGCCGCGTATCGATTTTATACCCGCGTTGTAACGTACGAACCACCCGGCAACTCGGTCGGTAATAAAGACTTTTCGTGTCATAATAAATATAATGATGTGTAACGAGGGCCTTTTTCAGGACTTTTCTACAATCATTTTATGATCCAATTGACGAATGTTTACGAGACATTTCGCCGCAAAAGACTCGTTCGATCAGTGACGTTTTTTCTCAATCTTGCGAGAAAAACGAGAGTTGTTTATTGATTTATTTTGGAAGAGGAGCTCTGCTCAGAAACACCACCCTTGTCCCCCACTACGAAGAGCCTTCGGGTCATGGAGCATGGAATCGATATGATTCGCATGCGACGTATATCTCTCTTCGGGAAAGTCATTTTTGGGTGTAAAACAGTGTGATTATTTATCAAAAAAATTTCACGGTTCAATTAACGAGTATTGATCGCTCAATCGAGGATAATTGACGGTGCAAACTATTCATAAAATGGCATGTACTTTGTGAAATTTGGTGAAAAGTGCTCGAGCCTGCGAGTGAATTCTCGACCTCGGCACGGTTTTTTCCCTTTTTTCCAGAGTGATGTTTGTGGGGATGATACGATACACACGACGCGACGAGTTTATTCATAATTCTGTCAAATAAAACGGCGGAAGATGAGTATACATCCGGAGAGAAGAAGAATGATCAAACAAGTACAAGAATAATTTTGCTCCTTCGATTCATCAATAAAAACATCGAAGTAAAAAGTCGGATAAATAAATTTATAACGAAAATGGGGGGAATAATGAGAGTGCTGGCATTTCTCGTGATTCCTTCGATAATTTTGCCGATACACGGCGTACTGCCACCGTCGGACGAAAATGTTTTGCACATTGGTGGAATATTTCCGATTGCTGGGGAAGGTGGATGGCAAGGAGGTCAAGTGAGTGTTGTTATTTTCCACGTTTTTTTTTTCGTTTCCATTTTAATTTGATTTATTAATAATATTATCATTTCATTATCACGACAGGCTTGTATGCCAGCTGCGAATCTCGCTCTGGAGGATGTTAATCGAGAAAAAAAATTGTTACCCGGCTTGACACTCAATTTACACTCCAACGACAGCGAGGTGGGCGTCTTTCATTTGACCTTGCGACGAATTTCCATACCTGAGCTAATTTGTATCGTTTGATTTTTGTCTTTTCTTTTTTTTCTCCTCGTTAATTATCACATGTACAGTGCGATCAAGGTCTGGGGGCTTCCGTGATGTACGATTTGCTGTACAATACTCCGCAAAAATTGATGCTACTCGCTGGATGCAGCACCGTTTGTACGACGGTTGCCGAAGCTTCGAAAATGTGGAATTTGGTTGTCGTGAGTTTTCAAACATAGAAACATGCATGCTCTAACATGAAACAAACAAACGATCATTCCGATCGAAAAATCTTTCTCGGGCGTGATTTAAAACTCGAAAGGCGCGGTAGAGGGCGCCCTCGGCGTCCGCGGAAAAAGCCCGGGAAAGTTTGAAATTTCGAACGTGCTTTTCGTGTTCTCTCAGCTGTGTTACGGTGCGTCCTCACCGGCGTTGTCGGATCGGAATCGTTTCCCCACGCTCTTCAGGACTCATCCTTCGGCGACGGTGCACAATCCGACGAGGATCAAACTGCTGCAGAAATTCGGCTGGTCCCGAGTTGCCATTTTACAGCAAGCCGAGGAAGTGTTTATGTCGGTACGTGGACACATTATCGAGTTTCCATCCATAATACAGAAAAACCGTCAACGTCAAATGCGGAAATTTACCAAATGTCATTTTATCGAAAGACCGTGGAGGATCTGGAGGCTCGCTGCAAAGAGGCCGGTATCGAGATAGTCACTCGTCAAAGCTTTCTCTCCGATCCGTCCGATGCCGTGAGAAATCTTCGACGGCAGGACGCCCGAATAATCGTCGGCCTGTTCTACGTCGTGGCTGCCCGGCGGGTACTGTGCGAGGTGTTCCATCAGAATCTTTACGGAAAGAGTTACGTCTGGTTTTTCATCGGCTGGTACGAGGACAATTGGTTCGAGGTGAATCTCGACAAGGAGGGCATTACGTGCACCAAGGAGGAAATGAGGATGGCCGCCGAGGGCCATTTCACCACCGAGGCGCTAATGTGGAATCAGAACAACGACACCACCATCAGCGGCATGACGTCCGAAGACTTTAGACAGAGACTGAATAAATTGCTCAAGGAGGACGGTTACGACATCGACAACAACAGATATCCCGAAGGATACCAGGAAGCTCCGCTGGCCTACGACGCCGTTTGGTCCGTCGCTCTCGGTAATCGATGGAAAATCAAATAAATTCACGGATCGTTTCCACTATTGCGAAATTCACTTCCATTTTGTTCCTCCGCAAAAGCATTCAACAAGACGATGGAGAAGCTCGCGAAAACCGGCAAAAGCTTGAAAAACTTCACCTACACCGACAAGGAAATCGCCGACGAGATTTATTCCGCCATCAATTCCACCCAATTCCTCGGTATTTCGGTGAGTCTTTCGAGGTTCAATTTCCCGGTGTCGATCTCGTTGAAAAATTGCATCAACTTTTGTCTCGTCGTTCCAAGGGCTACGTGGCCTTCAGCTCTCAGGGTGACAGAATAGCTCTGACGCAGATCGAACAAGTGATCGACGGCAAGTACGTCAAGCTGGGCTATTACGACACGCAGAGCGACAATCTCACGTGGAAAAACATGGAGAGGTGGATAGGCGGGAAAGTACCGCAGGATCGTACGATCGTTCGAACGGTTTTGAGAACGGTCTCGTTGCCGCTGTTTGTCTGCATGGGTACTATATCCTCCATCGGTATAGTCATAACGATAATATTGATAATATTCAATATATGGAACAGACACAGAAGGTAATTTCAAACAAAATGCAGTATCGAAAAGGCGTTGCACTTATCATCACGGAAAAACTCGTCGTTTCAGGGTGATACAGTCGTCTCATCCCGTGTGCAACACGATCATGCTGGTCGGTGTGATCGCGTGCTTCGTCTCCGTATTTTTGCTCGGCGTCGACGGGAGATTCGTCGAACCCTGGGAATACGCCGGTATCTGTCAAGCGAGAGCCTGGATGCTGTCGATCGGTTTTACCCTCGCTTTCGGCGCAATGTTCAGCAAAGTATGGCGG
Organism: Heteropelma amictum; assembly: GCA_959613375.1. Taxonomy (NCBI): domain Eukaryota; kingdom Metazoa; phylum Arthropoda; class Insecta; order Hymenoptera; family Ichneumonidae; genus Heteropelma; species Heteropelma amictum. Next base: position 15,567,000 of record OY390726.1, read on the forward strand.
GTCCACCGCCTCACGACCAAAACCAAAGCCGATCAAGCTAAAGTAAGACTCGTTGTTTCTCTTCTCTCTTTGAGAATTTTCACAAAAACCTCTCAACTTGCTCGTTTACATTGTCGTTTTGTTTTCTTTCGTCATTTCGATTCAGCTGTACATGGTCAAGCAGAAAGTTTCCTCGGTCCAGAAGAAGGTTCAGCCTTGGAAATTGTACACGATGGTGAGCGCCCTCTTGGCGGTGGATATCGTGATTCTGGGAGCTTGGCAGGGGTTGGATCCTCTGCAGAGGAACATCGAAGTGTTTCCCCTCGAATTGCCGCCCTACGGCGATGACGACGCGAGAATCCGACCGGAACTGGAGCACTGCGAGAGCAATCACAATAACGTGTGGCTGGGTATGAAATTCACTGCGCGAAATGTTTATTTCTTTCTCAATTTGGGATAAAGAGTAATCGAAATGATCGATTTTGAAATTCCAGGGTTGATTTACGGATACAAGGCGCTTGTGTTGGTTTTTGGATTGTTTCTCGCTTACGAGACTCGCAGCATAAAGGTGAGGCAGATAAACGACTCGAGATACGTTGGCATGTCAATCTACAACGTCGTCGTGCTCTGCCTGATAACCGCCCCGGTAACGATGGTCATCGCCAGCCAGCAAGACGCCAGTTTCACGTTTGTCGCTCTCGCCATAATATTTTGTTGTTTCCTGAGCATGGCGCTGATATTCGTGCCGAAGGTCATCGAGGTCATACAACATCCAAAGGACAAGGCAGAGTCGAAATACAATCCCGACGTGGGAATGTCCAAGGAGGACGAGGAAAGGTATCAAAAGCTCGTTTGCGAAAACGACGAGTTGCAGAAATTAATCGCATCCGTGAGTACATCGTCCATCTTGTTTTCTCAACGAAACACGCACGGGGAAACGCGGATGCGGTGCAAAAATTCAAATTATTTTTCACTCCGGTGCACACACATTTGCAAAAAGATATTCATCACACGTGGATGTATTCCGTGGAATATCCGGCGTTTGAATCGTTGAAACTGTGATTTTTCAGAAGGAGGAAAAGATAAGAGCGTTGAAGCAGAAATTGGCGTCGCGCGACATTGGCAGCGGCGGAGGAGGTGCAAAAGGCTCGCCGATAATAGCGGACTTTGTCACGGGAGAAGGAACATCGGACAGCGCGATCGGTGGGGGTATTTCCGTTTATACGAGATCATCTCGAGCTTCCGCCTCGGATTTCGAATTTTCCGAGTCGTATCTTTAATTTCCACTGCACTCGATGATTTACCATTCGTTCGCCCAGCACATTTCGAGCTCGAATCCAAAAGAAACCAAGCCCACGTTCTAAATGAAATGAAAAAGAAATACGTCTTTCAACATACCTGCCTTTCATAACGCAAAAAACAAAACGAAAATTGGGACCCCGTGAAAATCGAGCGTTTTCACGCTCGAACGATATTTATTGAAAAGAAAAATAATTTTTTATCAATCGAGTATGGATCAAAAGTGGATGAAAGATTCAACCCGAAAATTCACACGAATTTATTACCTGGCTAATGACAATTATCGATGCGATGATGGAAAAAGGAGAGGAGCAAGGGAGGAGATGAAGAACGATAAATGTTTGTCGAATTTATCGAATTAAAAAATTATACCTATATATTTGACGTATAAATGTGTAAATGTTCGAAAAAGCGAAAAAATATGGAAAAACAATAGTCGTATAACGTTAATTGTCGAGGCCTAAATGTTTACGTGCTCATTTTTCTACACTGACAAAAACGTATTTTCGTTTCATTCGTCAAGTTCGAATTTGTACCGAAAAATCAACATTTCCAAACAGCAGGGTCCAAAACGCAGAGGGCAACTTTGCATGATAATTGCATTTTATTTCTATATCTCGTCTTCCGTTTTGTGTGAAAGAAAAGAGAAATAAATAACGAAAGCACGACGGAATTATTGCAGTTAAATCTCGTTAGAAAAATCTCGATGTGAACCTCGTGAAGCTCCCAAATTGTTCTGCGATGATATTATTATTGAAGGTGTTTTGAGGAAAAAGATACGGCAAATGTATCGAGTGAATTAACCGGGTAGAGTCAGACAAGCATCAGAGGAACGAAAAAAAAGGCAAAAAGCCGAAGAATTTTATTTCAACCGGATGAAAGTTTGATTTTTTGATTGCTCCAATCGATTACTATTTAGATACATATACTAACGAGATTTAAACGCATTCATTGCACGACTGTGCGACCATTCATAAATAATTTGGGAGACTTGATGAGGTGTGATTTCGTTTGCAACAATTTGTATGCTGTTTTCAAACATCGATATATTTGTGCAATGCTCGTACATTGTATGAGGAAAGAAACAAAAGAAGATACTTTAACGACCTAAAGATTTAAGGAACGAAATGAAAGAAATGTCAATTTTCCTAATCAGCATTTATTTATGGATGCGTCAGTGGTGTGAGAGAGAGAGAGAGAGAGGGGGAGAGGGCTTTCACGAAATTTGGATTTTCAAGTACGTTCGTATTTGACTTTCTGATTCTAGAGACGGACCACGTTGGCTGATGACGATGCAACGTTCACCTTGAAACGTGAAGCAATAGATACACATATAAATACAATATACATATAAATTTATCGATCATTTAAAAGCCTACAAGTCGAAGCGATTGAATATCGAACGTAACTCGTTCGTAATCGTCTTTGGCATCGTTCGAGGCAAAACGACGATGGAAAACAATATCTTCGAATTAATCTATCGATACACTATTGTCAATATCAACACAAAGAAAAACGTGCGGATCGTTTGACTGTGTTATTTCGATTTTTCTTACATTTCAAGAAGAATTAACGTGATTTGACTGCAATTAATTAAGACGTTGATCCAACGAATCTGTAATACGGACTTATCGTTTCGGTTTATTAGACGCGTTAATATTAGGGAATCATTACCGATGGAGAGAGAGAGAGAGGGAAAAAAGTTTCAAGGTCCAAGGGGATTTCCAAGGTCATACGTGAGTTTTCATCGAAATCCGTAAAGTGAGAAATACCGTTGTTTTCATCGTTGGTGTGTTCTCGCGTTTGTAGCAATCGCATTGTTGATTCGACGTGTAAAAACATTGCCCAAACATATTATTTAATAACAACAATCAACGTACGCATAAATGAGGCTAGAAACAAACAAAACTTGTGACAAAGTTGAAGAAAGTATATACGGTAATTCTATGTATATAAATATATATCCGTTAGTTAGTGTATGGAAATGTTTATTCAAGTTTTTGAATTATATAATTTATCGTAAAGGCAACGATCTTCGTCATTCCTTTACGGCCCACACGCAAAATAAATAAAATCGTCCTTCAAATACATAACTTTGGCGAATTTAGTTCATGTTTTCGATGCGAATCGGCAGGTGGCCCCACCTACCCGAGCCGCCCGAGGCGCCATTCTTTGTTTGCGACGACTGCCAGTTTTTGTTGATCACTTGCCGGTGTTGGAGCGCGCGGTCTTGGCGCGGTGCACACACGCGATGTATCGCGACTAATGTAAAGAATTTCAATCACCAGTGGGACAAGTGAATGAAAGAATAAAATGATACAAGATTTTCTGAGCAGAATCCTGGCACGCTGTTTAATCTATAAAAAATAAGATCGAAAAAGCTGCGATAAGGATCGAGGACGAATTCAAGTATGTAAATATTATCATTTTCGTGTAAACAGATATTGCAAAAGTACGCGTTCATCAAGATGATATCCGGTATAAAATTGATGGAAAATATGTTTGCATTAGTCCACGCGAAAGTCAGACTGTAATAGTTTCTTCAAGATCTAAATTTCATTAAATCTTGGCATCGGTGCGGAAAATTGCAAACTTTTGCGGGACAAATAATAATTCAACGGAAAAAGAAACCACTCTGGCGGTGGTTTTCGGAAGTAACGTAAATTCGCGACGCATGCGCATACGGTGCTCGTGCATATGGCGGGTAATCGCGATGCGGCGTGATTGTGGTGTGTTGTGCACGCTTGCTGCGTAATTAGTCAACAAAAATTGAAGAAAATGTCATTCGGAACGGGTTTCGGTGCGTCTGCACCAGCACAACAATCGACATTTAGTTTTGGATCGACGACTTCTACCGCGGCAACGCCAGCAAAGCCCGGTGAGTGCCTTCTCTTTCATTACATTTTCAGATCTTGCAGGTTATGTCATGCTTCTTTGTTGCACGTCAATGCGATACTTTTTACAAACGAAATGAATTCACACTCTGGCAAAAACATTAACATTTATTAAACACTCTTATCAACAAATGTGGCTTTTACATAAAAATAGGACACTTTATCGAAAACTTGCGCGCAAAATGGCATAAAAAAATTGACTAAACGTGTATTTGACGCAAAATCGCTTTGAACCATTGCAAAAACTGCTTTCGATCTGATTCTAACCTTGCTTTGACGTTTGCGGTAAAAACCGGCTACGAGTCGTCGGCGTCGTATAAGTAGAAAAGCTTTTACGCGCTCAGCGTCTCATAGAGTTGCCGCTGGTTCTGCTCGTCGTCTCTGACATTTTGTCCGAGCCGATGAGAGGCTGCTTGGCGCCTCCGCTGCACTCGGGATCGCATTCCATATCGCTGGTAATCGAATATTTTCTGCGCGCTCTGGCGATTACGCATGCCGATAAACAGCAAACAAAAACCAACAGCAGCAGCGCCACGAGCAAGATGCTAAAGAGCGTAGAATGCGCGGCAAAACCCGAAACGCTCTCCATGCTTTTTTTGTGAGCTTCCGTGGTGCTCTCGTGACCTTCTTCCATCGCTATGTCCTCGTGATTAGTCGGAATGTCGTACATCTCGTCCGGTATTTCTCCCGGGGTCGTTATCATAATTTCCACAGTCGCGTCCTCAAATTTGTACGAAATAATTTTTTTTTTCCTTTTTCTATGTCTCCGACGCGGTACGAAACACAAAAAAGTGTTTGTACAAAGACACGAAATAATTTTGCCAAAAATGTCTTACCCCGATGACTTCGGCGGTTGTTCCGACGTCGTCCATCATTTCCGTAGCATATTCCGGATCCTCGCGCCTTCTGATCAACGCACCCATGACGTACGATCTCGGCAGATGCCGTTTGTAACTCGAATACATGTCTCAAGTCGGACAAGAATCCTCTAAACGTTTGAATTTTTCACGTTTCTCGTTGGTTCATCGAACCTCTGATAAGTTTCGCGCGACACAACGTGGCTCGCGATTTCGAGCATTTCAATAATCAACGCGGAGCGCAGAATCGTAGAAATCCGCGGAATCGGGACTCCCTGGAGGACGTTTTTCGCGATCTATCGATACTCAAGCTCGGATGTGTCAGATTGCTGAGAAAAAAAAAAGAGAATCGTTGCACCTTCGGATGCTCGTTTGTTAGCGGAGAGCAGTGGAAGAGGAGGAGTCTCTTTGGAAGAAAAACGACAATTTACGCATTATTTTTCAGCTGGCTTTCTACCCTTTGGTTTTAACACACCGGCAACGTCAGCACCGACCCTCGGTGTTTTCGGCACGCCGTCGACGCAGACGACGGGTTTCGGGGCGACGCCGAGCTTCGGTACGCCGGCCGGTACGGGTTTCGGCTCGACATCGACGAGTACCAGTACGTTCAGTACTCCGGGAACGACTTTTGGCTTTGGAACGAACACGACGGGTTTCGGAGGTGCACCGACGACGTCGACGGGTTTCGGGACCCTCGGAGCTCCGGCGACGACGAGCTCGATGGGCTTTGGGGGCTTTGGGAATTTCGGTTCGACGGCGACGACATCGGCCCCGAGTTTGTTCGGCAATTTCGGCACGACGAGTGCGGGCTCGACGGGTTTCGGTACTTCCGGTGGCTTTGGCGGATTCGGAGCGAAGCCGGCCGGCGCCACAACGGGTTTCGGAGCTTTCGGCACCGGCGGAAGCTTCGGCGGGTTCGGCACGGGACTCGCGCAGCCTCAGCAGCAACAGCAGCAGGCGCTTCAGCAGCAACAATCGGCCAACGCAATTTCCGAGGCGCTTTACAACGCCGTCTTCAATTGTCAGCTGTTCAACGACGAGCGCGACAATACAATCGCGAGATGGAACCTCATACAAGCGTTGTGGGGCACGGGCAAGGCCTATTACTCGGCGAACGCCCAGCCTATCGAGCTCACGCAGGAGAATCCACTGTGCCGCTTCAAGGCCATCGGCTACAGCCGCATGCCCGACGCCGACAACAACGACGGCCTCGTCGTTTTGTGCTTCAACAAGAAGGAGCAGGAGATCAAGGACGGCAAGCAGCAGCTGATCAACTCGATAAACGCCATTTTGGGCAACAAGCCGAATCTCACGGTGACGATCGACGGCGTCAAGTCGAACGGCGAGGCAAAGTGCCAAACGACGGTATTCGTCTCGGAGAAGGGCGTCACCGGAACGTCGAGGAAGATCCCGGCCAACGAGCTCGTCTCCTACCTCTCGCAGAACGTGCAGAAGCAACAGCTGGGGCAAATCGGCGTTGACAACATTTACCCCCAGGTGAAACTCGAGCCGTCTCAGCTCAAGGAGTACCTCGACAATCCGCCGTGCTCGATAGACCCGCGACTGTGGAAACAGGCCCAGCTGGACAATCCGAATCCGGACATGTACATTCCCGTGCCGATGATCGGCTTCCAGCAGGTCAAGCATCGGCTCAAGTGCCAGGAGGAGGAGACGTCGCGTCATCGCGCTTTTCTCGACATGGCGGCGGAGAGAATTCAGGGACTGCAGAGGCAGCACACCGCGACGCAAGCGAGACTCAAGGAGCACCGCAGATCGCTTCTGGAGCTTCAGCATCGCGTGCTCCAGGTCCTCGTGCGCCAGGAGGTCACGCGGAAGGTCGGTCTCTCGCTGCAACCCGAGGAGGAGATACTGACCAATCGCTTCGAGGCTATGCACGCCCAACTGAGCGCACCCACGCAGTTCAAAGGCCGAATAAGCGAAATGCTCTCGCAGCTGCGTATGAGGAGGCACGTGGACATGCAAATGCAGGAGCGATACACCATGGATCCCATAGCCCAGGATGACATCAAAGCCGTGAGTTGAGAACAAAAAATACCTCTCTCTCTTCTTCGTGTCCTTTTGTTTTCGAAATTTTCCGACATAATTCCCGCGACTCTGAATTTTCAGTTTCTGAGCATGGAACAGCAGGGCATGGAACAGCTGATCGACACGATAAACACCGACATGGAGAGTCTGAGAATCATCAAGGACGGCATGGCGGATCTCCTCTCCGGCCACAGCATATCCTGATGACGGTGAAGCTCGATCGAGAGTATCGAAAAGTCGTTCGAGGCTCGAGCTTCACCCTCGAGTTCACCGGAAGTTTCAACGAGATCCGTTTGAAAATTCATTCAACGGAACTGTACAAAGAAGAAACGAATTCCCGAGTACCGGAGAGAGAGAGAGAGAGAGAAAAGCCGAATTTTTCCCAAATTGCCGTTACTCGCTCGTTGCTTTCGTCTTTTCACTTCCGTTGAACGGCAATTTTCAGATGGTCCTTTGTCACGCTCGACCTAGAGGAATCGGGGAAAAAAAATGCGACAAAGATCGTCCAGACGGGAGATAAAGCCGTCGGGGAGCAAACTTGTCGGAAAAAAAAAACAGCGCCATGATTTCTCAGCGGCTTTTTTTTGTTGGTCAAGGAGGAATCATTCGCGCGGGACGTGAGGAGAATGAAATAAAGAAAAGTACGTTTTTTTAATCTCGCTTTTTTTTTATAAATAATGTTTTTTATCATCTTTATTGAAATTGCTTGACGTCGTAATTTCGTCTCCCCCCCCTCCTCTCTAACTCTTTGCAATTTCGCACAACGCGCCAAGGCACTTTTGGTTCGCGATTTTTCTTCTCCCATCTCCTCATCAATATTATGTACACGCAACAATGGCACATACCGCGAGTAAGACTCGGACTCGCGATGCAAACGTGGCCGATAAAGTTGATATATATATTTGTATAGATATATTTTTTTTTTTTTTGCCAGCAATATCGTATCGCGATTCCGAGACGACGAGACTCGTGCTCGGATATTCTCGCGTAAATTCGCGACAGCCAGAGAGACGAGAGAAGAAAAAAGGACAGGGGAAAGAGCGCGCAGAGCGACGCTCGTTTTTATCGATTGAGCAAAATTCGCGTCGTTGTTTCTCCTCTCGTCTCTCGTGGCTCGTCTTCGTCCGTTACTCGCGACGTACTAGAATAACATATTTGGCTTTGCAATCCGGTCAGAACGGAAACGACTTTCGCGAGTTTTTTCCCCTCCTCGTCGACGCTGTACAAACGAATTTACACGTTGATTTGGCAATGAAGAACAACGGGACTTCCGGCTCGTTTCTCTCGCTCTTCACTTGTTGACGGTAAGATCGAGAGGAAGATCCTGCTCCATGTCGGTAACTCGCTCGTCGCTCTTCATCCTCAAATCCTGGACGAGCGTCGTTTCCCTGCCGACGTCGTCGTTGACGCTCGTCCACATGTTTTGTATCTCGTAACGAAGATCGACCGTGCCCAGCAGATGGCGAAACAGCGGATCTCTCGTTTTCATTATCAGATCCGAGAGTATCTTGGTTTTCTCGACGATATTGTCGTTGTTGTGGACGCAGCACTTGTGACGGCAGCAGCAGTCGTCGCTGCTCGGCTCGCTCGGGCGTCTCGCCTCCTTCGGGCTCTCGGTAACCTCGACCTTGACGTTTTCCGCCCGTTTTATCACCGAGTGTCTAATCACCGGACTCGCCATCGTCGTTGTGTCTTTTTTGCAGGGGGCGCTGACGATCGACTCGATGTTCCTGTAATCGACGCCGCTGACTCTGCCGATGACCTCCGGGTGTTCCTGCTCGGACTTGATCGGCGTCGACTGCATGCCGACGCGCGGCAACATCGCCTCGGTGCTCGACGGCAGGGGACTCGCGAACGGCGAGTTCGTCGCAGAACGGTCGTTCGTCGTCGCTGCTTTCTCCGGCGTCACGTGACTCTCGTCGTAGATTCTCGGCGCTGCGTAGCGCAGCTTCGTCCCGCGATTCTCGTCCTTCGAGGGGGTTATTTGCTCGTCGTCGACGCTCATGCGACGCTCGCCGACACCGAGGTTGTACATGTTGTTCCACTCGACGAACTTGCGCTGCTCCTCGAAGCTCTTGCTGTCGCGGGGACTCGAGGAGGTCGTGCCGCTCTCGAGGCTCGAGTCCTTCTTCGAGTCCGACTCGGTGGAGCTGCCGCGGACCTCCGGCGTCGTGTCGTACATTCCCTTCTCCGGGCTTCCGCTGCTGTTGTTCTCGTCGAAGCTCTTCTCCCGCGTCTTGTCGTTGTTGTTGTTTACGTAATGACGGTAGGTCTTTACGTGCTTCCTCAGGGACGACGGATCCGTGTAGCGCTTCGGGCAACCCGGGACCTTGCAGCAGTAGGGCTTGTCCACCGCGTGGGTCCGCGTGTGCTTGAAACGATCGGACGAGTTCGAGTAGGCCTTGTTGCAGCCCTCCACGGGGCACACGTACGGACGCTCCCCCGTGTGCGACCTCGCGTGGATCTTCAGGTTCTCCGCCCGGCTGAAACTCTTGTCGCACTGGAAGCAGTGGTGCGGCTTCTCGTTCGTGTGCGTCCTCACGTGCACCAGCATCTTGTACCTGCGATTCAACGAAGGATCACACCCTGGTTAGTCCGTTTTAGCGTCATTTCATTCGTCAAAACGCGATAAACACGTTTTCTCTCATTCTCTCTTCTTTTTTCAGACGAACTTCGTTATCATCGTGCTCTTACCTCGCGTTAAATCCGCGCTCGCCCCGGGCGCAGCCCTCCCATCCGCAATAGAACAATCCACCGGGACCCGGGCCAGCGTGCAGCCTCGCCACGTGGCCGGCCAACTGCTCCAGAGACGCGAACCATCTTCCGCAATTGTGCCATCTGTGAGTAAACAAAGATCGTCAGCGATCGATACTGATACGCGCCGAAGAAAAACATTCAATTCGCTCCGTCGGTTAATAGACGCAATTGTCGCTGTTATCGTCGTCGCAATTGACGATTGACGTCGCCGCGAGAGCGCGCAGCCCAAAACGATCTTCTCGTCTCTGTCGCGAAGCCCCCCCGATTGATGTCAATCCGTCGATCAATTGACTCGTGTATTGACCTCCGTTCAACTTGCGCTCGTAATTGCGGAATAAATAAATAACGATGGTAGGGAAAAATCAACGAAACGACACGGAGGGAAGCTGTTTCAGGCCGTCCGGGAGTCTCATTGATTCGTCGCTCGGCGCGAAAAAATCGGTTATTGAAAATTCGAATGATTCGATAATAACGACGAAGACGACAGCGACTCTTATCGGGAAAATTACGCGAATTTGTATTCCGAGTGAATTTATTTTTCGCCGCTGCCGAAATGTCCCGTACGCTGATAACTCGAGTTACGAAGATAGATAATGCGAACGACCTCGTCGCTTGCTTCTTTTTAACATCTTTTTTCCTTTGCGTCTTTTCCCTCTCGTTCTTCAGCATCCCGCGCAAATGTATCGTCAACTGCGCAGCGACTCGCTGTGCAGGCTGACGCGAATAATCGCGGAGGGAAAAAATGTACAACGTGACGCGCGTTATTCCGTCGATGAACCGGCGCGAGGTTAAACTTTTGCGCGAAACCCTCGCGGAGACCTCCGCGGGACGCAGCACGGAGGGAGAGAAATATAACGCGTTATAAATCGTCCAGATTTTCTCTCAAATGGCTGATAAAAGTGCAGACTGCTTCCTCCGTGAGAAATTTCAGTTGGAGCTCGAGGAAAATGGCGCGATTTCGCGGTTTCATTTCCTTTGCGAATATATTTTTTTTTCGTTGCGATAATGAGCCGACGAAGAAAAACAGACTTTTTTTCGAGTCGAAGATCGTCTCGAAAGATAAGTCCGTCTCGAATCTCGGGATAAGAAACGATATTTAACGCGCTCGCACTTGCACGTAGTACAACGTAATCGCGATCGTTTGTTTCACTTGATTACTTTGGCGAGTAATTAGAGGAGTAATTAATCGTGGAATTGCCGTTGGAATTTTTTTCTTTTCGTTCCATCCTCGTTTTTCCATCAAATTAATTTTCAATCCACTTATTTGCGAATGGAGATTATTTCGAGCCACTCCCCCGCAGCTCCCTGCCCCGTCCGTATCGGAGATAAGAACGATAAGATTCGAAAAGACGCGCGATAAAAGCGCGTAATCTCTCGTCGCGAAATGCGGTTTTACAGCGCGGCGCTCGATCGTACAAAGTTGAGGCTCGATGAGAGATTATACGACACGGTAATACGGGGTACCACTCGAGGCGATTTAGAGACGGTAAACGAGATTTCGCCTCGCCTCGTTATTCCTCCGACGGAGCTGAAGCTCGCGAAGAAAGAGATCGCGCCTGACGCGCGATTAGCACGCGCGCAACGCGTGTCCCGCGCGATATCGAACAATCGACGCTTCAGCGCTCGTCGGAGAAGGAACGAATGAAAAAAAAGTCGCGCGATCGTACCGCGTCAAAATTCTACCACAATTCTACCGAAATTGCCAAAAATGAATAATTTCTTCTTCTTTTTTTTTCCAAATCGACATTTTTACAGGAATTACGAGCGAGTCGCGATGCTTGAACGACAGTGACACTGACCTGCATTTCAATTGGGCATTTTCGCCCCTCCTGACCGAGCCGAGCTCGAGACTCGAGTTGGACGCGTCGGAATCGCTGTGCGCCGGACTCGGCGGTCCCCCGCTGGCGCCGCCGCCGCCGCCGACGGTCGCTCCGACGAGACTACCGAGACCGGCCGGTGGCGATGTACCGAGCTCGTCCTCGGTGGGCATCCTTCGCGGCCAAACCGGAAGCTCCAGCGGCGTTTGACGAAGATTCAAATTGGCGGTGTAGTAACTTATCGGACTCGACGGATAATGATGATGAGGATGATTGTCGTTGATGTCGTTGTTCTCGTTGCTCCCGTAGATGGTCGTCGCCGTGTAATAACTCGGTACCGCGGTGCCCAGGAGAGTGCCCGGGTAACGAGCGGCTCCGTACGGACCAACGTGGCTTGGCATTCTGCCAGGAACGTAAACAATCATTTTGACGAATTAACAAAACAGCCGGAATTACGGAAAAGCGCGGATTTTTGCCGGAAACAAATTCGCCAGACAGGAGGATCGACGGTCGGAGTAAGTCGACGCGTTGCTAATTTTTTTTCCCTTTTCTCGTGATTTATCGAAAATTCGTCACGCGTCGAAGCTCCCTCTTTTGTCCTCTCGAAGAATCAATCGAGTCTCATGATGCCCGCGGGGTATTCTCCGGTCGTCCGGTTGACCTTTGCACGACCTTGCCACCAGCGGAGAATATCGCTAATTACGGCTTCGATGTCTCGTCGTTCCGAGCTTTCATGCTCGTTTGTTTATCGGAAATGGGGTTTTTCGCGCGCCTCCCGAGCGTCGGGACTTTCCAGGTCCCGCTCGAATCGCCGTGCGAAAGAGCGCGGAGGGAAGGCAGGGGGAAAGATCGAATTTCGCACTCGCGGAGTGTAACCAACTGTGACGATCCAACACTCGGACTTTTCTCGGTGATATCTCGGTTAAAGGGGGTGAAAAAAGGGCAAAACCAAGGGAGGAACAAACTTTGATTTTTCTCTCTTTTTTTTCGTTGCTCTTAAACACTTTGTCCGAGTTCGTATCGTCAGATATACTTGAAACGGTTGGACTTTAGTATGCGATAGCTGAGAAATTGCTTGCTGTATTCTATGGAGTACATAACTAGGCTGTTTATCAATCGCACGCGCGTCAGACAGTTCGAAAGTCGTTTTTCTTCAATGATTATTCGGCGGTGCGAGAGGCGGCGTGCTGTGTCGGGCTCGTTGAAATTCGACGTTGCGCGAGTCTCGCTGGTCCCGCGGCAGCGCCAACTCTCTTTGAGAAAGAAGCGGGAAGAAGCGAAAGAATGAAGAAAAAAAATAGAAACGCGAGTCACTCTCGTCGATTCGTGCTAGGAGAATGACTTTCCCATCGTCGTTTTCTCGCTGTCGTTCCGCTTTGATCGATTTTCGTTTTCTTTTTTTTTTTTATCGAATTTGCATCGATTTTGCACTGGCGGCCGACGTGACTCGGACGACTCGACGACGGAAACGCGAGCACTCGGGGCACAGCGACTTTGAACGATCTTTCGCGAGGATACGAATGACGCGATAAACCGATGATGTCGTGGGAGACGGGAGGAGGGGGGGCGGCGATACACTCGATAAACGACAAGTATCATCCAAAGACGAATATCGTCAAACTAAAGCTCGAGCGTCACTCGCCGCCTTATTTATACGCGCGCACAGTTTTTCGCTTCTTTAATCTTTCCTCTCCGCGAAGCAAAGTCTCCCTCTCTCGCTCTCTCGTTATTTTATTTCTTCAAACGTTGTTGTTATCCCATCTCCCTACTTCTCGTTGGAGGAATACGAATGTCTCTGTACGACGTACAGCATTTTTTTTTCGTCAAATCGCTACCCCCCCTTCCACACACGCTCGAACTCGCGAGCGTCGATAAGAAACGCGACGCGGGCAGCGTATCGAGGGGAGACGCTTTTTTCCCTTCTCGCGCGCTCCTCTACGTGTACGTACACGCAATCGTTGTGTGTTTTCTTTTTCTCTCTCTCTCTGTCTCGTTATTTCACGCTCGCTACTGTTTGATTAACATTATTCCAATGTTTCGCAACGTTGATGCAGAAAATTCGATGACGAGAGGAGACGCGAGTGTCTGCGAACTCTGTGGGAGTAACGTCACGTCGCGAGCGATTCAGAGGAGGCAGGCTTTTTTGTCAAAGCGACGATAAAGCGGAATTTCGAGGAAAATTGTATGAAATGTGTATGGGACGAACGAATCGATCGTATTTTTGTTTTTTTTTTTTCAAAATACGACATCTTCTACGACATTTTGATGCGAAATTCTCGGTTCGTTTTATCGTGCCTCTGCCGCACACGTCCTTAATGTACGTCCGAGCGTGGAACGATAAACACACACGGGAGTCGGATGATCTCCACTGGCAAAATGCACAATGCACTTTTACTACACACGAGCGTACGAGACTACATTGCGATAAGGAAAGAACGACGGCAGATACCAAAAGTGTCTATCATCCTCGTCGTCGTTTTGCTCTTTCTTATTTTGCTTTTTTCTCTCGACATTGTTTTCCTCTTTTGTATACGATAGATCTCGAGAGGGAAACTAGATCCAACCGGACGCGCCTTTTTTCTGTCGCCCAATTTTTTTGAGAATTCGTTGGGTCGTTCGTTCGCTTTGCTCAAATGTGAAAATACACTGGCTTCTTTTTCATCTCATCGAGATTATTTTCGTCGATCGCGACTCTCGTTACACTCGATCGAGATTGGAGAAAGAATGTCATCAATACGTTTGCTGGAGAATGAAGCAATTGCGACGAATTGACACTCGACTTGACCCAAGAATACGAGGCTTCCGGTTCTAACCAGATATCAATCATCGACGTCTTTCCTCTGTATCTTTGAGATTGAGACGCCTCTGACGAAAAAAATGAATCTCCCATGGTGAAATTACTGGTATTTCTTTTTATATACAGCGATTTTTGAAAATGATTACGAAACTATTGATATTTGAATGAGAAAATAGTAATTAATTGATAAAATTCGTGTTATTGCATTTTCGGACCGAAATATTGGGTTTTCGATGAAATACCGGTGTGTTTCGTAATCCGCGGGAAAAAATACATCGATATGGACTATTAAAAATCATTTTTGAAATCCAACATTTTTCCTCATTTTTTGCCGGCTCGAGTTGATTCACTGAAAGGGTTGCCATTTTTTTCCCCTTCGAGGTAGATACTCCAACTTGCGCTTATTCTCTTCGCAATTGTTGAGGCTTCAAAATGCCGTTTGGTTCATGTAGATATCTTGATTTTTCGATTTTTGGCAGATTTTCAAAGTTGGACCTTCGATTTTCGCCAATTTTCCCATACATACCCCTTTGCGTTTTTTTCGCCGATTTTCAACATCGATTTTGAGGGTGAAGCGATTCAGCTATCGACATGAAACTTTCACCATTGTCCAAGTCTACTCGAGGGCTATCCAAAACACCCCCAAAAAGTCTATCTAGCTCGATCAGGACGAAAGTTACGAGCATTTGAAATTTCGACTTTTCGACGATTCTGGAAAAGTGGCCGAAAATGACGAAAAAATTTTTTCTCAAATTTTCAATCTTTCAGAAGCTTATCCGGTCGGAAATTTCCCGCTGATTACGAAAACCACCGACTTTTTCCCGAAAACTCGATATTTCAATAGGAAAACGCGATGAACAGGTGCTGAAGTTTCCGGTATATTCCAATGTCAAAATTTTAAAGATTTTCGTATCCAGCGATTTTCGAAAACTCCTGCGCAGAGTTGTACGGAAGAGGAAACGTATTGGTGTCTGTAAATGATTGTGTGGTCAATTATTAAGCTGACCGTACGGAGCTCATCCGTCAGAGCGAGCAGAGATCAAAGTCTTTGGCACGTTCCAGACGTTTCTTATCTCTCTGGCGACATGCGTTCCCCAACAGGCGCTTAATAAAGAGAGAGAAACAGGGAGAGAGAGAGATAGAGAGAGAGAGAAGACAGGAGAAAGGAAAATGTCATTTTGTCATACTTTGATTTTTGATTCTGTCCCAAGACGCAAGAGCATGGAATAACATAAACACAAAGCTCCGAGCCTGTCTGATATTTCGTTACTTTGGCGAAACGTATATCGGCGGACTAAAAAAAAGCCTCTTATCACCTCGTTATCGCGAATACGTAAACAATTTCACAAGTGTTTATTTATTTATTTCTCATTATGCGTTTTTTGGCTCTGCAAATCCATTCAAAAGCTCAAGATAATTAATTCACCGCTCCACACGCGAGACTCTCACTGAAAATCCAGAGTTATCTTTTTCAGAACAAACAAAACCAAGGAACCATTTCGTAATGATATTTTTACGTAATTACGATCCAAGAAGAATTCCTCATTGAATAACGCTCGATCGAGTAGGATTTTTCCAAATTCGTTTTTTTTCCAAAAACCCATATTCTTAAAAAAAAAAAAAACAAAACAAGAGGCATCGTCGGTTTTATTAGCGGTCGCGTAATTTAACGTTGAACTCGAAGGTGAAAAAAAGGCAAAAAAAGCCCATCCTACGGATCTCCACTCGCGTCTCCGGTCGATCTCTCGACCGCATCGTGTGTCGCCATAAATACACGTCGTTCTCCCCCCCCCGCCCGGTCGTCGTTCCTCTCTAAACGATTTTTATCAATCGCCGCGATCTTAACGACTTTTCGACGAGAATCTCGCCAATGTCGCGTACACGTACGAGTATTCTACACTCCACGCGTGTACGGATATCCCCGTCAGCGCGGGATCGATCCAAATTTTACGACCCCGCGGCATTTCGAGAGAGAATTTTGAAAAAAAAAATTGAGCCAAATCAGGCTGAGAACAAATAGCGGGAGGGAGAATAAAAACGCAATTTTGAAGAAAAAAAAACGCCTCAAAAGTGCATCAAAGAACCTCGTAAATCCGTCGATGAGCCACTATTGTATTTCGTCGAAAATTTTTTCAAAAAAACGCCGTGAAATCGTTTTGGATTCGAACGTTGTGTCGAAACTACGCGTCCGTCCCATGTGGTCCGTTTCGTTGGCGAAAGCACCGATACCACCCTCGTTTTTTATATAAAAAACAAAGAAAACTTCATCCCGTTCCTTCTCCACCGTCGAAGAAGAATCTTCATCTCGTTTCGTTTGCCCACCGATACCCACCCTCGTTTTTGATAAAAAAAGAAAGAAAACTTCATCTCGTTCCTTCTCCACCGTCGAAGAAGAATCTTCGTCGCGTTTCATTCGCTTCCGTTCCGTGCGGGAGCGCGAGAGTGCGCGGTTTTCCCGCGAGCGCTTGTGCCGAACGCAACCCCTCCGTTCTCGCGCGACACCCCATGGACCGAGCGCGCGGGCGAGAGGATAAAAAAAAATAAGAGAGAGAGAGAGACGAAGATGAGCGACAGGGGGGGGGGGGGGCGATCTCACGTCGTCGTCGGCGGATTCTTTGATCTCGCTCGCGCTGTTTCTCTTCTATATACGGTCGAGACCGCGGGCGAACAGGTAAAAGAGAGAAGAGCGGAAGAGAGATACCAAGGGACAGGGGAGGGAGCGGGAAGAGAATGAAATACCACCGGCAATCCGACGCTCGGACGAGTCGGCTCGCGTTGGAGATCTCCTCTCGCCATACGCCTCGCGCGCGTCTCTAAACTCGACGAAATATGTCTCTTCTCGTTTCGCGTGTACAGTTTTGTCGTTTTTTTTCTTTTTTTCATTTCTTTTTCCATTTTTTATCCTCCCTCATCAATTTCGACACTACGCAGATTCGAGATCCCGGCGCGATTGCGAGAGCAACGACGGAAAACAAGCTCGAAATGTTTTTCTTCTTTCCTTCTCTTTTATTTTCAATGATTATTGAGAATATTTTATATATATCTTGAGTAATAACTGTTGTTTTTGTTTGTTGTTTCTAGCGGGAGAGAATAATCGATACGGCGAGTGAATTTCCTTGGATCTCTTTTGGTTGAAGCGGCGGACGTCCCGTGGAAGAGAAGGAGGATAAAAAAGGCATATGGTGAGAATGAGCGGTGTATATAATACACGCAGCGGGAGAATCCTTCGGTGGTTTAATTTTACTCGCACTGTTGGGGGTTTCGCTCTTCTCCCTCTCTGTCTCTTGTTCCATGCTCGAGATTCTTTTTTTTTTTCGAGAAAAAAAAAGGGCCGAGCGTATACTCGGGGAGAAAAGATTTCGAGCGTGAACGAGAGTAAAGCATGAGTATCGTCGATACCGGGGAAGTGGTCTCTCGCGCGAGTGAGAGAGAGGGAGAGAGAGAGAGAGTGTGCTCCAAGAGCCGTGGGAGAGAAGCCAAGAATGACTCTCGCTCTCGCGAACGAGAGACCGAGATGACGTCGTCGCGGCGCGAAAAGCGCGCACGCACAGCGCATATCGATGCGCTCCGAGTTTGCGTGCGCGAAACGCTCGCGACTTTCGATTTTTTTCGCTCTTTTTGCTCCCCTGATTCTCGTTTTATTCTCATGCGTGCGGCAAAACCACCTCTCTGCGGCAAAAGCCACGAGAGAGAAAATCCTCCTCGACACCCTCGAGCGAACCAACCCCCTTATCCATCCCCCTCTCGTTGGAAGGGTACTTTTGTAGAAAAAAAAGAAAGAAAAAAAGCAGGATCTCGAGAAACTCAATACGAGAATCGGCGGCACGAAATCGAGTGCGATTCACAATCATTTCACGTTGCATCGAAACTCTTTTATGACTGTTTTTTTTATGATTTTTTCCTCGCGTGAGAATCGCTCGAATTTCTCTCGTCGATCGTTTCTCTCGCAAAAAGTACAAATTTGGCGGAAAAAAAGTAGCGAGGACCAAGAGAGAGAGAGAGAGATGTCCCCAATGTCCTTCGGGCTCTCCCGTGGACCGATTAATCACGCGGATGCTGGGCGACCTGGAATATTAATACCGCAATGGCGCGCGCCTCGCGAACGAATACATTTTTATCTTCATACGCGTATATACGTGCGCAAAGTTTGTACAGGCTTGTACGCCCAAAGCGTATGTGTATTTGCGTGCGTGTAGCAGAACCGTAGGGTTATAATACGTATTACAAACGGGACAGAGGATGGCTACCGGTCGCAGCGGGAGAGCACGGCGGGGGTCGATCTCCGCAGGCTCCTTCACGCCGCTGCTTCTCCTCGTCTCGTCGCGTTCCATATACTCGCTCTTCCTCCGACTACCGCGAGAGGCAAACCCAAATCGCCATTTTTCTCCGGCAATTTCATCCTCCTCTGTTGAATAAATCAATCAATCGATATTCGTCGATTGATCGAACGATCGATTTTTCAGTCAAAACGAAGAAATCGTGATGAAAAAAATTTTGAGATTTTTTTTTTCAACGGAGGATTTAACTTCAAGATGAAATGACGAGAACAATTCAGTCTCGGCATCGAGTTTCCGTGGTGTAGTGGTTATCACATCCGCCTCACACGCGGAAGGTCCCCGGTTCGATCCCGGGCGGAAACATTTTTTTTTTTTCTCACTCTCATGTTTTTTCGAATTGTCGGATTTTCCGAAAAGGAAAACCATGTTTTCAATTCCTTTTTCCGTTTCGAGTCTCTTCTACGGTTGGATTTTACGAAAATTGCGTATATCGAGTGGTCGAAGGAGCAAAGAGGAGAAAACGAAAGTTCGCGGTTCCTTTAATGTGCGCGCTCTCCGCAACGAAAAAGGGATCGAAACGCTCGGGCTTTGGGCCCTTTTTGGCCACGGGGCGGTAATCCAGAGACGAGTGGGAGTTAACCTGTAATTTCGACGAGAGGGAACTCGGCTCGTTCTAATGTGGGAAAAGGACGAGAGAAAGAGAAGAGCCTCCGGGCTGCCTCTGTTGTATGCTCTATACGTATATACACATACATGTAAGGATATGCAAGGACCGATACAGCCACCGCCGCCGCCACTCATTTCCATAATTCGTTCTTTAAAGGATGATTTTTAATAGGCCTGTGGCGCCGTTGCCTCTTCTCCCGTATATTCTTTTCCCCTCGATATTGCCTCTCCGCCTTTTTTTATCCTTTTTTCCTCCGAAACGTTCCAACGATACGCCGCTGGAAATTCGCCTCTTTGTACACACGCGTGTACCAATTAACGCTCGACGAAATTGAAAAATATTCCTTGCCCTCTTTTCCTTTCGTCGTCATTCGTCGTTTCGTCGTTTGATCGTTTGGAAAGATCGTATAGACCGGTTGAAGAACGAAATCCAAGATTTTTCGTGGAGGTTACGCGAGAAGGAGAATTCCCAAAGTTGAGATCTCTTATCCTCGTCCTCTCGACCCGCCCACACGCGAGTGTCGATAATTAATCACGAGTTTCACACCTATGCCTCTCGTCTCCCTCCTTCCTTCCTTCCTCGTCTCTCCTTTTCCTCGCAGTCTCGTCAGCCTGCGAGGAAAAAAAAACGTCCGGCAAGTCCGAGAGAGCGCACGTTGCGTCTCATGTCCCCCTCGAAGAAATTTCCTTCGGCGTTCCGATTCAAGGTCTTCAAAGGCTGCTGTAGAATCAATGGGCCTGTGGTGTAACGGTGAGACGAATGGCTCAACTGGACCCACATTGACAAATGGCTCTCGGGAGAAAGACAGAGAGAGAGAGAGAGAGAGAGCAAGATAGAGAAACGGGGACCTCCCACGTTGAATAAAAGGACTCGCCTTCCCGTCTCACGGGTCTCTCGCGAGTTTTTCAAAAAACATGAAAAATTCGTAACGCGCTTCGTTATCCTCCTACGATTTTTCATTCAACGAGAATTTCTAATCAAACTCGCGTTACTCGATCTTGAAAAAAGACAAATTTCAAGTCAGAGGTGCAACCGGATTTTCTAAAGTGTTGTTTGTTGTTTTTTCAGTCTTTTCGCGAGCGAGCCTCGGCGACACGGCGTGGGTAACGATTCCCTCGCAGAGTCCCTGAAAGCCCGCGGGGACTGCGACACCGAGCCGTTCGAGAATATGGGCATATGGAATATCGGACATTCCGGGATGCCACACACCATGCGACACCTCGCCGAGTGACCGAGGCTGCTGCTGCTGCTGCTGTTTCGCTCCGGTGGTGCTTTGCCCGCTCCTCTGCTACACGATAGGCCTCGTTGGACCACACACGAAGTATTCTTTACTCGTTTTCTCATCCTTTCCTCCCCCCCCCCCCTCCTCCGCATCCGTCGTTCCTTCCCCTGCCCGCGCGTCCGCTGCTCCTTTTCTACGGCTTCGTCCTTCTCATCCCGGCGAAACTGAAATCGAGCCACGGAGGCGAAAAATCGCGTCCCAACGGGGAATTCCCCCGAAATGCCGAATTTTTTTTCCTCTCCGTCGCAATTTCAACGATCGTTCCACCATGAATCGCGGAGAAAATCAGAGAACATTGCGGTTTTCGATCAAAATCCTTTGCCCTGACGAGTCCCGTAGCTTTCTTTCGTTGGAATCGGGAAAATTGACCGGGAGGAGAGGAGAAGGGGGGGAAGAGGACTCTCGAGTCCTTTGGAAGGATAAAAGTCCGCGGGGGTTCCAAAACAGACCGTAAATACGAACAATGCTTGTTTTGGTTCCGCCCTCGAGAGCTTCCCCCCCCCCCCCCTTTTTCTTCCCTTTCAGTTTTCTTGCTCCTGCGGTGGCGTTTTCTCTTCTTCCTTCGCGTCTCGTCCATCGCCGGACCATTTATAGTGCACGTAAAGTTGAGAATGCTTTTTTTTTCGGACGAAAATACACGCGCTGGATGCCGGCCAGGGGTGCGGGTGGAACGACAATAGAGAGACCACCACGACCGGCAGTTTTATTTTCATACGTTTTCTCTGCGTGTGTATATACACATATTCATATATATATATATATACAAAACACACACACACACACATATGTGTGTACTTGTTGCAACCTCACGACGTTCCGCAATTAGCCACAATGCGGGGTGAAACCCCCTGCCAGGGATTCGTCTCCCGAACGAAATTCACGCGTCCGCGACAAAATTATCCGACCTCTGACGAAATTTTCCAACGCTCGCACAATGCGGCGTCTTTCCTCTCTCTCTCTTTTCGTACCTCCGCTGCAAAGTCTTTCGAAATTTCGAGAAAAAGACGGCGGATTATATCCCGGACTCGCATCGACGATAATATTTTTATCAACTTGCGGAAATTTTGATTTTTCGACTCGTCCGATGCGCCATCCACCGCCGAGGGTCCGGCGACCGAAAGTTGAGATTCCCACAACGGGACGGCAAGGGGGGGGATGAAAAAAGACGATACGGGCCGAAAATATGCAAATTTATCGAAACGATTCTTCACGTCGTGAAAAAGTCTCTTCCATTATTCTCTCGAGTTGCCCCCCCCCCCCGGTCCTCTAGAAAAAGCAAAAAAAAACATTAGCATACGCGCTCGTAAATGAAAACCTGTCTCCTCAGGTGGGGCGCGAGAATTCACGTGCTCTCGGCGCCCCTTTTCCCTCCGCGGCTTCGCACCCCGTGTCTCGTGTCTCCTGCGTGTTTTAAGGGTAGATAGAGCCCCGAGCGTGCGTGGAGAATGGGGAAAAAGGGATTTATACGAGATACACGTGGAACGCGCTAAACGGTGGAATCGAAGCTCGCCGAGCTTCATTTCCGGTTGTTGATGATGTGACGTACGGGAGAGACTCGAGAGGGAAAAACTAGGGCCACTGGTATTAACGAGCCGCCATTGACGTTTTGTTCTCCAACGGTCCTGCAACAGGATACCGGTTATCCCGTTCCTTCTACGGGACGTTTTGTCCCGACGATCTAAAACTCGCATCCTCTCTCTCTCTTCATCGTCGTTCTCCGTGACCAGTACGCAAAATCGCTCGTTGGTTCGTCGTCGAGCGACCCACGGAAAAACGCGTACGCTTTGTGAGAATCTCTCCGTAACGGTCGCCATTAAAGTTCATAGGTGACGAACGCGCGTATTTTTGCGTCCAAAGATGGGCGAGAGAACGGGAGAGGCTAACGGACTCTTTTTTTTTTTTTTTTTCGTCAACGGATTCGACGATCTCGCGAATCCGGATCCTTGGTTTTTTTCTTCCCTCCTTCCGGCTCGACTATTCTTCTTCTTTCTTCCCGAGCGCTTCCTCAGAGTCGCAAAATGGCGCTTGAAAATTGATGGTACACGAGTACATTCATCCCTCCGGAGGATTTTCCAAAATGTTCTCTCCTACTTTGTGCAACTCCGCGTAGAATCCTCGAAAAGCGTGAAAATCCACCGGGGAATTCCCCGACGAAAGTTTCGCCCGTTGCCGTCACCCTTGCGACGGTTGGTAAACATTGTACGGAGAAAAGAAAATACGTTGGATGTTGATCTCTCAAAAGGTGATTTTCTCCCCACGTTTTTCGTCCCCCTCTCGATTTTCCCAATGTTTTTCTCCCTTTTCTCACCTTTCGAGGTTATTATCGGGGCTCTCCGTGCGACGTAACAATCGCGGTAAAAAAAAAATTTTTCCGTCTCGTGGCGGAGAAAAAAAAATCGCACCCCTGTAGACTCCCACACACACACCGGAACAAAGAAACGTCCATGGCGTTCTTCGACGTTTGTACTCGCGGACGAGCATGAGAACGTCGGGAATTTTTGCGCAATCCCGGAGAACGGTGCTTCTCTTCTCCACCCCTTGTAGGCAACATTGTCGGAGCCCTCGAACGGTACACGGAGGAAGGCTTTGTACGCAAGAGAGAGAGAGACTTTTCGTGCGTCGGAACCCCCGACGATTCGATTCGATTGAACAATATTCTCTCGTCAAGGATACCTGCCACCGCGGGACCCCCGAGATAATCCCATCCTCGGAGCGAAGGGGTCCCCCGCTCTTCTTCTTCTTCTTCGTCATCATCATCTTCCTCTTCCTCCTCCTCCTCCTCCTGTTGCACTATAAAAATGTATAAAGACGCGTGTCGCATTGACGATCCTACTATTTCGGGACCAACGTCTTCTCTCCGTCTCTCTCTATCTGTTTTTCTCTCCATCATATTCACGTATAGCCGTGAACCATCCCGCCACGTTGCTCCCCCATGGACTTTTGTGTGTGTGTCATTGGGACTGTAAAGCCCGTGGACCAGGGGTGGCTGCGTACTGCCAAACCACGAGGGTTACCTTCGCCGTATTCTCGCACGGTACATCTCTTCTTTTCTTCTCTCTCACTCTCTTCTATCCTCGTTTAAAGTTGAACGGAAAAGAATCCCTGCATCGAATCATCGTCGATGCTCAATGATTTTTCGTTACCATTTTTCCTTCGCCTTTCGATGCAGCGTGTATTGCGCGTGAGATGGTCCCCGAGAGAGGGAGAGGTGTACTTTGTGTGAAAAACTTGCGCGTTTGTATCACCGTGTTTCTGTAGGATGGTAAATTTTAAGGGGGACGGACCGTGCGAGCGAGGAGGAAAAATCGAGCTAATATTCGAGATTGAATGGAGGAATTTTTCTTTTGTGCCTTTCCACGTGTGTGTCTCCGAATCGAACGTTTTCGTACGACCCGATACATCGCGACAAAGCGAATGGGAAATTTCGTAGATTACGTCACTTTGCATATCTTCGTCGATCCTTAAGGGCCGTGCTCCCCCTCCCGAATTCAACCCTTCTTCGGTCCTTCTTTTTTTTTTCTTCGTTTTTTTTCCTTTTCGTTACCTCAATGAGAATATTTCGGGAACAAAGGGACAAAGGGACGAGGAAACTGCGTTCGAGTGTCGCGATCGAAGATTTATTCTCGCAATGCGGAAGAGGGGTTGGCGCGCGCTTCGATTTCATTCATTCTGGGATTTTGTGCAACGCGTGATGGCATCGAGGCACGAAAAAAAAGAAAAACAAAGTCGAAGAAAAAACGCCACGGAAAGCCCCATCTTTCGGAATATCTTCGCGAATGATGGTAGAAATTTGATTCAAGAAAATCATTTGCATTAATTTGCAAATTAAGAAGACGAAAGTAAAAGTTTGGTTCGAGCAGCGAATTCGTTCTCGTCCCAGAGTTTTTGGAAATCGAGCGAAAAGTTTCGTGACCCTCATCTCCCCCCTGCTGCGGATAACGATAATTATCCGTCCCGCAGGACTCTCGCGAGCCTTTTTCCCATCGATCCTCGTTGATTCCATCAAAAGACCGGACGACGAGCTCGACTTTTCGATGCTGATTTACGAGTCAAAATGGACGATTTTTTTTTTTTCACATTGTAATTAATCGTGAATATATATTTTGCAGATGCCTCTACAAAAAGCTACACAGGGACGGTGAACCCCGGGGGGGGATGAAACAAACGTGGGAATCACGTCTCTGACCGTGGATCAACCTGTCGGTGGTGTTTTAAAGACGAGATTGTCATCGATTTCCGGTGACAAGTGCATCTCTCTCGGATGTACTCGAAGGAGATGAAAAAAATCGATGGACCTGTCTGGGAATTCGCACGGCAAAGTGTCTCGTTGAAAAAATGAAGACTTTTTTTTAAAAAAACGCTTACCAACGGCGGATCAGCCGGTTAGATCGATCCTCGTCCTTCAGGATCGCCAAAGAACTCGGTCGGTCTTCGTCTCGCGCGCACACACACACCACACACTATTTTCCTCCTCTCGTATTCACGAAATAACGTGGCAAACGATTTATCCACCGACGATGGACCGACGATTGTTTGGTATCGATTTCGATCGATAAACACTGATTCCCTCTACGTTTCCGCGTGAGGCAGACTGACCCACGTGGTACCACTGTCGACTCTCACGAAACAACGAAAAAACAAACAAGGAAAAAGTCGCAGGAAATTCGTTCGTTATCTCGTCGGACGGATAATCACGAATCACGTAATTCCCTCAGAGTCCACTTTGTTTTTTTTTTTTGATTCAAAGATTTTGAATCGAAAAATTAAAAAAAAATAAAACAAAAAAAAACAATCGTCTTTGCAACAACGGCACGTAACGATCAAAGTTTGTAAATAATTGTTTTTCCGTTTTCTTTTTGTCGCAGATGAATGTTCAAGAGACAAAACGTGCAGTTGCTCTCTCGGAGCGAAGTTGGTCGAGCTCGAGGACGTTCGTCTTCGAACCGCGAGTTTCCAAGGATGGTTTCGAACTGAGACTACCGCGAGAAGAAGTCCCGCGCTGTTGGGCTCGAGCTGTGGGTTTTCGGTTCGTTTTTCCCTTTTTTTTTTACTTCGTACTCGCTCTCTCTCTCTCTCTCTCTCTCTTCTTCGTCTTTCTTTTTCCGTATCCCCTCGACGTTGGTGCGCGCGTTTGCTCCGCACGGCCGTGTATCGTACGGGCACCTACGGGAGTCTCGGGGCCTCTCGGCAGCGGGGTGGGGGGAGGGGGCCCTAACCTCAGTTAACGCCCCCCACCACGCGACCACCGCTCACCCTTGCGTCTCTCCCCACTCTCGTCATCTGGCCCCACTACATCGATACTCTCTCGAACGCGTTGCCGCTGCTCGACTCTCTGTCGTACGGCTCCCAGCGAAGGAAATACCCGCTGTATCTATGTACCCACCCATGTGGTACATGTGTACGCGTCTCATTACGCGCAATGAGGACATTTTTATCGAGTTTTTTGCGCGAGACGCGACACGCACTTTGTCTGAATGTATTTCGACAAAGAAAAATCTTTCTCTGATGAACTTTTGATGAACACAACAAAAAATGGTCGTTTATCCGATGTTTACCTGGTCTAATCGAGCAGGATAGTCCCTGTGGTATATCCGGAAGGGATGATCGGCGATGGATGCCTTCGTAACGATAATAATAATCGCCTTTAATGTCCGTTACACAACGGAAACAGAAACCTGAAAATTGAATGCGAATTTGGAAGCGTGGAAGCGAAAATTCGCGTGTTTTTGGTGGGAATAAATATGCGATATGCGCACGAGCATCTCTCGAGAGGGAGACGCACACACGAGAGTATCGAAAAAGAGGCTGTTGGGGGGCCCTTGGCGTGTGTGTGGGAAGGTAGCGTACACTCAGCTCGACGTAAGATCGAGTTCCATCGAAGGTCGGGGGGTTTTTGCGGCAACACGCGCACGGGCGCCTTCTTCGCGTGGCATCATCCTCATCTCCATCGTAATAATCATAATCATAATCATTTGCAGAACATACAACGGACGCACATGTTTGACGCTCGAGAGAGCGGAGACGAGCTCGCGCGAGCGAGGATCGCGGATCATACGAGGAGCGAAAGAAAGAGGAGAGATTAATCCGAAAGGGTCTTTTGCCCAATTTCTCTCCATCCTCTCCTCCCGGTCTTTATTCCACTCTGGGACAAACTCTCCGCGGAGAGGAGACGCGCAACTCCGCGGAGCACCGGTGCCCGCCGCACCGCACCGCACCATCCCGAGAGAGACATCCCAGCGAGGTAAAAAAAGGAGCGAGATGCCGGAGCAGGTGTTGCAGCGATCTCACAAACGGCAAAGACGACGTTTATACGCACGTGAGTGGTATTCGTCTTATCCGCAAAGATCGCCGCGTTTCCGTTTGTCCCTCCACTGCCCAACAGATCGTGATAAGGTCAAGGTTTTTCTAGCCACGAGATCGCACTCGCCTTTTCGCCATTTTATCGGTTTTATTAAACCGGAAGTTGCGTTACTGCGGATCATTTACACGTACGTACGCCGGTATCGTCCGTGGGAGATTCAGAGAGAACCAACGACGATCCCGGTGGTCCCAATTAGGTCACTTGGAATGTCGAAAATAAAGGGCTCGAATTACCACCGCCCGGTGTAACCGTAGCAACATTTTTCTCGACTCTTTGTCGTCCGCCTCGTTGCTGATCAAACGAGACGCGATATCCAATGTCGAATAATCTGTAGAAGGAAAAAATGAGAAAAATCTAACGAATGCTTCGCGGCGAATAGAAGCGAATAGAAGCGAATAGAAGCCCCTGAATTCAAGTGCCATTAAACGAAGATTACACGCGAATTACGATCTTGAGACTCGAGATTACAGTTTTTTTTTCTTCTCAATTCCACGTCCAGGCTCGCCGTGTGATTCTCCGGCTGCTCGAGGGTTTCCTTTTTCTTTTTTTCTGAAAAAACGAGAGAAGGAAGTTGCGCCGAGTCGAGTGTAGCCTCGAGCGTGGGACAGGACGATAAAACACTATACGGAGGCTGCGTGCTCTGCTGGGGGCGGCTCGGCTCGTTTTTTTTCTACCTCATTCTTCCTCCTCCTTCTTCTTCTTCTTCTCCTCCAATTCTCCATATCTCTTATTGCAAATGTATACACGCGTATAACTATACACGTTTTTTTTATCTCCTCTCGTCTGCCTCTCGTCCATACTCGTAAGCGATCTCTCGAGAGTATCGTTTTCTCTCTCTCTCATCTCCAGTCTTGTCCCTCCAGTTTCGATCCTCTTTCATATTTTTTCCCCCTTTCTCACTCTCTTTTTCTTCCACTCCTTGGAATTGACTTCTCTCTCTTTCTCTCTCGCGATCATCTCAACACGAGGAATCGCGGTTGAATAAAGCGACTCCCGAACCTTCAAAGTCCGAAGCTCCCCCCTGAGCCGGTAAAATTCAAGGAGCGCGTGCGTGCGTTATCTTTTATTCCCTCTTATTGCACACAAGCTCCCCCCCC
This sequence comes from Heteropelma amictum, assembly GCA_959613375.1. Taxonomy (NCBI): domain Eukaryota; kingdom Metazoa; phylum Arthropoda; class Insecta; order Hymenoptera; family Ichneumonidae; genus Heteropelma; species Heteropelma amictum. Next base: position 15,595,130 of record OY390726.1, read on the forward strand.
CCTTTTCGTCTTCTTAGTCATCTCTTCGACGCTGCTGGCTTTTCATACATCCTTTTCCATTCGATCCAGCGCGTGTGTCGTTCCGTGCAAACTCACGCGCAAAGAAAAATGTCGAGGCCCGCGTGCACACGCACTCTCCTCGTTTAACTCGCCCGTACGCCGCGTGCTGCGCTCGGAATCTTCTTCGTTCCCCCACCACGCGCGCCTCCGACTCCCAAGCTCCCTCGCGGCGGCGCCGGTGGCGGCGCAGGAGTGGGGGTAACAGGTGGATGAGAGAGAGCATCGACTGTACGCTGTACGCTCTGGCGATACATTTTTACTGTACGCGGCGGCGTACGCCGCGTACAGTACGGTGGACAAAGGACTCCCGCGGATGAAATTTCTCGTAATCTTTGCTTTTTTTTCGACAATCATTCCAATGCCAAATCAATGCTTTAAATTTGAAAACAAAACCCAAAAAAAAATGAACCTGCCGTCTCGTCTTGGCTCGTTATCTTTTTCAGCCGGGGATTGACCCAAAAAAACATTCACCAATGTTTTTCATGCCGCGTCTCACGTATTTTCCTCGCGCGCGATCGATCGTGATAAATTCATCGGAATGCGAATGAGCGAGAGAAAAAAAATGATTTTTCCACGCGGAAAAGAGCCAATATTTGTCGAACCTGGCAGCGGGCGTGGAATTATCGACTCTTTTGAAGAATTTCGTCGTCACACGTTTGACAATTTCGATCGTTCGCCGCTTCGCGACGCGAACGCGTATATCCTACGGACAAGCGCCACGTGTTTCGTTATACAACCCGAGCGATCGAGGAAAAAACCAGCCGCGCTCTAAATCGCGCTCTCGAAACTTTTTTTCATCACCGCTTTACGAAGCGTCAATCGACTCGTAAAAATTCCGCTCGTTTCCAACGACGATCCAAATTTGACAAACGCAAAACCGCACGAAAACCAAAAAAACGTTATAATCAATGTAATCACCGCGAGTAGTCGAGTAAAAAGAAAAAAACAAATTGATCCTCGAAAAAGACGCGAAAAATCTCGCGTTTGTTATTAAGGTAGTTCTATCGTTTTATCGTTTTCTTAAGATTTTGTTGAAAATTTGAATACGTATTCTTTGATGTCATATATACGTGTGTAATAAATTTTGGAAGGATTTACCACGTGGAAGTTGAGATATTTATTGGTAAAAATCACAATTTTCGGTAGTCTCTCGTAAGAGCGCGTGTTAAAAGTTGCACTTTCATCAATGAATATCTTGGCTTCCACGTGGTGAAGCCTTCTAAAACTTTGCATACATTTTTATGCAACATCAAAGAAGATTTCTCGAGTTTTCCAAAAAAATCTTCAGAAAATTTTTTTCGCAATTTTTGTAATTATAGAGCAAGCACATATCACCTGGGATGACCGTGAATTTGGAGTATGCTGTTCTTTAGTCGATTTGCAACAACTTTTCTTATTTAACCGAAGCCCGCGAACCATTTTGTACGTGAGAAAAACTGCAAAACAATTTCTCGATTTGAATCTAACGATAGAACTACCTTAAGGGGGTAGGAATTTTCCGAAAAAACATGAAATTGACGAAAAATCTCAAAGATTTCGATTCCCTCTCGCTTTCTCTCGCGCTCCCGTTTCATTTCGGTAGCGGATATTATCCTTTTCGACATCCCCATTGAAGGTACGATTTTTCAATAGGCAGGGAATCCCAAGGGCGCCAACGTAATCCCACCAGTCGCGCATTGTCAATATATACATGTATATACGTATTATACACCCGGGAGTATAAAAGCACGAACCAGATTTCTTCACGCTGGGGCGTTTTCATGCTATTTTTCATCCTCCCTCTCTCTCTCCTCTCTCGTTTCTTCCTCTTTTCCTGTGGGAGCCGGAGCCGGGGGGGCACGTAAACTTGCGTTTTTACGTACATAGGTGCGGGTGCACACGTAACCCATTGTCAGGCAACCTTGCACTCGGCTGCCAAGGCCTACTTTTTCCTTTTCAATTTTTTTTTTTCACCGATAATTCGACTTGCCCCACATGCCTCGTGGTACAATGTAGAGAAGGAAAAGGAGCAGGGACGGAGCCGCGCCGCACGAGGGCGATATCGAGAGGGAAAGGGCTCCGGAAGCGTCCGAGAGACGATTTTTTGTTTTCTCGGCACACGTCGCGCGGAATATTCCCTCGATCGGTTTGAGAAAAAGCAGCGATTCGTTGCGAACAATGTCGCGAGGGAAAAAACGAAGAAACTCGCAGTTTGCGCTGTTTAAAGAGCACGAGAAATCACGAGAAATCACGAGGAAAGTAATTCGAACGTCAAAACAATATTTTCCGCTCCGACTCGTTTGCTCGCGATAAACCTGTAGATGCGTGTCCGGTTTTCAGTATATATATATATATATATATATACTTAATATTGAGTATATAGGAGAAATTATCCATGTATATTCTCGTATGTACATGTACGAGAGAGTATATAGGAGGAGTCGGCAATTATCAAAGAGCCTCTGGCTTTATTCATCCTTTACACGGATTTCTCTCTTGCACTCTCCCGATACACGAGGTACATTACCAGTCACGCTGAAGACGGGAGCCATTTCAGATCCTATCTCCGTTTCAGCCACATGGACACGCTACACATCTTTCCTCATTCGTTTCTATACCGTCGTATATCCGTCCTCTGCTGTCTTATGCCTCTCTCTCTCTCTCGATCTTTCGTAGCTCTCGTCTTTATCTTTTTCGCTCCATGCCCGCGGTGAGATCGGAGAGCCGGCGAGTATCTCGGTGGCCCCCTTTATTTCATTCCAAAGATTCATCTCGACCTTGCATCTCTCCGAGATCTCCCGCGTGGACCGCAACAACAACTTTTACAATCCCACAGGCATCAACGATTATTCGTCCGGGACAGTAGTAAATCCTTCGACTACTCCTTGTCCGGCTTCCTCCCCTCTTTTTTCCCTTTCTTTTTTGCTTTTCTTTTTTTGTCATTTATATGTCGTATCTCTCTCTCGCTGCCGTTCGAGCTCGCCCTCCGGCGCCGGGCAACTTTTGTACCTGTCGCTACCGAAACTCTCAGTCTCCCGATTAATGCCCGAGTGATTTCTTCTCCTCTCAAAACGAGCACCGCACGCCGATTGGAGCATCGATGGCTCTTGACCTTTCCTACGCTTCGTCCCTCGTTCCTTAGATTCGATTCTTCTCTGCAGGTTCTTTGAAATCCTCTGGACAAAGTATCGCAATCGGCTGATAATCGTCGAGGTGTATATTTGACAGAAATCGGCAGGGAAAGTCCTTCGGATCGAGAAGTCGATGAAAAAAGCAGGTGGCGCGCGACACCGATGAAAACCCGACGATTGATTCTCCAGTCTCGTGACGCGCGTACGTCGATAAATATTCATCGGTCGTACGGCCCGTGTGAAACGGGAAGCTCCTTGTAAACCGGAAGTAACGGAAAAGCGAAAATGTGAGAGCGTCGCGGCGGAGACAAGTGCTCGAAGCGTAATGGGCCTGGGCGAGGAAGGTCCGCGAGGGGGTTGACGCTTAGCGGGGCAAACGGAGAGGCGAAGAAACAGAGAGAGAGAGAGAGAGAGGGGGTGCGGGCAGCGGTTAGGGTGAAAGTGCGAGAGGGTGAAGAGACTCCTCGTCTTCCTCGCGGAGGAATTAATGGGCCATCTGCCCGCTTCTCGGACGTCTTCTACACCGGCGAGGAAGTCAATGTTTAGGAAGTCCATGGGAATCGGCGACAACGGAAAGACCCAGAGTGTGCAGGAACGCCCGCGCTCCGACGAAAAGAAATCGACGAGCAAAAGAGAGACATGGGAACCAACGCTTCTCTCTCTCTCTCTCTCTCTCTTTTTCTTCGACCGTCCTAGACGCCCCTATACCGCTTAACGAGCAACTACACGCAAAGTCGCAGAGTACACTCCGCGTGAGAAAAAGAAGGCAAAAAAAGGTGGAAAAACTCTCGAGAAAAAGCGACGCGAATAAGAGGGTGTTTCGAAATGTCCATCCACCGATTCGCCGTTCAGGTAGATCCCACATTGCGGGATTAATTTTCTTGCGACAATGGCGCAGGGATCGTCGGTTATCGCTCTCTTCCTTTTTATTTCTCTTCATCAACGATCCTCGTGCAAATATACTCGGTTTCATGTTTGCAGATGGACCCCCATAAACGGAGCAGGTGTCGAAGCTTCGCTGGTGAAAGAGAAACGAGCGGGAGAGAGGGGCGTGGAAGAACGCTATCTTGAGAATCTTACGATCGAACGTTACGATCTCCGAGATAAAAGGGAGAGAAAAGATGATGCACGATCGAGAGGACTTTTGCACTCGAATCGCACAAATTGCCGCGAAAAGAAAGAAGCTGCGGTGTGCACCTTCGATCGTCTTTTTCCATTGTTTTTTTTTGTTTTTTCGAAACGTCACCGCGGATCCGTCGCCTGGACGACGGTCGAAGGGACTCTGAGACGGTATCCCTTTTTTCACCCTCAATTTTCACGAGACGCGGTTTCGAAGGGCATCGCGTGGTGAGTCTGTGCGGAAAAGCAGGATTATTACGACTCTCGCGTGTAGAGATACAAAAGTATTGGTTTTTTTTTTTGTTTTTTTTCGGAGAGAGAAAGAGGGAAAGAGGTCTCGCGCCGTTCCTCGCATTCACCTGCTGCTGCTGCCGCTCGAAGATCAGCTGCCCCAACGGCCACCTTGGCAGCGTCGAGAGACCGGCAGCAGCAGCAGCGCCGCACCTTGCTGTCCGTCCGAGCCTCGCAGTTTGCCTCATACCTCCTGCTCTTTTCCTCTTCCCTCGACGTCTTCGTTCTTCTCAGAGTCTCGCCGCGAGTCTGTCTTGGTCCGTCTCTCCCTGTCTTCCAGCAGGGGAGTTTGAACGCACGCGAGCAGCGGGTGCGCGCTCGCCGTCATCCCGCGTTCGCTCCAGTAACGATCGGACGTAACATCGGACCTTGATCCTCGCGGCTTTTCTTCGAATCGCGAGGGAGCAAACGGGGGCGGGGGAAAAAACGTTCATTTTTCCGTTTTTTTTACATCAAAATTCTATCGTCGTGCTGGATTTTTTAGGTGTAATTAATTCAATTATCGTTTAATTCACAGTGAGACGAGAGAAAAAGCGGAAAAGGCCGAAATTCGTCTTCCCGGAGTTGTGCAAGTTTCCGGAGCGAGATGGAAAGGGTTGGTTTCGCCCGGGTACGGTCAGCGACGTCTTCCCACACGGTTCACCGCTGTCGTCTCTCTTCCGAGACACCCGGGGCGCGGGAGAGGGAGAAGGAAAGCACCGCAGCGCCCTGTGGGAAAGAATCGCGGCGACTCTCGACTTTGAAGAGAAAAAAACGACCAACGAAACCAAACTCCTCGGACTCGAAACTCGGTAAATTTATGGGTAACGTTCGTGCGAGATGGGCAGCAGGGCGGAGGAGAGGAGGGGAGTAACTCGCCGGTTTCTGGACCGTCGGAGGCAGGAAGAAGATCGTTGGCTGACCCGAAGGGGTCCGCGACGGACCTTTGACCCTTTGCCCTCTTGGACCCCGATGGTACACTTTGCATTTTCTCCTCCGTTCGCTTCTCCCCCCCCCCCCCTTTTCTCTCGCGATTTCGAACCAAGGGACAATTTTTGCGTAGAAAAAATTGAAAAAATGGTGAATTATTCACGCGAGCTGAAAAAATCGATAGAAAAATGAGAAACTCGAAAAACCGTCGGGGGATCGCGGACGAGGCGCCGCTCCTTCCGAGCCCGACGACGAGGCGACTCGAGGAGCGTTCGAGATGAATAAAACGCGCGCAGAATCACCTGCGGTGCACCTGCTGCGCAGGGGGCTTTTCGGCCCTCCGCTGGTTCGCTCGGCCATCCCGAGTTCCCGCATTAAAAGTGTATCAGCCGGAGGAGCATCCTTTTTTTCGATTCCTCTTTTCTCGCATCTACCCTCCGTCTCTCTTCCACCATCTTCTCTCTTCGCTCTGCTCTCTCGTATACCATACGCATTCGCCACCCTGCGACCGTCTTCGAGAAAATACCCGCTGCAGGCGACTCCTTGACTCTAACGAAACAGGATCAGGAAACAGAAAGGGAAAAAGCCCCTCGAAACGTACATAGCTCGCGACAGCCCGGCGATGCGCCCTCTCCCGTACAAACCGCAAACTATCGTTCCTCCTCGTCTTCGACACGTTTTTTTCCATCTTCCGCGGAGGGATCACGCGGCGTCAACTTCCGCGACGGTCACCGCGAGGTTTTTCGAACGCGGCGCCCCCGCTCGTACGCCTCCAAAAGTCGGTTTTGAGAAAAAGATCGTTGGCTCCGTCGCGCGTACACGCGTCTCCTCGCTTCCTTCGCACGTACGCTCGAGAATCGTCGGTAGGAGAGGAGGCAACGTTGAAAAACGAAAAAGTTCGCGTTTGCACAGCTCCGATTGACCGACATACGACCTTTTGCTCGCGAGTCGATGTGCTGGCTGTGCGCGGAGAGAGGGAGGAGAGTCGTTTCTCGTCGCTTCTCGACGATTCTCGACGACGTTGCGAACCAAGAGGCAAAACGGCCAACAGGTGTATAGCAGGTGTACCCCAAGAGAGCGCCTCCTCGTTCACGTACGTGTATACACGTCGGGAGGCGAAAAAAAAACGTTTCTCGTCCACCACGCGAAGGTCCCACGCGGGACGAGGAGGAGGAAGACCTCGCGGCCTTATAGTAGGTGGAAGGGGACCAAAAGTATGTTTCTTCTCCCATTAATACGCGCGTATGTCTACCTGTATAGGCAGTTTAGTTTATAACCGTCATTTTCTTCAGGATCGCCCACCTTTTCCACCCTTCCTTGACGTTTCTCGTTCACAGCGGCGGCGGACACCCCGTGCGCCGCTCTCTCTCTCTCTCGCTCGGTCGTTCTTTGTGTTCTCTCGCATCCCAGAGGGCGGTTGACGACGCGGAGAGCGCAACCTGCCACATGGACGCGATACCTCGCCCGATCGGAGAAATTCTATCCCCAATTATCGACCGTGTCATTTTTATCGCGTTCCCCATCTTCCGAGGCGAAATGGGCCTCGAGTAATATTCCTTCACGGAATAATACGGATTTCAATTTTCCATTTTCACGTACGTTTGCTTGAAATTTCGAAATTTCGAAATGTTGGTTTTGGTCGTAAGAATGTGTTTGTCAATGGCAATTTCTTGTGTTACATTTACATTTTGTGCTACACATGGTGGAGGCATGTTTCGGTATCGGGTAGGCTCGTACAGCAGCAACGTATCATTAAATCGAAAAAAGCACTTGTGCCTCAAAAGGGTCCCTCTCCTCTGTGCGTGTGTGTGTGTGTGTGCACTTGCCGTCCAGGAAGAAGCACCTGACGCACCCCAGCGCGGGATGATGATGAGAAACGACCGTTCGGGCCGATCCTCCGGTGAAAAACGGTTGGTGCGCCTCGCTCGCCCTTCCGCAGCCGTGGCAAGACACACGCACACACACACGGGCAGGCAGGCACGCGCAAGTACGTTCACTTTTTTTCGGCAACGGTCAAAATCCACCGCTTTTTCCCTCCAATTTTTTTTTCTCCCACACACCCTCGCGTATCCCACGTGCGAGTGCGCAATTGCAATCCGAAAATCAGGGGTCGTCAACAACCGCGTGCAACGGACGACTGTTGCCGGTAAATTTATTTTGAAATTTTTGCGGTATTATTATTATCTCCTCTTCTTTTTTGCAAGAGGGATAAAGACGACCCGCATATGCAATAAAACCGTCCATTTTCTCGTATTATGTGGTATTAATGCGAGTTTGCCTCGTCTCTGTCCTGCCACGATTCTCTTGTCTCCTCTTGGAGGATGCGCACACCTTGCCCCCGCGGCCGACCGGTGCATCTCTCTGGAAGAGTCGCAACGTTCGTCGGAACACCTTCCCCAGGAGCCGCGTGTTCCTCTTGCCTGCCGCCGCCGATCATCAACGTGAAATACGAACGAGGGGGAGATGAAGAAGAAACCAAGAGTTTCTTCTTCTTCTTCTTCTTCTTCGTGTCCCGTCTTTATCTTAACCCACCGAAAGACGCGGAGAGAAGGGCAGGGACGATGAGAGAGAGGGAGGGAAAAAGATAGCAACGTTCAAAGTCTCTCGACCCGGCAGCAGCTGTAACGCTCTTGCGGAAGGCTATCTTCGGCCTTTTGCCGCTCTCGAGAATTGACCACACGCGCGCGTTTCCTCTCGTATCCATGCTTTGAGGTGGTATGAGTGCGTGTGGGAATACATCCAGTGGGCAAAAGCTTGTAGATCGTCCTTCGTCGTTGTTGCCATCGTGGCTTTTTTTGTACAGGTGTTTTCCGACGTTAAAAACGATCGCGAAAACGACTTCTTTGTCTACCACGCGCGCATACCCACTCTCGCACATGTGTACGTTGACTTTAACGCAATAAAGGGACTCGGGGACGGGCAACCGCGAGCGCACGATTGCGCTCTAGTATTTGTGTAATTTGATCTGTCAAAATCCGGCAGCTGTCAGATTCAAGCGACAACAAAATGTTTTTGGGATTTTCCGGGTGAGATAACGAGTTTTCGACGGAATGGAGGCGATTTTCGTGATCAGCGGGGAAAAATAGAACGATATGGACTGCTTGATCGAATTTTAAAAATCGACAATTTTTTGCCATTTTTTGAGAAATTGGTTCGATCACTGAAATGCTCGTCGTTTTTTTGTCGTTTGAGATAGACAGTCCTGCTTGTGCTTATTCTCTTGGTCATTGTTGAGGCTTCAAAATGCCGTTTGGTTCATCGGGATATCTTGATTTTTCGATTTTTGGCAGATTTTTCAAGTTGGACCTTCGATTTTCGCCAATTTTCCCATACATACCCCTTTGCGTTTTTTTCGCCGATTTTCAACATCGATTTTGAGGGTGAAGCAATCAAGCTATCGACATCTAACTTTCACCATTTTTCAAGTCTACTCGAGGGCTATCCAAAACCCCCCCAAAAAGTCTATATATCTCAATTAGGACGCGAGTTATGATCATTTGAAATTCCGACTTTTCGACGATTCTGGAAAAGTGGACGAAAATGACGAAATTTTTTTTTTTCAAATTTTCAATCTTTCAATACCTTGTCCGATCGAAAATTTTCCGCTGATTACGAAACACACCGACTTTTTCCCGAAAACTCAAAATTTCCGTGAGAAAATGTATAAAAACAGTAGTTACTGAAATTTGAATAGTTTTAAAAATGCTTGCCATTTTTTTCTAATTAGGATGGACTCCCGAGGAGAGGACGATGGTTCTTCATCTCTCGAAGGATGCTGCGAGTTTGAGCGGCGTCGAGAAGAAAAAAAAGGACGTGAATTTCGCCCCCTCGACGAGCGAATTTTGTTGTTCTTCGGAACCGGAAGTTCGATCATCGAGGAAAACCCTTCGCAAAGCTTCGGTACCGTGCTCATCCCGGGATGCCCAAAGGAAAAGTCTCAAATTGACGAAGCCGCGATTGTTTTTCTTCCCCCTTAACGATTGCGCTAATGATCGAGGCATATATTTTTTTTTCACCGTCGTGTCGTACAGAATTCCGCAGGATCATCCCCTGCTACACACGGCTGCTGTTGCCGTTTAGCCTTAAAAAAAAACTCAATACGATCTCCTTTTTTTTATTTTTCTCTCCATTTTCTCTCTCTCTCTCGGAGATGCAGCACTTTTTGTCCATCTGCCGCGTGTGTTTTCTTTCTCTCCTTTTTGTTTCTCTCGGGACGGTTAACGCGCTGTTACGTCGGGCATATGCCACGCTCCGAGCCTCATCGGAGCTGTCAAGATTTTCAGAATGACGAAACGGGCGAGAGGAGAGGGAGAAAAAGTGTTTTACTCGCGAGAGAGACGAAACCGAGAGACGTTCATCACCGATTTGAGTAGCATTTTTGTCGATCGGAAAAGTTTCGAAATGTTCATGCTCCCGTACGGAAATATCACTTTTAATCGCTCGTATCTCGTGTATCGAGAAATTCCAAAGTATCGATATTATTGGTCTTCGTTGAAGAGTTCTCAGGGGTAGAGAGTATCGCGACGAAAGAACACGTACGCTCCCCGTCTGTCGAGTCACCTGTTGACGATCCCGAATTATCGCGCGAGAGGAGGATCCATGCGATGAGAAAAATGTACGGCATTCGGGAAACATAAAAAAAAACAGTGTCATTAAACGCTCGATCGTAAATCGTAGTTTTACGATCGATTACAAAGGCCGATGAAACGAGAACGCTTTTGACTTGTTTTTTTTTGTGTTGAGAAAAAAAACTCGACGAAATTTAATAAAATTCATACGGTAAAGACGCGTTCGAGATCGTTGAATCGTCGTTTTATTATTTCCGAATGACGATCGAACAAAAGGCGAAGGGTCGAACTGATTTACGAAGTAAAAAATCTCCAACGAGATTACACCTATCTCGCGTATGCATTACGCGCGTGTGTGTGTGTGTGTGTGTGTGTAAAACGACCGTTTCCTCGCTCCACGAGGCGTGAAATGACCAAGAGTTTTGTGTCCATTGCGCGTTTCACACTGATAAATAGAGCTCTCGGCGACGGGCGGTATTACATGCAGTGGAAATCTCGTTGATCGCCCTCGCGGTAAAGGGAAGCGCAAAAAGTCCCGTGGATTTGTACGCCCTCGCTAGGGTCCCTCAGAGGGGAGTTCCGGTCCCGAGAACCAACCGGAAGTACGTCGGTTACATGCCAATGAGCATATTAGCGTTTCTCGTATTTAGGTGACTCGTCCTGCGTATTCATATTTCTATTATACCGTCACGGGCGCGTCATATAATTTCGCGTCAACTGTAGAATAACCCTACGGATTCGGGTGCTTGGGAAGAGTAAAAATCAAAGCTCCGTCGTAAAACGGAAATTGAATGTTTATTTTAGTTTATATTTTGTTCAATGTACTTTAATATCGACTGTAGAGGAAAAAAACGCACGAAGCGATGAAAAACGAATCGTTTGTGATTTGTTTTGGAACGTAAGAAACATTAATTGGGTCAATAAACCTCGATTGAATGTCGACGAAAAAAAAAAACAATTGTTGTCGCCGCATTTCGTTGTAGTTTGTACCCTCAGACCGTATATACCATCGATGAGTAGATGCTTCTTTCCGCTTTAATGTTTTGATATTTATTTGCTTTTTCAGCGATTTTATTTATCCTTTTATCGTTATCGCGCGTGACTCGCGCGTTTCCCGAGTCGCCGCGCGCGCCAGCACCTTCGACCGGTCTCCGTGTCGTCACGGTTCATTCGAGAGTTGCGATTAAGCCGCGACAAGTATTATAATTGCAATGACCGCATGATGACGGGAGGAGAGCCAATATTCCGCTCTGTGCGGCGAAGAAAAAACTGTCTTTTTTTTCGTTTATTTTTTCCATTTTTTTACAGACCATCGTTGCACTCGGCAATCAGCGAGACGTTTGCGCGGGATTAGTGCGACTCTGCGTCTGTGAGAAACTGATAAATCATGTGGGAGCAATAAGAGAGAAAAAAGAACGTTGATAAACGTAATAAAACAATGCTTATCACTTGGCAGACGTAGTAAAACAATGCCCCGTTGTTCATTCCGATGAGAACGAAATTTTATTTTTCTTTCGTTTTTCCCGCAATTTCTTGAAAATCTTAACCCAGTTATTACGAGCAAAGAATTGGAAAAATGACGATAATGATGCGTAGCGAACCGGCCGTTACTCGCTGAAACTGGTAAATTTCAGGATGAGTCGAGAGGTTTTCATAAAATCGCAGCATCCGCGTACTTGGCTCATTTTCGTCGATCATATATTGTCGTTATGTCGCTCCAAGTACGAATGGAATTTTCTCGTCACGATTTTTATTTCAGTTTATTATTTACTCGCGCCTTCGTGCGATAATTCAACGTTTTTGTCAGAAAACAAAATTTTAATTCACATTAACATCATTATCAGTGATAGAAATCGTTGTTACAGTGATCGATGTTTCATATTTCACACCATTTCGAACATTTTTCCGCGGGTTATAGAAATAAATAAAAAAGTTTTTTTTATACCCTCAGTTGGTAACACTTGGCGGAAGTTGCGCGCGCGCGAGCGGGCGCGCGCAGCTTCCTTTGCGCCATCTTGTCTTGTCGAACGCGAAAAGACCGCTTCGCGCCAGTTCACCGGGTGCTTCTTGTATCTTGCCGTATCGCTTGGAAAAACGTATTTTTCTTTGTGTGATTTATCCCACGTTCAAGAGAAAAAAGGCCAAGTTTTTCTTCTTCTTTCGTCTCAAAGTTCAAATTCAAATGTACACCGTGATGGTACGCAGAGTTCGGCAGCGTATACGTATACTGCCGGTCGTCAAGTTCGGGCTCGCGCGGCAAAAATCTTCAACGTCCCTTTCTCGTATCGCCGCCATTTTGGTCACTTTCGACCGGTACTCGTCGTGCGGTCTTTTTCTCTCCGGGAAATTCGCGAATAATCCGCGAAACTATAAACGTTAAACAGTAAAAATCGATTCGAAAGTGTTTCTTGAAACTCTGTGGTGAAAAAAAACGTGCAGTGAAAGTGCTCTCGCCCGGTGATGGAAGGAAAAAGGGACACGCAGACTCCGAGGATGAATTATCGATGGACCGCGGACGAGTCGTGCAGTCTGGCCGAGTGGATTTTACGCAGTAACGTTGTATTTACTTTTCCGTCTTTGATTAATCATCGATGTTGGTTTATCCGACGAGACAAAATCCATCGAATCTTTTCCACATAGCCTCACTTAGCAATCGCTGATAAAAAGAATTTCTCTCTCGCGCGCGTGTCCAACGCGGACCCGAGAAATCCCCCTTCCATCGTAATTCTTTACTTTCGCCCATAATTCGTCGTCCATTGAGCGAGTGCGACGACGAAAAATATTGACGAGAAACATAACCCACATTTGTTGTTTTTCGTCGGTGAAATCTTATACGACAACAAAGCGGTCCTCCGTAAATATTTCCCCGTGTTTTTTTGCGACCCTCTATCGAAAAAAAAAAAAGAAACAAAGACCACGATACAAAGATGGCGAACGATCGCGAAGTTTTGCGCGAAATTTGGGAAGGAAAAATACCAGTTTGTTTCGAATTGGACCCGGAAGAAGTTTGCGAGCTTCAAGCGCCGGATCCTTTTTACTTGATGATACCGAGATTAAGTTATTTCCCTCTTTGCACGGACAAGGTACGTTTGATCAATGTCTCATTTTCGAAAAATCGGCAATTTCATCGTAAGTCGACGGAATGTGAGAGAAAAAGTTTGCCGAATTTTCAGGTGCGCAAGCATTTCATACGGCACATACAGCAGGACAAACAGGAAAACGAAATGTGGTTGGAATTCAACGGCACCCCGTTAAAATGGCATCTTCCCATCGGAGTTTTGCTGGATCTCTACGCCACCGAAGTTCAATTGCCTTGGAGCATCGTCGTTCATTTCGATAAATTTCCCGAGAACGTATTGATGCACTGCAGCAGCAAGTAAAATCATTTTATTACCAAATTTCTCTTGTCCCTTCGTTCGAAAGCTTTTCATGAGAGATGCAAGGTGAAAAAAAAAAACCGCCAAAATCAAAATACTCTTTATCGTAGAAAAAAAAAACTTACCGACAGAGCAACGGAGCAAAGTGGTTTAAAAAAAGATCTTAAAATTCCAGAGAAATCGTGGAGGCGCACTTTTTGTCGTGTATAAAAGAAGCGGACGTCCTGAAGCACAGGGGCCAAGTGGTTTCGAGCATGCAAAAGAAAGATCACAACCAGCTCTGGCTGGGTTTACTCAACGACAAATTCGATCAATTTTGGGCGGTGAACCGCAGACTGATGGAGACGAGTAACAGCGAGGAGGGCTTCAAGTACATCCCCTTCAGGTGTTACACCAGCGAGGACAAGTACATACAAAAATTGGTGAAACCCGTCAACGAGGAGGGACAGAGGAAAACACTGAAGAATCTCTTGGACGAAGTGTTCGGCGAAGAAAAGCAAGGTAAAGAAAAAGCGATTTCCACACGCGGCGAAACTTATCATTCGATCCTCCGTTGCTTTCTTCCAGTGGAAGCGAGAACCCATGGAATTTTCCCACCCATGGAAACGCCCTTGCAATGGCTCTCGGAGCATCTGAGTTATCCGGACAATTTTATTCACCTCTGCACGGCGACGTCATAACGCACGAACGGCAAATTCGCGAATCTCGTCGATGGATCCTTCGGCGTCGAGAGGAGAAGGCGTAAGAGTTTGTATTTTTATTTTTTTACACGTCGATGGAAAGCCCCTGGAGATTCTCGTAGCTTTTTAAAACCGGTGTGTATCATATTTATTCTACGATTGAATTTCTTCGAGAAAGCCTCGTAATGTGCGACAAACGAAAAAAAAAAAAACAAACAAAGAAAGAACAGCGAAGGAAAGTAATCGACGCGTGAGCGATGATTAAAAAGAAGGCAAAAACACGTAGCTTTACACGAATGACGAGTCGCTGGAATTTTTCGCAATTCGCAGTTTGAATTTGAGATTTTCAATGAATTTCGATGATGTCGAGGAAAGTAGATGCAAAGTTTCATTCGTTTATTCGTCGTTATCATCATCGTCAGCTTATCGCGCAAGTATCCTGTGGCTTTCTGTACATGAAAAAGAGGCGCGAATTCACATCGTTCTCGTTTCCTCCCGGCCTTCTTATTATCACCGGCTGATTGCCGTAATTGCTGTACTCGATCGTACGTCTGCTGTTCCCGTAGCTCAGATAGTTCGTGATCTCAGTCTTCTTCTGATATTCCTTGATTGACAAAGAGAAATTTATCGATATACGGATTAACGAAACGATATCATAGCAGATTCGTATAAAATAATTGTAATATATATTTTATATCGCATTATTCGCAATAATAATAATAAACATGTTATTTTCATTTTCCATACTACAAATTCGTTGGAACATGTATTTCACGCTTCTTCTCGATGAATTATCAAAATCAGGGTCGTTTGAATATATTAATGTTAGCCCCGCCGCACCCCTCGTCACCCTCAAAAACCACCCACACATTGCAATCAATAATGTGAAATAATTTCGGTCGATACGTAGAAATACCTTGTGAATGAGCATCGAGGTGTCCTGGTATCTTCGATGAATTTCCTCGTTCGTCAGGTCGATTTTAACGTCGGGGGATTCATACCTCGAGGTCATTTACCAACTTTGGCGGAAAATCAAAGAAATGCGAGAAAGAGAGTGATGAAATCGTTCTCGATATACCGGAACTGGCTGAAACAAAAGATTATCGTGAAAATAGTTTGGGAATATAATGCGAGAGATTAGCGAGAGAGAAAGAGCTCGCGGGGCGGGGGAGGATTATCAATAACACGTGACGAGATACGATCGTCGAGGCGCTCGATGACTCGTGACGGAAAAACAACACGTGTATATATATACATAGATTTATATACGCGTGTTTGATTTCTCGCGAGCCACCGGGAGACGCCAAGAGACAAAAATACGATCGTTCGGCCTTTCGCAATTCGCGGACGTGATTTTCCTCGTTGCGAAATGTGCCTCGATTTCTTTTTGCCCACCTGATTTCCCTCGCCCTCTCTCCGCTCTTTTCCCCCCTCTGTACTCTTTGCACAAATGTTTGTCGCTTTTTTTCTTCTTTTTGCACGGATTGCGAACAAGTATGTATTTACTGTATTTTTCGTGAAAAAAAATGTTGATTCGTAGGAAAATTTCGGGCTTCCCCGACTGATCCTCGACGGTTGGTCGTGGATACCACGTGATGGGAAAGTAGGAAAAATTATATCGTCATTTTTCGATAGAGCCGCGATTCTAAATATTTACCAAAACGAAAAATCTTGGAATCCAAAAAATTCGATCCGATGAGTCCTCTGTGGAATATCGATGGAACGAAACGCTTTGCCGTGCAAACTCGACAAACGACTCTGATCGAGAGCCCAGTCACGTTTGGATTTTGGCTGAAATCCAAAGAAAAAAAAGAGGCGAGCGTTTTTTTTTTCATTTCCGGTTTGAGAGCATCGGTGAAAGGAAGCTGAGAAGGATGTTTCGAAATTCGAACGTTGAAAGAGAACGATCGTTTTCAAACACCGCGATACTCGAATATAGTATATATTTAATGAATATAACTGTACATTTATATCAATACAATACTATCGAAGTTCCGTTGATGATACTCTTGTGCATATGTATATATAAAATACACGAAGGCTTTGAGACAATTATCGCTTCTCGCAGTCGTTTGCAACTTTTTCAAAATCTCACGTCTCGCGTACATTATTTTTCGCGTCTGAAAAACGCGTCTTTCGCGTCGGACAAAGTTCCTACCTTATCGACGCTCGGTATTCAACGGGGTTCTACCTTATCGACGGATCCCGCTGTTTGTTAGAAAAGCCTCCGAGAGTGTCGCTGCGAGCTGTCGTTCCTCACTCGCGTGTAAAACGCGACAACGAGCGAGAGGGGCAATGGAGGGAAAACTCTGAAGCACAGATTTGTGTGTGTGTGTGTAGACGTGGGAATTAAATTTGTTCGTCAAATCTCGTTCTCTCTCCCTCTCTGATAAAAAGCGTCCACCGGAGACCAGGTGGTGGCTCTGTCGATTTTTTTTCGTTCGTATTAGTCCGATTTGCGCTTCGATTATATAAACGTGGATGTACGTATATGGGGCATTTCACGCGAAATCCGCCCGTTTCGGAATCCGATTTTCAATTCGCTCAAAGAGCCATTTGTCTGTTGAATTTTGTTTTTTCGACAATTATCTCGAGTTTCGACGTTTATCTTCCAAATTCAACCCGCTGAAACGATCTTTTTCAAAATTCTCCGCTGCCCTTCCGGACCCTCGATCGATTCTTTTTTCGAGAAATCCGAGCGTACCCGATCCGACTCGGAATTGCCCATATATATGTATACACACGCAAGACTCGACTGCCGACTTTACAGATTGATCGCGGAGAAACGTCGAACGTTCGAAGCGTTTCGGTAGCTCGTTCGTGCGTTTATACCGCGTGCTTAGCAAGTTTAAGGAGGCGTATATAAAATAGTCGGATCGTCGATCGATCTCGCCTCGTATTATACGCGAAGCCAATTGGCAATCGACTGTACCACCCTGCGATAACGGAAGTATAACGCAACACGCGTGTTTTCCCGGACGATCGTAAATCTCGAGGAGTACGCGGTGGCCGATTGGCCTCTTACCGATTTAATGAGAATTCGCGATGCGCGCCTATTCCCCCCCCTGTCCAGCCTTCACGGTTCGTTATTATCGCCTTGTTGATAATTTAATTATAATTCCTGCCGTTTTTCTCCATCTCTCTCTCTCTCTAACGTTTATCAAAGCCCAAGACGTTTGATGGAAACGATCAACTCTTCGGTTCGTTGAAATTTACGAAAATTTACGAAAATTTACGAAAGGAATGAAGGAAAACTAGGAATAATGACAAAGCCGTTGATTCGTTTAAAATAATCTCTTATATTTTCTCTCAAATTCGATAAATTCCTAGGAGATATATATATATACATATCTATACTTTGTATACAACATACAATATCTGTTTTTTCTTTCCTTCTTCATTTTACACACAATAACTTCCGAGTCTCTGAGCGTATAAAAAGTGATGACGCTCCGCATACACACACACGCGCGCGTACACATCCTGAGCAATTTTTTTTTCTTCGCTCTCTCCCTCTCTCTCTCTCACCGATACACAATTGCTCAAACATTAACTCTAAAAAATATATATGTATATATTTATGTACACACACACATACACACACGAGCACAAATTCGTCCGTCTTTCTTCTCTTCTCGTCGAATGAATCACAAATGTCGGATATGGTCGTTTAAAGCGTTATTTCATTCTCGCCGAATCGGAAAGTATGAATTTTCATATACCGCGGCGTAAAATCGCTCGACGTATAAACATTGCCCGGTTTTTTAAATTTCTTCCGCATCTTCTCTACGTCATTTTTCCCGAAAATTCTCCGTCGATCCGTCACATTCTTCGATATTTATCACACATTGAGCAGCCGATGGATAGAGAAAAAGCACCAGCATCGCGTTTCCGGGACTCTCTCGTCGTCCACTTATTATTATTATTTTTTTTCAGGCACGTTTTTCGTTTTTTCCTTATCATTAAATTTCCTTCGCATCCCTCTCACACTTTATCGAGATGCTCGAGGCGCACGAAAAGTTGGTTCGAGTTTTCGTACGAAACGAGGAAAACCAAAAGATGAGCCGGCATTTTGTAAAAAAAAAATCGTCAACATTCCGCGATATGTATAATTTCCTTTTTTGTTTTTCGCGATAAATACTTTTTCCTTCAACCACTCGTGCACTCGGCGCTCTCGTTGCATTTCCATTCTTCTTTTCCATCGTGCAGACGCAACTTTTGAATCAATTTATCGCGTATAATAAATCTATATCTTTATTATTCATATAATAATAATAATAATAATAATAATAATATAATATGCTCGAGAGATAACGTGGGCTCGCCCACGAGACTTGGCTTCTTATGCAGTTTAAAAATATTGCTTATTCTCCGTCGTATACTGGAAAAAAAAAAAAAAATCTCATCTCTCTCTCTTTCCCTCGTATACTAACACGTTTAATAGACTCTTGTGGGCTGGCGAGCACGCGAGTTCACATATCGCTCCGAACGTCGAGGAATTAACCGCTCGGCTTTCGGAGCTCCTCTCCTCATCTCCGTCTTTTCTTCCATTTCCACTCTCTCGTCGCATCACGTACTATTATGTAAATTCTTTTATGGCATTATGTAATTCATTATGGCTAAAGCGATTCGCCGTTATTTCGAGTATTTGGGAGAAAACAAAAAACGGTGATACGAAAACGATTATTTTTATTGTACAGTGCCACGTGTTGATCCTCGCGCCTCGCGATCCGAGGGACGCGATTCGAAAGCGAAAAAAAAAGACGAGAAATTGTTCGCGTTACGGACGTAAATTTATTGGCGTGAAAAATACTTTCGTTAGCTTTGGAGGACGATTCGTTATGAACTAAAGAGCTGAAAAGGGGCTCCTGAGGTTGGTCGATACACATCTCCGTCATTTTCTTCCAACTATGATGAAATCGATTTGATTGATTTGTGTTTCACCGTAACCGTAATTCGCAATTACGTCGCTTCTATTCGCGGTCTTATCTCGAGGTGCGTGTCCGCAAGCTCCGAAGAGAGAGTCGTCGATAGGCGATATCGATAAACGTCAAAGGCGTGCGCGATCTCGCAAACTTATTCTTCTTCAGTACAAAAAACGAACCATCCGAGTACACATGGTGCTTTTTTTTCATCCATTTTCTTATTTTCCATCTTTTCTCTTTTTCTCTCTCTCGAAAATATGCATTTCCCATCGATTATTCTCGTATCGTATATTTGATCGATAAACACGTATAGACATAAATATATGTATGTATATATATAAACGTTCGAAGCTTTTCATCAGTTTTTCTTCGGTAAAGATTTCCCTTCGATAAATAGCGACTATATGTGTGTATATAAATATTCAAAAATTTGTCATAGTCGAATTTTTGTTTTCGTTTTTTTTTTTTTTGTCTTTTCGCCATTGCTGAGCGATAAATATAAACGACAAGGCACGCCGGTGTGATAAGACCCTCGAGGCCGAAATTCTTAAATTTTCGAGTTTCCATCAATTCCATCAGTGTTTGACACTGCGGGAGATTTTTCCCGTCTTTTGAGGTTCCGCGGGGAACGTAAATTCTCGATGAAACCTCGTCGGTTCCCTCGTATCTACATTATTATTATGTACAACATGGATGAAGAACGAAACTGAAGAAAAATGACGATCAGACGGGCTGATGTAATTGTGAAATAGAACGAGTGCAAAGTTCGATGTACTCGAAAGCGTCAGCCGGTATCAGCTGCCACGCTCGTCGAGTTTTTTTAACATGCATTCTATTTTTCGTTTCTTACGCGACGATTAATGGAAGCATTTTTTTTTCTTTGAGCAAATTAACGAGTCTCCCATTTTCGAACCTGTCTTTCGCAAATACGCGAAATTCCGTACGAATATGTGTGTGTGTGTGTGTGTGTGGCTGTGTTGGGGGGAATTTTCGTAATCGTAGCCAACGGACTGTGAGTGAGACGACCTCTAAACGGCCTAGAGACGATAAGACGTTCTCGCCTTCCGGTTAATCTCTGCGTTGCGATAAGCCGCGCGGAGAGATCGTTTTCACGAGAAATAAATATAAATTAACGCGTTGAAGAGAAACGGGAAAAAAAATTGCCTTTTTTCGCGTTGTTGCGAAACGTTGGAAAGAGACGAAGAGAAGGGGGGAGAAAAAGAGTAAAGAACCCGAGATGGGTTGAGAATTTCGAAAGGAAAAATGTGCAAAGATTCAACGAATCTTTACGTTGGAGGAACAACGTCGGCCATTTTGTTTTGTTTTTTTGTTTACCTCCAACGCCGCTTCGCGTCTCGGCGTCGCAGAGGTATTCAATCGACACGGACGATCGAGAATTTCAGCGATTACGATTGAATCCTCGTGCTTGCGACGTACGCCGTTCGAAAGAAAAAAAATCTCGCGAAACCCGACAACCATTCGAATCATCTCAATTTTTTACCTCAACCATTTTTGCGCAAGAGTCACGTGTAATGAGGACTCGTGGGATATCTGACAAAGGCGCTTCGGAGACGCTCCGGGAATTCTCCATAAGCGCCGTGATGCATCGGCCAATTA
Source organism: Heteropelma amictum (assembly GCA_959613375.1). Taxonomy (NCBI): domain Eukaryota; kingdom Metazoa; phylum Arthropoda; class Insecta; order Hymenoptera; family Ichneumonidae; genus Heteropelma; species Heteropelma amictum. Next base: position 15,615,786 of record OY390726.1, read on the forward strand.
ACGGGAACCCTCAGGCTAAGCTCGAGTGCGTAATCGTTCCGTCGCGTCACCATCGATCGTTCCTCGTTCAAATTGCAAATACCCTGACAATTGTTGTTGTTATTGACGATAACCGTGTGGGGCGATAATCCGCCGTGTTTACAGCCGAGATTCGGATGCTGCTGCTGCTGCTCCTCGTTGGTGGGTTTTCTCACAGGATTATCCAAGTAAGGCTTGAAGAGAATGGCGTCCCTCTTGTTGCCGGACGGTACCGAGGCTGCTGGCTGCGACTCTCGTCGTTGCGCCGATGGTGTCGCCACCGTCGTGCTGGTAACAGGTTCGATTCGCGTTCCCACGGAATCCATGGACTCCTTTGGCTTGACGAGACACAGGGGTACTTCCTGCGGTGGTTCTTCCCGACAGGAGGCGGCCGCCTCGTCGATGTTCTCGGTGCAAACGCGCTTCGGCGACGGTAGCGCCTCGTAGCAGCAGTTTAGCGTACAAGCTGGTCTCTTTGCGGGCATCGTCGCGTTCGTCATCGAAACGTCGTACGCCTCGTTGCCATTCTCGCACCAGTCTCTCGGCGAGTAGCAGTAGAGGCTGCTCCGCGACTCGGGATACCCGGAGGAGTATCTCCGCTGACTAGTCGCCTCCCCAGGGCACATAATCGTCGTATCGCCGCAGTTGACGTTGTTGTCGAGGCAACACGACAAAGTACAATTCTTCGATGACCCTTCCGGTGATTCGTACAAACCGACGACGTTACCGTAATATCCAAGACCGTGCGGCGACGACGACGACGCCGAGGACGACGCCGACGAGCCAATGTCGCAGCAATAAAGCGGCGACGACGAATTCTCCAGGTCGTTGTCGCTTCTCGTCCCCGGAAGAGACGAGATCGCGCTCGACGACGTCCTGAGGTCAACGGCCAAGGTCGAATCGCCGCTCAACTCCGACATCGGTCCCAGACGCTGTCGCAGGTCTCCTCCCCTCAGCGCTATCTCCCCGCGAAGTTCGCTCTCCTGACCGAGCCATTTTTGCACCTGACGACGGTTGATGCCGAATTTCCTCGCCGTTGCTCTCTGATTTCCCGCGACGGCGATGTCGCTGTGGAAGGCGTTCAAAACGTCGAGCTTGAATCTCAGGGAGAAGGAGCGTCTTCTCGATAAATCCCCGATGGTGTTTGTCGCCGACGTCGACGAGTAATCCAACGGGTCGATCTCGCTGTCCGAACAGCTGCTGCTCGTTGATATCCCCGAGCTCGACGCCGCCCTCGGGCTCGACAGACCGGAATACCTTCCGACGTTCGAGTCTCTCGTTATCGGGCTCGTCGGTCCATCGGAGGAGTCTACCGACGACGAGCCCGTTGGCGTCCTCGCGTCCGATGCTCTCGCGAATTCTCCGTGATACTCCTCATCCTCCTCCTCCTCCCGGGTGATCTCCCTCTTGGTCTCGTCGCTGATGATCCTCGGCGTCATCGTCGTCATTGCCGCTCCACCGACGATACTTTCCTCGTTCTCGAGACCTTCCGCGACTTCTTCCTTCACCATCGTCGTTCTCCGTATTCCCTCCCCGTACTCCTCCTCCTCCTCCCTGATGCCGTCTCCGTATCGACGCTCCTCTCTCTCGCGTTGCCGCTTCTCGGAAAGTCGAGCTTGTGCGTGTGCCGCGTCGACACCAACGTGCACGTGTCCGCTGCTCGCAGTCTCGTTCGGGTGAACGGCGACCAAAGACGCTATGGCCGCCGTATTGGCTACCGCAGCGCCGACGTTCTCCTCGTCTCTCGCCGCGTTTGCACACACATCGAGCGGCGGCGTATCGCGATCCGCTCTTTGCTGCTTCGACGACGGACGATGATAATCCTGCTGCTGATCGTGACGACGCTGCTGAGAGGACATCGTTGCCGCGGACTCGGGCGATCCGGGGGCTTCGCACGGTCCGCGGCGAGGTGACGACGCCAACGAGTCTGGACTGCCGCGTTCCGACTTTATCGCCGTTGCGTGGAGGACGACGCTGCCAGGGGAGACGGCGGAGGAGGAAGCTCTTTCGCTTCCTCGCGAATGTCGCAAAGAAATCTCGTTTCCGGCGGTCTCGTTCGCGTTTTTATCCCGATACAGACTGTACGAAGCGTTCAACAGCTCGATGTCACTCGCGACGACGCTGTTCGCAAAGCCGACGCGCTGGCGGTAATCGCCCAGAGCCTGATAATACCCATCCGGATTCGCCGCCCCGAGGAAGGCACCCTCGTCACCCGGGTAACTCGCACTTGCGTACGAAAATCTCGCTTCCGTCATTCGACGATCCTCGCTCGTCCGCTGACGCTCCACGTAGCTCCGATGGCACTCTGCCGCTCGATGCTGCTGCGGTATTTGACTCTCGTGATCGTAAGGCGAGGGCGCCTGATGATTATGACCTTGACGATTGTATCCGAGATTCTCAATGGACGAAGTTTCCCGCGGAATCCCGTGACGCGTAGTAGGCGTTGCCGATGGTGTGGAAGAATGATTCGGTGCGGCCGCCGTCTGTCGGTGATTCTCGTCGTCGCCGTGCAGTCTAGCGAGGCTGAGGTTCAAGGCCGGCGCTGTTGTCAGCGCTCCGAGCGTCGCCGGAGCTGGTACTGTTCCCGGCGTTCCCGAACACGCGCGACTCGTCGGGTTGCATTTTCCACCGGGATTCTCGTTGGTCGATGACGAGGACGTCGTCGGGAGGGTCGTCCGACCCGTCGTGACAACGGTGGCCGCCGGGGAACCATTGCCGTTTCTTCCTACAGGTATCTCGCAGCATCCGGTGCTCGTAACCGTCGTCGTCGTCGCCGCTGGGCCGTTCTCCGCGCAGCTACTTCGCAAATTCTCCTCGCACTGCAGCCATTTTTGTATCTGTCGCCTGTGTATCCCGTATTTACGCGCCGTTGCGCGCTGATTGCCCCGACAGTCGATGTCGTTCCTGTACGAATCGAGCACCTTGAGCTTGAAGGTCGCGGCGAAGATTCTTCGGCTGCCCATAACGCCGACGCTCTTTCTCTGCGAGGCGCTTTGTTGCCCCGCGTGCTGCTGATTGTGACCGTTTCCCGTCATTTTCGTCGCGTTGACGCCGTGCTCACTCACGACCTCGCCAACACCGTGTGCCATTGGGAATCAAACGCCACCCGGGGGGGGGGGGGTATATACGTTATCGCGGCAAACTTTCACGGTGACCGCTGCCGGGTCGAACGAAATCCGTCGGGGAAACGCGGTGGGACGCGTCGATACAAAAGTCCACCGAAGCGCGCACATAAACACTCTCGGAACAAAAAGATTCTTCGAAAAATAACAACGGCACTTTGGCAAATTCCCGGTAGAGTCTCGCGGCGTAGAGTTTTGTTGTTCTTTCTTCCTCTCCCTCTTCTCGGTTTCCTTCCTTCCACCGATACAAACTACGACGATATGCGTAACAATATCAAAGCACGAAAGGCACTCGGTTTTATCTTCTTGGATAATTTGTCACCGCGCGCGCGCGCGCACCACTTTTAAACGCGTTTTGTCATGTGGTCCTGAGAGACCGGCGGCGGGCACTGTGATCTACGCACCGGGGGTATCTTAACGCGTAACATTGCACGGAGTGTGTGGCCTGGCCGAGCGCGGCTCACCGAGTTCCTTTTAGGTCTCTCGGGTAGATGCCGTAACTAATTTTCATCCCCACCATTCTCTCTCTCTCCTCGGGGCAACTCGACACGGAGAGACGGAGAGTCAGTTGGTCGATTCGCTCTCTCCTCGTTGCTCTTGAGCGGAGAAAAAGGGAGGAAAAAAAACGACCGCGAAGAGAGAAGACGACGCGACGACGACGCGAGTAAACGACTGCACGAATACAACGACACGGCGCGGCGGAATCACCGGGGCGTTGAATGGCGTGCGTGGAAGAGGTGGCGCGAGGAGCGTTCGAGGGGATCGAGTGAGAAGCCACCAGCAACTTTGCCCATACATACGGACAAATACGCGTATACGGATATTAACCGACAGAGCTCTCGGCTTCCCACCGCGAGCTTCTTCCCCCTCCACGCGACTCTGTTCCGAGTACCCCTCTCGCCCTCTCGCGGCGGCCTGACGCTCTTACCAGCAGCGGCGGCAGCACACGCTCCACCGCAGCTCCCTCTTTGCCCCTTGCCTTGTACCCCCCCCTCCCCTCCCTGTTCCATCCTATTCGTTGTCCGTTCTACCAAGCGCCGCTGGTTTCGTCGCAGCAGGGTCTCGAGCGCTCTCTTTCTCTCTTTCTCTCTCTTTCCCTTCCCTGCCACTGTCGTCGTCGTTGTCGAGGACTAGACTCTCTGGTGTATGCCTTCGGTGTCTCTCTCTCTCTCTCTCTCGGGTATTATTATCTCCGTGTGTACGTACTCTTTACTAGGCTTCTCTCACAAACGCAAACTCTCCGCGTTGCTCTCTCGGCCATCAAGCGCGTAGGCCACCAGTCTCATTGTATTCTTCTCCGCGCCACCCAACCTTACGACAAACTCGTACGAAAATAACCGTGTGTAGAGCTAATTCGCCATCTTTTTCTCTCGAGTAACCACCCGCGCGCAGGTCTTCCGTTCGGTCTTGCATCCGAGAGATCACGTCGCCCTTTTATTTAGCCATCCTTCGTCTTTGTTTTTTCCACGTATCGCGCGGGGAGCGCGAGAAATCACGGAGAGTGGCGCCCCCCTCTCTCGCTTTCACACCTCACAGCGCGAGAGAGAGAGAGAGACGCGCGGTGGCGAACCTTCCCAGCTTCGAGTTTGATACTGAAAAAAGCCTCCGCCATCTTGCGGCCTCACTTCCGTTAATGACGCGTACAACGAGTCATGAGAATACCAACGCTCCGCTGGTGTACATACACGCGCGTACGTGAGGACCTCTGTGTTTGTCTCTCTCTGTACGTGTATTCGTGTATTCACTTGCTGGAATGTTCAGGGTAATGCAACCGATCGCGCGCGGGAAACGTCAGCCCGGTCCGATGACGATGACGACGACAAAGCGAGTTACGGACGCAACCCACTCACACACACATATACAGTCATACAGTATGCACGAGTCCCTGAACGGCTCTCGCGCCTCGGGACTAACTCGGCAGCGTTCCGCGCCGGCCGCCGCAACTCGGCGCCATGTTGTCTGCCACGATCGTGTCTGTGACTGCCTCGCAGCCAGAGCGGCGGCGTACGAGCTAGCCAGCGCGGAGCCTCGATTTTTGCTCGCCTGCTCGTCGCATTCTCCGTCTCGCTTTTTCTTCCGTGCTTATCCCCATACCTCTCGTACTCTTTCTTCCATCATCTCCTTCATCCCACGAGACATTTCGGCCCCTTGGAACGCTCGAATCTTCCTCCAGAAGATTCTTCGAGTAGATTCCTCCGCAAAATCAACGTAGATCCACCATTTCCTTTGTTTCCCATCGTTATTTCCGTTTGACGGAGTCGAGATGGACTATAAAGCGGAAGAAATCAAGTAGACGCGCATTTTACATTTATAGTTTACGAATAATGACCGCAGAGGGCGCGCGCGGCTCTCGAGTTCCGCAAAGTCGTCTCGCTGGCCTACGTGAGGTCGAAGAGAGTCGCGAGTCGAAGCTTCACAACGAGGCGTATATCGGGTCAAGAGTCATCGTTGCCGAGGTCTCGCCTCGGTTTGATTCATTTCCGATTAAACTCGCGGAATTATTCACATCGAGAGCTCCCCGTGCGTCCGTAAAACGCGATTTCCGCTCGTCCCCGAACGTGCCAAAATCGCGTTGGCAGTCTGGCAGTCGCGCGACTCGCGTGACTCACGCCGATGCCGCTTGTTTTTTTCTCCCCCTTGTTTTCCAATTCTTCCTTTATCGATATAATTGTCAGAGTTTTGTTTTACGGAACAAGCTCCCCCGGTTGAATCGCAAAGAGAGACGACTCTGAATGAGATTTCATTTGTGCAAAACGAACCTCCCGCCCCACCTCGGTCTCGTACACGGACACACGAGGGCTCCGGCTGTGCAGCAACAGAGAGTTACTCGCATATGCGCCACGGAATGAGATCATGTTGTTTTTGTGGCGTGAGCCGACAGTTAATATGTTTAGCTCCCGCGCGCGGTTGCCAAGTCTTTTCTCTCTCAACTCTTTTTTTCCATTCTCGCATTCTCGCTCCCTCCCCCCTCCCGTCTCCTTCCGTCTCTTTGACGATACGTGTAGGCAGTTAGTTCGAGTCGCGGCACCACCAGCGGGAATGACGCAAGCCTTCTCGGGTACGCACACAGGCTGTGTGTAGTACACGCGCGGTGTACACAAGATACATTCGTAGCTCCGAGCCACACACTCGCGCTGCTAAACGTTCGAGAGAGAGAGAGAGAGAGAGAGAGGCAGAAGGAGATAAATTGGACGCCTGGCGCGATTGCGGAAAGTTCCCCCGAGGGTTCCGTCGCATTTTCACGTGCGTTATTATTCCAGCGGGGAGAACAATTTATAGTCGTGTATGAAAATATTCGGAAATTAGGAGGAAAACCGGGAAAAGAACCTCCCGCTGGCTGCCTGGGATTACAATGGACGGAACGAAGCCCCTAGACCCGATATTCCTTTTCAGGCATTATATCAAGAAAAAGGGGATTCTCCCTTTTTCTTCCTCCTCCTCTTCTTCTTCTTCTTCTTCTTTTTCTGTTCTATTCACGAGGATCGGTTGAACCTGCTGGTACCCGGTACCGGGGTACAACAATGAAATCCAGAAATCCTCGATCTTCACCGTCACTCGGCCTTTTCGGCCACCGTCCTCCTCGCTCTTGTTCTTCTTCTCACAGAGAACAGCAGCGTGAGGAAAACGTTGGCAAACGTCCACAGGAGGCACCTGCTTCTCTCCATAAACCGCGTATATATAAGAGCGTGACGGGCAGTGCGCGCGACGAGGATGCGAGATACCTCGGTCGACTCATCGCGGTGGAATCCTCGGTTGTATCCGCGTCATACGTCCGAGCATCGCTCCGGCTTTTCTCGAGACTTTGCTTTATTATCTCAGCCTGGCGCGTTGTGTACAGCGCGGTGGCGCTTTCGAGCGCGTCGGCCACGTAAAATCTCGTTCCTCCGCTGTTAAAATCCGACGGGGCGTCTTTCGGGGGCATAATCGAGGTAACCGCGAGGTATTTCGGCATTGTCATCTCGGAGTTTTACGCACGACGGTCTCGAGAGTGAGATTGCGAAATGACGGGAATAAAGCTCGTTGGCTCGTTGTTACGCAACGCAAATACCGACAGTCATTTATTTAATGACGATGCGGGGGAAAAATGACTGCGAGCGCGAGTTTACGAGAAAACATTTGAGCTCGCTGAGGCCAAGAGCCCGAGTGAATATACGCGCTGGTCGCGCGTGAGCGTCTCTTCTGTCTTTGGAGATCTCGAAGAAAACGAGTCCACAGAGTCCGCGGAGTACAGTCACGGCTCGGTGTGTGTAAAAGCAAAGCCAGTTCTCTGGCTCGCGCGTGTGTGTGTCACACACGCCAGCAGCGCTGTGGTGCTGCTGCTGGCTCGAGCGAGCGGCAATCTCCGTCGCCACGATGGCTGGCAGCGTCGGATTTGTCCTTGGGGCAGGCGAAGGTAGGCAGGCGCAGCAGCAGCGCCAACCGACGCGGGGAATTGATACGCCTTGGAATATCGAGTCCTAGCGCAACGTTTCCATGCGTTTCACGATCGTCTATCGATAAGTTGGCTTTTTAATTGACAAAAGCCGTATAAACTAGGCTACTTTGCGGTTCTGCGATTGTCAGAGCCAATGCCTCTTTTATTCGTTGGCATTCGCGATGTACACACGGACGCGCGAGGCGTTTGCGCGCGTGTGCGAGCTCGTCGAGTTATTATCGTGTTCGAGGATGACGGAGAGAGGAAAGGCAACGTGGCAACGTTGCGCGCACCCGGACGGTTCCCCTCCTTTGTCCGCCGCGGCCGGTTTTGCCAGACAGGGTGTCGCCAGCTCGGTCGGCCAGGCCGCGCGCACCGTTCGCTCGTTGGGATGCCAAGGGGTCTTGGCGGGTATGAGGGGCGAAAAAATCTCTCTCCATGCGAACCACGACGACCGGAGAGAGACCCCGTCGAGTGAGAATGCCTAGCTAGCTCGGTTGAACGAGGATCGACGATATCTTTGAGAGAGAGAGAGAGAGAGAGAGAGAGAGAGAATGAGAGATAAAGATAACTCGTTGCATTGCTCTCTGGAACGATACACGCCACGGCGAGAGGACTTTGAGCGCTCAGCAGCAGCGGCGATACGCGATAACACTCGAGGAGAAAAAAAATGGATTACGATAGTAACAATAATAACAAGAATAATGAGATAAGGCATAGGCGAGATGGGAAATAATGGCGTACAGAGCTATTTTTGACGATCGAGTCGCGATCTCTCGTCGGAATGACGGAAGAAGCGAGAGGATCCCGCGCGCGCGTATACAAAGAATCGCTTGATGGAATTGTGGAGGAAATAAAAGACGAGGAGAGAGCGAGAAACAGCAGAGAGCGCGTACGTGCCCGTAGGGATCGAGGACCTACATTCGTGAGAGGGTCTCGGACATTTTTCTCAAAAATCTCTCCTTCTCCCTCGTCTCTCGTCCGACGTTTCACGGGCCTTTCCAATCCCGCGATGGAATGCTGCTGCCGCTGCCCCCGAGGGCTTCCACCGACTATCCGGTAGAAAAAAATCATTAAAAAAGAAAAAAGAAAAACACCAGCAGCCTAGCCTCGCGTCGGTGTCTATGAAATCGTCCGTTTCGTGCCTCTCTGGGGAGGCCAATATCTCGCGCTGCTTTTTATTCTCTTCCCTCGTCTCCTTTCTTCCTCCGCGTATGCATGTGTCGTGTCTCTTGCTTTTTTTTTTCTCGCCCCCGCTATTCAACTTGCGGGCCCCGAGAGCTGGTTTTCCCCTCTTTGGAGGAACCCCTGCGCTCGGTTGGCGCCCCAAATGGTCGCGTAACCGGAGACGCTCCTCTCCTCTCTCATCTCGCGCTGATGCTCTTTGCTCTTCGTCTTTGGAGCCGTGTTTCGAGCTTCCTCCTTGTCCCTGTGCCTCTTTTCTTCTCTCTCTCTCTCTCTCTCTCTCGCCGATCGTTCGTTCCATCTTCTCGTCTCGCCTCGTGTCGCCCGATCGAACCAGACTTCACGGCGCCCAAATGATCTACCGCGCTGCCTGCCTCGAATCCCCGTGCGCATGCTCCTTCTCCCTCGCTCTTGCGGTTGAGATCCAATGATTTTCTTCATGTCCTACGCGCTCTTTATTTCATTCCTGCCTTTTCGAGGAACGCTTCTCGGTCTACGTTCTCGCCTCTCTGCTGCTCCCTTCTTGGAGATCCCCGTATATAAACGCATTCGCCCATGTGGTCTGTGCGAAAGGGCGGATCGCGTATTGCCACTCAAAGTCGCATACAAACAGGGCAATTGTAAATAAAATATTGACACGAGTAATCAAATTTTGAATCCCCTTTTCCCCATTTCGAGAAACAATTACTGGGAGCCCAAGACCACCGGAACCATCTAAGGGAATATCGAACAAAGGTCTTTTGTCCTCTGCGAAGGCATCTTGTTTTTTCGTTGCTTTTTCGAAAATGAATCCATGTAAATTTCATTTTTTGAAAAAAGAGTCGAAAGCACCGTTTTTGGTCATCCTCAATGGGGGGAACGGTAAATACAACTCGAGGAAAAAAAAAAAATGACAAAATATACTGGACGTCGTGAAAAATATTTTGGATTAAAGTTTCGTGAAATCAGGGGCCCTCTCGAGGTGCGTCAAGAATGCTGGATCTCTCTCTGATATTTCGTTTCCATATACACGCATATACACCTCTCTTTTTTTTTCTCGTTCTATTCGGCTTTTCTCTTTGAAGCAGCGCGAGGCCAATACACACGAGATGACGAGTTTTTTGGCAAGAGATAATTTTATTTCTGTTCTGGATGAAGGCCAACGTGCTCGACCAGTTTTTTTCGCCCCTCTCCTCCGCCTCTTTCTTTTTTTCAAATCATGCCTGGGCCTCTCGGAGCTATCGCGACGAGCACTCTTTTTTTTTCAACCTTTTTTTTCCACCCGACGAGAACTGATAAATCTATCGATTCGTTTGAATTGCCAAGCGGGACGTTTCATATTTTTGAATAATGGATTATCGATAAAAGCGTCGCCCGTTTTTTTCCTCCTCGACGACGGAGAAACAGACGGAGAGAATATATTTCCTTGGTGCTCGATCGCGCATGCACGACTTTCACGCGCGAATCCCGCGGTGGAACGATTCGTATTCATTTATAGAAGACATTGAGACGGGGAGCCAAGAAACGCGAGCGCGTCACGCTCGCCGTACCAACATCGAAACAGTCGGGGGGACGCGAGTTGCGCTGTTGGTACCGCCGCGGGTTGACTCTAACCTCGAAAGAACCTACGGAGAGAGAGAGAGAGAGGCGGAGGCGCCCTCTGTATTGTATATCGTACATTACAACTCTGTAATGTTGACGCGCGAATCCCGCGGTGGAACAATTCGTATTCATTTATAGAAGACATTGAGAAGGGGAGCCAAGAAACGCGAGCGCGTCCCGCTCGTCTTACCAACATCGAAACAGTCGGGGGGACGCGAGTGTTTTTCCGTTGCGCTGTTGGTACCGCCGCGGATTGACTCTAACCTAGAAAGAACCTACGGAGAGAGAGAGAGAGAGAGAGAGAGGCGGAGGCGCCCTCTGTATTGTATATCGTACATTACAACTCTGTAATGTTGACGCGCGAATCCCGCGGTGGAACGATTCGTATTCATTTATAGAAGACATTGAGACGGGGAGCCAAGAAACGCGAGCGCGTCACGCTCGTCGTACCAACATCGAAACAGTCGGGGGGACGCGAGTTGCGCTGTTGGTACCGCCGCGGGTTGACTCTAACCTCGAAAGAACCTACGTATATCGTACATTACAACTCTGTAATGTTGATGCGCGAATCCCGCGGTGGAACAATTCGTATTCATTTATAGAAGATATTGAGAAGGGGAGCCAAGAAACGCAAGCGCGTCCCGCTCGTCTTACCAACATCGAAACAGTCGAGGGAACCCGAGTTGCGCTGTTGGTACCGCCGCGGGTTGACTCTAACCTCGAAAGCACCTACGGAGGGAGAGAGAGGCGGAGGCGCCCTCTGTCTTGTATATCGTACATTACATTACAGAGTTGAGAAAGGTGAAGGCACGTGTGCCACGCGATCCAACGCGCATGAGAACACGTTGGATCGTTGATGGAAAAAAGGGTGCGGGTGGGAGGAGGGGAAGACACTCTTTCAGCGTCGACGCTGAAAGAGGAAGAGAGAAAGAGTCGCGATGATGAAACGAGGGAGCAGCGAGGGTGGTCGCGTTGCCGATCTTCTCACACCTTCGTCACATTCAGGTAGAATTCCAGCGAGGAACACTCGCGTCCCGATCGCGTGAAACTGGACGAAGGAACGATGAAAAAATAAAAAATAAAAGACGAACATGGAGAGGGAAACGAACGAATATCTCAGATCCCCCGACTGATTATTAAATCCCGCTAGGCATTTCGTACTGTACCGTGGAACTTTGACCGAGCGTTTGAGCTTCCTTTTTTTGCACACTTTAATGAAGATGTATTTTTTCTACCGAATTTATGATTATTTTTTCATTTACTCTGCGACTTTACGAGAGAATAATGCAAATAAACGAGCCTCTCGCGATTCTTCGTTGTTTCGGCCTTTGCGCCTGGCTCGGATTCTCCGGGATTTGCGGGCCGGGCGATTCGGAAAACCCACTCGTCATACTCGCCCACGCACTTGCGCGCGCGCGTACACCGTACCAGAAATATCCTTGGGGTACACGAGGGCGTTCGTTCAAGACGGCGCCTACTCCACGTTATACTCTCTCTCTTAATGGTTATCTACTCTCGATGTTCATGTACCCGAACGATATACTCGGTTATGCGCATTCAATTATATTCATGAAATTCTCGAGCATCCCACGAAAATCGTCCCATTTTTCGTTGTACCATTTTCAACTCGCAATCCAGCTCGCAAAAGACCCCATTTATGGGACAAATGGCGAAAAAAAAAAACAAATCGAGTGGTACTTCATCGAGGGAGCTTAACGTAGTTCTATCGTTTCATTCGAATCAAAAAATTGTTTTTCGGTTTTTCTCACATACAAAATGGTTTGCTGGCTCAAGTTAAATAAGAAAAGTTGTTGCAAATCGACTAAAGAACAGCATACGTCAAATTCAAGGTCATCCAAGGTAATATGTGCTTGCTGTATAATTACAAAAATTGCAAAAATGTTTTTCTCAAGATTTTTTTGAAAAACCGTTGAAAGCTTCTTGGATGTTGCACAAAAACGTACGCAAAGTTTTAGAAGGCTTCACCACGTTGGAGCCAAGATATTTATCGATGAAAATGCAACTTTTAACACGCGATCTTACGAGAGACTACCGAAAATGGTGATTTTCACCAATAAATATCTCAACTTCCACGTGGTAAAACCTTCCAAAATTTATTACACACGTACATATGACATCAAAGAATATGTATCCAAATTTTCAACAAAATCTTAAGAAAACGATAAAACGATAGAACTACCTTAAGGTAGTTCTATCGTTAGATTCAAATCGAGAAATTGTTTTGCAGTTTTTCTCACATACAAAATGGTTCGCGGGCTCCAGTTAAATAAGAAAAGTTGTTGCAAATCGACTAAAGAACAGCATACTCCAAATTCACGGTCATCCCAGGTGATATGTGCTTGCTGTATAATTACAAAAATTGCGAAAAAAATTTTCTCAAGATTTTTTTGGAAAACTCAAGAAATCTTCTTTGATGTTGCATAAAAATGTATGCAAAGTTTGAGAAGGCTTCACCACGTAGAAGCCAAGATATTCATTGATGAAAATGCAACTTTTAACACGCGATCTTACGAGAGACTACCGAAAATTGTGATTTTCACCAATAAATATCTCAACTTCCACGTGGTAAAACCTTCCAAAATTTATTACACACGTACATATGACATCAAAGAATATGTATCCAAATTTTCAACAAAATCTTAAGAAAACGATAAAACGATAGAACTACCTTAATTCTTCATTTGCACCAGGGGATTCAACGTGTTGGTCGATTAACGTCACAGACACGATTCCGCATGGGGATATTTGCGAGTTTATTCTCGAGCCACGCTCGGCTTTCTCGATATCACAACAGCCTTGTGCCTACGCTGCGTATTGGCATTATTATTCAAATACTTTGACCGCAGTAGACCGAGCGTCGCTCCGCTGCGAAACGCCCACGTCTCGGCGTCAATCGCAGCGCGGCTCGCGGCGTACAGAGAGTAAAAGTCTAAACAATAATCGCAAAGATTGAAAAAGTATCGACCAACGAACGGGAGCCCTCAAAGGGCTTTTTTCACCTCGACGACGTCGGGTTTTGGTCGGTGCTCCAAAATTGTTGATTTTTCGACAATTTTGAATTATTCTCGTCGAATCAAGCAGTTTGGAGTATTTCGCGTTTGGAGGCTTTCGTATACATTCGTGACAAAAGACTGACCAAAAAAAAACGTACCTTTATCTTATCGTCGACGAAGGCGTATCGAGACTCTCGCATCTCTCTCCCTCTCTCTCTCTTACTGTGCCATGTGCTTGCAACGAGCTTCGACTCTGCACTCTGGTGGAACCCGCGACGGCTAGAAAAAAGCCAAAGTCCACCATGCGAGTCTTCATCCCCGCGTCCACTCGCCGACGAATATTTCTCATGTACGTTTGCCCATCGCCGATACGTTTGATTCCCTCGATGGTCGTTGCCCGGGCAACGAAAAAACACGACGAAAATAAAGGTAAAAAACGTACCAACGCGCCCGCGATGTTTACGCGTCAACCCTCTCGGTCGTTGTTCGTTTTCTCCCTCAACGGGGGAGAAAATGATCGATTCCGACTTTCGTCTCGCCCGCGAGGTGGCGCGCTTACCGGCCGCGAGAGAAACGATAAACCGCCTGGCCTCTGACGTACCGAGAGGGCGTGGAAATTCGAACAAAGCGAACAAAGACTCGCGGTAAAGACTGAAGAGTATTTTTGAAGAAAAAATTGCATCCCCTTGTTTCGAAGGGATGCAATTTTTCCCTTTGCTCCAAAGGGATGCAAAGATGCAGCGCAAAAATCGAAACAGCTCGTTCGGTACATTGGGCTCTTCGAAAATCAGGCGAGCACCGAAGAGAGCTGATCGATCAGTCACGCGCTCGCGAGCAGCCTCCGGCTTGAGCTTGTCACTCGCGAGTTCTCTCTCGTTATTGGCACGCATGTAGGGCACGACTGTATCGCCCGCGGTGGCAAAACATGTCAGATACAGTTCGAGAGAGGAAAGAGAAAAGTAGCTGACAAAGGAGCGAGAGAGAGAGGCATTTTACGCAATCAAATGCAAATATGCGGGAATGTTTTTTTTTTCTCAAATTCTAAATTTTAATTATAATTTTTACGACGAATTCTTCGCACTCAATTTAGAAAAAGAGACTCAATTTAGAGACATTTTACGCAATCAAATGCAAATATGCGGGAATGTTTTTTTTTTCTCAAATTCTAAATTTTAATTATAATTTTTACGACGAATTCTTCGCACTCAATTTAGAAAAAGAGACTCAATTTAGAGACATTTTACGCAATCAAATGCAAATATGCGGGAATGTTTTTTTTTTTTCAAATTCTAAATTTTAATTATAATTTTTACGACGAATTCTTCGCACTCAATTTAGAAAAAGAGACTCAATTTAGAGACATTTTACGCAATCAATTGCAAATATGCGGGAATGTTTTTTTTTTCTCAAATTCTAAATTTTAATTATAATTTTTACGACGAATTCTTCGCACTCAATTTAGAAAAAGAGACTCAATTTAGAGACATTTTACGCAATCAATTGCAAATATGCGGGAATGTTTTTTTTTCTCAAATTCTAAATTTTAATTATAATTTTTACGACGAATTCTTCGCACTCAATTTAGAAAAAGAGACTCAATTTAGAGACATTTTACGCAATCAAATGCAAATATGCGGGAATGTTTTTTTTTCTCAAATTCTAAATTTTAATTATAATTTTTACGACGAATTCTTCGCACTCAATTTAGAAAAAGAGACTCAATTTAGAGACATTTTACGCAATCAAATGCAAATATGCGGGAATGTTTTTTTTTCTCAAATTCTAAATTTTAATTATAATTTTTACGACGAATTCTTCGCACTCAATTTAGAAAAAGAGACTCAATTTAGAGACATTTTACGCAATCAATTGCAAATATGCGGGAATGTTTTTTTTTCTCAAATTCTAAATTTTAATTATAATTTTTACGACGAATTCTTCGCACTCAATTTAGAAAAAGAGACTCAATTTAGAGACATTTTACGCAATCAAATGCAAATATGCGGGAATGTTTTTTTTTCTCAAATTCTAAATTTTAATTATAATTTTTACGACGAATTCTTCGCACTCAATTTAGAAAAAGAGACTCAATTTAGAGACATTTTACGCAATCAAATGCAAATATGCGGGAATGTTTTTTTTTCCTCAAATTCTAAATGTTAATTAAAATTTTCACGACGAATTCTTCGCACTCAATTTAGAAAAATTCGATTCGATTGGACTTCTTTTTTGTTTTACCGTTTCACGAGTGCAAAAGTCCCTCGAGATTCGTCCGTCATTCATCGGAGAGTGCAAAGGAGACGAACGCGTCGTGTGCGACGAGCGCGCGATGGCAATTTTGCATGTAAATGCCGAGTGCGAGACAGGAAAAAGCAGTTTCATTCGTACGTGTATATCGAGCGAAACTATCGAGTTTGCGTAAGCGCGGTCACGTGCGCGACGACGTTTACGCTCTTGATCGCGTCCGTGTCATCAATCGAAACCCCCCGAGCCGCCTCTTTCCGTTCTCGTATCGCCATGATTTTTCGTTATCATCATTATTATTCCAACAACCCGTACATTCGTCCGTTTCAACGACTCGTCCGTATCCACTTTGCATCTCGCGTCCGGATGGGGTCAAACGATGACGAGATCGAGCCCGCGTCAACGAATGGCACGAGCTCGGCTTCGCCGCAATTTGCCGGTATCACGGCAGAAATTGCTCAATTATGCGCGAGCGAGAGGCGAGCGGACCGCCGGAGCTTTTTTATTTATCGATTTCGCGACTTTTTTCTTTTTTTTTTTTTTTGCCAATTTCATCTCGGCCTGCGCTTCTTCGAAGCAACTTTGTCGCGAGCTGGACGGCGGTGACTTCCGGTTGGACGATGAAATGACAACTCGGCGTTGATTAAAAATCGATGATCATTTAATTAATCGAAACATTAGATACATACACATGACATAAATTATAGTACTGATGTGATATGATATTGGGATGAGAGTGTGTGTGTGTGTGTGTGTGTTACTCTCTCGTCCTCGTATTCGCGACGACGAGAAACGGCTCCTCCTCGTTTACGACCAATTTTCATTTTTCCCTCTCTCGTTTTGTCCTCGCGTCTCTCATATATTTACACGCCCGTTATTATTTCGGTCGATGCGACTTTTTCTCTTCTCGTCGTCCGATGCACCGATTCAATTCATTCTTTTTTCCGCTTTACCCCTTTCCGATTCCCAACGAGTTTCGTTCAATTTTTTTTTTTTTGCCTCCACGTCGAATTCGCTCGATCGTTCTCCCACGTTCTCCCGTCAGAATACCGATCGTTATGGCTGCAAATTATCGAAATGCCGCAGTGTCAGTGAACAAACGTCTACGTTGGTTCGTTGCACTTTGTATCATTGAAAAATACGAGAAACGTTCGTTTTTCGTCGTCGAGCGTCAACTTGTCTGTATAATTCGCCGATTCTTGCTGATTATTTCAATTCTCCCCTCGCGTTTCCATCACCCTCTCGTCGAGCAAAACGACCCGAGCTATTTTCTTTTTTTTTTTTTGCACGCGATATGAATAACGTATTCGTGTATCGTCATGACGCTCTCCCTCCCTCCCGACCCTCCCCGATATGATAATAAGTATCTTAAATGCCATCGTTCGAGTAGCTTAATTGTCGCTTACGATTTATGTATGTTTTATCTCTATAGTCTAGTTGATTTCTTAAAGTCTACGAGAGAAGGTGTCGGGATAGTGTTACGGAGAGGGGCCAAGGAGGAGTGAGGAGGAGGAGGGGAGGGAGAGGACATAGCTCTTAACCATTAGAGACGTTAGTCAAGCGTGAACCTTTAAATACCGCTAGTCATGATGTCGGTTACAAGTTACTATTTGCACCGCGAACGAGTCTGTATTTTTTTTTTTTTTTTTTTCAATAAAAAAATCGTAAATTCACCGATAATCGTCGTGTCTCTCGTTTTTTTTTTTAATCCAACCTGGAAACGAGATTATCGCGAACGATTTGAGAATTCTGCTCGAAAATTCGTCACCGAGCGGGCGAAGAATCGAGAATTTGTTCGACTTTTTTTTTTGTTTTTTCTTTTCGATAAAAATTAATTATCCTCGGTGCAACCGCGCTCGTGTCCTTGCAACCCCATCACAATGTAGTCGGTCTCGCGGAAACGAATGATATTATTGAAAAAAAAATAATAATTGGAGAGAGAGGAAGAGAGAGAGAGATAATGGGAGCGATAAGTTCCCGGATGGGTCATCCGATGCGAGAGAATACTCGTCCGGAGAATGTCCCGGAACATCCGCCGGAAATGTTCTCGTTTTTTTTTTCGTCCTTCTCGTCGCGCTACGCGGCAAGCTCGTCCTTTGACCTTGAAAACTCTGCGGCTCTGCGATCGATTAGGCCATCATCTTGCGCGGTGTCAGCCATTTTTTCATACAGTAACAGAATATGGTGGAGACGTAGATGAGGACCAAGAGGGCGCAAGTCACGCCCAGGGTCAAAACGGAAGTCTTCGTCGGACAGGGCTCGATTATTGTCACCGTTTTGTCTGTAAAATCGCGCCATAATTATTTTCACGATTCCATCGACTCGAGAATCCATCGTCGAATCTCGTCGAAACTCACCGGCTTCGTTGAAATCTATGCTCGCGTCGCTCTTGAGGAATTCCGATTGTTTCTCATCGCCGAAATCGAGAACGAGAATCTCCTGCGACAGCGTCATGTCCTCGGACTTTTCCTCCGTCGAATTGGCGACGCTTCTTCGACGTCTTTTGCCCCACGACTCGACGGAATCTCGACCCCATTCGCACACAGCCTGCGATCATTTAATTTCGTTTCGTAATTCGTCCAGCTTGGAAAAAAATGTATTTATACGAATGTTCTTTTTTTCTTCTTTTTTTCATGGTCGATCGTACCGGCTCGCAGGGTCCGAGGCAATACTTGACGTTGCACTGGAATATCACGCCGTAAGACTCGGTGAACCTGAAGGCCTCGTAGACCGATTGGAGCGCGTTGTTTTCAGTCGCGAAGCTCGGGAAAATCGACGGATCCACCGGACAGCTGTTTCGAACAATTATTCATTACTCGGACGTTTTGGATTCGACGAAAAATTGGGAAAGATCGTGTCGATCGACCGGGTAATTATTTCTACCGACCCTTCGTCGTCGATTATTTGGAAAGTGCTCTTCGAGTCTTTCGCCATCGCCACGCAGCTTCTCGCGAAAATTCCATAAGGAGCTGCGGATAATGATAAAACGATATTTTCATTATATTCTTCCTCGTTCCTCCAGGTTTTTTTATGATTCACCATCGGACATTTTCGATGCACTCAAACTTACTGTCTTCCGGAATTTCGATTCTGAAAGTGAGCTTGTCGCCGATTCGCACCGTCTCGACCTCGCGCGCGCGATTGTCGAGTATGCGAATTCTCGGTGGTGGAGCCTCCGGCGCGCTCGTGATGCTGATCATCTCCGGATCCCTGATGGGCATCATGCCGAACGTTATGTTCTTCGAAGACATGTCGTACGTGCATTTGATTTTGTAAATCTTGTCGGCCTTCGTCATGACGACCGAGTGATGCTGAAGGACGACCGTGTTGGTATAAACTCCAGTCTGAAAACCATCGCGCTGAAGGGTCAACGGTGACGGCTTTAAGGGGATCGTCCGACGGTCGACGGAAAGTCACTTTGCTTTTTGGTTTTTCGACGATTCGAACCAGCATCGAGTCGATTCGTTCGTCCACATACTCACCACGCTCTGAGTGTTGCAATCCTGGCCGGACATGGTCAGGTCGAGTCTGAAGAGGTCGCTGTTGACGACGTCGATGTTGCACGTCTCCGATCTTCCGAGGGCGTAAATACGACCGTTGAACGCTTGATTCGTTTTTATCTGGACGGCTATTCGCGTATCCTTGCAGTCTACCATGACTGTGGACGGGGAAAAAGTTTCGTCATTTTCGAGTTGAGAAAAAATATCAGGAAGCAGGCACATTTTCGGTGATCCTCGTCCCTCACTCACCGTCGTAACACGTTCCGGTCTTGTCGCAATTAACGCTGTCCCTCGTGAAATTGTTGAGCGTAGGGTCGTGAACCGGCGGTTCGATGACGACCGGAAGTTGCGAGGATTCTGAAATTCAAGGTTCATTGTTTGGGTTGTGTTTGGGTTCGTATCATCCTGATTCTTTTCGCCTGATTGACGCAACTCGCAGACTGATCTTGGCGACTCTTACTTTCGCAGAAATTTTCGAAATACGTTCCGACCCTCTCGCCGTTGTCGATGAGCGGCCTCTCGGCATTCAGATAAGTCGATGGACCATCGGGCAACGTCCAGTGATCGACGTGGAACAAATGGCAGTTGTAAGCGGTACCCAATGGCGAGCCGCGATACAAGAAGGACCTGCACAGAAATTCGTTCTCCAATTCGCACGCGATCTTGCAGGCAGCCTCCGTTTGGACCTGAAGCTCCTTGTCGGGATAGTAGTGGAGTCCGGCGTATTGAGCGATTTTTTCATCGGCAACGCCGATTCGCGGGTTGATGAAGTTTTTCTGTGATTTGCAGGCGTCTTTGCCTGATTAAAGGGGGGAAACAAAAGAAAACGTTCTTAAAAATCTATGGAAAATGATGATCGATCGATCGTAATACGATTTTTTGTGTTCAACAGGTCCGAGTGTCGGGGACGAATCGGCGATACCTTTGAGACAGAGATTTTCGAAATAATCGACTCCCTGCGCGTCGACCAATTGAACGTACTGGTCGGTGGTTCGTCGATCGGAATCGCACAGATGGCACTGCATGAGGTCGTAATTGTATCTGACCGAGCGACAGGTGAAACGACGCTCGTTCAGACAAGCAGCGAGACATGCCTCTTTCGAGGAGGTGTAAACGAGTGCGTTGTCCAATCCCCGTATCATCTTGTTCGGCATCCTCTCGAAGGTCCAAGGACGCAGACAAACATTCTCTGTTGACGGTAACAAAACGGTCGATCAGTACCGCAGCGATGGACGACGGTTGTGACAATTTCTGACAGACGTAATGATTGGGAAAGTACGTTCATTTTTTCATCATTGATTGCGATCATTATTGATTTTTCTTCCTGCGGAGAGCACGATTTTGAGTTTTCGATGAAATACCGGTGTGTTTCGTAATCAGCGGGAAAAAATACATCGATATAGACTGTTTGATCGAATTTTGAAGATCGACAATTTTTCGCCTTTTTTTGCCGAATTGAGTTGATTCACTAAAATGTTTGCCATTTTTTTCCCCTTTGAGATAGACACCCCAACTTGTGCTTGATCTCTTCGCAATTGTCGAGGCTTCAAAATGCCGTTTGGTTCATGTAGTTATCTTCATTTTTCGATTTTTGGCAGATTTTTAAAGCTGGACCATCGATTTTCGCCAATTTTCCCATACATACCCCTTTGCGTTTTTTTCGCCGATTTTCAACATCGATTTTGAGGGTGAAGCAATTCAGCTATCGACATTTAACTTTCACCATTGTCCAAGTCTACTCGAGGGCTATCCAAAACACTCCCAAAAAGTCTATCTAGCTCGATCAGGACGGAAGTTACGAGCGTTTGAAATTTCGACTTTTCGACGATTCTGGAAAAGCGGCGAAAAATGACGAAAAAATTTTTTTTCCAAATTTTCAATCTTTCAGGAGCTTTTCCGATCGGAAATTTCCCGCCGATTACGAAACCAACCGACTTTTTCCCGCAAACTCGAAATTTCGATAGTTAATTCAAGAATGATAAATTTTGACATTCTTCCGACGTGATTACAACAATACAAACAGAACAGAACAGAACAAACGCGATTTAAGGTCGTCGTGACAAAGACAAATGTTTTCTCGAAACGAAAAATGGCTCGTTTGCATGTGACGCCCACATGGGGAATTCGTCGTGGCGGCTTTGGGCGTGTGCGCCTGAAAGACGATTTGGTCACACGATACGTGTCGTTTCGTTCGTTTTTTTCCCCCATCTCTCCTCTCGACTCTATTGGCAAAGATCCACGACGCAAAGAGACTCGAGCGTGGCGCTCGTCGTCATACAGGCGCACCTGCGCGTTCTATTTTTCCTTTTCTTTTTCCGAATGCTCTCAAAGACGAACCGGATCCGCGAATATTCGATAACGGTACGAGGGAGAGCGAGAGAGAGAAGAATAAAACAGTGGCGCTTCTTGGCTCGGCGTGCCAACGAACCGTCCAAAATTTCACGGCTTTTCGACAAATACACGTATAAACGCGATCCCGATCTCGATTGTTTCAAACTCGTAAATTCCATGAAAAACATGATAAAATTTTGACGAAGGAAGCGAAAAAACACTCCGAGAAGGCTCGAAAACTTTTTTTCTCCTCGCAAATGTAAACGATCTTTGAGATCTCGCAGACGCTCCGTTGGCACGAAAGCGTACCTACATTATTCATCCCTCGAGTGCTTTGACAGGGCGCACATAATACCGAAGCGAGACGCGAGCTTGGGGCGGGGGGGGGGAGTGAGAGGGTACGTACGCTGGCGGACGTACAGACTCTGTGGAGGACAAAATTTGAGCAATTTCTTTATAGGAAAATATGGCAATCGATTCAATCGAAATAATCGACGATTGGATGGATTATTTTGGGACTCGAGTCCCTGCCCGCTCGTCCGCCATTATTGCGTAGACACTTGTGTACGTATGCGTAGGACGGGATAGAGTGTATCGTACACAAAAGCGCGCGAGGTGTCCCGAGGAGTAAAGAACAAGAAGATCGCACCAGCAAGTCCTGTCAAAACCAATATTAGGGCTTTTCTTTGAGACCCCTCGACCTTTTCGACACCTATGTGCCAGGCTGGAGCGTTCCTCCTTCAGACTCCGTCTCCGTCCTTGTATTTTTTCTCTCCGCTCTTGTACTCTTTTTCCGCATGGCAAACACGACGTCCTAAAATGCTCTCTCTCTCTCTCTCTCTGTCTTTTTTTTTCTTTTCCATGGCTAGTACCTGTTTACCCCCAATTGTACCGTACTTAACGCCTTTATATTATTTTCCTCAAGTTCCCTGCATGCTCCGACGCCGCTTTCCCTTTTCTACCATCCCTTAATCGCTCTCTCTCTCTCGTTTCTGGCACTTTAATTTACCAAACGTCCTGTACCAGCCATGAGAGAGAGTGAGAGGCAGAGAGAGAGAGAGAGAGAAAGGGGGGAAGGTGTCGATTGTTCTTTCAGCTTTGGTACCGCAACGTACAAATTTTCACGCTGAGCAAAGTTTTATACGGGGTCGCATTGTGGAATTATCTTCGCAGGGTGAAAAACGAGCACCAGCAGCAGTTTAAAGTTTCTATACAAAGCGTATTTTCTCTCTCTCTCTGTGTACCGCGTTGCTCATCTCTCGAGGAGATTTTACCTCCGCCTAGTGTCCATTCATTCATCGGGTCCGTGGATGAGCCGTCGGATGTAATTTTTGCCCATTTTATTGACGATACCCTCAAAGAGCACGGGTTCTTTCGATTTTTCCCATTTTCCCCCCTACTCGAAAATTGAAAACGAAAAAAAACTCTACGCGAGGAAAAATTATCAAAGCAGTTTCATCTCCGACGATGTCGCCGGTGGAAATTTGGACATTTCGAGGCGAAAAAAATGATGCTCAAAATTGCCACGTCCGAGCCCGAGGCGTTTCGGTCGATTCCGCGTGGAATTCCTCGTACAAATGGTCATTTGGGTCCGTTTTCAGGGAATAACGAGAGCCCGTACCTGCAGCTGTTGAATGTGCCAAAATCGCTTATTTCGAGACTCGCTCCATTCTCGCTTTCTCCCACACCCATCGTTTATACGCTTCTCTTCGATTGCCATCGCCTTTTAATACACACACACATATATACACAACCCAAACACAGGCGTGTATATTTAGCTCACGCGCCAGGTATTCGGAACCGAAGCCTCACCCTCGAACGATTTTGAGAAACTGAGTAGAGACATTTTTGTTTTACTGCAGGTGTGAAAATCCAGGATTTATACTTGTCCCCCCCTCACCTTTTTTCTCTCCAACGACCGTCGTTGACGGATTGGAAATTTCGCACGAATCTTTGAGCAAAGGCTTACGAAACACCTTTGTTTGCGTGTTTTTCTTTCTCTTCGTTTCTTCTCCAGTTGTTTTTTCTCTCTTTTTCGGCTATCCGTGCAACCGACGAACGAATACAAATACCAAAGTCTCCGCAAACGAGAATTCCTTCGGCTCGATGTGCTCGTTGTGAAATCCGTTGTTCAAAGCGGTGCTTTGTTTCACTTTGCGCGAGACGAAACATCGCCTTGCGACTCTTTCCCAAAAATACCCTGAATTTGCGTGAAAAAAACAAAAATTCCCTCTTTCTTCGCAATTCTTGCGTTTTTGTTGCATGCTCGTATCCGATTAGCTCGAATACAACGAAAAACAAACGAACTTTCGAGACGTTTACCCTCGAGAGCCAGGAATCAGTGTGTTAAAAAAATGTTTTTTCAAATACGTTAAATTCGCTTTTTCCTCGATACAGTTACCGACCGAGCAGCGTTACTTCGTGCACTCTTACCGGCTCGATGTGCTCGTTGTGAAATTCGTTGTTCAAAGCGGTGCTTTGTTTCACTTTGCGCGAGACGAAACATCGCCTTGCGACTCTTTCCCAAAAATACCCTGAATTTGCGTGAAAAAAAAAAATTTCCCTCTTTCTTCGCAATTTTTGCGTTTTTGTTGCATGCTCGTATCCGATTAGCTCGAATACAACGAAAAACAAACGAACTTTCGAGACGTTTCCCCTCGAGAGCCAGGAATCAGTGTGTTAAAAAAATGTTTTTTCAAATACGTTAAACTCGCTTTTTCCTCGATACAGTTACCGACCGAGCAGCGTTACTTCGTGCACTCTTACCGGCTCGATGTGCTCGTTGTGAAATTCCTTGTTCAAAGCGGTGCTTTGTTTCACTTTGCGCGAGACGAAACATCGCCTTGCGACCCTTTCCCAAAAATACCCTGAATTTGCGTGAAAAAAACAAAAATTCCCTCTTTCTTCGCAATTTTTGCGTTTTTGTTGCATGCTCGTATCCAATTAGCTCGAATACAACGAAAAACAAACGAACTTTCGAGACGTTTCCCCTCGAGAGCCAGGAATCAGTGTGTTAAAAAAATGTTTTTTCAAATACGTTAAATTCGCTTTTTCCTCGATACAGTTACCGACCGAGCAGCGTTACTTCGTGCACTCTTACCGGCTCGATGTGCTCGTTGTGAAATTCCTTGTTCAAAGCGGTGCTTTGTTTCACTTTGCGCGAGACGAAACATCGCCTTGCGACTCTTTCCCAAAAATACCCTGAATTTGCGTGAAAAAAAAAAATTTCCCTCTTTCTTCGCAATTTTTGCGTTTTTGTTGCATGCTCGTATCCGATTAGCTCGAATACAACGAAAAACAAACGAACTTTCGAGACGTTTCCCCTCGAGAGCCAGGAATCAGTGTGTTAAAAAAATGTTTTTTCAAATACGTTAAATTCGCTTTTTCCTCGATACAGTTACCGACCGAGCAGCGTTACTTCGTGCACTCTTACCGGAGCGGATCTGCAGTTTCGTCATGTAATACGTGTTTGCTGCCCTCTGCGGTTGAACGTTGGGATTATTGGCGGTCGTCTCGTTCTGCAGCTGGCAGAGCGTATCCTGCATCGGTGCTAGAGGATTCGGCACGAAGGAGAATACCGCAGCCTGGCACTGGGACTCCTCGCGACACCAGCCCTGGCACTCGTAGAGCGACAGATTTCTCACGCTGTAGTAAGTCGTGCCGCGGTAGTCAAAGTCCGTAAGCTTCTCGAAGGCGGTTCGCGCTGTCGGTAAAACAGATCGTCAATGACACATCTGCCTCCTCGGAATCGCACAGGAAAATCGTCACATCGATAATTTTGTCACAGCGGTATACTCACAGAGTCCCGCGACGATTCCAGTCGCGATAGCGAGAATCACGACGAGCCCCGTGGCTGCGTGGCCGATCGCGTACGACGATCTCATCTGCAACAAAAAAAAAGAGATAATAACAACGATGAAAAAGAGAAAAATCGCGACGATCGAAACGGAGGAGTAGATAAACAAACAGGCGAGGGCAGTTTCGCGGGCTTTTCACTTTTCGTCCTCATAAAACGCGTATTACGCGGAATCGAGAGACATAAAAGTATCTCGCAGAGCCTTTTCGTAAACTACTTTTCAGACAATTTGTGTGGATAATCGCGAGGCGCGCGCGATCCGATCATTCTCAACCGTGAATTTTCTCACGAAACTGAAATACCGACTATGCTCCACCGCGGGGGTTTATTCGCGTATATAAAAAATACGAGAGCCAAGAATTTACCCGTCCTTGCGTGACCAACTTTTATCTCTCCGCAATTCTTCGTGACCATTATACAACAATTTGTATCTCATACCAAGGCGAATCTACCGCTATAAAAGATAATAATTTCCCGTAAATCCGTTGCATAAAAAACAATACATACAACGTACATGCCACGCGTATTTATTTATTACGAGGAGATGGTGAGAAAAGATTAAATCCGCCGCGGGCGCTGCTCTTCATCATTTTCTCGGGGCTCTTTTCAGGCCAGCTTCGCCCGTTGCGATAATTCCTCCCTTGTTTTCGTTCGCACGAGATGATTCCGCGCGGACCGGGAAACATTTTTCGAGCATCGCGCGCTTTCTTTGTTTCACCGAACGACGTTTCTCACGGGAATTTCGAAAACGCGAAAACGAAAAGCACCGAGATTACTTCCGGTTTTCGTGCTCCAGTGGCAAACAAGATGGCGTCTCGCGATATCGGGTAAATCGACCGGCATTTTACGAGTTTAATATCCATCCCAGCGTGTACATACGTACTCGCGTTATTTTTCTCTTCAAACGCGTGTATATATATATATATAAACCTATGTTTATATACTACATACAGAAAGTATCGTACAAGGCGAGTTAACCAGCGCGAAGCTCAACGAACCTTGGCGAAATGTTCATCTCCCCTTCTCCAGGGGGAAACGAACCATCATTGTAAAAGTATTCACCGAGTTCTAGGATCGAACGCCGACTCTCGCGGTCGAGGTCGTTCAGAGTCACGTTCGCGATCTTGAGCGCTGTACAGGCTGTTTCACGCTGAATAACCGCGCACCCTCGCCGGAAAAATATTTTTTCAAACGAGCAGCACCGCTCGAGGAAGTCGAGGTTGCGCGCGAGAAAAGCGATCCCCGGGGCGGGAAATTACGCGCGTACGCACGAATTACGCGAGAACGTTCGTACAAGACACTCTGCGTTGCTTCTTTTTACGTTTTTCAAATTTTTCTCTCCCGATTCGCGCCTACCTCTGTAATAACACGGTGCACGGCAGGGTTTTTCTTCGGGCTTGAATTGCGCGAAATAACGAAGAAAATCATCATTTTCTTTATCACGCCTCCATTTTTTGCAAATTCCCGCGCCCTCGGGTGACTCGACCGTGATCGAGATCTCGCACTTTGAAAAACCGACAGAGCGAACCCTCCGGACGTCATCCGCTGGGCTGAATTTCCCGGTTCGTCGTACCTACTCAAACCTCAACCTTGAGGAGCCCGAGTGGACGACATTGAAACGAAAGATGAAAAACAAAAACTTTGCACATAATTGCCGTTTGAGAAATGACATTTTTTCCGAGTTAATTCCCAGACTAATCCGTGAATATAAATATAACGATGAAAAAAAAGAGCGTCGTT
The DNA here is from genome assembly GCA_959613375.1 of Heteropelma amictum. Taxonomy (NCBI): domain Eukaryota; kingdom Metazoa; phylum Arthropoda; class Insecta; order Hymenoptera; family Ichneumonidae; genus Heteropelma; species Heteropelma amictum. The sequence continues at coordinate 15,642,791 of OY390726.1, forward strand.
GTCGCAATCGTATTTATTACGAGCAACGAATACATCGTGCTCAAGATATTTCTTCTCTCTGGCTGTATATACCCTCGGAGTACGTCGACTTCCGGTCTTGGCGCGATTTCATCTCTCCTCATTCTCCGCTGGAAATGTTCCCCAGGCGTTTTATCCCCCCCACCTCGCGTTCATTTATCATCACGACTATCACACGTGTACACGTTTGTACGTTGTTGGGAAAAAAAAAATCAAGACGGCTCTCCCAGCGTGCGTGCACCGGAGCTTCCCCGCGTTCATGCGAGATCAAAGATACAGAGGGGGAGCGAATAAATGTACTCGAGGAACTCTACTACGTAACCTTTTATTCCCTGAATGTGGTAGCTTATCTCGCGTCCGCGACGTCGCGAGAATCTCAGCCCGCGCGCGTGTGCGTTCAAAGACAGATATACAGAGAAATAACACGCGTGGCGAAAGAAGAAGCAGCTTTTCTCGCTGGAAGAAAACACACGAAGAAAACGAGAGACGAGAACGACTCCGCTCTCTTTTTCCACCTCGCGAGTTTCCAACATTTTTACTCTCGACGCTCGAAAACCAGTTTCCCCGCGTTTTTCCCCCTTCTTTTTGTTCCTTCACTCTCGCGACGTAACCATGAACTATTTTATATCCGCGAGCAGACAGGTGTGTTGCGCGTGTGTGTGCTACAGGTGTGAGAAAACCTTCTCGTGCTCCCATTGCCCATCCGATATAAATCGTATTTACACGCGACGTTGAACGAGTTCGTTGCCACTTTGCTCCGAGCAGCACCGTCGCAAAGGCGGACGCGACAACTTTTCAGATCGAATCACACACACACCGCGGATTACCGTAATACCAAAAAATAGCGGACCAGCGCAAGTCGTTGACGAATTTCTCGTGTTACATCTCTGTGCAGAGACACGGGCCGAGAAACGGACACAGGCAGCCGAGAAACGCGATGAAAAAATAAAATGGAGTAAAATAACGTGGAATAATAAAACGCGAGGTTGGCCACGATGTTGCAGGCCTCGTCCCGAGAAACACGGATACGGCGAGTGCATACAACATGTACGGTCTCGCGTTTTATTCCAAGCTCGAACGACCTGTTTCTGCTCCCGGTCTTTTCCTGGTCTATGTCCATACGTTCGTGGTCGAACATGTCCAATTATATATATATATATATACATGTATATGTATTAACTCATATTCGCGCATACATACGTGCATATACATAGGCGTAACCTCGGTGCATAAAACTTTCAGATGGAAAGGGGTGCGGAAGAAGAGGGGTTGGACCACGACGAGCAGAGCCATTACGAGAATGACTCCGTGACCGGCCGCGAGTCGCTCGCTCTCTCACTCGGCTCTCCGGTTACGCAGGAATTCGTTCGAGGAAGCCACAGGCATCAGCGATACAAAGTGCAACAAACACACCAGCCGGAGGGTGAGAGTACACGCCGACGCTTCGAAATGTTCTCTCGCGTCTCGCTGATGCGTAGCGAGATTGAAAATTCGCGAGATTCAAAGTTCAAAACTGCGGCAGAGGGGGGTGGGAGAAAAGAGATAAAATCGCCGGGGAAAATCGCTAGCTGGCGAATTATTCTCGCGAGATTTCCACCCAAACGAGGTTTCTCTCCGTTTGTTGTTTTTTTTTCTTCTCGATGCGCATTTTCGGTTCAACGATTCCGCGAGATGTTCTCGCTCAGCGCGTTTGAATATCGAAGGTCAAACGAGCGAGACGAATGAATAAATTCATAAAGCGCTCGAGCGTCCATCGGGAATCGCGAGAAATCATCATCGACGCACTCGGTATTTCATCGTGTGTGTTTTTTTTTCTTTTTTTTTTCCGCCATTTTACATGTAAATTGGTTTCACGTGAAATACGCGGCGGAGGGTGCGTCTCCCAGCGCTGCTCATGGAAATATGTCCGGCTGAGTGAAACGGCAACGATTATATCCGTAATTTCGCGTGGAACGCTCGACCGTGAATGATGCGCGTCGTGAGCAAAAAAAAACAAAATCTCGTCGATGTTTCTCCCCCGTGCGATGGGAAAATACCTCGCGCGTTCGCGAGGAATTATCCAACGAAAAGCAGACTCTGCTGGAACGAAATACCGCGCGGTAATCAAAGATGAAATATCTCTGCGACAAAACGGTTACGTGCGTTATCGTTTTTTTTTTTTTTTTTTTTTCAACGAACAGCGATATTTTAATCCATCCCGACGATGCGTCTCTGCCGTCGCGCACTTTCCATCGTCCGTGAACGCTCGTCCTGACGTATTTACGAGAGCGGCGATGGGAAAGGGAGCGAAACGATCGCAGGGACGATGAGCGCGCGTAACACGATGAGATTTTGCTCTTCTGGAGCGAGAGATCGATCGATCGATCGAGAATACGAGAGAGGATAGGATATTCATAAATCTTTAAAGTAATTAGCTCCGTGGCAGGGTAGAAAAGCGACGTGGGAGAAGGAGCTTGCGGGCAAAAGTACAAAACGTCAGCAGGTGCAAAAGCGCAATTGAGCGTTTGCGTGTGTGTACCCGAGAGAGAGAGAGAGAGAGAGAGAGAGAGAGAGGAAGAAACGTTGCATCGCGACCAAGGGAGAGCCTAGAAAAAGGAGTAATGGGAAGAAATATGATAATGGCTCTGCATCTCTGTTGTAGAGGCAAAGCTCTTTTTCTCTCTGCCGCTCGCTTGCAGTAGAAGCGCGGGAGAGAGAGTCTTCCAGGGTACAACGACCTCGACGTGGGGCCAATGGCGCGAGCCCTCGAGACCCTCGCAGGCAACGTCGATCGGGCTGTTCCCGCAAATAGACAATTTTCAGCGAGATGAAAAATCGAGATGATAAATTATTGTTCTTTGCCTCTCCCTGAAGAGAAAAAAAATGAAAAAACCTCAAGATTCGATCGCCCTCGAGTAGGATGAGTTATCCTACTCGAGGTTCGCTGAGGTTCGCGAAGAAGCGCTGAGAAATGCGCGGGTTTGACGAAAAAAAGAGAAAAAAACGAATAAATCAAACGGACGGCGAGTCACAGGTGGGAAAAAGTTATAATCGTTGCTCATTTTGTCTCCCCGTTGTGGTCTCGCGTTTGTGCTCGCTCGTGCGGATCCCAGCATCCGGAATAGAAGAGATCCCCTCCGGACGAGAGCCCTTTCGCATCCTCGCGTTTGCCATTTGTTATCTCCACTCGGCCGTTTGCTTCGTTTCACAAACAGATACGTATCCCCCGCACCTTCCACAGCCTCTTCCTCCGGCTGTCGCGTCACACGCGTGCACCTCGAACGATGCTCTTCCATCCGGTCCGAAAAAATCGTCCGCTCTTTTCCGTCTCTTTCTCCTCATATTTTCTCTCATTCGCGTCCACCCTCCGCGATAAACTCGACACCTTCCGGTTGGAGAACACACGTCGCCCGTTCGAGCCTGAAAGACTCTCGATTTTTTATCGCCGGAAATGAAAAAGACCCGGTTCCAAGGGTAAATGAGGGTTGCGGTAGTCGCGGGCTGCATTCTCGTCGCCAGGAGTAAAAGTATCAGAGTCTGTATGTACGAACGAACCAGAAGAAGAAGAAGAAGAAGGAGAGGAGGAGGAGGAAGACGAAGAAGAAGAGGAAAAAAAGACAAAAATTCATCCGCCGAGTCCAAGGCCACGCGATCTACCTCAACGACGGGATTCGTGACAAGGACGGGGTCCTCGGGGACATGAAGAGCCAGGAGGAAGATGAGGAAGAGGATAAAGAAGCTGCGGTGTACTTTTGCGCGTGTACAAAGATATATATACATCAAGTACGGCGGATGGGAGATTGCGCCGCTGCTGCTTCTGCGCTCTCCCTCGACGACCACGAGAGGGAGCCATCTTCCTCTTCTCGGTATCGCTGCCCAACAAAATTACACGTTTCGCCACGGGAGCCACTTTTCTCATCCCTCTTCTTCAACCTCTTCGTTCTTCTTCTTCTTCATCCGCTTCCTCTTTTCCTCCTTCGCGAGGCAAGCTCTTTTTCCGCGAGGTCCTTACCGAGCACGACGACCGTGTAATACGCGGAGAGCTCGGTGTATTCGATTCGAGAAGAAATATCATGCACGATGACGAAGAAAGGAAGAAAAATAAACATTAAACGACACGCTTCGAGAACGAGAAAAGTGAGAAGGAAAAAAGATGGCTGAATCGTCCGGGACGCAGCTCCGCCGCCATCTTATTATCGCGGAGAGCGACATCTTTCGAGCCTTTCCGCGAATCCCGCGAGGAGAGTCTCTCGAGCATCCTTTGGAATTCTCGCACCCTCTGATTATCGATCGGCCTGCGTAACAATTACAGTTCGCGCTTACGACGACGACGACGGTGTAGAAAATTCCTCGATGTGAAAAGAAAACGTTTCGTCCATTTTTTCCAAACAACCCGACTTTTTTCGAGGACCTCCCGTTGTGCGAACGTTCTCTCATCGCCGTGCTCGTGCATGTGTACGTAAATGATTTCCCAGCAATGGAGAGCACAGCACCGAACCGAGCGTGTTTGTCCAATCTCCCGTACGAGCGTGCGCATCGGAGTTATTTTATAACACGCGCAATAAGAGAGGCAGTGGCCTAGTGGTAACGCGCCCGGCTCACACCCGGTGGGTCCGGGTTCGATTCCCGCCGCCGATACCAATGGATTTTTCAAAGTGTCTTAAAAACTGTTCTCTCGTGGTTCGGAACTCACGTAAAAAAGTAGGTCTATTGGAGGAAATCCACCCTCCCAGAAAAACAGAGGAAGGTACGAAGGAGATATGATACAGAATGGGTAGTAGTTGGGTGGGTGGCTTATAAAAACCCGTAAAGGGTGTGCAAGTAAAACTCCCCAATTATTATTATTATTATTATTATTACAACACGCGCAATAATCTAGAGACGCGGCAGCGTCTCGACGCCAAGTAATTAAAAAAAAATTTCAAATCTCCCGCTAACTTCTCACGCTCAAGGCAACGCTCTCTTATACTCTAACACGGAGTTTTTATCTGTCAAACAGAAATTTAACTCGCTCGTTCTCGCACGCTTGTGCTTCAATCGAAAATCTAATGACACTTTAATATAGGAATTATATGTTTCTCTTTCAAATGAGCCTACTCACATTACGATCCGTGAAGGCAATATATGCGTACTCATAATATTACGCTGCCGTTTTCGTGAAAAAATTATATCGTATATACGAGAGACGCCAGGGGAAAAAAAAGAGGAGCTCGTTCGAGACACGCAAAAGACTCTCTCTCCTTCTCGGGCGATTTCGCTCGAGCGGGACGTTGAGGCAGGATCATACGCGTGTGTGCGTCGTACATGACAACGCATACGAGTGTCAAGCTGGGCGAAATAACGAATCACTCTCGTATTTCTCATTCCCTCCCTCGCTCGTCGCCCCAAACTTTTCTGCCGGAGAACGACGATATTTTTACGACAAAACCACCCCGATTTATTCGAAAAAAAAAGAAACATGCTTGCCCCTAATTTTTTATCTAAAAATTAGTCCCGATTCGAGGAACGCTGGTGTTTTCATTGAAAGGGAAATATAACCGTGGGGAAAAAAGTTTTACTCGACGAAATTGACGAAAATGGAGTTAAAAGATGGTTGTTGTATGTTCGTTGGAAAGAACCTTGCTTCTTTTCCGGCGATCCTCGGCGTGATTGGCAAAAATGTGATTATAGCCGGTGGCTGCTGGCCTCTCTTCTCCTTCTCTCAAATTTTTCTCGACAATTTCCAGAGTCTTCCAGAGTCTGGGACTCTTCGCAACGCCCTGTTACATTATATATGTTTTTTCTTCTTTTCTCCGAGGAAAAGATAGAGCCTGTAATCAGGCGTGAGGCGCGTCCGAGGAGTTCCACCCTCAACCGGACGACGATCACTTTTCCTCCGAGGTCTTTGATCTCGTAACTAAACACGTGTATATATATTGAGACTCATCCGTTTGCTGTCCCGCGAATAAACGACTGGCGAGAGTTTAAAAGAGATGGAAGAGCCATAAGGCTGACACGAAAGAACCGTGACCAAGGATAATGATCCTGAGGAAGCAGCACCTCGATACTCGACTCGCACGCCTCCAACGAGCGCGGCAATTATATCGATATTCTGTAATTTTCACTTTTTTCTTTTTCCCTCCTTCGTATCATAAAAAGATTCAAAGTTTATCGCAAAGTTCCGAGAAGAAAATCATTCGGCGCGCCAAGTTTAAATAACGAGAATAAATGTCGACGGGAGGATCGCGATTTCAAAAAAAAAGCTCGAAAAATTCCGCCCGTCGTCTATTCGCCACGTGAATCGTTTATTTCATGATGTTCGTCGAATTCAGAGACTATACAAGCATCATTTTTACTCAAAGTCGAGGGTAACGCGAGTTTAACGCGAGTTTAACGCTCGTGCACTTCCGGTATCGCTTTGCGCACCGAGAGACACGTGATCGATCAACTTTACACCGCGATACAGCACGTCATCGATTATAACGGATAATCATGGCGCTCCGCGTTTTAATCGTTTATTAAAGTTTAATTTAATCAAGAGAGGAGAAAGAGAAGATGAGGGACACGAGCGCGGCAATTATATCGATATTCTGTAATTTTCACTTTTTTCTTTTTCCCTCCTTCGTATCATAAAAAGATTCAAAGTTTATAGCAAAGTTCCGAGAAGAAAATCATTCGCCGCGCCGAGTTTAAATAACGAGAATAAATGTCGACGGGAGGATCGCGATTTTAAAAAAAAATCTCGAAAAATTCCGCCCGTCGTCTATTCGCCATGTGAATCCTTTATTTCATGATGTTCGTCGAATTCAGAGGCTATATAAGCATCATTTTTACTCAAAGTCGAGGGTAACGCGAGTTTAACGCGAGTTTAACGCTCGTGCACTTCCGGTATCGCTTTGCGCACTGAGAGACACGTGATCGATCAACTTTACACCGCGATACAGCACGTCATCGATTATAACGGATAATCATGGCGCTTTGCGTTTAAATCGTTTATTAAAGTTTAATTTAATCAAGAGAGGAGAAAGAGAAGATGAGGGACACGAGCGCGGCAATTATATCGATATGCTGTAATTTTCACTTTTTTCTTTTTCCCTCCTTCGTATCATAAAAAGATTCAAAGTTTATCGCAAAGTTCCGAGAAGAAAATCATTCGGCGCGCCAAGTTTAAATAACGAGAATAAATGTCGACGGGAGGATCGCGATTTCAAAAAAAAAGCTCGAAAAATTCCGCCCGTCGTCTATTCGCCACGTGAATCGTTTATTTCATGATGTTCGTCGAATTCAGAGGCTATACAAGCATCATTTTTACTCAAAATCGAGGGTAACGCGAGTTTAACGCTCGTGCACTTCCGGTATCGCTTTGCGCACCGAGAGACACGTGATCGATCAACTTTACACCGCGATACAGCGCGTCATCGATTATAACGGATAATCATGGCGCTCCGCGTTTTAATCGTTTATTAAAGTTTAATTTAGTCAAGAGAGGAGAAAGAGAAGATGAGGGACACGAGCGCGGCAATTATATCGATATGCTGTAATTTTCACTTTTTTCTTTTTCCCTCCTTCGTATCATAAAAAGATTCAAAGTTTATCGCAAAGTTCCGAGAAGAAAATCATTCGGCGCGCCAAGTTTAAATAACGAGAATAAATGTCGACGGGAGGATCGCGATTTCAAAAAAAAAGCTCGAAAAATTCCGCCCGTCGTCTATTCGCCACGTGAATCGTTTATTTCATGATGTTCGTCGAATTCAGAGGCTATACAAGCATCATTTTTACTCAAAATCGAGGGTAACGCGAGTTTAACGCTCGTGCACTTCCGGTATCGCTTTGCGCACCGAGAGACACGTGATCGATCAACTTTACACCGCGATACAGCACGTCATCGATTATAACGGATAATCATGGCGCTCCGCGTTTTAATCGTTTATTAAAGTTTAATTTAGTCAAGAGAGGAGAAAGAGGAGATGAGAGACGCGAGCGCTCCTATATCTGAAACAACGAACCCGTTCGTGCGGTAGGCATCCAGAGTCCGTTAATTAATTAATTGTAGCGTTATGATTACGAGCTCCGGATTGCTCGCTGAGATGGATTAACGATTACGGTATTATTGCTCCGAGCGAATATTACACCGAGAGATTACTTCTCCCGTTTTTATCTCGAAACACGGTAGAAATCCTCCGGGCAGACACGAGAGAGAGAGAGAGAGAGAGACGGAAACAGAGAGCAAATTCTCGGTTTGTAACGGCAATACGTTGGGCAGGAAACACGATTACTGTTATCGTTATCGTTGTTTATCGTAGCCTCGCAGGCGTTGGGAAAACTTTTCGTATTTTTTCTCCCTCCGATGATGAATATTTCCAATATCTTCTCTCGTTTCTTCCCCGTTGATCATCGGCAACTCAACTCCCCCGTCGTATTCGACCGTTTTTATCGACAAAAAGGCGTTAAAGCCGTCGCTCCGGGAATCCTCTCGTTCGAGAATCGAGAAATAACCTCCGCGAGTCCGCGTCTCCCGAGCCGTGATTTATCCCGGCGAATTTACCCGCAGCGTCGCGAATCAATTTCGCGAAAGCCCTCCTCGGGCTTTCGCCGTCCTCCCATCGCTTTTCTCGACTCGCCGACGTTGAGAGAAAACATTCGCGCTCGAAAAGATCGAAACAAACGACGAAATATCTCGAGCGCGATATTCGCGATGATAAAAATGATGAAAAAAAAGGGGGGGGATAATTTCCGATCGCCAGAGAGGATATCGCGTTTCGCTTCTTCGAGCCTGCGCGTCGCGGATCGAACATGATTTTTTGTTTCACGAGGCAATATCACGCGAGGCATTTTGCCATGCGAGGAAAAAAAATTACATTCGAGCACGTGCGAGCGATGAGCGCGGTGGAGAAAAAGAGTGAGAGGGGGGGGGGGCGAATGGACCGTAAATTACGGAGCCCTTGTAGCTTCCAACGTAATAATAAATGGAACAAGGGCCAATAAAAGGAGGCGGCATCGCGATCACGAGATAAAACAAGGCCAGAAGCAACCACGAAAAGTCCGTGCTATGCGCGATATCATTTTTCGTGCTTTTTTTTTGTATCGCAAATTTTTTTTTGCCTCGCAAGAGGGACGATGAAATTTACGATATAAAAATCGCTCCCCCAGCGCCTGAGGAGCTCGAGAAAAGAGAGAAAAAAAAATTTCGTTCCATAATCAACGCGAATAAATATAAAAAATGTATTTCGAGCCTGAGAAGCTGCGAGCCGAGAGAAAAACCCGTTTGCGAGGATGAAACAGTGCTTGAATCTCGTATCTTTCGGGAATAATCCATTTCCCGTTAATTTTATCGACAATTATCATACAGAACTCGTGTACACTCGCAACGAGGTTATCCGCCACGCGAACTGACCCGATAAGCATCAAACTCGAATTTCAAATCCCGCGACGCTCGATGTAGAGTTTCCCGCGTCTGGAGCCTCGCAAAAAAACCATATCTCGAAAACCACATCTGCTTTATTAATTCGGTCATTAACGGGACGTCGAGAGGTCCGCGGACGGTCGTTAATGGACGAGATATCCTGTCCCGAGTAGAAAATTTTGTGTGGGTACTATATGGCCCTAGTCAGATTTCCCTACTAATGTTAGTGCCCTAGTGAGGACGCCTTGTAGGTGCCCGTAATGGATGGTCACGCTCTCATAATCGGGCCCCATGTTGGAAAATTAGCGGGGCCCCAATATGGATTCCTCAGTTGCGCCACATTAATCAAATTTCAAAAACACGCGAAAATATGATAATAAAAAATGTTCCCGATCGGTCGTGGTATAGTCTACGTTACTTTTATTGTATAATCCTTGCAGGACTAAATTCTATATTGCAAAGGAGCGAAGTATTATTTCAATAGCCATTCTCATTTCAAGATACAATTGGTCTTTGATAAAAATAAATAAAATACACGATCTCCTACGTTCATGTAACGAGGGACGGGTGACTGAAAAAAAGTACCAAGACCCGTCGCTACTTTTTTCTTATATCTTTGCTCTACGTTATATGGGTTTGCGAGAAACGGCTATGCCAGAGCGCCGCGCTGCGGCCAGCATGCGTACCTTGCGTCCAAAAATGAGCGAAGTAAGCCCAGGAATTCCCTATTCAGTCCCTGATAGAGCCCCATCAAAAATCTGGTTTTCCCTGAAGAGACCCGAATACATTTGATATGGAATACCCACGTATATTCTACAGGGTCCTTATCGGGTGTTCCTAGGGCCATCCCTGTTATGGAATCCACATCGCAGCCCAACGAGGGCCTCAGTATTTATCCAGTTTCCCTATCAATTTTCTACTCGGGGTGTTGCTAAAACGATGGGGGGAAAAAAAAAGAATTCGCACAATCAACCCAGATCGATAGGAAATCTGAGATAAAAAAAATAGCGAGGAGAGTAGAGAATCGAGGATCGAGATTGAAAAAAATGCTCCATGCCGTCGGACCACAAAAGTGTTGACGACGACGATTTTTAAAAAGAAAAACACGCACAACAGTCGTTGGGATGAAAAACAAAAATAACGAAAAAAACAAGAGAGACAAACTAAATGGAGTATGAAATTCTCGGAGCGTCGCGGATGCTGCGCTCGTCACGCGTAAAACGCTACTTTTATCGATCGACATCGCGTTACTCCACTCGTTAACTTTAATGCGTCCACAATCAAAGTTTGCCATCTCGCACTCGCCGCGACCGTTCGTCGGCCTTGTTAAAAGCAAAAAGGAGAATTCCGAAAAATATATTGATAAAGCGGCAGAGAGAGAGAGGGAGAGAGAGAGATAGGGTGAAAAAAAACATGAATATACCGTAACGAGATCGTTCCGATTAGCAGCGAAAAAATGCAAAATTCCTCTACAAATTTTTACTCCAAATATCTGTAAAGATCGTTGGTATTATAATTATTATTTATTTTTCAAACTTGTGCATCAACGCTTGTTTTCGAGTGTAAAAACAGGCGCTGCAGCACGTGGGGAGAGTCCGCGGCTGTCCGTGCGAGGCATAACGGTCTCGCGATCACGAATTCTTTCTCTCGTACGCGCGTCTTTCTTCTCATCTCGCTCCTCCTCCGTCACCCATAACCAAACCGCCGAGACCCGTTGCGTGTCTCGCGTGCGACTCGCGCCTATGTGGATCTCTCTCTCTCTCTCCCTCTCTCTCCCTCTCTCTATATATATATATATATATATGTGTCACACACGAGTGTGTATATCGAGGAACGAAATACCGGGCCAAGGTAAAAGCATCTTCTCGTCTTTAATTCCCGCCAGGTCGGTTATTCAACAATTTCTCTCGGGCGCGCCATGTTTCACAGAGCTCTCGAGCCGAGCTCGGGATGAATCACGGTCACGGACGTTAACGTCGCGTGATAAATCAGTGGAAATGGTCTCTCCTCTTTCCCGACTTTTGTTTGTTTGGAGAACGTTTCAATAACGGCCGAGCGCCTCATGGAAACGTCACGATTAATTACCCAATACGGAAGCGCACTTGGAAACCGATTTTTCATCTCCTTGAAGCACAATTTGTCTTCCGGACTCGTTTTTCGCCTTTGGATCGTTTTTCCTGGCAATTTTTTTCATGTCCAGGAGAATTCGAGTGAAGATTCGACCTTGAGTCGAATTTTCGAGCGAGGGAAGACAGAAAACCGCGAGGAATTTCCGCGATCTTACGAATGCCGGAAATTGCGATTTTCACGCCCTCTTTGCGACTCGTTCGACGATCGGGTCTGTACGAGAGAGCGAGAGAAAGACAGCAACGTCACGTTTTTCTCCACTCCCGGAAAGCTTATCTCGAGAACCTCGGCAAATCGAATAACGTAACAGTAAATTGAAACCAAGTCTCTCCTCTCGGCTAGCGCCACACCGTTATACATGCGGTTTTTACATCGTTCGCCAACGATAAAATAGACTCTGTGCACAAATACGAATGCGGTAGCCGTCGACGCGTACGTGTACGTGCCCGTACCGCATGGCTCAACCGCGTTGGTCGAAAGATTCCCGAGTGATTTCATCTCCGTTCTACCATCCCGGATCCCCTTCGTTTCCCCAAGTCCAAGCTCGAGGAAATCGCGTGCAAATGGGCAGTCTCGGTGAATATCGATTAAACCGTGAGACGCGGGTTCTTGATTCGCGATCGAGGCGAATAACGCACGTATCCTCGTGCGCCCCCGCGCAAAACGCACCCACGAGCCTGACTGACTGTTTAAAAATGAAAAAAAAAATAAAAACAAACGATATTCGTCATCAGCATCACTCCAGCCGCCATCTCTCGCCTCTCCCCTCTTGGAGGTTCGTTTCCGGGAGACGAATCGACGAAATAGAGTCGGTAAAAAAGCTACGAAAAATCGGAGAGGCCGGAAAGTGTCTCGCGTGCAAACGAGCGAGAAAAGTTGATTTGTCCCGAAGGTAGCAAACGATGCGTTATCGTTTGATTCTTTGTTCTTCTTTGTTTCGCGCCCATCCCGACCCCGAGACGCGAAACCGGACGGTGAGGTAACAGATTTCACCGCCGCGAGAATAAATCTTTCGCTGTGCCATCTTTGAGCACGAAGAATGGAGCGTAAACGCAGTCGGTGTGATATCGAGATGGTATAACGGTTTCCGGTCATACGTCGCTGGAGCTTCCAGTCCGCAAAGCGTGATACATTCGTACTCGCGATCCATGTGATACCTTTTCGTCGATCGGGCTCGTAAATCTCCTCCATTTTCAGTCACGTCTCTTTATGACTCGCTCTCGATCCTCCTGCGCCAATCCAACCGGTCCGACAGGCGTTTCGCGCGTTTGCCCTCGTTTCGTCCCACTTTGGATTCTCTCAGACCCCCTTAATTCGAAATTCCGAATGGAAAAACGCTGAATCTCATGCCGGGTTCGGGTTCGACGTTAAAACGCGATAATTCGAGCTTTCCCCCTTGGTCGAACGATGAATGCACGTTCTTGTCGCTCTGCGACGCGAGCGTGTTAATTTTCCTCTTCGCTCGCTTTGCCTGTTTCGAAAACATCGATACGCGGCGAGGGGAAAGAAGAGGGCTCTTTGAATTTCCGGTGGATCGGTGAATGGTTTGTTTAGGAATGAGATGACGAATTGTGCTCGATTCTTCGGTCTTTTCTCGCGCGGTAAAAGAAAGAAGAAAACGGGAGGAAGATGAGGAAAAAAGAAGAAAAAAAACTCTGTTAACACACGAGTTAACGGTTGGCCATTGAGAGTCTCGATTCTCTCTTTTCTTTGCTCTCCTCCTCGTCACGTCGGGGCAATCTTCGTAGTCACCCAGCGTAAACGCCACGTGTGTATGCTTTTACATACACGGTCCATGCGGTCGTATATCCTCTCCCTCTCTCTCTCTCTCTCTCTCTCTCTCTCTCTCGTTTCTTCTAATCTCTTGTATCTTCCACCAGCTTCTAATGGCCCTTGAAGCTTCTCTCGGCAAACTCGAATCTTCATGGAAATTATACACACACGCTGCATGGATATTCTTTGCTCGTGCACACCGCCGTGTCCATCATTTATGTATATCCGCGCGGTATTGAGAAAACGCTCACGAGAGAAACATCGAGAACGATCTCGAGAGATGAAGGAAAGAGCTCGCTCCGTTGAGCGCGTTACAACGAGAAAGATGTTGATTCGCGAAACGTGTTTCCCTCCTTTTTTTTTCGGCCGACTCAACGACTCGCGTGATCGCGAATGGCATGCATCCATGTACGCATGCATGTATACATGCCGCTGCGTCGCTGATCGAGCTTGTCCCTCGACGGATGCACGAGCGACGATGAAATCAAAAATTTATATTAATATAACTTTTAACGAATTATCGACGTCATTTCGCACCATTGTGTCTGAACACGCAAACGCCTAGCGCGGAACCCTTTTACCGAGAGGATCTGAGAAAATGAGAGAAAAAAAAGCGTTTATGCCCCTCTCGCCTCTGTACGACGGCAATAACCCGACGATTGTTTTGTGATATCGAGAATCATCTCCGTCTGTGGAAGGTAGCCTGTAGAATAATTCACACGGCTGTAAAACATTCGAGGACCGAATGAAAAGCAAAAAAGCCTCTGAAACGAAATATACGAGGGGCAATATAAAATTTAACGTCCAAGACGTCGGGGCCTTGAAAATTGCCGAAGGAAACTCGGTCGTGCGGGATGGTGCGCCGAGCGGCCTCCCGTAAAATGCATCACTTGCGGTACACGGCCATGAAGAATTCGGTCCAGATGGATCATTAAATGCCCGAGCTAAGAGCGAACGGACTTGTACCTTGTACCTTGAATACGGCCACAATAAGTCGTGCGACTGCATGTTTGCCGGCGCTCGGCTCGATAACGTGGCGAAAGGTTTTATGATCGAGAGGGCTTCAGCCGATGACTCGCGTCGTCCATAAGTGTAACGGTCTTTCGATGTAGAGAGACCGCGCGAAGAGACTGGGAAGGAAAGACGCAGAGTGAGAGAGAAAGAGAGAGAATACAGATACAGAAAGATGAGACGAGTGTGCGAGAGAGGCATGAGAATTATACCGTTGTCTGGTCCACAAACTCCCTTGCAAAAGTCTCGGAAGCCGCGTCGAGTGCTGATTCGAACAACGAAAACACATATTCCATCCAGTCACGTGGGGCTCCATATGTATATATGTACACACACACACACACACACACGTGTGTGTATAAACAAACACACGAGGATGCCCGCTAAAGTATCATTTTCCATCTTCCCATCTCGCATTACCAAGGACCGTTGTGAGAAATTGTACGCAAACATACGCGACTTTATCGAAGAATTCCAGGGTTGTGAGCTCGACCCTGATTCGCGATTCAAGCGGAGAACCGCTAAAGAGAGCGCAGAGCCAATGTATGTTGAGAAAACCGCGAGTAAATGGTCCTCTCGCGGGTGACCTTATTAGCAATTTGCAAGGATGCTGGCGTCTGTTTAGGGAGGCAGGGACGATTTTTTAAATTTTCCTTCCATTTCCGACTCGAGATTCGGATTCCGCGCGGAAAATGGCGTCGAAAAGTATAAGAGCACTCGTCGATCCGACGAATCCCCGCCGAGTTATCGACGATCAAAGTTGGACCAATGGGAAGCGCACGCTAATTTAGCTTGCTCCCGTCTGATTGGCCGAGCCTCGTTCGTCCGTAACTCCGCGAGTTTTCGTCGGATCGAAAAACTTCCAAAGACTTTTCGACTCGGAATCGGCTCCCCCGTCGAATGCAACCAACTTTTGGGCGGTAAACGCGCTTCCTCGGGTTGAAAACGTCAAAAAAATCGATATTACGAGGAGACGAAAAAAAAAAAACGTTTTACACAGCGAAGAAACGAGAGAAACGTCTCTCTGTCGGTCGCGCGCATTCCCGTCCGCTTCTCTCGTTTTGTAACGGTTACGTTTGAGACAATGGGCCGCAGCGATGGTGCCGGAGGAGCAGAGGGAACGAAAAAAAAAAAAGAGTCAGAAGCACCGAGGTATTACTCCACACCGTGAAGTCTAACACACCGGCGGCGTGGTTTTTCTCCCTCGCCCACGCTTTGCCACTGACGTTCATATTTTTTTTTCCCATTCTTCCTCCTCTTTCTTTTCTTACTCCACCGTATGCCAAAGCCGGAGTTAACCGTTATAATACTATATGGGTGGCGAGTGTCACACATTCACGAAATCCACACCTGTATCCGCGTGCGTTTCTTCCTGTGCGCGCGTGTGTGTGTGTGTCTGTGTGTGAATTACGTGCGATGTAGAACATCGAACGGGCCAATTGGACGAAATTATTTGGAAGAAAAAGCAAAGAAAAAAGAGAGTCGATGATGCATGCGGGCATGCTTGTCGTTACTGTTTATCACGTGCGCGAGAGTGAATTCCCGATAAAACCGTTTGCAAGCCACGCACAAGCCATTCTGACCCGACGGAACGCCCTGGGAACGTTCCATATACACGCGTCACGCACACACGCATTGTTTCATTGTTTCCCTCGCAGATGCGGTAAAACAAGAACATGCACTATCGACTAACCTCGATATTTTCTATTTCAAAGTCAATAACGATTATAATAATAACAGTAATGTTATTACGTTAATTAGTTATTCTTAATTACCGTCACATTCGCCAGCGTGAAAAACATTTCGAAAAAAAGCGAAAAAACCCATTTTGGAGTAAAATCGATTCGCCGAGTATTTTCGAGGTCAACTCGTATTTCGTTTCCGCCTGTTTCGTAATATTATTACGTTAATTAGTTATTCTTAATTACCGTCACATTCGCCAGCGTGGAAAACGTTCCAAAAAAAAGCGAAAAAACCCATTTTGGAGTAAAATCGATTCGCCGAGTATTTTCGAGGTCAACTATCTTTCGTTTCCGCCTGTTTCGTAATATTATTACGCTAGTTAGTTATTATTAATTACCATCATATTCGCCAGCGTGGAAAACATTTCGAAAAAAAGCGAAAAAACCCATTTTGGAGTAAAATCGATTCGCCGAGTATTTTCGAGGTCAACTATCTTTCGTTTCCGCCTGTTTCGTAATATTATTACGCAAATTAGTTATTATTAATTACCGTCACATTCGCCAGCGTGAAAAACATTTCGAAAAAAAGCGAAAAAACCCATTTTGGAGTAAAATCAATTCGCCGAGTATTTTCGAGGTCAACTATATTTCGTTTCCGCCTGTTTCGTAATATTATTACGTTAATTAGTTATTCTTAATTACCATCACATTCGCCAGTGTGAAAAACATTTCGAAAAAAAGCGAAAAAACCCATTTTGGAGTAAAATCGATTCGCCGAGTATTTTCGAGGTCAACTATCTCTCGTTTCCGCCTGTTTCGTAATATTATTACGTTAATTAGTTGTTCTTAATTACCATCACATTCGCCAGCGTGAAAAGCATTTCAAAAAAAAGCGAAAAACCCATTTTGGAGTAAAATCTATTCGCCGAGTATTTTCGAGGTCAACTATCTTTCGTTTCCGCCTGTTTCGTAATATTATTACGTTAATTAGTTGTTCTTAATTACCATCACATTCGCCAGCGTGGAAAACATTTCGAAAAAAAGCGAAAAAACCCATTTTGGAGTAAAATCGATTCGCCGAGTATTTTCGAGGTCAACTATATTTCATTTCCGCCTGTTTCGTAATATTATTACGCAAATTAGTTGTTCTTAATTACCGTCACATTCACCAGCGTGAAAAACATTTCGAAAAAAAGCGAAAAAACCCATTTTGGAGTAAAATCGATTAACCGAGTATTTTCGAGGTCAACTCGTATTTCGTTTCCGCCTGTGTCGCGCCGGTAGCTAAAAGCAGAGTGTCGCTGAAATCCGTGCCCCTTTGTTTCGAGGTCACCGTCGTACGAGAGCAGCACACTCACGCTGGTGGTGCTCCAAAGTCGACGCTGTTACTCGCTAAAGTTGGCCGTTGGCACAAATTTCATTGTTTTCCTCGTCCTCTCCCATGCGCCCGCTAATTTTTGAGAAAACGTTGATTGTGAGGAAACAAAAGACAAGCGAGATCGCACGTTGCATGAAAGTGGCGAGGAAAACATTTTCGCTGGTAAATTCATCAACTCGAAAGTTCTTTTCGATCTTAGACTCCCATCCCCCCCCCCCATCCAAAGATCGTTCATGGGAAAAATGTCAAAAATGCCACCCGAGTTTTCCATGCGTATCCGAACAGCGGGTGCCTCGATCTCATTAACGGAAATCCGACAGGATCAAGCGAGCGTCACGAGAATTATTCGAAAAAAAAAAAACGTCGGAAAATCCACCTGCGCCAGGCCGGACCGGTGGTCCTTCGATCTAATCGTAAATCTTTCGGCATTTGCTCCCAAAGAGCGTCAGGAATTCCGAAACTTTGGGAAAACCAAACTCGTGTGTCCGAGTTGAAAAAACAAGCATTTTTTCCCTCCCTACGTGCCACACGGGTCAGTACCAAAATCGTTGACCCCTCAAGGAGGTAAAACGCGTGTGATAATTTCCTCCACAAATCAACTTTAACTCGCTGGTTTCTCGGTCGAGAAAAAAAAAAGAGACGAATCGAGTCAGCTTGATGGAGCAAACGATTCCTCCCGGCGCGATATCGCGTTCGTTCCAACGTCCGGAATGTGTTTAACGATGAAAAATCGTACAATTTCCGGCATCCAGCGGGGCTTTCCCTTTCTCGCATTACGAACCTCTCTGATTTATGTACATAAATACATGCACACAATCATCACGGGTGAACCCGTCACGAGCACCTGTTGCGATCGCCGTCGCTCTCCGATAACGTTTCCCGGCGCCTGTCGGGCTCACCGACCGCGTCTCTCTCAAAGTTCTCCGAGCCCCTCAAGACGAAGAGGGAAAAAATAGGAAAAAAAAAGAAACAAACATTTTTATCATCGAAACAAACTTCTCCGAGAATTTTCGAAATTTCGAGCTTTGAAAAAAAACGTTGTACCCCCTTTTTTCACGCGGGCTTGTCTCTCACCGTGCAGAGTCCCGCTCGTCGCGGTCCCGCGTGACTTTCGGCGAGAAAAGACGAAAAAATCTCGCGCGAGCTTGCCGAAAATTACGCTCTTTTTCTCGTTTATGAGACATTCGAGTTCGTCAACGCGGAAGCGAACAGGGGCGTTTAAAAATAACGCGAAATGATGCAGCGCGATACAGACATGGCAGTCTCGTTCGTCCGACGTGTCGCGAAGCCGTGTGACGAATTCGTGCGTGCGTGCAAGTATTCTCAAGAGCCTCGTCGTTTCCTTTCTCCTCGATAACGAGCCTCGTCTTCGGGAGGAAACGAGCGCTCGTGTAAAATCGTGATTACTCGGGCCTTTTCTCTCGATCAGCACGGAATGGAATTCTTCAAGAAAAGAACCATTTTTCGATTTGAAAAAAAAAAAAATTCTACTTTTTTTTTAACCACCCAAATGTACGAGAGTATGTAACAAAATGGTGCGTACACGCGTGCGTCTCGTTGAACGGGAGTCTTGGTCAGGGCTACGCACGCGGAGCCATCTCGGTTGGAGAACCGCGAGGGTCAATGCCCAGGCGCGGCGCCTGAGAGATCCCGGAGCGAGAGAACGAGAGCCGAATGCTCTCGCAACGACGCAAGCGGAAAAGAATAAGAGTCGAGTGCAAGGAAGAAGGAGCGAAAGAAAACGAAGGAGGCGAGGAAGAGGCGCGTACTTGCGCAGCAGTCATGGCCGCACCGGATGAATAGTGGGGCAGGTCGCGGTGCAAAGTATGACGAAAAAAAAAGTGCGCGTACGGGGAATGACACACACACGCACACGGCGATAAACAACATTGTTTATCCGCTCTGCATTCTCATTTCATTGTTTCACTTTTTTTTTCCATCTGCAATTATAACTCTCGGACAAAAGTACACGCGCCTTTTATTTATTCGCTCTTTTTCCCTCTCTCGAGGGAGCCTCGAGCCTGGAGCCTCGAGGAGCTCGCGGAGATTCACGAGATACGATAAACGAGGGGAGAAAAAAAAATTTTCACACCACGTACCGTGTTACACCCCCTATAGCTTCGTCTGCTTGTATATACGCGTGTTTATGTATGTATATATATGTAGGAACGATGGTAAGGGGATAAGGGCAAAGTATGGGAGATTACAGTGATTAAGAAAAAATTGCGCGATGAAATAATCATGATCGCCTCGCGGGGCGTTTCTGCAAGGCCAGCGTGCGTGCCCGAGGAATCTTTTCCAGGCATCGAACTCTCCAGCGGCTGTACAAAGTCTCGCGTGGCCATTAAAGTCGCCCTACTCCGCTCCGGCGGGTTTTAAATAATTTCCCCACAACGCTTCGTTATCGAAACACGACATCCACCAGCAGGGTCCGACATTTTTGTTCCAAACTTCTTTTTCTTCTTTTTTTTTCGTGTTCCCGAGAGATAATCCTCTCGTATCGAGATAAAAGACTCGGTCGATCGAGGAAGACTGGCCCTGACTTTGAAAAAAACTCGTTTTTTCCCAATGTGGGGAAAGCGCAGTGCGGCGCTCGTAACTGTATACGCGCAGCGTCGTCCGCGTGCTCCAGGAGCTCGCGTAATATCGGTACTACGTTTGTTACATCGAGACGAACGCGAATATACAGGGCGATTCGCAGCGGGAATCGAACCGTCAAAAATTCGGAATTTCGAGCGAATCCGCTCGAAATTCCGAATTTTCCGGTTCGAATTCCGGTTCGAGTCTTCTTTTTTTTCGTGTTCCGAGAGATAATCCTCTCGTATCGAGATAAAAGACTCGGTCGATCGAGGTAGACTGGCCCTGACTTTGAAAAAAACTCGTTTTTTCCCAATGTGGGGAAAGCGCGGTGCGGCGCTCGTAACTGTACACGCGCAGCGTCGTCCGCGTGCTCCAGGAGCTCGCGTAACATCGTTACTACGCTTGTTACATCGAGACGAACGCGAATATACAGGGCGATTCGCAGCGGGAATCGAACCGTCAAAAATTCGGAATTTCGAGCGGTTTCGCTCGAAATTCCGAATTTTTGACGGTTCGAGTCTTCTTTTTTTTTCGTGTTCCCGAGAGATAATCTTCTCGTATCGAGATAAAAGACTCGGTCGATCGAGGTAGACTGGCCCTGACTTTGAAAAAAACTCGTTTTTTCCCAATGTGGGGAAAGCGCAGTGCGGCGCTCGTAACTGTACACGCGCAGCGTCGTCCGCGTGCTCCAGGAGCTCGCGTAATATCGGTACTACGTTTGTTACATCGAGACGAACGCGAATATACAGGGCGATTCGCATCGGGAATCGAACAGTCAAAAAAATCGAAAAAAAATTCGACCAAATTTTTTTTCGACTCCGTGTCAAATGACCCCGTGTGGGAAAGGAAAAATATCGAAATTTCGCCCGCACGGAGCTGACCGTGAGAGCGCACGTACCTTGACGATTCCACCGGAACAACAATTATCTCCGCTTCTCTCCAAAAAGTTCACCCGAAAGTTTATCGTTTCCTCGCAACACCCGTAGCACTGTTTTTTCTCTTCGCACTCTGAAGAATCCGCGCGATCGAGTCTCCTCCTGCGGTACAATCTTCTCTCGAGTTTTCCTCGAAAATGCTCAAATGCGGTGATTCGGTCGACCGGAAACGTCGCGCGGGGAAAAAAGCTAGTGTCGTCGCAGGACGACGAGAATCGAGCGCGGGTAGGTCGATTCTCTGATGCAGACGTGCGTGTGTTTATATCGTGTGTAACAACTGTCTGTGAAAACTGGCACCACTGGGACCCGACCGCACACACGCCGCCTAAATAAACGTCCTGATGGCTCGGCTGTCGGTACGGCTCTGTCTTCGGCCCCGCTACGAGGCATGACTTTATAAACCCCGCGCTGGCCCTCCACACTCGCGGGGGCCTCACGGCGCTCAAAATTCCTCGCCCGTTGGTCCTTTCCACTGGAGCGAGAGAGCTGATTCGCCGTCCGAATAGCGGTACCGTAATACGCTCGGGCGAGGTTCCCCCCTCGCGATGCCCGAGCGCGATCCACCACCTCCTTGGACCTGCAGCTCGCTTCCTATCAACCGCGCCGTCGCGATCCTCTCTCGCGTTACGTACCTTCTCATTTCCTACCTCGCGAACTTGCTCCTCGTACGGACGACCGTAGGCGAGGAACGCGCACGTACCCGGCTAGTTACTCCGTGTAATTAGGGAATAGTGACGTTTTACCGTTCATTTTTTTTCCCTTTTTTTAAGGTAGTTCTATCGTTTTATCGTTTTCTTAAGATTTTGTTGAAAATTTGAATACGTATTCTTTGATGTAATATATACGTGTGTAATAAATTTTGGAAGGTTTTACCACGTGGAAGTTGAGAGATTTATTGGTAAAAATCATAATTTTCGGTAGTCTCTCGTAAGAGCGCGTGTTAAAAGTTGCATTTTCATCAATGAATATCTTGGCTTCTACGTGGTGAAGCCTTCTAAAACTTTGCATACATTTTTATGCAACATCAAAGAAGATTTCTTGAGTTTTCCAAAAAAATCTTGAGAACATTTTTTTCGCAATTTTTGTCATTATAGAGCAAGCACATATCACCTGGGATGACCGTGAATTTGGAGTATGCTGTTCTTTAGTCGATTTGCAACAACTTTTCTTATTTAACTGAAGCCCGCGAACCATTTTGTACGCGAGAAAAACTGCAAAACAATTTCTCGATTTGAATCTAACGATAGAACTACCTTAAGGTAGTTCTATCGTTTTATCGTTTTCTTAAGATTTTGTTGAAAATTTGAATACGTATTCTTTGATGTCATATATACGTGTGTAATAAATTTTGGAAGGTTTTACCACGTGGAAGTTGAGATATTTATTGGTAAAAATCATAATTTTCGGTAGTCTCTCGTAAGAGCGCGTGTTAAAAGTTGCATTTTCATCAATGAATATCTTGGCTTCTACGCGGTGAAGCCTTCTAAAACTTTGCATACATTTTTATGCAACATCAAAGAAGATTTCTTGAGTTTTCCAAAAAAATCTTGAGAACATTTTTTTCGCAATTTTTGTCATTATAGAGCAAGCACATATCACCTGGGATAACCGTGAATTTGGAGTATGCTGTTCTTTAGTCGATTTGCAACAACTTTTCTTATTTAACCGAAGCCCGCGAACCATTTTGTACGTGAGAAAAACTGCAAAACAATTTCTCGATTTGAATCTAACGATAGAACTACCTTAAGCGTCTCTCGCTCGCAAACGACAACGCAGAGACGTCTTTCATTCGGATGTTTATACGTCTCTTGACCGTCCCATACGTGCACGAACTTGGAGAACGGACGCACCTGCGTTGCCTTCTTTCCCCCTGCGATTAATCTCGTTTTTATCGCGCGATTTCGTTCTTTTCTCTTGCCTCGACGTTCGGTCTTTTTTTTCTCTCTTTTCTCCTTCCGTCATCCATGCAACCCGCGTCCGCTACGCTCTTTCCGCATTGATTTCCTCCGACTCTTCTTGCCTCTGGCGCATCCCGGATAATTGGTTTTAATCAACGAAATTGTACACGCGTACACCGCGCGCCATCATCTCCGGGCTTGAAATCGAATGGTTGAATTGGCACGTAGAGACTCGAGGCAACATTTACCCTTCCACGATCGTATTACCGCATTTATATGCTATATATATATGCGCGGAAATTATCGAGCAAACCCGTTGTGGAAGATATATTTCTCATGGTTATTGCAGCTGATCGAAGCTTCCGAGCTAGCCTCGGACTCTCCACTCTCTCGATTAATTCTCCCTCGTATTTACCCGGGAATATACGTACGGAAATTCGAGATTTTATTGGCAGCGCTGTTTTCTTTATTTCTCTTTGACCGATCGCCGGACGAATTCGAAGATGCGGACGGCTAAAGTTGCCTGTTTGGTCAACGCACACCGGGGGTTACGACATCCCTGTACTCGCCTGTAAATTGGCGTTTCGTAAATCGCTGAACCGTGAAACTGTTACGCGAAGAACGGATAGGATCGTTAGAGCGGAATGCCGCGAGCCTCCAGCGAGATTCACGGGCCTCTCCAATGACCACCTCGTGCACCGAGAAAAATAGTTTGGTTCCATCAACCAAATAGCGTATAGTAGCATAATTTTCTCTTTGAAACTATCAAATTTTTGTGTATTTCAACAAGTACATTTGTTCGACTTAATAAAACAGTTATAATTGATTCGCCTTAGTTATTTCAAACAAATTCTTTTTTAAGCGTAAATTGCAAAGAAACATTTTATTAGATTCAAACAAAAGTGATATTTCTATTCACAAGTTTTGCAAGTATCATCTACCGAACTACCTATGTCATTTAAATAAATGCTTTATTAGACTATGTAGTACTGCATTCATCAAGGATTTCGTTGTGTCAAAGAATTATTCATTTGTTTCAAATAAATCGTTTGGTAGGAGAAAAAACGCGTCACAGACAGTGTCATAGCAACACTTTCTCAATAACGACATAGCAACGCAGTATTAGTAACGACATAGCGAGACATAGCAATCCAAAAAGTGTCGTTAAATAGAATTTTATTCAAGTCAAGTAGGTCTCTTTTTTTATAAATGAATTGCGGTCGATGAAAACATTTATTTGGCGTAAAGAAACAGTTTCATTAAAAATCATTCAAACGTTTAGTATCGTCGAGATATAATGAATTTATTTGTTGGAAGCAAACAAATTATTTCACTGAAAGTCTAACAAAAGTTTGGTATGCCAAGATACAACCAAATCTTTTTTCTCAGTGCACCGAAAAAAATAGTTTGGTTCCATCAACCAAATAGCGTATAGTAGCATAATTTTCTCTTTGAAACTATCAAATTTTTGTGTATTTCAACAAGTACATTTGTTCGACTTAATAAAACAGTTATAATTGATTCGCCTTAGTTATTTCAAACAAATTCTTTTTTAAGTGTAAATTGCAAAGAAACATTTTATTAGATTCAAACAAAAGTGATATTTCTATTCACAAGTTTTGCAAGTATCATCTACCGAACTACCTATTTCATTTAAATAAATGCTTTATTAGACTATGCAGTACTCCATTCATCAAGGATTTCGTTGTGTCAAAGAATTATTCATTTGTTTCAAATAAATCGCTTGGTAGGAGAAAAAACGCGTCATAGACAGTGTCACAGCGACACTTTCTCAATAACGACATAGCAACGCGGTATTAGTAACGACATAGCAAGACACAGCGATCCAAAAAGTGTCGTTAAATAGAATTTGATTCAAGTCAAGTAGGTCTCTTTTTTTATAAATGAATTGCGGTCGATGAAAACATTTATTTGGCGTAAAGAAACAGTTTCATTAAAAATCATTCAAACGTTTAGTATCGTCGAGATATAATGAATTTATTTGTTGGAAGCAAACAAATTATTTCACTGAAAGTCTAACAAAAGTTTGGTATGCCAAGATACAACCAAATCTTTTTTCTCAGTGTGTACTTTTCGAGTCTGGCTGTTGGATCGTTGCACTCTTCGTCTCTGCCTCTCTCTCCCTCTCTCTCTTCTTCTTTACCTCGCGGAATATCGACCGGCAATTCTGGACATCTCGCTTGAGATGGAATCCCGCCGATATGGTACGTTGGTGAATTCCGTACCGCGGCAACAATGTTGCTCGCGGAGATAAACCATCGTAATGGCCAGTGTGCGCGAAATGGACCACTTTGAGAGATCCACCTGTTTGGCTCGTCTTTCTCTCTTGCATCTTCTCGATGGACCGCTTCGAGAGTAACGTCGATGAGACTACCGGGATGACGAGACTCCCGATGCCCGAGCCTAATTGCGGGGCGTCCCGGAGCTTTTGATCGGTCAATCGAGAAGAGAATTCTCAATGTTGTTGGTATAGATATAAACGCAGGGAAAATTACGAGCCATCAAAAACGCCCGATGAGTTCCTCCGCTGGTTAAAGGTTAACCTACGCGTTTGTCAGCGAATAAGAATGGTTCTCGCGAGGCGAGACCCCGAGAGGCGGCCATCGCGATATCTAAATACGCGAATGGACGTCGTTGACCTTTGTTCGCACCTCCGCACCCTGCGTTTCCGCGAAACATCCGCACAGGCGGAGTAGAAACGTTTCGTCCTTATTTTCACTCGATTCACGGACGAGGAAACAAGAAGAAGTTTATCCGACAAGTTTTATCCACCGAATGGTCATTTTCGTGATAAACGGAAGAACGGAAATGGCATTATCGTTTACAATGTTTCATCGCCGATAGCCGGCAAAAATGAAGAGTCTTTCGTCGGCTCTGCGGTTTCACCGAGAGTCGATTCTCCCCGCGCCATTTTGTACCTTCCTCCTCTCTCTCTCTCTCTACCTCCATTCTACCCGACCCATCATTCCCGTTTTACATTCCTCGCTCCTTTTTTTTTTCTCGCGATTATTGTATTAAATCCCCCGGATTGAAAGTCGTGAGGAGCTCAAATTGGCAGAAATGTACGCAAGAGGAAGAGGATGGTATTCGCGTTTAGGGTCGTGCGGTCAGGCACTTTGTGTAGTCCGACCCTGGAGGGAGGGCATATCGTGTGGCGTCGGCGTAGGCGCCATTATTGCTCCCATAGCCCCAAGCTCGAGGAGGATGATGATTATTCAACGTGCGCTTGTTTCTCTCTTTCTTCTCTTTTGTGTACAATCTCCGCGCTGTCTTATCCGCCTTCATGAGGCTTGTACCCTCGAACGCCGTCATTAGCGGCTCGCATTTTCTCTCCTCCACATTTCCCACTCGCGTTATCCGATCGATTTGTCACCTGCATTATCGACTGTGCGCCATATTGTTTTTTGACACAAAATGCGAATCAATCGAATTCCAGCTTGCTCATCACCCGAGCAAGCTGGAACGAATCGTCTGTATTTTGCTTCTCCTCCGAGCCTCCGATTAATAGCTCGGCACGCATGCCAGTGCCGAAAGGACACTGAGAAGATGAGCGAGAAATCACTCGGCCGGCGAAAAAAAAAAAAAGCAACGTCCGATGTCGATTTCTTACGAGCGGAGATCGACGATCGACGCCACGACGGAAACTCGTCTTGGGGAGTCGATGGAAAAACGCCTTGGTGCATAGTCCGACGGTGATCCGACGTTGATTATGTAAATTTATCAGACATAACCATCGCCATCGACATCTCCATTGATTACGAGCCTCCAACTCGGAGGTCTCGTTTGACGAGTCGTTGACGAGTTTGGTGAGTCGCCTAGGCGTCAACAGGACTCGGCGGGAGGGCCGTTGGCTCGCCCCTGCTCGCACTTTGCCTCGTTCTAAACGAGGCCGAGAGCTCTGCGATATATCGCGGTGCGAGTGCAGACGGCGGTAACCTTGGCGCCATATTTTTATCGATAAGTGTATCCAGGCGATTCTCGCACACAACGCCCTCTCGCTGCCCCATCCGCGTGTCTACATCCTCATCTTTGGAGGCACTCGACGTGAGAATGTATATTACAGCGAAACGCCTTGTTACGTTGCCACCAGACACTCGCGGCTAATCACTGTAACTCTCGCTGATTGGGCAAAAAGGAGCGAGAGCCTCGTCCGGTTCTGCAGCTCCCTCTCGCATCGTCCTTTTCCGCTCTTCCTTCATCGCTCGTTTATACGTCCCATCGGCGCTACCCCAGGGGCACGATTTCGCTCGAGATCTCCTCGACGACCTTCGCCTCTCCGGACGAGCTCTCGCGGGAGCACGCAGATATACACCACATGCACGTATTATAAATGTCGATTCTTCCCTGATGGACGGACGAGAGAGATTGCTCAAAGAAGATGGCTCCCAATTTGATCGAATAACGTTTATTTCGCTGATGCATCCCGTAGCTTCGCCGACAAAACCGCTAGGGTATGGTTGCGTTCCAAGCGCGCGAGTACGAGCTGAATATCGAAACGACGCGAAAAAGGAGGAAAACAAAAAAAACGAGGAAAACACAAGGCGCAGACGCTTTGATGCCTCGCTACTTTCTCGCCCCATCGTCGATTTCTTTCCGAAAAAATCGCCGTGCCTTTCGCGGATCTTTACGGCTCCTCCGTCGTAATTCTACACCGCGAGCTGATGGGAGCAAACTTTTTGGCGAGAAAACGAGTGCGTTTGGGAAAAGCATCTGCCGAAAGGATAAAAGAGCCGAACGGTTCATAAACGAAGCAGTTTCGATGTTGTTATGTTTCCGTAATGGACGTGCCAGTTCCACGCTCGGGAACTCGATTTTTTTATCGACTCCCGCGAGGAAAGAACCGTTTTTCAAATATATACGCATGTTGCACGAATGAAAACAATGTTTCATATTCAAATTCACGAAATTGTTCGACAAAAACTGGCGAATAATTCTTTTCCAATCGAATTTCCCGTTGTTAAGGTAGTTCTATCGTTAGATTCAAATCGAGAAATTGTTTTGCAGTTTTTCTCACACACAAAATGGTTCGCGGGCTTCGGTTAAATAAGAAAAGTTGTTGCAAATCGACTAAAGAACAGCATACTCCAAATTCACGGTCATCCCAGGTGATATGTGCTTGCTCTATAATTACAAAAATTGCGAAAAAAATTTTCTTAAGATTTTTTTGGAAAACTCAAGAAATCTTCTTTGATGTTGCATAAAAATGTATGCAAAGTTTTAGAAGGCTTCACCACGTAGAAGCCAAGATATTCATTGATGAAAATGCAACTTTTAACACGCGCTCTTACGAGAGACTACCGAAAATTGTGATTTTTACCAATAAATATCTCAACTTCCACGTGGTAAAACCTTCTAAAATTTATTACACACGTATATATGACATCAAAGAATACGTATACAAATTTTCAACAAAATCTTAAGAAAACGATAAAACGATAGAACTACCTTAATATCAAAAAGACTAATTTCATCCCTCTGATATTCCAGCAGGAGCGTTTTTACGCAACGAGCATCGTTTTTTCATCTCGTCGTCATCGGAGGCAAGAGAAAACGACCGCGTCCGAAGAATCACTGGAATCAGCGAGATGAGGGACTGGAAGAGCTCGTTACGCTCGCGTACCACGATCAGCCGGGAAAGTCCCTCGATGGTCCACCCATCTTGCCACTCGAGATGAACGCCACGCCGCGGAGAGTCTCCGAACTACTCGAATCGAGCGGAGATGAGACGGTCAATTACACCTCTTTTCTCCTTCTCCCCTGCCTCGTTGTTTCCTCTCGGTGCTTTGGATGGAAAAATACACGACGAAAGTCGATGGCGGGACAAAATGACCGTCGCGACAATGCCGCTTAAGTAGATTCCAATAGTATCGTCGTCAATTTTGAAAAATTTCACCGGAATATCATCGAAGAATTTCCTCGCGTTGCGATCTAAACTCCCCGCGGTATCGCGGATGGATCACCGACCGGAGAACCCCAGAAGCTCGGCGTCTCTCCCGTCTATAAATAGACGCACCTCGCCCCGCGATCGAGCAAGTGTATGCGCGAGTGACGCCGTCCTTGGGGCGAAATTACTCGAGCTACTTCAATTTCCCTTGGCGCAAATTGACCGGAGTTCATTTCAAAACATTCTGAAAAAGGCAAAATCGAAAAGAGAGATGAAGATTTTCGGGGGAATGAAAAAATCGACTTTTCAAAACCGCCGGATTTCACGCGAAACGCCCCATACATGTTATCATCGAGAGGAAATACACGGACGTGGGCGCACGTTCCTCGACTCACTTCGGCCAATGAAGGTAATAACAATAATTACACGGTGCAACGATCCTTGCTATCGCGCAAGCGTGACTCTTTTTCTCCTTTTTCTCCCTTCGAGTCACTCGGAAAGCCTCCCTCCCCCGCCTCGACTCGCTTCGCTAAAATTCATCAGCCGTCCGCGTTCTCGGCCGATTCTTCCCAGTTTTCCCGTCTCTCGTCGCGTTTTCTCTCGTTTTTTGCTTTTCGCCCGAGACGCCTTTCTCGCTTCGCGTTGGGACGAGCGGCACAGACGCGAAGAAGATCGGAGCGAGCTGCGAATAATCAAAGAAACGAAACGAAAAAGTCCGCAGAAATAAGCACCTGATACAATTGCAGGCGAGCGGAGGAACACGCTGCAGATATGTATTTACTCGAATAATACCATATACACCATTACGTGATCCAATGGAGTCGGTAATAAGGAAATCCGCCCGCTATTTATCGACAATTTGATCCGTGCACTCGCTCTCCCGAGTCCTGGTCGTAAAAGGTGTTTCCATCCTTGGATTTCCGTCCCTGCTGACGTTGAACGAGCGGGCGAAGCAGAGTCTCGCTTCAAAGAGAATAATTCAAAGTGTCGGAATTATTCGAATAAATCCGAGATAAATCGAACAAGATGCAAAAGCACGGATGATTTTTTTTTCCTCTCAAACATACGTGAGAAACATTGTGTCCCGTTTGATGGAAGGAAACAGGAGTCTCGGATGTCACTGCAAGACCGGTCCACACCGTTGTTTACACTGCGTACAACAGAGTATATACGCGAGATGGATGCAACGGGCGCATCGCCAACGGGACGAAAGCCATCGCTCCGTGAACGTTGCACGCTCGCTGCAACATCTTGCCATTTTGCGTCTTGACGCTAACATGCATCTCTCTCGTTTGTGCGCCCTTTATCCCGCCATCTATATGCAATAACATATCGTTTAACCGCTGTTTCATGCAAAAACACATCGCCCCCAGGCTTTTGGCAACAAACTCGCTTCAATGCACATCTTGTTTACACGAGGAAAATCGCTTGAACGAACGTATCATCAGCCTCGGAGAAACGACGACGTAAAATCTCTCTCTCCGAGATGAATGCATCGGGATTATTCTATTATTTCGCTCGTTGACATTAATCGTTTTCGACTTTTTTTTTTTTTCCTTGCAACTAGGAGAATATGCAGCAGCGTCGAGCGACGCGCGTTGAGCAATAAACATTGATCGTTCTCCTGGGTCCTCGTTTAAAACCGTTGGTTTCAGCTCGTCTGAAAAATGACGATGGCCGATCGACGAGCGCTGCTGTCGGAGCTTCATCGCGTGTTTATAAATGTTTACACACCAGCTGGAGATGTTGCCTCACGAAGGATCCGATGCTGTTCTAACGGATTCAGCAGGGTTTACCAAAGTATACAGGGTGGTCCTTGTCGTCGTCGTAACGTCGATTGAAATCTATCCAGGAATCAGGACCGTCCAGCTCGTAGGGTAAAGAAATTTCATCGCGTTTTATCGTATTTATCGACACTCTTGTCATTACCGTAAAACTTGCTGATATTTTTTGCAGCAGCTCGAGGGTCATCCATTATTCGCGGAGCACACTGTACGTGCACGTGTGATTACTGAAAACACTCGGAATACATACGAGCCGAGTCGGAGAAGTACGGAATGAAGAACGAGGAAAAACGCGTGTACCATGCGGAAGTCGATGAATTCTAGAAATATCGAAAGGTGTTTTCGTCCACGCGATCGTCGACGAAAATATCCGCACGTCAGGATCATCGGGCACTTCGCATTTCCTGACCACTCGACACCCTGATGTGCATGATCCTTCGTACGGTGCAGAAAAAAAAAAAAACTCGAGTGATGTTTTTTTTACCGCGCTAGAGAGCCTAAACGCCCGCTAACGGATTCTTGATCCTCTCCGTGGAGCGCGCAGCCGGAAATCACACGAGTCTGGCAGACCCCAGGGTTCTCTCGCCGCGTCCTCGGCCGCGTACACACGCTGTTGCTCCGACTGGTAATAGCCTGGCAACTATAAACCGCGTGTTTTCCCGTCGAGCCACTCAAAGGGCTACACTTGTTCTCAATACCACACATTTTTTTTTCTTTTCTTCAACCTTCCTCTTCCCGGAAGATCTTTTTCACCCCGTGTTCGTTCGACGGAGCATTATATTCACGCGTTCTACCACTCTCCGAACGTTCAGCGTTTCTTGATTTTCCCGGTTAACGGATTTCCGATTCTGCAAAAGGGCGCTTATGCCTGTTTATGCCTTTTTTTTCTTATATTCTGACGGTAAAAAAAAAAAGAGCTCCTGGCGTTGGTCGTTGAAGAGCTTTGATAAAAGATACTTGATGCTCGGCTGCAAAGTTTGCTCGCGATCTCTGCTTTTCTCTCTTTTCTCCCTTGACGCGCCGCCAAACTCGTCCCCTTTGCCCATCGCACTCGTACTCGTCCGACTAGATTGCTCTCCTCGTAGGATCCTTCGATGCGGATACGTAATCGTTGCAATTATAGGATGCCGCGTCTCTTGCCAGTGGCACCACACCGCGTATCTCATCTGCATATATAAACCCATGCGTGTTCTTCATCGCTTTTCTTCACCGAGCTTTAACGAGCTTTGCCTCGTCGCGTTTTTTCTATCCGCTCTGGAGCCACCGACCAGCTGTCCATCTGGTCAGTGCGGTGACGTTTATACGTTTGAGGCGCTCAAGAGGAATAAACACTCCGACTCGAACAGCAACAGGTTTTTTGCGTTTTCTCACTGAAATTTCGAGTTTTCGCGAAAAACTCGACGAGTTTTGTGATCTGCGGGAAATTTGCGATGGAATAGGCTGTTGAGATAGTGAAAATGGGAAAAAAAAATTTTTCATCATTTTCGGCCAGTTTTCCAGAATCGTCGAAAAGTCGAAATTTCAAATGCTCGTAACTTCCGTCCTGATCGAGCTAGATAAACTTTTTGGGGGTGTTTTGGATAGCCCTCGAGTAGACTTGGACAATGGTGAAAGTTAGATGTCGATAGCTAGATTGCTTCACCCTCAAAATCGATGTTGAAAATCGGCGAAAAAAACGCAAAGGGGTATGTATGGGAAAATTGGCGAAAATCGATCGTCCAACTTTAAAAATCTGCCAAAAATCGAAAAATGAAGATATCTACATGAACCAAACGGCATTTTGAAGCCTCAACAGTTGCGAAGAGATCAAGCACAAGTTGGGGTGTCTATCTCAAAGGGGAAAAAAATGGCAAACATTTTAGTGAACCAACTCAATTCGGCAGAAAAAGGCGAAAAATTGTCGATCTTCAAAATTCGATCAAACAGTCTATATCGACGTATTTTTCCCTCTAATTACGAAAAATGCCGATATTCCATGGAAAACTCGGTATGTCACTCGGAAAACCTGAAAAAACTATTCCAATTCGAAAAACGACTGTTTTTTGCGTTCTCGCAGCAAATATCTTCGAAACTCGAACCTCCGCCAGCTGCTCAAAATTCGATTTGATTCTTTCGTTCACCCCCATTCGGAATCTTCCCGGACCGTGTCTCGCCACGGAAGCTTCTCACGGAAAACGGGAAAGTTGGCTGTGCCGCGATGTCTTTCGCGAGATTCGGTCGAGCGAGCACATTTCGGGGGGGCAGAGACGCGACGATCGTCGCAGAATCCAACGACTCGAGTTTCCTCTCGCTTCTCATCCGTGCTTTATGCGCTCGTTCTGTACGCAGCGGCTCTCTCACCTCTCTCTCAATTCAAGGTCGTTCAAGGTCGGGCACACGCAGTGCCAACGACCTTGCTGGTTGGCGCTGGGTACAGAGTCCGCTGATGCCGCCGGTGATAAACTCGTCTATAAACCGCCGCGAGAGAGGCGGAGAGGATTCTAAGCGAGTTTTGTTCTCCGCGAATCGACGCGTCGCTGCATACAACTCGGTCCAAAAGATACGCGCCTATCTCGTTGTCTCTCGTAATTTTCTTCTTTATTCTCTCTTTGTCAATCCTGTCCGGCTCTTTTCGCAGCCTCGCCAGCAACTGCCCGCTCGTACTTCATCCCAGAGCCGTCTAATAATAAAACGATGATCTCTTCGCGCATGAGCGCTCGTCGTAAGAGGACGAGATCCCGGAGGAAAAAGATCCGGAATCCAGTTCGTCTCCGCTCCCTCTCTCTCTCCCTGCCGCGTGCTTCATTCGTCTATTCGCTCGAGCGCTCATCCAGCATCTTTCGCGGAGATTTTTCATGAAATAAAATCTCGACAGGCGATACGTACATTGAACTTTTCCAACAACGATTTTTCCTTACACGCGACGAATTAATCATACAGATTCGTCCGAATTCAGTCGAAAATGACCGTAAAAGATAACGATACTCTGACGACAACTCGGCGCAGCCGTTGATGTAATCGCCGTTGAGCGCAATTCCGTTCTTTGCCATTTTTTTGTCCTCTCTCTCTTGTAATGTTTTCGTTCGCGCTGACAAAAGGCCGTTTTGGTCGGCGGAAGCCGAGAGAATTGCCCGTTCGAGGATGCGTGCGTGGACAACGCCGTGTCTGTCGTGCACCAAAGTCTCTCGCTCCGACTAAACCCCGTACGAAACAGTTTGCTGGCAGAAAGGACCAGCGAGAGAGAGAGAGAGAGAGAGAGAGAGAGAGAGAGAGAGAGAGAGAGAGAGAGAGAGAGAGAGAGAGAGAGAGAAAAAGCAAGAAAATTTACCGGCAAAGAGCGGGAATACAGAGATGTTCGTTTCTCAAGCGCGTCCCAAGGTTGACCGCGCGCGTGCTTGTGCCTCCTCCGAGTTAAATTGGCATGAAGCGTGACCGTTGTCCACCCGCTACCACTTCCGTATCGTGTGCTTTAATTACACAATCTCCGAGTACCCACTCGCGTCGTCGTTCCTCCTGAAAATCTCTCGGGCACTTTGAAAGACTCGCGAGCACATGCTCAATACCGTTTCTCCTCTTTTTTGTCGTCCTACGTCTTCCATACGACATTACCCGCGTAACATTATTTTTCATTAATTACCGCAAAAGTCCTCGAGAAGATGGAGATACACTCTCGTTACGAGGAGAGGCGAGGGGGCAGGCTAGAAACACGCGCCTGCACCCGTCTCTCTCCGTGGACGCTTCTTTTCACGCAGCACTCGCGTCTTTCCGTCTCTTGCGGGATAAGCCATTATAAAATGCCGAGGAAGGAGCAAAAAAAAACATACGAGAGACGGGGGGAAAGAAAGGGGACAAAGTTTGTTTCGTACGTACGTACGCACCGGGAAGAAGAAAAAAACGCGTCAACGACTCTAACTGTGCCTCGGTGAAGTAATTAGTCGGCGACGTTGAATTTTGCCGCTCCGTCAGGCAAAATGTATTCTTCAACGCGGCCACGTTATTTCCTACGCTGGATTAAAACGCTCGTTCCTTTTCACACTCTTCATTTTTCTTCTCGTTGAAAAATAAAAGGGAAAAATTCTCAGGCAACGCGTTGCACCCGCCGGAATCGCGCCATCATCCTTTATTACACGTTTATTACGTGTGTGCATTATTATTTTGTGTGGATGTATATTATTCGATGCCCGTTACGCAATGAGAATAATATGCAAAAGAGCCAGGAAGAGCCTTCTAGCCTCTCGTTTCAATCGCACAGGTGCGGTTTTACCTGCGAAAAAACGACGAGAGAATTCAATTTCGATCTGCAATCGTCTTTCACGTTACTCGAAGCCATTGGAGAAATGATTTTATCATCCCCGGAGTTTGTGAGGATTATTGAAAAAATTGAAAAAAATCAATTCCGACTCACGTCCGTTCCGAATGGAATCGCCTGTACGTGACGCAGATTTTATTGCTCGTTTAACGTATATCGTTGTATATTCAGTGCATTCAGCGCTGGATCGAGTTTCTCACACGTTGGATGCAATTAGTATCCATAATAGCTGAAAGTTCATTAGCGCCGCGAGCTTTGAGCGCCACCGCAGGTGCGTTTGTCCATTATCAAAAATCTGCGGCGCACGATACGCGGAGCGCACCCTTGTGTTCCTCGTTTGATTCCTATCGTGGAATTCTCCTTGTCACCGTCAGATTCGCGTGAGAACGTTTTTTTTCCTCATCGAACATGACTCGAGTCTGCCAAAACTCGAGAAGCAACTTTTTCCATGCCTTTTTTCTTTCGTTTGAGAAATAAAGCGCAATATTATTCATGTTACGATTCATCCGGATTATTCATCGAAATTTCAACGTGGAAATTGAATATTTACACGATTTCACGTAATCGACTGTAAAATCATTCTCGTGTGCGGAAAGGAATTTTTTTTTACGGCTAATTTCTTACGATACGAGACCGAGTCTTTTCTCGGCGATTCCCTGCTTTGTTTTCTTCCGTTTTTTGCCAGAGAGTGAGACGAATTAATCGCAAGCAATTTGCGATGGCCGCGTGTCCAACTCTTCCGTTCCGCGTGCGGCTGCATTTAATACTGATATTGTATATAGGCTTGTTTCTTATAAATATGTCTAGTGTATATATATTTATATGGATACGCGGTTTTCTAGGCATGGCGAAATTCCACGAGCAAAAGGGATCGAGGCGCAGTGAGAAGAGGCTGGCGAGATCGCGGAGAGAGGCGGAATAATAAGCGGACAGCGAGCGTTACGAATCGATAAAAAGGTCTGCGGATACACCTGAAAAAGTGATAAACGCCCCTGTGGGATACCGCTCTCGAGGTAATTAAATATCCGTCCATGGAAATTTCATTTCGATATAAAATATCGCTCACCCTCGCATCCGCCGGATCAAATTACGATAATTCGTCGAATTATCATCAGCGCAACTGAAATATCGTAATGGTAGTCGAGTATACGATAATTATCCAATCGGAATTAATGTCAAAATTGTGCCATTCGCAGGTTTCCTTCCTGCCCGCTCGGTCGAGAAGATCGTGAGAAGAAGAATCGTTCGCGACGCAGAGATGAGATGAACGACTCGATAAGTTCGTCAAATACGGCCACGTGGAATGGCCTAGGAATTCCGTACGATGAAAATGGAATACAAAATGTACCGAGATCGTGGTCCGGGTTCGATTCCCGCCGCCGACACCAATGGATTTTTCTAAGTGTCTTAAAACTGTTCTCTCGTGGTTCGGAACCCACGTAAAAAAGTAGGTCTATTGGAGGAAATCCACCCACCCAGAAAAACAGAGGAGGTACGAAGGAGATATGACACAGAATGGGTAGTAGTTGGGTGGGTGGCTCGTAAAAACCCGTAAAGGGTGTGCAAGTAAAACTCCCCAATTATTATTATTATTATGTACCGAGATCGTATGAGACTCGACTACAATGAGAAGCCGGAAACGACCGGGACTCTGCGCTCCCGTGTGTGCCCGTGTCTCGATCGTCACAGGTGTTTCGCGTCCCCGCTCTCTTTTCTCCTTCCTTTCCTCCGGGTAACGAGCAGTGTTCTTTTTCGTTTTCTTCAATCGCGGAGGTGCACCCGACAACCGGAAAGGAGGAATGAACTTTTTTCTCCAACGTTGCAAAATTGAAGAAAAAAAGCTACAAAAAGCTCTCTCGAGATTGCTGCTCTCGAGATTCTTTGAAAAGAATCGATCGATCCCGAGCGAATCAATGTTTGTCGTTCGTGCCACATATCGATAATGCTGATTTTCTCCATTCGAATTTGACGGCGACGTTCGTTATATTTTGCCTGAGAAGGAAAAACAAAAAAAACGAAGGAGAAACGATCTCGGTTGACTCTGCGAGTTTCTCAGAGCGGAACGAAAACGAGGACGTCGAGGACGTACCGTTGGTGTCGATCTGCATCGACGAACCTCGTCGCCATCTCCGTCCATACTTTTCCCCGCGTCTTTCCTCCTGTTCGCCTCTCTCGTCGCTGATTCTTTCGGAGCGAAATGCGCCTCGAGACTCTCGGCAAATTTCACGATAAATAAATGCGGAGCTTCGTCCGCGCGCGCGCGCGCGAGTACGTGATAAAATAATAAAACGATCGAGTGAAGAAATACGGTGCGTGTGCAAAGCTCGCTCGATCTCACAGATATAAAATATAAATTCCATTCCTTCTCTGTAATATTCGTACGAGTCTGTATGTACTCGCTCGCGAACGGTAATGCTGTAACGCCACCTGCGGAAGAAACTTTACGGAAGAGGAAAATAGGGCCTGCGCGCCTAGCCTGCGTGCGCTTGTACGAGCGTCGGTAAATTTCATAGCCGTCGTGTATCACATACCGCGCGCGCGGAGTACGATGGAGACGCAACGGCCCCGTTTTCATCGCGAATTCCGTCCCCGATCTGCGGAGCAACGTTTCTATGCGCATCAGTTTGAAAAATTCGCACAAAGACCGGGCTCTCGTCGATGAAAAAAAGAAAACACGCCCAGCAGGCAAAAACCCGCGAGCGCGAATGAGAGTTCAAAGTTGAAGGAGCTTGAGGATTCGCGGGAAAACGTCCAATGACTCTTTCGCTGGCAATTTTCACTGCCGCGCGCGTTCTAAATTCCTCGTCGAGTTGGCCAAAGTTCCTATGTACCATCCGCGTGTGAAAACATTTCTGGTATCGCCTGTGCACGATATTACACGCGGTATACGTGTAATGTTAAATCCGCGAGTATCGGCAAAGGATCGAGCGCCCTCGATGACTGGATAGATTCGCCGTTGCTGGCCGTGGCGAGCGCGCGTGCCTCGTTACAAGCTCGTTCCCAAGCTTCCTATCAGAGTCCCGCGATCATACGGCGTCCTCGTTAAACCGTTTACGACTGTTCGCTTCGATAACGGTCCATCCGAGCAAAATGCATACACGACCGCGCTCGCCGGTATGTGTACTCCATAAAGCTGATAAGAGACGCTGACGTTAGGTGGCGCGACCATCTCAGCTAAACGCGACGGCCAATCGGTGAACGGTCGCGAGGGTCGGATTAGGAAATTTCACAAGCCGGAATGACAATCGAGTTAATTCGAGAATTCCTCTGTCATCGTAATTCGATAACGACGCGGTATTGAAAAAAAGAGAATCGAGAGAAAAACAAGGTACATTTTTAGTGCTACAGAGCTATATGCAACGCTTCTGTAGCGCAATCACGCGATACGCGTTTCTCGCGTTTATGCCACTTTGCAATTTGTATGCTCCGATAATAATGATTATCGGAAAATATGGGAATACGAGAAAATGTTGTACGATCTCGTCCGCGTATATGTTACATAATGAGTACCATCGTACCTCTGCTGTTATTATATTCTCAAGGACGTGTATGTACTCCAGCGTGTGTCCGGGCATGTGTTTGGACTCTCCGAG
This sequence comes from Heteropelma amictum, assembly GCA_959613375.1. Classification (NCBI taxonomy): domain Eukaryota; kingdom Metazoa; phylum Arthropoda; class Insecta; order Hymenoptera; family Ichneumonidae; genus Heteropelma; species Heteropelma amictum. The sequence goes on from OY390726.1 coordinate 15,681,124, forward strand.
TCATTAGTAACAATCTATTTCAACATTACGTGCGGATATACGTGGATATATCGCGCATATGTGTATATATTCACCCGTAAACTATACATCCATTAGAGATTCGCGAGTATAATACTCCAGTACCTTTCTTTAAGGGATATCGCAGTCAGCGATCTCGCCAGCTTCTTTATCTTTTTCTCGCATGGACTGTCAATTATTTAGATTTACGATTTTCCAGTCTCTTCGCTCCCTGCTCGCTTCCACCTTCCATCGTCGTCTTTTCTTTTTCCGACCGACACATCCATACTCGCGGTATGAATGTTCTCACTGAAAGAATCGTTTTTATCGTTCAAACTCGCGACAAATGTACAAAGGAGGGTGCTTTGCCACGTCGCGCGAATTCGTCCGGACCCCCGTTCGTTTTTCTCGATGCACCGCATGCGGTCGAACGCTCCGTTTGGAGGATCAACATCTTTTCTCTCACACAATTTTTCTCGTAGAGCGCTTGTGTGTGTATTTTTGTACACAACTTTCTTTGGACGCGTCAATTATCATAACTGTATCGGCGTAGGTACACTGTATGATTGTTGTCCCCTCGTACATGAGAAACGTGTGTGTAATTCATGGGGTCGCACTTGAAATAATATTCATAATATGCTGTACAAGGATACTTATCTCACAGCTCGTGGCGTGAGTGCCTTTTTCACTCGCTTCTTCCTCGTTTGTTCGCCTTGGCCCTCCATCGAGGAACGATGATTAATCACGTACACGTGTATACTTAATTAAACGTTATGAAATAATTATTCCCACGAGAGTTGAAGCTTTACCGTTAATATCTCGCTGTTTCGTATTCGTGCACTCGCGAATGCATACCGATGTCCGTAGTGACCACGTTTTCATAATTCGGAATTATTTTTTCTCTCCCCCTGTACATCGCGCATTTTTGCTGCAGGATGCGATATACGAAAAGAGAGAATAAGCGCGCTGATTATTTACTCATTTTTCGTTTCGATAATCTTCAGTCTGCAACTTTGTTGCGATACCGGTGTTATTTAAACCTCCTCTGCTCGTTAGCTCACATTCGACTGATATCCTGCGTGATTTTTTTCAGAAACCTCGACGAGATGAAGAAAAATCGATGAAACGTGTTCTCCAGTCTCGCGCGATCGAGCGAATGTCGACGAGGATGATTACACGGTAGTTGTATCGAATAAATGGACCGCAGAAAATGCCAGCATAAAACTCCTTCCAGTCTCTCGGCATCTGCGCGGCGTACGGTAATTCCCGTAACCTTGTAACCCAATAATATCGACCGCAAAATGAGTGACAAGTTTTCCGATACCATTCAACGACGAGGGGAGAAGCAGGAAGGCGATATCCAAGGAACTCGATAGTCGGCGAGGTACCCGCTGTGTCTCGCTGATCCAACACCGCTTTCAGCGACACGCCTACGGACGAGTCCCACTTTAAATCACTCTGATTAGTCGCGAGCTTAATGAGCAAGGATGTTCGCGTGTAATAAAGCGAGTCGGTAATCCGAGTGGACGAGATCTGTGTCAACGGTAAGAAAAAAAATGTTTCATCACACCGATCGAATCGATTTATCCCAGAAATTCAATATATTCGGTATTTAAATTCTAGTGTCAAGCTGCTGCTTCTTGCGTCGATGTCACATTTTCCGGAGCGAGCGTAAATTGACGTCTATCGTCGACCTAATTGAGAGACAACGAATCCGGAAGATCCTGAAGAGGGAGATGGCCAAATTAATAGGCTCGGTAATGAGTTTTGCATCGCGAATTTTCGCAATGTCGCGGAATATACCTGCTTTCGATGGCAATTAGTCCCGAAGAAAGCACAGCTGCGGTACGCACGCACGGTACACGTGGGACGAGCGCCCCCACCGTCTTCGTCCGTAATTATACATTCGGTCGGAAAACACGAGTGCGCGGATTCTTTTTCCATCTCGGCTTCGCTCGCTCTCCCTCTGTACGATCTCCGTACGATCAACTCGTACTGCATAGGCTGGTACACGCTTAATGACGTTCCGAGAGACCAGAGAGCAGCACGCTGCTCGTACATGAAGGGTTTTCTCGTACGTTTGCCATGGAAAAAATGAAGAGAAAAAAAACGAGAAAAGGAAGATTCGACGAGGAAGATACACGTTCGGTCTCTTGTTGCAGCTTTAATTAGTCAGTATGTTGTTCTTTACGGGCAAAGGCGCATGCGTTTATACGTACGTGTGATATTATTATATAGATCGTATGGTTAATCCGAGAATCTCTCGTGCGCAGAAGGGATCTTTCGAGGCAAACGATGCTAAACACACGCAATGCCGCGGAAGCTCCATCGAAATGAAGCAATCCTCGTAAACTCACTTTTCATACAGGGCACTGGGTATGAAAGAGGAAAAAACAACAACGGACGGGAGGAGACATCCGCGGAGGTAAGCGAAATTTGTACGAGTGTAAATACTTTTTTCGTCCTTGCAATTTTTATATGTTTATACGCGTAAATGCAAAATACGAGGAAAACTCGATTCTTCCGTTGTTGCGACGAAACGACTTGGCAAAAAAAAAAAAATCAATGAATAAATGAATAAACGCAACCCTCTGAAATATCTGTACACTCGGCTCTGTCTCCAGGCTCTCCTCGACATTGTTCGAGACTCTCCAATGGGCAGAAGCGCTCTCGCGAGGGTTTATCCGCGTATGCAAATGCAGTTTGGTCGCCGACGAAGGATGAGCCTCGACGTTTTCTCCTCTACGATCCTCGAGATGCGTATTATCTACCGGTGAGCGAGCCCGCGATTCCGCGGCACATACACGCGAATTGTTCCTCGCGTTTTCCCTCTCGTCTCGACGTTTCTCGTCTCCTCTCGACCAATGGGCGCAAACGGCGCCCGTTGCAACGATTATTTTGCCTTTTTCTCCGGTATCTCCGAGTCTCTCATTTTTTCCCTGGCCATCTCTCTCGCGCTCGTACGCTCACTGCTCGCTATCCCCGTACAGCGCAGCGCGTGGATGCCCTTTTACGTCGCGGCAATGGATTTTTGCAATTCCAGCCGACTTTAAGTACCTCTTGCTTCTTACTTCCTCCTGTTCCTCCTCCGCGTTCGTTCCAACTGTCTCGGAGCAGCGCCATTACCATATATGAAAGAAAATGAGAGAGGAAGACGGAAGGATTCAAGCACCGAGACCGGCGCGAGGGCTCGCTGAAAACCTTCATTTTCAATATATTACGCGATTTTCAAAATAACAACGCAGCCTCGCCGCAACCACTCGTTTCTCAGAAAGTCTATTAAATAAAACGCTTTCGTACACATTGGACAAAAAAACCCACGCGCTCGTTGTCATTACCATCGAAAGTACGACGTTGAGGCTCCTTAAGGTAGTTCTATCGTTTAATCGTTTTCTTAAGATTTTGTTGAAAATTTGAATACGTATTCTTCGATGTCATATATACGTGTGTAATAAATTTTGGAAGGTTTTACCACGTGGAAGTTGAGATATTTATTGGTAAAAATCACAATTTTCGGTAGTCTCTCGTAAGAGCGCGTGTTAAAAGTTGCATTTTCATCAATGAATATCTTGGCTTCTACGTGGTGAAGCCTTCTAAAACTTTGCATACATTTTTATGCAACATCAAAGAAGATTTCTTGAGTTTTCCAAAAAAATCTTAAGAAAATTTTTTTCGCAATTTTTGTACTTATAGAGCAAGCACATATCACCTGGGATGACCGTGAATTTGGAGTATGCTGTTCTTTAGTCGATTTGCAACAACTTTTCTTATTTAACCGAAGCCCGCGAACCATTTTGTATGTGAGAAAAACTGCAAAACAATTTCTCGATTTGAATCTAACGATAGAACTACCTTAAGACTGCAAATTCAGGCAAGAGATTCGTCGACTCTTTTTTTTCCATTGTGACGATGAAAAAAAATAATTACCTAAATAAATAACTAGAATGACATTTTTTGCGTGGGAATACCTTTTTTGCTCTCGATTAAATGAGACGTATTAATTATCATTACGACATTCTTGCCCCTTCAATTACGTACGACGTCTTCGCTGTTTCCTCTATTCCCAAAATTGTGCTCGACAAATTCTCGTGTCTCCGTTTCCTGAATACGATCTAGGACAGTTTCTCGTTTTATGTAGAGTTTGTCGAGAGAATTCCACACGGCGGCGTAACGGTCCAGAGCGGGTACAATGCGAGAGCGTCCCGGTCTTTAATTGCCGAGAGCATTTTTGGTGATGTGTGCCACGCGCTTGTTCTCCAGCGCTATTGTGTCTATACACATATCAGTATACGCGTACATACACACAATGCGCGAGCGTTCGTCACCGTTACGAGAATATAATTAGTGGCGAGAATAAGAAAAAAAAAAAAAAAAGAATGAGATTAACAAAAATGACAAAATTACCGAGTCGCGTTCGTAAAAACTCACGGAAAAAGGAGCCTCACCTTCGGCCAACGACGAAATCCGGACGAACCTCGTCTTGAGGATCTTTCACGGATGTTCCTCGGGCGAAATTCCAACGAAAATCAAAAGACGCGTTTCTCCTCTCTTTGGTTTGAAATTACATTGCGTTAAATGCAACGAGAGAAAAGAGAGCTCGTACTGTAATTCTCTCCAAGGAGAGAGAGAGCTCCTTTATTCCGTGCCGCGAATTCTCCATTAGAGAAGCCCATCACTGTTTCTCATTTCTCTCTCGTTCTCTCTCTCCCTCTCTCTTTTAATCGGTCATTCATGACGTTGACCATTGTCGGAAATTCCTTCATGCACTCGATAGGACCTTTCGGTTTTAACGAAAGAGCGAAAAAATAAAAGTATTCAAGACACTTGCAAATAGAGGGAACAGGGGAAATAAGATAAAGCCGGTCGACGGATGAATATACGTTTACCGTTATTTTGAACGCGCGACGGTACTCTTTTGCATTAAAATTCTACCGAGCGCCGAGTTTCATTTTTACCGCGTAACGCGCCTCCGACTACCCCCTTGTACGTAAATGGAAACCCGCGAGTCGTTTGACGTTGCGCGCCAAAGGATTTACAAGCCGCTGAATGCGAAATGTCCTGAAAATTAATTGCAAAAATAATCGCGGTATGAAATAAATACACATAATTGAGTAATCCTCTTTGGGAATCTTGAAATTGATCAATTACGAGAAGGAATGTCAATTGACTTTTGTCAAGTTCCCACCCGACGGTATTCCGTAACCGATCGATGTAAATCTCTCCGCCGAAAACGGTACATTCTATTCATTTATTTTTTCCCTCGAGTTTCGAACTTTTGAAATTACTCGAGCCGTGAAAAAATGAAAAAAAAACCTCCATGGTAAGACGGAAAACTTTCGACGGTGCGTTGCCCGCGTCATAGACATTATATCTCAATTACACAGAGATGACTGGTACGAATCGTTGAAGGGATAAGCCGTACACGCTTCAGCGGAATTAATTCGTTGCCGCGCACGGAATTTTCCCCCAACGCATCGGCGTTCGAACCGCGCGATTCTTTTTCAGAGTTTTATAGCCTTCCGAAGTACTCAAAAATCTCACACTAATTTATATTTCCTACGATTCAACCATCAGCGTTAATTGATTGTCGTAAAATTCGATCAATATTTCCGCTCCGTTCTTCCGCCTTCATTTTCCGTCTGTTATTATTTTTTATGCGCGTTAAGAGTACAATCCCGGCAAAATCAAAGTAAATTGCGAATCGAGCCTACTCGGTCGACGTGTCAAAAGTCACTCAGAAATTTTTCCTCGATAATTCTTTGACGATTTTTTTATCCGAATTAAACGCGCTCGGTACCTTTTGTTTCCGACGCTTTTTTCTTTCAAATCTTCCAATAGGATGGGCGGAAATTGGCGTTTCGATGGAATTATTCTGCTCGGATTGTATCCCATCGGGAGATCCTTAAGGTCGAGAAAATTACCGTTAGGTGCTCGTACGTACACCGTCGCTCATTGATTGAGTTACAGTGCAGGTATTTTTCATTGTCCATAAAAACAATCATAAATCAATGAACGGAAAAACGATGAAAAAAATAGAGTAATTATATAATAATAATGATAACAATATCATTCGGTTACCTTTTACCGCTTCCACAAATTGCGCGAGCCATCGCGATCAGGGTTGTTAATACAGTCGGCTTTACAGAGGAAAATGCGAGAGCAAACTGCATAGCGCGAGGGAGTCGAGAGGAAAAAGAGAGAAAAACAGGTGGGGTACGTGCTGGTTCTGGCGTACGATAATTCAAGTCGCCAGAGTGCGTGTAACTGTAAAATAGTGGGTTCGGTGTGTAAGAAAATGAAAAATGAAAAAAAGGAAAGAAAAATCCTTCGTTCACAGCGTAAGATCTCTAGGGTCTCTCTCTCTCTCTCTCTCTCTCTCGGCAATAACGAGGCGAATATTTAATTCGAGCGATATTTCACACGCGCCAGCTCCATTAAACGTCACGAGCCTCGTATATTATAACGATAATAAAAATGCTTCGGAAGCTCGCTCGTTTCCCAAGCGAAAAAAGAAAAACAACAGAGGTAAAGGAAAAAGAATTTTTTGCGAGTAACGAGCAGTACGAGTGTTATTCGATAGATCGTAATGAGAAACAGGAGAATTGCGAAATTTGATGAAAAATAAAAAACAAACGTAATCAAGTCCGTTTAGTAAACAATTATTCGTACGACAAATACGATGCCGCGAATGAAAATTGCTGCGAGAACATTTCGAATAACCGTACTTGGGGATATTTGCATACGGTGATATTACGTGTAATTTCATGCAGAGAATAATAATGAACAGCACTCTGATGCACCTTTTTACTTACGCGGGTAGTGAAGCTTCCTGCATATTAGAGAAAATACATTAGAATTTATATTGGAACGTATTATCCGTAATAACAGTTTCGAGCATAAATTATTGATGTGCATTGTAATACATTGAACGTAATTCGTTACAATGTACATTATACCTGCTGAGAAATTCCTCGTACGAGTCGAGATCCGTTGGCTCTCGGACGGTACGAGAATCTTTTTTTTTTTTTTTCATTTTCGGAGCATCGCGTAATCGATGTATAAATTGGCAAAAAAAAGTCATCAATCACTCGAAGCAACGTATAATGTATATCATTACGTGGCGGGTGAAGAATTTTGTTTGCCCTCTTCGAAAAATCTACCGAGATGCGATTTTTTTTCATCGCGAACGATATTCTCGTTTCAAGATCTTCGAGTGGCTATTTGTACGTTCAACGTGTGTACAAACACGCTTGTTTTTTTTTTTCTCTGTTGTTTCGTTGTTGGCTCGTGTTTGAGGATCGCGTATGCAAACTTTTCAATATGCGAGAGTCGTGCTTGGCGGTACGTGTCGATGAGAGACGCCTGCTACTTTGAGCTACAAAGATACGACTCGAAGTAATTCTTTACCGTCAGAGTAGTATGGTTTGATTGAAGGAAAGAAATCACGTCAGTCGCTTCGACGTTATAAATGATGAAAATTTTTTGAAATAATTGAGACGAGTTTGAAAATAAATGGTTCTTGCGCAACAACTACTCGTGATATTGAATATTTTTTTCAATCACGTCGAAATTAATGATCACTCAAATATGAGATTTTTCGATGAAAAATCATTTTCGAATGATGAATCGTGCTCGTCCACAGGCTCCGAGTGAAATGTACGATTTTTCGGAGTTCCTCTGCGCGTCAGACGTTTCAAATCAATCTCTCGAAACGAGAGGAGAAGACGCGAGGGATGATCGTCAGCAATCAACGAATCATAAAAATTGGAGCACGCTGCGAGAGAGTTGAGAGCAAAAAGAGACGAGATTAATGATTTTTCGGTCGAGGTAGCGACACCTCGTGGCTCGATGCCCCGTTTATCGAGTTTTTTTAATTCCCTCGTTCTTCATCGTATCCGCAGACGGTATTTATTACATCACCGAAACCGAAACACACGCAAACACCCATCTTTAATTATTACGGGATTTTTACTCCAAAATAATGTCGGCGGGCGGATTTGGGAATGATCTCTTCGCGGACGAAGGAACCCGGAAACTGTATAAAGTCTCTAGGCTTTTTTTTCTACATTTTTTTCCTTCCTCGTTCGTTCGTTCGTTTCCTTCGCACAGACACGGTCGGTGCTCGGTTTCTCGCTTCGGTGGGTAGACCCGCTGGCCCCTATTTCACATAAAGATCCGAGGCACGCCGAAGAACCGAGAAAACCAAATTTCGTCTGGGTACCGTTAAACCGCGGTCATCCCATCCAGTCGTGAGAGCTTTATCCCACAGTGGATGGACAGTGGATTCGTCCAACGTCGCTCAGACTCTTCGCCAATCCCGAATTTATCCTCGATAACTCTGTGCAAATTGCGATATCGACGCACGAAAAATGATTAATTATACATTTGGACGCCTAAAAAAATCAATGACCAACTTTGATAATCCAATAGAGATTTCTCTTACCGAACCGGAAAAGCGGTGTCGTTTCATCCGAAAGAAAACCGGCGATATCTTTGAGCAACGTTCAATGACGTCTCGAATTATCGAATGGTCATGCAAAAATGACTGATAAAACCGGGACGACGAGGACCGGTCGACCGAACGACACCGGAAGTGACTGGCCCATGAAATACAGGTCAGTGGCGCTGACGACTGTTATAATTGCGTTCGCAGCTCGAATGACGATTTCATTAAGACGACGATAATCCGGTAGTTGGCACACTGAGCCGAATTGATGATGATCGATTAATTTCATGTACACTGTTTTTTTTCTATGAATTTTTTCCATCTATTTTTCCTCTCTAGATTCATCATCTTCCAGTTCGGTGGTGGATGATGTATGCGCGAAGGCATCTCTCCTGTACGACAGATTTCGTACCAGAACTGTCGGGAGCCAGCCGTGTGATCGATGAGCAGGAAGGCAATCGTACGTTGCTCGTAGCTGACCCAAATTCCTCGGACCCAGTGGCTTCTCGTTTTAACGTCATGTAAATACCAACAAAGAATCATCATTTATACGCACTCTGAAGATTGAAGACGGATTTAAACCGATGAATTGATATTTTATACTCACAAAATAACTCGCGAACTATCATTTCGACAAACTGCATGGATTTTAATTTTTGTTTCATCGCAGATGTTATTTATTTTGATTACAGGGAAGAAATATTTTCCCTCGGATGGTCGGCGATTATCGAGACGATGTTAAACTTTTGCCAGGCGCGTATATACGTCTTCCAATTCTCGTTGGATCCAAAGAGATAAGACGTATTCTAATGAAGCTATTTTATACGTGGGTGCAATATAATTCAGTGACTCGATATCTCATCCGTATGCATGTTGCTGTAATGAAAAAATTTCTACACACTGTCAGCATGTTTACAACCGTTTCGAGCGAGTCGTACACTCGTCGTTCTTTTGCTCGTTCGGGAAGAAAAAGAAAAACAGGGAGAGAGAGAGGTAGAAAAGATATGAAACATCATTCCGTATAGACTTTTTCCCGTCTCTGCAGCATCTTGCGTCAGAGATCATCTCTCCCTCTCTCTCTTTATCCGCTGGTGGAGCAAAGCCCGACAGCTCCACAGCATGCATAACGGTACTAACGTCTTCTAGCCACTTTTCTATCATGTCGTTTGTTACTGTACCGATGCTGTACTCTCGCTCGACGCGTTGAGAGAAGATATAATATAAGAAGGAAGAAACGAGGGATACGAGAGGCACAAGATCACGGTCTCGTCCACTCGAGTATTATGTTTCTCGTTATTACGAGGACACGAATATCGGAAATACAGTCACGATGACGAGAAAACATCCTTGCCGTTGATACATCGATAAAAATCGATAATATTCGATTATTCCGGAGGGCAAAATCGATACGGAAAAGTGACGATAACGGTTGAGCGTTAATTGACGGATATCATTGAACCCAACGATTTCCGTCGACGTGCTTACAACCGCGTTGATAAATTATCGCGTCTCGTCATCGTGACGCAATCTACACGATATTTGAATGAAGATGTTCCGGGTGTATAAAAAGACGCGTCATTACCATCAGCCGAGCCGGCATGCAAGCCGGGATGAAATTCACGCAGGATAAAAGCACGTACACGGCACGTACTTGTGATTTTTGTCTTTTGATTTTTCAAAACTGGAAAATAAAGAAAACATTAATATCGTTTCGCGTCTGAAAAATCCAAGTTCGAGTCGAAAAAGCCCGTGGCCTCTAACGAGCTCCGCCGGTTCCCAGGATCGATTCTCCCTCTACGGGCATTCCGAGCTTATATAAACGTCTTACCGGTCTATAGTCTTGAATTTGCCGCCCGTACAATCTATTCGCTTCCAGATACACACGTATAAAGGCGGAATAAACGTAAAGTTGCAACAACGAGAGAGGTATAATGCATCGGGAATGGATCTCTCACCGATCGAAGATCGCGGGACTCGGCACCGGCGGATTTAACCCCGTTTCCGCAAGATCGAAATTGGCACACCGCAACGAGTATCAGCGCAACGGTCAGAGCCGAGGATTTTGCGTCGTATACGTATAGTATATTCGCGAGGCGGAAAGTACGTGTAATTCACTACCATTCGCGTAATCATTCCTCTTAATATTCGAGCAAAATTTCACGTCGTTTTATAGCGGATGAAAAAATGTCGATAGCACAAAATGTAATCCGGAATTTTTAACGATTCACAGGGGGATATATCGGATACATGTATACCGGTCGTGTTTATGGATAAGTGCCTCCGTGTTTCTCCCGTCTCCTTATTTAGACGGCGATGAGGATAAGTCGAGAGCGCAGCTAGGCTCGGATCGAGCCTCAAGCTCACCTTGCGCTCGCTCGCACTCCCGGGACTACTCTGAACCTGTAATTCGCGCATTCTCTCTACCGGTTTTATCGAGTTGACGAGGAGTTCCGTGATTATACGCAAAGGTATCTATAGAAAATAAGAAAAGTACAGAGAGAAATAGCCATTTGCCGAAGAGAAGGAAAATCGAATTAAACGTACGTGAATTTTCGATCTGAATATCCATTCGAAATGAGAATTTTGCAAATTGTACGAAAAGGTCAAAGTTGCCGGAGGAAAATCATGACGATCGTAGAAAATCGGTTAAAGATTTCCCGTTGCTGTACCACATCATGTGTGGATGCAGCGTCATCGACGTTCATGGCGCGACGCGAAGCTCGCTCGTTCAAAAATCTCAGGCCACTAAAACGTTACGATCCATAGGGAATTGCACGTTTTTCGATCTCGATCTTTCCGGATCATTGTGCAACGACCCACCGATTATTACATCGGTCATACACGGTTACTTGTTATTTATTATTATTACTATTATTATATTTCATCTCGCGATATCGTGCAACATGACGGAGCACGGTGTCAAGTATATTTTGTAACGATGACGAGGTAAACGTCCACGATGAAAAGAGGAGGAGGAGGAGGAGGAGGAGATGTAGGTCTCTCGGAAATGAAATCGCGCGTGCAACCCGAGGATTCTCTCGATCGAGATGCCAACAGATTAAAGTACAGATATTTATGTATACGTGTATAATGTAATATCGGTGGAATGCCATGGTACAACGTCTCTCGGTCATAGCAGTATTAGCACGCGAATGAACCGCTATGGATGGCCGTCGTATGGCATATGGTGTGGCGAGTGTTTTTTTTTTTTTTTTTTTTTCGCTACTTATGTAGCCCACGAGCACTGTAAACAATATTATACGATCCTCGAGGGTGACTTCCCGTCTATATTCAAAGCCTCTTGTACCTCAAATCTCCTCTCGTGTGTTGTTGCGCGGACATTTTAAATTATTATCATTGCTGTACCGATAATTAAATGTTGAGCACGAAACGATCGTTCGAAAAGCCATAAAATTTATGCAAACACAATGTTGCTACGGCTAGACGACGGTTCATGCAAATTTGATACCCGGTGCAATATGGTTGTCGAGAATATTAAAAATAATAATCGTGTACGACAAAAAAAAAAGATCAACAATTCCTGGCCGAATTATGGTGAACATTCTTTTTTCTTTATCCTTTCGTACTCTTCGCGAGTTCTCATCGCTCGGCATTCTTTTTCCCGGATTTGTTTTATTCGGCGATGAAATTGTTGGGAAAAAAAAAACGAGAAAAAAAGATTGTCAGAAGTGGGATTCGAACCCACGCCCACAGAAGTGGACTGCGACCTGAACGCAGCGCCTTAGACCGCTCGGCCATCCTGACTTTTCCGAATTTATGAATTATTTCTGGTAATGAGCGTCGGAATGATTTTTCGATGAAAACTCGCAAAGAACGAACGTCGCGTGGTTGATGAAAACGTTGCAATTTCTCTTTTGAACGCGGAAAACGAGCGATATCGTAGAATTTTTATTTATTTCGTCACACAAATTTACCGGCCGAGCAGAAAGATTGGTAATTCACGCGAAACTTCACAGATGGCGTTGTCTATCCACTGTGTGTGTTTTTTTTTAGAGAAAATCATACTTTCCCACAGTTGGTTAGAAAGATCTCAATGTTATCTTCGATGATAAATGAATGCAAATTCCAACTATTGATTTTCACGTACGATTAAGTATTTTTTCTCCCTCCCTCCATCACTACGCACCGGAAAAAATCGATATGTTTACCCCGGCGTGAAATTCACATAAAAACTTTCGTCCAATCGAACGAGTGCCGATTATCGGTAAAATGCCCCTCGGGGTTAATGGCACGTAAAATCAAATGGACCGTAACGTAACGGAGCAGCCTCCTGGTGTCTGTCCGCCGCAGAGTCAAAAATCAAAGATTCTCCGACGTTTTTACGTGCACAGCCTCTTTGCAACCCCTGAGCGAAACAATAACCTCCTCAGCGGAGGAAGGGGCATGAAAAAAACAGAAAAGAAAACCTACCGAGGAAAAAGTAATCTGGAAAAATGCCAGCGGGAGAAAACTGAAACAAAGTGAAACACGAGCGAGTCGCAGCTTGATGAATGAGCGCGCATTCGCGTTCGCGTCAACGTTCGGTAAAATGCGCTTGCTTGCGCAAATTAATTTAAGCAACTCTCGACGAGAGTCAAGCGTCCTGTTTTGCCTGCGCGGCTTAAGTCGTACACCGCGTGAATGTCGACTGTAAGGACCGGTTGTTTCATCGGTTTAACGTCTCATGCACACCGGGTGTACCCGAAATTGTACGTCGATCATTTCGGAGTAGATTCAATACGAAATTTCAAGTGGAAACATTTTTCAAAGAGCAATCGGATGAAATACCGATTTCGATGCTTTTCGACTCGGAGTTTCGTCGTCAATCCGCTTTTACCACTTGGCCATTTTTCGCAACACTCTGTACATACGCTTCAAGCGCAATTTATACTCTCGTATGGGCACAGCCTCGCTCTCTCGCTCCTCCACCTGTAGAAAGCTCTCTTGCCGCGCAAGTGGGTTGCATAACAGAGTGCAGCAAACTCCGCGCTGCTGTATTCCTACCATACCGAGGCATCGTGTCCAAGTATATGAAAATAACCGAGCCACGTGTGCATTAGGCGTTATTATACTCGGCGATGCTAGGAAAAATCGGAGGAAAATTCAATCATGCGTCAAATACCCAGGGAGAATCTCCGATCCGCTTCGACGAAACGACGTCGTTTAGGTCTTTCTTTTTCATCTCATTCCAAATCACTGTATGCATGTTGCTCGTTCCAAGAGTCACAAAAAGTGTTTTACATTGAAATGTGACATTCCCGCAAAGCTCCAGATGTCGCCAGAGATTCTTACCCATCCCGTCCATAGGATGGATCTTTCACGCGTGCACCCTCCTCGCCGTATAGTCATCCCCTGATGGAATTTATGTCTCAATATACAGAGGGCGTTCTGTGTAAAAAAAAACCAATAATTTTTCGACGAGTCCACCCGGACTCGTCGAAAAATTATAAACCTTCTTGACAACAGAGTTTTACACTTTCGCAATTGTGATCCAAAATGAAAAATGTCCTGAAATTTTATAAACTATTGAAAAATCGTTGTTTTTAGAAATTTTGGGGACATTGATGACTCATTGAACCTTTTGTAATTTCAGGATCGAGAGTTTTTGTTCGCGAGAGCTCGACCATTCTCGCGGACAACTTTTCATCGGAACCACTGCAAGGAAAAATGTTTATACGTGTGTGGGCTTCTTGTGTGTGGATCGAGTAAAATCGCGGGAGAAAGGGTTGCACAGCGTATGATGGTTTCGAATGCGAATCGTACGATACACCGTGTAGTCCACGGTGGTAAGGCCGATTCGCTTCATTCCAGTGCGTCGAACCTCGTCTCGTGTGTCTCCATCGACGATCGATCGAAAAATCGTCTAGTCGAGACTGACCCAAAGTTGCAGCGGAAAAAGCAAAATTATACTCGTTGGGGTGCACGAGAGGATTCACGAACTGAAACAATGTTGGTCGATGAGTAAAGCCAATCGATCGTCAACGAAAGAAGCACAGATTTACAGGCGGGATAATAACGATCGTGAATAATCGTTAATTGCAGTAACGCATTGTGGTGTGAAACAAGTGGTAATTGTTGCGTGAAAAAATTGGCTATTTCGAGGCGATAAACGGAAGTGAGATTGTAAAAAAGAAAGTAAAGTCTCGATCGAGTTGTGTCGTCTGTTTATTCCGCGTGTATTTCGAGACTCTATCGCGAGGGGAATCAAAACTGGTCCGTCGCGTTAAAGGGGCCGAAAAAGTATTTTTCCCCGACAGAAACAAAAAGAGAGAACGACGAGACCAACGAAAAATTGATACTGTCGGCTTTTCAAGCTTCTCAGATTTTGATCTCTCCGACGATCGAGAAGAGATCTTCCGATAATAAGAGGGCAAAAACGTGTATGATCGATCGACCCGTTTCTCGTGTTTTTTTTTTAAATATATATATCCGTGCAGCGAGTGCTCGTCAGATAAAATGATGAGCAATCAGAAGGACGATAAAAAGAAGCGTGAAAATCGGTAATCAATTAATTTTCTTGCTTCCGTCGTCGCGAGAAAAATCGTACTTTGGTTTCTCGCAAAGAATCTTTCGATCGTGTAGGATAAATTGAAAAATTTTGAATTTACGACAAGGAGAGGAGAATACGTTTATCGAAAATGAAGATAACGGTGATTGTGATTTTTTTCATAATTCTGAATTGTTCGCGGGGCTCGAAAAAGGAGTCGAACATTCTGAGATTGAGCAAGTCTCAGAGTGCACCTTCGGTGCGTCTCGCAACGACGGATTTCAACGACACGCGAGATTCGACGAACGAGAATGAGACGTCGACGAAACCACGAGGTCCGGGACCGCTGATAACTTTCAGCAAAAACAATCCCGAGCTCGATTGGAAGAATCATTTGAAGAGCGCTGGGAAAATCGAGGACGAGAGTCCGAGGGATCTCGACATCGATTTTATGAAGGATAAAATCGAAATGACCGCCAACAGCGTACAATGGCTCGTCGATCTTTACGATCCATTGAGATGGAACAGAGTACCGGGAAAACTGGATGATAATTGCCGAAGAGACATGGACTTGTTTCTCAAAGCACTGCGAGAGGGCAAACTTTGGGCTGCCAAGAGTGAGTTTACTTTGCACCTCGAGAGCATTTTTTTCTCTCATTTTCGAGACATTTTCACCTCTGTAACAATAATAATACTGCTTGAAAATCAAAAAATTACCTCAAGGACGAACAACTTTGGAATGGAAATTAAATTCCTCGGATAAAAAGCTTTCAAAAGCAATCGCATTATTATCGCAATTATTGAGTCATTTGAATTCTCACTCTCTTTATCTCTAATTTTCAAGTCATGATACATAATTGAACGAACGAAACATTAAACTCACAACACGAGTTCCACTGGTAATTTGAGTGTTACATCAGCCACGAGAGTAAAAGCTACAGGTTACAACTCTGCGTTTTATTGTAATTGCAAAACTTTGTATATCCGCAGAGAGAGAGAGAGAGAGGGAGATGAAACAAAACGACATTGTGAATTTATGGAAAAACCAACGAGGAGAAAGAAAGGGTAAACCCTCGCGAATTTTTGACCATTGAACGATGAAATTTTGCGTCTTTCACTCGTGTTACTTTCAATGAAAATCAATGGGCTTTTACGAGTACGACAAATGATGATACTCGTCTGTACTTTCGTTATTTTTTTTTCATCATTATATCCTTCTGCAAAGTCGGAATAAATTTGCCTTAACCAACTGAGCATGCGATACACATTTCCAATAAAGTGTATCAATCATTTTGCGTCGTGCGCTCTCGATTGCGAAACGTTAAAAATGGAGAAATTAGATCGACAAGATTGCAGAGTGCGTTACGATATTACAGGGAATAAAAGTATCGATTATCTCTTTGCCATCGTATATATATATTATTTAGCCATTCTGGAATAACCTTTGAAACATTTATTCGTCGATTTATTATACGCGGTATGTGCTGCGAGTTTAAAAAGTTTTTCGTCATAAGAGAAATTGCAGTTTCGCCTTCGAGGCGTTTGACAACGACCATGCAACTCGGCCATGCATTTCTGCTGGAATCTGCGAGTGTTTTTATCCTCCTTTTTTTTTCTTTTCACAGACATACAGACATACGCGTATCGTTGCACTTTCTATATCGGAGTTGACTCTCCGAACGTTTTACGTAACTGGCAATGAACCCGAGCGCCGTGCGAGAAATTCAAAGTGCAATTTAACCCAACCAGACGCACGTTAACGTGGCCATTTTCTCTCTCTCTCTCCTTTTCGCTTTCTTTTTCTATTCGTTTTCCAGGTCGAGTTTATAGACTTTGTAGAGCCAGTCCTTGCGAAAGACTCGTTCGAATGGCAAGCTATTTCTCATCGAAAAATTCCAAGAGCAAGAGAAATTTCGTTCGATCGCAAAAGTCTGTGTTGATTCGGGATCATTGTTCGAGCAATAATAGAGGGAAAAACATGATAATATCACGTACTTGGCGGTGCTGCTGTGCGAAATAAATTCTCGGTGTTTTAATTGCGCTTTCTTTTTTCTAGTGTCCGACGCGAGTGGCCGTTACAGCTCGCAGTTTCATTTCGGCAATGGGTTTTGGCTGGGCTCGAACGCGCTCTGTCAGGAGCTCAACGGTACGGAAAAGACGGGAATCGGAGGCATAGGCGGTATCGCCGTCGTTGGCGTCAACGGCAACGACGTGCCGCCTTACCCGGTTCAATTTCACGTCGCCAGGATGTTCCTCACTCTCCCGAGTGACATAGAGCTTTTGGTGAGTGACGACGAAACGGCTAACAAATTTCGTACGGAGTTGAACCAGCGACGGGGTGAGCAGCCGAGAGAAATGCGTCTTTTATTGAAAACCTGAGAAAATTCAAAAGATAAAAAAGAAGATAGCGAATCGTTGGAATTCTGGATAAAGCAATTATTGTCCGTTCGTTTTTTTTTTTTTTTTCGTGGAATGAAAATTCATTCCGTGGCTTCGATATGCCTCACCTATGTTTGTTCCACGATTGAAGCTCATCGACGGAATTGCCGATGTGTGTTTCGAGATTACTTTTACGTTCCATTTGCTCCGTTCGAAAATAGAAAAAAAAACGAGCAATTCAATGGTTTTCCATTAGCTACCAGACAGGACGTTGCTCCCTCGTTTTTTTTCATCTTTTTTTTCACGAGATGTGAGCCAGAAAAATCTATAACAGAAAACCACCCACACCCATGCGTATATGACATACCTGTGTGATGTTGTATGTACATATATATTGTGGTACATAACATGTGCGGGGATCATTTGCCTGTTCTTCGAATATCGGCATCTCGACGGCACATGCAGTTTTATCCGCATATTCGCACTATGATGCATCCTTTTGCGAGAATATGCACTGCGCGATAAACCTTGCCGGGCGTACGGTATCGGGAATTCTATGCGAAATGAAAAAAAAAACATTGCGGGCTTTGTTTCGATTAAATCTTGTTATTATTTCAAATATTATAATTAATTATTTGAAATATTTTCGCCACAAAAATGTCATGGAAAATCCAATATTTCGGTCCGAAAATGCAATATGAAATTTATCAGTTAATCACCATTTTCTCATTGAAATATCGAGTTTTCGGGAAAAAGCCGGTGGGTTTCGTAATCAGCGAGAAATTTTCGATCGGATAAGCGGCTGAAAAATTGAAAATTTGAAAAAAAAAAATTTTCGTCATTTTTGCCCATTTTTCCAGAATCGTCGAAAAGTCGATATTTCAAATGATCATAACTCCCGTCCTAATGAAGCTAGATAGACTTTTTGGGGGGGTTTTGGATAGCCCTCGAGTAGACTTGAAGAATGGTGAAAGTTAAATATCGATAGCTAGATTCCTTCACCTTCAAAATCGATGTTGAAAATCGGCAAAAAAAACGCAAAGGGGTATGTATGGGAAAATTGGCGAAAATCGAAGGTCTCACTTAAAAAATCTGCCAAAAATCGAAAAATGAAGATATCTACATGAACCAAACGGCACTTTGAAGCCTCGACAATCGCGAAGAGATCAAGCACAAGTTGGAGTATCTACCTCGAAAGGGAAAAAAATGGCGACCCTTTTAATGAATCAACTCGATCCGGCAAAAAATGGCAAAAAATGTTGGATTTCAAAAATGATTTTTAATGGTCCATATCGATGTATTTTTCCCCGCTGATTACGAAAATCACCGGTATTTCATCGAAAAGTCGATAATCGCAACCGAAAATGGGGAAAAACCAAACCTAAATATTCAATCAGTGCGTTTTTTCGAGTCTCCTCATTGAAATATCGATTTTTCAAAGCTTGAGAGCACAAGAGGCGAGAAGGAGAGAGAGGAACGAGGAATTGCACAGTTTTGCGAACGTATGTAATGGCCAGAGAGCACCCGCGTTACGTGTTTTATCGCGTGTGGTAATTATCGTCTCTGACGGAACGCGAAAGTGTATTTAGCTCGAAAGAGAGTCGAAGCAGCATCCGGTGTGTTTTCTTTGAGAGAAGAGAGACGCGGAGATATCGAGGAAAATAATTCGACTCTTGAACAATAATTCCGTCATTAACGACAAAAAAAATATCGTTTCTTACATAAAACTGCGAACATTATGAAACTGCAGCTGCTTTCTATACAGAGTGAAAAATGTCTCTCGCTCTAATAACGCGAGCAATTACGTAGCGAGATTTTTATACTGAAAAAAAAAAAACATCACGTAATTCGTCTTTTTCTCTTTCAGACGAGACAAGTATTTCTTGGTCTCTGTTTGCCGAGAACGTGCGATCGAATATCCCTCTTGTCGATGCTGAGGGCGAGCGCCGACAGGGTCGAGCGCGAAGGGAATTCGACTCATCGATCGAATGGACCAAAAATCCACATAGTCACCATCAAGGCAGTGCCCTCGAGCGATTATTCGGCACTGTCCGATCCGAAATTTTACATACTCGGGTAAGCTCGCCGCTCGACGACCATCGTCTTTGTCATTTTTTCGGGGAATTTTTTCTCACCGATAAAAATACTCGTGAGAGACGATTTTTTTCCAATCTGTAATAATACCTCGCAAGCAGCGTTGCCGCAAAAAGTTCCATCGATGAAAGAAAACATCGTCGTACGAGAGAAATCGAAATTCCTCTCTTCCGGCGTCGAAAATTTGTCCGTTTTTTCTTTTTTCATCGACAGACAAACTTTTTACGTTTTCCCTCGCTCTTTGCCGGTTTCTATCCCGTTGCACGTTCGCGCGCAATAGAGAGTGTGTCCCCGAAGCCACAGAGATGACTTCCGGTTTTTGCGGCAAACGAGAGAGGAGACATTTGGCGAGAGCAACTTCTGAAACGCTACGCGATCAGCTTCCTCGCCATCTGCGCAACCAATGCCTCGTGCGTGGCTCGCGAAACTCGTTTACGTCACTATATATCCTTCCCCTTTGACGTATAAAGGGTGTGCCGGAAGTTAATATCTAGAAATCTACAAATTTCGATAAATTTCGATAAATTTCGAGCCTCGTCTCAGAGCCGAAGAGGCAATTTCAAGAGACCGGGGCGTTGTATCGAAATGAGAATTTCTCGAACGAAAAAAGAGTCAATCTCGTCACTCGTTGCATTCGAAAATTCGTCGATTTCTTTTGAGAAATCGTACGGTCAATATTATGCGAGTGAAATGCAGCACGCTAGACAAGAAAAAGTGTCAATTTTGTGAATGTACAGACGCAAGCATTTACGTACACGTACGTGTGTATCGATACAACGTTCCACGTGTATACACTCGCGTAACACTTTCCCGGACTTTCTTTCCAATTACACTTGTGCAACAAGCTGCTAAACACGTCACCGAGTAGCTCAAAGTTTCAGTACCCAAAAGGAGCTCTGCTCTTATCTACAAAAGAAACCAAACGAGACTGAACGAATCACGAAGAAAAAACATTGTGAAAAAAAACAAAAATGCTCCAATTCGTCCCTCCGTCCAACGGCCCACGCGAATGAAAATGACACCGGAGCGTTTATTTCCCATCTCCACTGGAAATACAAGGCGGAAGAAGAGGAACGTTCCTGCAAGGTTCATTCGTCGGGAGTTGAGACATTGAATGGCAAAGTCGAGTCAGTCAGGTTCAATGGTCCGCCGAGCGTACTTTGCGAAAAGTTCAAACAGGCATGTACAGGAGAAACCGCGATCGCGAGGGCATTGTAGAATCCGCGGCAAAAGTTGGCGCGAATAACTTTGGAATCATATTGGAGTAAAAAAATAGCACATTAAAAAGCATTCGAGGGCGTTGGAAAAGTCGTAAAATACTTTTTCATTCGAGATCGAACTTTGCTCCGCTTCGGAAGCAATTGAATTGTGGAAGGCTCTGTAGGGTCGGCGCGAGGCAACCGCCGCTATATCTTTACCAGTCGATGGGGGTGAAAAAAATGAGAAAAAATCTAGCGTACTTTGAACGTGCATTACCCGTATACATATAGAAGGCCATCTGTAGTAAACGTTGCAAAATCACGGTGCTATAGTTGCACAATGATCGAACGTCCTATATAACGAGTACAGCGGTGAGAAACGCAATGGAACGTTATATCGTTATTGCCAAGGAGGAGTCAGTCATGTGGAAAATAGTAGGGGGGTCCTGTTTCGTGCAAACCCGAGTGGAGTGAAAAAGTACACTCTGCGCATGTTTTCGCTGCACGACAATGTCTATATAGACACGCGAACCGACGTTAAACTGGAATAAATCAAAGGAAATGCAATACGAGAGTCTCTAGCGATGATTTTAACGAGTTGCGCAAACCGCCGTATCTCTTTTCCATTCATGAAATATGACGAAAGGTTGAAAGTGACGGGACGGTGATTGACTCGACGATTCCGTCATGGACAACCGCGAATTTCGACGATCAATCCTGATATTTCATTAGCATCGACCGTGTGGATATTGCGCACGAAAATTGAGTGAGGATTTTTCGAAATTGCGACAGGAAAAAATGCGGTTTGACGTATTCTCCATGTTTTTTAACACGGAACGGCCTGTACATTGCACCGTCTGTGTGCTTTTGAGACGTATGCGTACGAACGCCTCATTATAGAGGCGAGGCCTTTTCTAAGGATCTTGGGCACCAGGCAGAGTCCTTGCTCTCTTAATGATACTCTCGTTTGCTCTCGCGGCGGAGAGCGAGCTGGTGCAATTAATGCACTGCCGGCGAGAAATTGCCGGCTCTGTGAGCTTCAAGGCGAGTTACTATCTACGACGCCCTGATTTCTTCCGCGGGATCGCGACACGCGCGCACACGATTTCCTTTTCTTTTTTCAAACACGAATTAAAACCGCGTGGTTAAAAAACGACTTTTGTCCGGACGACTCCAAGAGCCACGATCTGTTTCGCGCGACGATCGAATAATCCAACGATAAAAACTGTACGTACAACAATTATTATCTTCCTTGACACGAAATTGATGATGTATCTTTTCTTTGAAAAAAGGAATAAATAAACTAAAGTTTCATGAAATTGAAGAGCGGTCGTTTCGACGTTGCGTCAACTTTTACGAGGATAACGAGTGTCGCGACACAATTATCCAAGGTGTTGTATTGTTTTGTGGAAGAAGACGGATGAGCGGTAAACTATTTGTCAAACTTCATTTCGCAAAGAGGCAAACTTTGGAATCATATTGCGCACACGTTTTCCTTTTCTTTTTTCAAACACGAATTAAAACCGCGTGGTTAAAAAACGACTTTTGTCCGGACGAGTCCAAGAGCCACGATCTGTTTCGCGCGACGATCGAATAATCCAACGATAAAAACTGTACGTACAACAATTATTATCTTCCTTGACACGAAATTGATGATGTATCTTTTCTTTGAAAAAAGGAATAAATAAACTAAAGTTTCATGAAATTGAAGAGCCGTCGTTTCGACGTTGCGTCAACTTTTACGAGGATAACGAGTGTCGCGACACAATTATCCAAGGTGTTGTATTGTTTTGTGGAAGAAGACGGATGAGCGGTAAACTATTTGTCAAACTCCATTTCGCAAAGAGGCAAACTCTTTTACGTTGGCGAGATGTACGAGCAAGAGGATACACACCGGTCGGTAATTCGACGCGGGTTGTAATATACCCCGCTCCTTCCACCATGCATCATTCTCTCTCGTTACGAAAGTCCACGAGAACGACCGTGTCATCATCATCCTCGTCGTCGTCGTCGTCGTCATGACGGCTCGTATTTTCCTCAACTTTTTCAAGTTATATTACGTCAGAGCTGCTTCGTTATGCAAAAAAAGATGAATTATCATTTTTCCCTTCATCATCCACCGAAGCTGCAGCCTCCAGCATCCACAATTTATATCCGCACATTCGACAAAGTGCACGAAGGAAATAACGAAAATATTAAAATTGTAGGAAAGAAAGAGCCCTAACGTTGGTGACAAATTGCCAAAGAGACAAAATTAGATTCCTTCCTTGAGCTTTTCATCGATATATGACGGAAAAAAAAGAAAATCAACACAAGAGAAAAACTCGTCGTGGATTTCGTGACTCGCGAGGTCTCTCGGCTCACTGGCTCAAAGATAAGCCGGAGAGAGTGGAAGATGACACGAATATGCAGCTTAATACCGAGGCTGCACTTGGCAAACTTCCCAAAGGTTCTCCTACACTGGACGTGTAAGAAGAAACTTACTGATCCTCCTTTGAATATCGCTTGGAACACAGGATTGATCTACGAAGGAGGAAAAACTTATATCGCCATCGCTTTTCCACAAAAAAAAGAAAGAACAAGGAAAAACTGTTTAAAATCGCCATAAATTCGTTTGTTCGTCGTAAGAGGATGTGATAAATACGTGTATTACTTGCGATTGATCGTTGCGCAAGATGTATCGTGGAAAGTTTTTCGTGTACAAAAATGTACGCGTGCTATGGACAGACACGTTGAAGCGAAAGAGATGCGGAGAGGGAATGACGTGAAAGTTCGCGACACACCGGACTATAGAATTTGTTTCATGGACCATGCGGTTCATCAACGACTAAACAGCCCGCAGTTGCAATAAACCACGTATATACGTGGCTTTTACGAGCTTCTTTTGTTTCCGCTTGCGTTTTACACTTGCAGCCCACCCGACTATCCAAAGAGTGTGCCAACTTCGAAATGTGAACGGGAAACGTAAGGAGACAACAAAATAGTCGAACGTCACTTGATTTATCTCGTTGGAATAAAAATAAAATCGTGAAAAACCTCTCCGTTCCGTTCAACTTTGCATTGGCATACGAAAAAAGAATTTCATTCTTTTTTCGGGACAAAGGACAAAATAATCGAACGAGACTAAAGAGGGGTGAATATAAAAGAGATAAATGAGGAAAAACGAACCCCTGCAGGCTCGAAGGTTTTGCCCTTAAAAAGGATGTTCAACATCGAGAAAATAAGAAAACAGCGCAGAGAGCGAGTAGAGTACAATCGCAAATTACTTTGACCAACATCGTAAAAGTATGCTCGTGGAAGGAATTTTTCCGAAATGCCTTGGATACAGTCACGAGGAAATTCCGACGAAAGAAGCATGGAAATGAAGCCATGCGCGTGACGAAGAACAGTGGCAAAAAATAAAAGTTGTTTCGCAACGGAGATTCGGCAAAAAGTTCACAACAATGAGAAAAAAAAGCTGACGAAAAATCGACGAGAGCTCGAGCACGTGAAGATTTTAATAAAAATGTTGGTCGATCGAACGAACGGATGAAGAAAAAAAGTTAACGCTTCACAGAGAACAGATGTGGTCCATTCTTGTTTCTGTGGGATATATCGTAATTGGGACAATTATCCCGACGAAATTTCCGCCCTGTTCTATCCCTCGGCCTCTGCTTCCCCTTTTTGTCGATAAAACTGATGCTGGCCCATTGCCAAATCGCGTTATCCCGCACTTTGCAATTTGTACAAACGAGCATCCAAAATTCGCGATAATAATTGTCAAAAAAAAAATAAAGAGAGAAAGGAATACCTGATCTCTTTTCCTTTTGGAAACTTGCCTTGTTTTTGTTTGATTTTATCGAGAGGAGAAAATATTTTCCCGCCTGTGTTTTCTTTTCAGATCGGTGGCTGGTGCGCTGTTGTTCTTGATGCTGTGCTCGGCAATCTGCGACTACGGGAGAAACAACGGCGACGAAAAGGACGTCGAGTCAACGTCGAACATCAACACGAACAACAACGAGAGGATAAGCACGTACGCCGATAGAAATCTCCCGGAGGAACGAAGAATATCCATGATCCAGGACAATGGCAAGGAGCTAATAGACAAGATGGACAAGTCCTGCGCAGCGGACATCGGCAAGGAAGATTCGTCCATTGATCTTAAAAAACGTGAGGGAGGTTTGTCCCTCTAATTTCTCGTTCTTTTTTCCCAAATAAACGACAAAAACGTGAAAGGAGCAGAAATTTCAAACCTCTCATTTTTTTTTCTTCACAATGGACAAATTTTTCTCACCGCCTCTGTGTCCGCCTGTATTTTCAGGCTTTCTGTACAAGTGCCTGTTGTGCTTCGATCCCATCGCCAATGGTGCTAAAATAATAAGCACCGAGCCTGCAGCCAGAGACAGCCTGACGTGCCTTCACGGTCTCAGAGTTTTATCCTTGGGTTGGGTCGTCATGGTCCACACTTATCTCCAAGTATTCAGCATCGCGGGTAAGCAAAGCTAGCATCGAAAAATTGACGAAAATGGCTGAAAAATTATCGAGGGGACGTTCTACAGTCTTGCAAAGTCAATGTGCGAAAGGTGGGATGCTGCGCATCGATCTCTCGAGAGATTTACGCATCCCGAAAAAAATAGACTTTCTTCACCGACATGTGAAAAACCGTAAATTCCTATACGTGTGTTTTTTTTTGTTCAAGAATAGAAAAAAATTTGTTTTCATTCACTGGTTTTTTGGAACGACATTTTTACGCCTTTTTCTTTGTATCGCAGAAAACAAGACCCTGCGAACCGTCACCGAGAGGAACTTCATGTTCCAGACGATCAGCAATGCAACTTTTTCCGTCGATACGTTTTTCTTCATCAGGTGAGAGTCTCTCGTTAAATTCTAATCGTCCGAGGGGATCGATAAATTTGACTTTGAGCGGATTTATCGCATCTATTCAAATACAAATAATATTTCACCGAACGAAACGAATTCAGTCTCTTTTTTTTCATCATTCGCAGTGGACTCCTCGTCACAATTCTCTTTTATCGTTCGCTGGGTGGCGTCCAATCGGATAAGAATAACTTTTTCAAATCCAGTTCAACCAAGTTTTTCATAATGGTCCTCTACAGATTCGTGAGGTGAGTGAGGTTATTACGCACGAGGCTCTCCAGGCGAAACGGACGAGGGATTCCGCGACAAACACGTTTTTTCGATGTTAATCGTGAGAAATTTTTTCGAAAAAGTTTTCGTCCATCCGAAATGAAGATTTCGAAAGAATTTCTCAAATTAGCGGAGAGAAATCGTCGAATTGCGACTGATGATAAAGTCGTCGTCGATTTTCGTGTCCCAAATACGTCGAATGTACGAAAGCATAAATTTTATCTCACGAACCCGACGTTATTTATCGTACGTCTTTTCCCTCGAGTCTGTCCCGATTTATATGCAAGTACAATGGCCGATGATAAATTCACCGCGGTAGGACCGTGTGCCAAGAGTTTCAGGGGTCAAAGTTTCGCAAAAGTAAATTTCCCGACGACTTTACGAAGCTCGAGAGACGAGCCTCGATAAATATTCACCTTTTTGGCAATTGAATTTCATTTATTTATCAATTTTTTTCCACTCACGCGAATGTCACTGCCGTCTCTTGCCATCCGCGAAAGACTCACGCCCGCTTATCTCTTCGTGCTGGGTATGAACGAGATTGCGATTAAACGAGCCCAGGCCAGGACAGTTTTTTCACCGGCCATCATCGATCATCTGACGTGCGAGAAATTTTGGTGGAGGAACGCGCTGTATCTCAACTCTCTTTATCCACGCACGGAAATGGTGAGCAAACAGCGTTAAACATTATTATTCTCTCAATAAAAAATTCTTTTTCCGACGGTTTCTCAAAATGATTCCGCCATTGCCGAGATGATGATAATTTTTGTTATTATTATTATCATTATCACAAATTCCCATCTGTTATTTTCGCTGTATATCGTGTAACAAGAGACGACTAGTTGTGTCAACGTCTTGTGTTTATCGAAACAACTCACCGGTCTTGTTGGCGAGTCTCCTCGTGCGCCAATGACAAAACGAGAGTTTTCCTTCCACGACGAAGCCCCGCACTGAATACCGATATCGATAAACATGCGTTTCACTTATCTGCTTCCGTCTCTCTCTCCCCGTTTCCACAATTTTCTCACTGGACCAACGTGTCCAGCATTATTCCACGTGCCGAGTGAAACCTCGAAACCAGAGCCAAAGAAAAATTTCATTACAAATGACATTTGCGTCGTTTGACAATAATATCTGGAGGAAATTATCGGTAAATTGAAAATCAATTTTTTCCATTAAAGCGCAATGTGGGTCCATGTCGAAAAACCGTCAGAGCGAATCTCTCGTTGGAAACACGAAGAATCGTTCGAGAGTACTTTGGCCGCTGACCTTTTAGGACCCTCTGTGGTCGCGCCACACTCTCCTCATTTTTTTTATCCCACTATCCCACCTCTTTTCTGCTTCGATTTTCCAATGTTTGCACTGGACCACCGCCGAGCATGGGCGACAAGCGAGTAAGAAAAAGAAAAAAGGACAAACAAAGGACTCCCGGATTCGTTGTACCTTCGAGATAGATCGGACTCTGGAGGTTGAAAGATCGCCCCAGATTTTCTCTGGCTCTACGTGCCAAACGCTTTTATCAGGATTTTATACGGAATTACGGTTGAAACGATAAAAGGACGGAGAATACCCGAGACTGGCTCAACGTTCAAAGATCGTGAAATCGACGATTTCGCACATGACGAGATATCATTATTCTACGGCATTATTGAATTTGAAAAAAATGCTAATCACCAATTTTGTCGACAGTGCATGCTGTGGAGTTGGTACATGGCGAACGACACGCAATTTTACGTACTTGGAATACTTCTTCTTCTACTCTCCGTCAAGTATTTCAAGGCCGTCGTAGCTGGAGTCGCGCTGATAATCGTCTCCTCCTGGTTCACGACGTTCACGGTCGCCTACAGCAACGATTACATAGCGAGGTTCGAGTTGAACAAAAAAAAAGCGATTGAAAAAGAATTTTAGTTTCTATGTAGAAGCATTAACACGGTTATTTCAATGTTTTCACTCGAAGAATCCAAGAACCCTTTGCCCTGTTTGACGAATTGTACGACAAACCGTGGCTCAGAGCCGGCCCCTTCTTCATCGGCACCATCACAGGCTGGCTGCTGTTCAAGACGAATTGCAAATTACGCACCCCCTTGGTGAGTTTGTCAAAAGACTTCAAAAACGATTCAAAGAAGAGAGAAGCGTGCGATTCCAGTATTTTTGGCGATATAAATTATTCAAAGGTTCGAGTTTAAATGCGAATGAAATTTTTTTCATTTTTCAGTGGATAAAATTAATCGGCTGGTTCGTCTCCGCCGGGATAATGTGCTCGGTAGTTTACGGTCTGTATCCCGGTGATCTTACCATAACCGTGAGCTCGGTTTACGCGTCTCTGGGACACACGGCATGGGCGATAGCCGTGTCCTTCATAGTGATACAATGCTGCACCGGATCAGCGGCGATAATAAATAATCTGCTGTCACTTAAACTCATGTATCCACTGTCGAGACTCACCTATTGCGCTTATCTGGTTCATCCAGTCATCATGATGATGACGAGTACGCAAATGGACGGACCTCTGCATCTTCACAATGGATTAGTGGTGAGTAGACTCTCGTTCAGGCGGAAAAACACATCGTAGACACTCTTTGCACACACGCGACACATTGTTCATTATTACACCGCAATTATATTCACGAACGGTCGAGAAAAATGTTCGTAAACGCGCGCGATCGACGCGCGTTATCCCTTTTACGTATAGGACGTGCGTTCGCCTCGAGCGCCGGCGTGCTACTAACCACGCCTGACCACGCCCCTTTGAGAGCGAGCGCTACGAGAGCGAGAGAAACGTAAACACGCGCGCCTGCGCGTGTTTGCGTTTCACGCCGGGCCCGAGCGGTCCCCGTGTGTTGTTACCCACAGCGCTATTTTGGTTCCACGTTGGAAATAATATGTGTAGACAGAGAGAAAGATATGACGTTTCGAGTGTAAATACATCGAAAATGAATAATCCACAAAGTTGCTGGGATTTTTTTTTGTTTTTCAGCTGATCGTGTACTTTGGCAACCTCGTGGCGTCTTATCTAATGTCGTTTTGCGTCTCAATGACACTCGAGGCGCCGGTTGTCAATCTCTTGAAACTTGCATTCACCGGCAACAAAAGGGGGAGGTAAAAAGACAAAAATGATGAAAAAGTGATGGAGAAAGAGCGAAAAGAAGAGACAAAAAATTGTAATATATTTTCCATGTATGTTTGCGAGAGCGGAGAGAAAATAAAGTTTGAGGGAGTTGACGATTATTTAGCGCGAGCGAGCCGCGATAATTGCGAGCGAAAAAATTGAGAGAAAAACGAGAGGACTGCGAGTTTGTTTTTGCGTGTGCGTGCGTGAGCGAGAATTTTTTTTCATCATTTTTTTTTCTATACGTCAAACGGGCGAAAAAAGCTCCGGCGAAATTGCCTTCGTCAATGTGTGTTGCGTCACGGGTGAGTTTCAATAAAAAAAAAAACGAAAAAAAAACGTCTATTTCACTCGCGATCTGCGCCTGCTGCTTTGAAAATATTTATGATTTATTCCATCGTTTCAAACTTTGTTTCATTCGAGAGATTCCGTTGATTCTAAATAACGAGCTTGTTCACCTCGGTGTTTATTTTATTTTCCTCGGATCGATCGGTTGTTTTAATTCATCGTTTCTACTTGAGTCGAAACAGGAAATTCCTTCAGTTTGAATGTGCGCGGAGGGTGAAATCGCCGAGGGTAAACTGCTATAACCCACGGATGAAAGTATATTTTTACGAGAGAGAGAGAGAGAGAGAGAGAAGGGGGAGGAGAAAATAAGGGAGGAAGCGCGATAGAGAGATTTTAATGAAATTTACGAGACCATTATCGAAAGCCCGCGTATGTCGTCCTACCGCAGGCAGAAGCGGGTTGCTTTTTTCCTCCTGCTTTTTCCGTCTCAAAAGCATCATTTTCGTGGCAAATTTAATTTTAAATTCACATTAAATAACGCCTCGATAAACTCTCGGTGAATTGAAATTTCCCACACAATTTGACGAAGGAATTTTCGTTAAAAATCATCACGCGAAACAAATTGATATAAAAGAACAATTAATTCCTTTAACGTCATCAGTTGCCTTATTCATATCATTTTTCCATGATATCACGTGGATTTTAGTGCGCAGAATGGAAACGTCACGCAAAGTCACGATAGCATGGGATTTTCGTGTAACGATTCATCAGACGTACAGAGAGGGAAAATGGTTCTGTGGCGGATCCCCAGGCAGTTTGTTAATGGAATCAGGGACGGGCAATTATCGAGGATAATGCCACCGAGGCGGTTTAATCTTTCCAGCATTCAGCTTCATATCTAATCGCGTCTCTGGACCCAAGGGAAAATCGTGATTGACGTGTTTTCATCTCGATTCACTCTCGAAGTTCACGTGCGATGGTACACTCACGAAAGTGGAAAATCCGGCGTTTGGAAACATTCGATCGCGTCTAGTTAATTATCGAAAAAATCAATGATTACGAAAATTCAGAATCGACTCGATACACGTTTTTTTCCAACTAAAAATGTCTTTCGCGTATATATATTTTATGTACGAAAGGTAGAACCGTTCGAGTGCAATATACTCGAGATAACGACGTGGCCTATTTCGGATGTACTTCCTTCCTCCGCGGATATATATTTCGAGGGTGACCTTACGACGCTCGAACAATCTGGCGCAACTACACGGTAAGGGAGCAGCTCCATCAATCATCAAAAATTCATCGTAAAACGAAATGTACGCTGTGCCATGAATTGCGACTCGTTAAAGTTATCCGACATCGTTATAACGTTTATTATTTTGATATACACCGCTCGGTGCGCGATTTGTGAATTGCGAAAATAATAATACACGATGAAAAAGAACCTTGTCGCGTAAAGGTATATTCATATCCGAGGATAAATTCCTCTTTCAGAGTACAAAAATGATATTTAGGACAAAGTTGTCATTCCACGAGCCGGATAATTGAAACTTCATTCTCGCGTGCTCCGCGAATTTCAGTTTGACGGTAACGTTGTTCGAACTGCCGTCGAGCTCGTTAAAACGCGGGATGGAGATAAGTGGAGATGAAGATCAGCCTGTCGGGATTCTCGTTTTTATTACATCTCAATCGTATCCCATATCGTACGGATTTTATACAGGGTCGTGCATGAATTAATTTGATTTTTTTTCATTGAAATAAAATAAAACAAAGATCAATCCGTCATTCGTTCAATCTCGACGGTGCGTTTAAACGTAATCGTAGCTCAGATACGATTATCAAGACTGTCAAGACCGAGTCATCGAGGGAAACGTACGGATTTTATACAGGGTCGTGCATGAATTAATTTGATTTTTTTTCATTGAAATAAAATTAAACAAAGATGAATCCGTCATTCGTTCAATCTCGACGGTGCGTTTAAACGTCATCGTAGCTCAGATACGATTATCAAGACTGTCAAGACCGAGTCATCGAGGGAAACGTACGGATTTTATACAGGGTCGTGCATGAATTAATTTAATTTTTTTTTCATTGAAACAAAATAAAACAAAGATGAATCCGTCATTCGTTCAATCTCGACGGTGCGTTAAAACGTCATCGTAGCTCAGATACGATTATCAAGACTGTCAAGACCGAGTCATCGAGGGAAACGTACGGATTTTATACAGGGTCATGCATGAATTAATTTGATTTTTTTTCATTGAAACAAAATAAAACAAAGATGAATCCGTCATTCGTTCAATCTCGACGGTGCGTTTAAACGTAATCGTAGCTCAGATACGATTATCAAGACTGTCAAGACCGAGTCATCGAGGGAACGAATCAGTGAATATCATCGAGCTCGTTTAAATGTGTCACGAGGATAAGGGCACACAGGAGCGGTACAGCGGATGAGGGCTTCCACAACTGGATATCGCATTTCGAATTTCCGTGAAATATCGTACAACCTCTCGTAGGATATATAATATGAATAAAGGGCTCGAGAGAGGGATGATTACGGGCGTGTTTTCGCGATATTATATCGCCCCGTTCATTCAGCCACGGAGCGAACGGCTGTCGTTATATTCTTTGGAAAAGCTCGCACGACTACGGACGGAGCTTGCAGCAAAAAGGATCTCGCGTACACGGTAAAAGCTGAAATGCCTACGAGGAGTGGAGGAGGGTGGGAAGGAAGGGTGTGGAGGACGATGAGGAACAAACCGGAGGGTTTTCCGCGCTTGCGCATCGCCCAACGCGAAACGTACGAAAACGCTCCGAGAATCCGCGAGAACACGTACAAATACGCGTGTATAAATTTATACGTACACATGTGTATATGTTCGTATAAATATGTATATATATATATATATTTACTCGGACGTACGATGCTCGTCGAGCGTTTCAGTCGGCCGAGAGCCGCCGAGAGTCGAGCAACGAGATCTTTTGCGGATTTCTCGTTTCCGGAGGCACACGTGCACGAGGCGAACAATCGACGATCCGGTTTGTTGAAAAATCCTCGTGGAATATCCTCGTTCTTTCATCCTCGTCGGATGGCAAACTGAAAAAACACAGAAAAGGCGCGTGTTAATGAATTTTTGAAAAAACGTTTTTACCGAAGGAAGGCTGCAGAGTGTTTTCCTTCGTTCGCTCATTTAGGAGCGAATTTTGCGAGTAATTTCCATTGGGAATGTTTTAATGAACCTTCGGACGGAACCTTTGGTGAAAAGTTTCATGACAAATCGTCGGGAGAAGGAGGAGAACACCCGTGAGCGACGGGAATGACTCGTCGATTATTAATTTCGGCTAATTAAGGTCGAAGCTCGCGGAGATCCTTGAAACTCGTGGATCCGTTTGCAGCGAGGGGCAGAAAACGGATTCGGGAGGGTGAGAAAAGTTCGTTTGGCGATATTGGCTCTCAGCCAGAGAGGATATCGGTTTACTTTCGTGTTGAACAGAGTATTTCGGTGTTTGCGGAGATCCATGTGTCGTCGAGAGTGACGATCTGTTTATTTTTTTTCAATTGCACACTCGTACACTCAACCGGGAATCGAACGACTCTTTGCTCGAACGCTGTGCGCGCGCTAATATCGAAAGAAAAGATAGCATCTGTATATTTATGAATTAAACAAGTTGTTTAGCGTACTTGGCAGTGACACGGAAAAATGCCGCTTTGATGGAATCGAGGCTACGAGGACAAAAATAAACGTTGCACGAGAGACCTACTTTGACGGATCGATCCTTGTAACGAAGAAAAAATAAAGAGAAAGAAAAAATAGCGCAGCTCCTTTTTTCTCGCCGATGAAAAGCGGGAATCGTCGATGACTGATTTGTCAAACTGAAAGTTTTGTTTTTGCGTCGAGGGTGACTGTTGGAAAAGTAGCCGGAGGAGGAAATGTGATTTTCACGCGAGTTTCGAGTGGATTATGAAGTGCGGACGTGGTTCGCGACGAGAGCGAGTTGCTGAGAATCGATTTCGCGACTCTCGCTCGCCGTTCGGGGCAGCACAGCCGTCACCGTAATCTCGGTGTTGAGATTTTATCGGAGCTCGCATCGATACGAATTTCGACCGGACTCGATCGGTGAGTAACGCACGCGAGGCTGAAGACGAGCGAACTGAGCCTTTTTGAGAAAAAGAAAGCTCGGCCATGCGAGAAATTGAAAAGCTTTGATACGCGAAATGTAGTGACTGTAGAAGAATCGTCAGACTGCGAATGACGTACGTCTTATCGAAAAACACACAGATATCCGAGACTTTGCTTGACGATATTTTTTCGTTGTATTTCGATGTGATTATCGGATGCTGCTGATCGATGAGAGAAATTGTTGGATGAATTTCCAGTTTAAAGGTTGGAAGATCATTTTATCATCGAATTACCAAAAGTACAAATTTGGAAATTATTCAAACATTACCTGAAGCGTTTCTATTAGACTGTTTCG
Source organism: Heteropelma amictum (assembly GCA_959613375.1). Lineage (NCBI taxonomy): Eukaryota > Metazoa > Arthropoda > Insecta > Hymenoptera > Ichneumonidae > Heteropelma > Heteropelma amictum. The sequence goes on from OY390726.1 coordinate 15,714,726, forward strand.
ACCCCCTTGACCTTCGGCGTTGCATCGTCGATTTGCGGAACCTAAAAATGATAAAAATATTTCAAATTATTTGTGGCTGATGCTGCGGATTGTCGCTCGTCGAGGAGCGACGAGAATATTCGCTTATGCATGCATGAAAAACGAGTGCACTCGAGTGCATCTGCACAGAGAGGATTTGTACAAATATCGACGAGTTTTTCGCGCTCGAACGAGCTCAAAAAATATGATACAAGAGGTTTTATCCGGCGGATCGGATCGTTCGCGTGGTTTAACAACCCCTTCTTCGCTCTTCATCCCCATCTGTCGATTAATCCCACAGTCTCTCTCGCTCCTTTTTTTCCAACGCCTATCGAGAGTCGCGAAAGTCACCCTAAAACGTTATTTCTCCTCGTTACGTACTTGAGGAGCTTGACTGTCCCCGTAGCTCGGTCGTGTAATCCGCCTCATCACTTTCATCCCCTTTTCTGTGTTTATCAACTTTTATTGCGCCATAAATCGTTTCGATATTTCCACAACGGATTTATCCCTCGCTAACGAATGCCATCGTTCACGCGGGAGTAAACTCTCGTACTAATTAAGGTCACTAACGAGCAGTAGCGCGTCAACATCAGTCACGAAAAGTAGATAGATTATTAGGATTTTGTCGCGAAATACTCTGCGAGGATCATTTTTGTCAATCCCTGCAATACCGACGGCATGTTTTTGAACAAACGTTATAACGTATATTAACCGTTGAACAAGGATGTAAAAAGATGTAAAAACTTGCGAGATGAGCTGTGGGATCTTTTACGCGAGGTTAAACACGACCCTCGTCGTTCTCGTCACGTTGTTGCTCGTAAAGCGAGAAGGGTCCGTTTGTTGGCCTTTTTCCTTTTTTTATTCGCTCAACACCCAATAAAACCGGCGCGTAACGCGGCCACGTGCGTAAAGATCGCTGGCTCGACGTGTGACTGCGCGTTGTGCGATCTACGAAATTAATTTTTTTTTCGCTCAGTCCGATGGAAAACAACCCCTCAACGCCCTTAAAGCGGAAATACGCGTTCGGTGGATTTTATTAAATTTCGCGTATAATTTTTTTGCTCCAACGAATCGTCGCGTCGGATCTGGCGAGAAAAGTTGAGCCACCGAAAAAAAGAGGGTAATAAAAAAAACTGTGACTCTGTGCCGCACGAGTTTTTCTATTTTCCCTTTTTTCCTTCTGTTCAACTTTTTTCCCCGTTTGTTCTCATTGTCTCTGGATTACCGGCATTTTCTCCGTCGTCGGGCATCCGACTCGAAACTTTGTCCCTTTTTTTGTCGCCCACCCGCACGACGCGAGTCTGCGAATTTTCCTTCGTCTCGGATCGACTCGCGCGAAGATAATTCAATTCGGGCGAACGCTCAAAGTATCAGACCGTGGATTTGAAAAATCATTCGTCGGCACGAAACGAGCGAAGCTTTTCCTCCACCTCGGGATCTCGAAATTCCTCACTGACAATTACCGAGACGCGAAAATTCCCGCACTTTTAACTGCTCATCAGGAATTTAAAAAAAAAAGTGGAACAACGAGTTTACATACTTTCGTCAGCGCGTCTCCGTTAAACGTTCAACGACTCGAGACGGCGTCTTGCGAGACATTTTCCTCACGTTTGCGTACTTTCGCACAAATGCGCTTCGTCCATGGGCCATTCCGTGTCAAATCGAAAATTTGATTCTTCATTTTTTCATTCCCCAAAATTCTTGTTTTTGAGATGTCGATTTTTTTTCACCGGCAAGTACAAAAAATGCCAAGCTTGCTCTACGAGGCAATGTTTTTTTCGTCAATTTTTCAAAATTCCCAAGAGGATTCGAAAATACCATTCGAATTTTTCTCTCTCCGGGGAAATTCGAAAACGTGGCCGAAATTTCGAGATTTTCAAAAAGTTTGACGCGGAATGCCCACATGGATCAAAGTTGTCCACGGTAAAGTGCATTTCTCGAGTGCTCCTCTTTCTTAACGCGAGCAGGGCGCTAAATTCAACGTACACTCCGACGACGTACGGTGAATTTAAATAATGCCGTTCTCGCGTTTATCGCCATTTCCCTCCTCGCCGGGCGCCTCTTATCTCGTTTCTCTCTCCCGTCTTCACTTTGTACACTCGACCGCAGCTCGTGGAGCTTGAATCGCTTCTTTTCTCTTTTTCTTCATTAAGCACAATATCTACTTTTGTATTTTTATTTCCCCCATCGAGGTTGAAAAACCGAGCAATTTCCCGAAAGAATTAATTAATCGTACGAAAAGAAAGACTCGACGAACGAAAATACGTTTGACACTCTTTGTCGAGCGGAGCAAGTAAAAGCTTGAAAAAATTTGTGATCGTCGGTCGATTGATGTTTCTCTCTTTTTTTTTCTCTTCTCCACGGTCCAGTATTTAACGGAAATTTAACAGCCACCTTTCTTCCTTTGAATATATTTTTTAATCTATTTCGACGTCATCGACGGTGAAGGGACAATATTTAATCCGTCCGCCCGATCGAGTCTTTTTTCCTCAAAGTTGCTCCCTCGATTCTCTTATTCCTCCATCCCATACGCGGTTATAGCTGTATACGTTTGAGAAAAAAGAGTATAAACGTCTCACCCGCTCTTCACCATCGACCGTTTTCCGTGTGCACTCCGTGCAGCATCCTCCGCTCCGTTTTCCTTTTTTTCCAGCCTCATTTTTGCTCCCTTCCTTTGAGCCTGGATCCCGCATATAAAAAGCACCCCGGAGCACAAATAAAACGTTCCCTCGACTGGTACAGAGTTTCGTTTTCATCCCCGTCGTTCGACGGAGGGAAACCCCCAGAGAGACCATTGCACCCGCTGCTGCATCTATAAACCTGCAAATGGAATGTATAATAAAATATTCGTCGTACGACAAAACTGCATTGCGGGGAGAGGGAAAAGGCAGGAAGTAAAGTTGGGGAATTTTATCGAGAGCTACCCGGCTTTTCCTTGCGACGGAGGAATAAAAAAATGCCAGATAAAAATAGTTTGCTCTTGTCGGACGACTTCCGGCGTAAACGAGCCGGGGAGGACGTCGACAAAGAGCCATCGGGAGTAATGAGAAAATCAGTCGAATCCCATGAGGGAGAAAAAAGAGGCAACGCAAATATGCACGAGGAGGAAGCGGCGAGGAGTTTCGGAAAACTTTTTTTTTCAACATTCTCCCTCGAAATCCAGTGGATCTTCTCGGAGTCTTCTCTTCTTTCCCCCCGTTAATTACCGATTTATTTTTTTCACCGTCGAAGAAAAGAAAAAAAAGAAAAAAAAACGTACACGAAGAGCCGCAGAGTTTTCGCCGTTTGCTTTTTCGCGTTTCGCTCCCGTCGAGCAGCGCGGCTGACTTTCGAGGGAGAACCGCGACCGCGGAGACTTTTCCACCCCGTAAAAAGTTTCTCGAAGGGTGCCGCGCGAAGAAGCATTTCGATGCTTTCTTTCGAATTTGGATTTCATTATTCATCATCATCGTTATCCACCTCTACATTTTTTTTGGAGTATACAAACGAATAATACGGAAAAACGGAGCTGTTTATTTGGCAGCTTTACGGAAGAAGAATAAAACTTTGCTTTCATTTTTCAAGGAGCCTTATTGTTCGACGATGAGCCCTCAGGCTCGTTCGACACCAAAGAGGGTGTGGAATGGCGGATAATTTTTTTTTTTCAAGATAAATATCGACGTCCTCATCAATCTCCTGAGACAGAAATTCGTGAATCCTTCATTCGTGACCGAGAAATCTCCTCTCCCCGATGGGAGAATACGAAAAAAAAAAAAAAAACAGAAAAAGTCCTCCGAACCACGTGGAGCCAACACGGTCTGTCATGGAAATAAGGTACAGGAACAGAGATGAGATTCGAAGGAGCGAATATCGTGAATATAATAGAAAGCGAAAGCGCGGAGCTCATCCGCAGCATCCGCGCGATGGAGCTCCGCCGGATATATACGAATGTCAGAGGCGATTGTCGGAGCTTTGCATTTCTTTTACGATTCAATTCGCAGACGTGCAATCCATCCCGAACATGCTCATATAATACGCTTTTCTCCCTTTCTTTCCTCTCCGAGACGCACGGGGGCGCCTCAAGCGCGCCAGACGTCGCAAATCGCTCTTCTCAAAGCCTCGACGATACGATGGAAATATTCTTTATTACAAAAAAGGAAAAAAAGAAGAGAAAAAAGCCTCTTTGCCTTAATTATTCAATATCATGCTTTCCCGTGATACTGAATAATTCGGCCGGTTACTCGTGAAGCAACGAGTTCCCGGCAACTTTGTACATTCGACGTTGTCCTCGTCGATAACGCGAAAACTTTTCGATTTTATCTATTTTTCGTCGACGGCGTTCTCTCCATTTTATCGCGCAGTCTGTCGGAAAAGTTGGTGGGATGAAGAGACGCGACGAGAGTGACGATGACACTGAGAGGGCGAAGAGGAGGGGGGAAAAATGAACGACAGAGCTCGTAAATCCTCGTCGAGAGGATTCTGAAAGATCGAGTCTCCGTCGCTGAGGCTCTCGAGGCGTCAGAGAGGATTTCGAGCCTGAAAACCATCGGCAGGAAAGAAAAAATCTAATCGCCGCTCAATTTTTCTTCCACCCTCGTCGAAATCAGTCTCTCCCTCTCGTCTGGCTTGAGAATATCGCGCCTCGTTCGGCAAAAACACTGAAATAATATTGACCATGTCATTGCGACGATTTTTCCAACGAAATAATTCAACGAGCAAGCTTAATTCAATGTTATTTGAAAAACTCATCGCCCGGTGCAGCCACCCCCGCGCGGTATCGAGGATCGAACGTGCAAACAAGCTTTTTCTCCTCCCTGCTCCTTTCGAGGGGAAATACACATCCGTCGCGTTCAAAATGTAATTCAAGCACCGTTCGACATTTATTTCGCGATAAAAGCAATGTTTTTTTTCAGCCCCCTTCATCCCCAAACGACCTGGTTTCCCATTAATCTCAGTCTTCCTTCTCCCGCCACCAGTTCCTTCAATCTTCTTTCTCCTCTCGTTTTATCTCTTTTTCTCCCCTCGCGCAATCTGCAAGAGTCGAACGCGCGTGCCACCGGAAACGCAAAACTGCAGCTCGCGGTTCATTCCGAGAGTATTTTACTCATCCGGAGGCAAAGTTTCCTCTCTTTCTTTAGCTTGGAAAAAAAGCAAGAGAGCAAGATGAAACGCGAGTGCTCCGTCCGACGTTATACCGCGGTTCAAAGGACGCCGAGTGCATGAAAAACAGCGGAGACGTGCGGGGATGTACAGCACGTGCAAGGACCCACGAGCATTGATCGTGGCACGAGCTCTCTGACAAACAAAAGACCTCAAAACCGCACGATTTTTCACAACGGAACGACGCAAGGCTGCGGCCTTTTGTCAATCAACGAAACGAGACGCGTTATTCCGCCGTTAGCTCGAGAATCCGCGGTGCGAGCGAGGAAAAAAAATGTCAACCCCGAGAGAGGGAGAGATCCTTTCTTATTCGGAATTATCCGCGAGAACGAGAACAAAAGAAGATTTATATACACGTGTAAGAGCGAAATTAAAAAAAGAAAAAAGTTTCCCAATTTCACGAGACTTTCCCTCTTGTGCGAGAATAATGAGAGAAAAGAACAGACGAACGTTCACGACAAGCAACGGTGGAGGAAGAAGAACGCGGAGGAAAAAAAAGTCCCCATCAACGCCATCTCGCGTGGAAACGAAACAACAATGATGATAAAACACGTGGAATTTTCACGTAATTACGAAACAATTTAGATTCGATGTTTCGCAACTTTCCCGCGGTCTCTCGGCTCTTATTTCTCGCGACTCTCTGTATCCTTCTCCCGATGGTGCGGAACGCGATGAGAAACATTGCGAGTAAATTTCCCCCGACGTTGAGTACGCGAGGAGGAAAAAGAGAAAAATTCTCTCCCTCGCCAAAGTTTCTCCCGTAATAAAGTAATTTATGATACACCTTCGAGAGAGAAAGAGCGCGATGTTGCTTTTCTCTTTTTCCTCCTCTGTTATTTCCGTTATACCTTGAATTTCAGTCTTGAAAAATCAGACAGCACATTGTGCTGAATTTCAAACGATTCGTTCGCGTTTTTCCGGAATGCCCTTCTGAGATTGGGGTCCCGGGAGCGGAGCAGCGGTCGGACCGGAAATTCTCGTGGTTTGTCCGCCTCGAGTAGCCTTCCTCCGAATCTCCACACACAGGGATGCTGCTTCCTCGTACGGACCGCGTGTAATGCAGCGCACGGTCGGGTTCTCCTCTCATCCACCTATATCACAATATGTACACGAATATACTATATATATATACATAACGCGTGTATTTATATATCAATCTAGTCGGATTATAATTATTGTACATATAGATACGCGTTGGTCGCGTGTAATATCGAGGATTAATCGCAAGCACATGGGATGGTAGGCGCGAGCAAGAGGATTCGATGTTCCTGGATTATTGGCTTTATCGTCTCTCGCTCTCCCTCGCTACGTTTTTCCCCCAACGTTTTTTTTTTTTCCCTCGTTATTCATCATTTTCTTTATCCAACAATTTTCCATACACATGCATCAGAGTTATGGGAGAAAAATTGCGATTCGAGTTGAACGAAACTTTTCTCGCGTTTCGCAAATCGATATCATGTACGTATAGGCCGATATCCCATGGTCCCCGCCGGAAGTTGGGTTGAAAAAATCTCAATTTCGTTTTTCTTTGCTGTTTTTTTCATCATCTATGAAAAGCGATGATGAGGGAACATATCGCCGAGCAATTTGTCATCGGGGGTGAAAATGTGGCTTTAACGGAGCGTGTGAAGTATGGTGCATATTGTAACGAGGCCTTGCACACTCTGCGGTCCAACTTTCCGGCTGGGAGTACATGTGGTCTCCCTTTGAGCGTGTATATACCTATGAATTACTCCTATCCCATTTATCCAACGGAAAGCGTGTATACAGATCGCGTTGCTTCTTCTCTCTCTCTCTCTCTCTCTCTCGCCTCTTCTCGGGTCCATTCTGTGCCATATTGTATGTACGCGTACGCGCGGCGGAGAATACGAGAATAGCTGGTTCACCAGCACCGTAGAGGCTTCAAGAGTTCGCTTCTCCTGGAGCCGGCAAAGCCACCCCCGCTCTCGTCTTCTCTGCTTCCGCCACATCTCGACCTAGTAATGGACCATCTCCCCCGTCCCGAGCGTACCGCGAAACCACATAAATTTTCATGTTGGGCACTACTCTAATGTCTGCCTAACGTTTGCCCTATATGTATATTTGTGAGTGTGCGTGTGCGTGCAGAGTGGAAAATGAAAAAATAAAAAGAGGAAAAATATCCCGGGCGAAACGAGAAAATTTTACTGTAAATTTATTACCCAGTTTTCATGTTCATTTCAGTGTGTTTTTTTCTTTTTAATATTGTCCCACTTTCATCCTGACGGAGACGAGGGTTTCGGAGGTATTTCAGAGGAATCGTTTGACCGATTGACTCCTAGTTTTGAAATCATTCTCCGATCCGTCCGAAATCACTCGCGTTCGTGTTGAATTCAGTTTCGGGGGAAATTTCAAAGGGTATGATCGAAGTAAAGCGCGAATAAACAACGAGAGATTCAATCAGCGGTGCAAATCGATTTTCGTCGCCGGAGCGGTATAGCGTAATTGTTTCTTTCGTTACTGTTTCATTATTCGCTTTTCCCACTTTGATTCTCGCGTGGCGAAACTCGCGCGGACGAGAGGAGCCCCCGTGAATTATTCCCGAGCCTCCGAGGGGACTGCAAGGTCGAACGACGAACGAGCGTTCGTCACGTGACTGACCTCACAAAATTCACATTTTCAGCTAGGCGGAGTATTTTAATCACGCGCGTGTATTTATTCTCCTGTTTTAGACACTGATTCCCCATTATTACGTAAGAATTTTCATGATTTTTTTCAATTCACAAACTTTATATAAATTCGTTTTACGCTTCGGAGGACGGAGGAAATATCGAGCGTGGGCGTCGGTGAACGTCTCGTCTCTCGCAAAGACAGTTGGACGGACGTGTAGGAAATTTAATTCTCCAACGAGAGAAACCGCGCGTTTCATCGGTTCGCTTTTCATCGATCACGGGGGTAGTATTCCGTTCGTCGGTTTCATCGTTAAATAAAATCACGCCTGTCGCGTGACGCTTTCACGCGGCGTTCGAAAACGATTTTCATCGTCCGATTGCGTAATTTTATGAAAATTTTCTTTAAAAAAAAAAGAAAGGAATCTTCAAGGCCTGTCTCGCGAGTGTTGAATCCACTTTGGATCCAACCGGAGGCAACTTAGCGAGAGCAATCGTGCCTCGCCGGACGATAAAGCGAAAAAACGTTGCCACCGTTGTTTATTCCGTCGGGTGTGAACATAAGCCGTGTTCCACGGAAGAGGGAGTTGCCATCGATATCGACGACCGAGTGTGAATAATTCGCGGCTGTTTAAATTCCGTACGAGGTACACAGAGGGAAGAGAGAGGGCGAAATCGAGTCTCTATCGTTTGCGAGGAAAAGAGAAACGACGATTGATACAGCGCTGTGAATAATACACCGGCAATTGCTTCCGGTACTGAACAATCAAGCTGTAGCGAGACGGACCACTGCGAGAAAGGTCAAAGATGGATCGAGAGAGATTGAGAGAAACGCCTCGAGAGGAAGGAAAACAAAACCGGATGACGACGAAGAGAACAAAATCACGTGATCCTCGAAATTGAGTCTGGAAATTCCAATTCGAGCATCTCCGATTAATCGCGGATGTACCCCAATCTTTTGCGAACAACCGACTTTCGCGCGACCGGAAATCACACTTTTTCGCAAAGAAATTTCGATTGCTTCAACGACAAAAAAAACGTCAATCTTTCGCTCTCTCGGCAGTTTTTTTCTCAACCATCTCGTGTACAATTGACCGCAGATGGCGATCAGAGTCAAAATCGGCGGGCATCAACAGCAGGAGGGGTAGGTCGTGGCTTTACGTATATATGCAACGAGGACAAAGTTTCGAAGGATACGCCGACCATTACCAAGATTAATCGTCCTTCCTGCTCCTCCCCCGCTCTCTTCCGCACCCTTCAAAACCGCCACCCATCGTCGGTTGTACGAAATATGACCGAGTTTCGTTCTCGTTTCTCCACTAATCGAGAAACCAGCGTTAATTCCGCCAAACGTCATTTGCAATCTCCAACGATTTCTCTCTTCCGATCGATCCTCCGTCGGTAATGCAGAGAAACGGAGAGAGTCGATTTTCGTTAATTTTTCTCGTCAAAATTCACCCTTTTTCTCAGACATTGCGTTGGAAAAACACGTGCAAAGTGTGCTTTTCGCCTTTTTGTCCAATCGTCTCGTACAAACACGAGCGAAAATCACGAAATGATTACGAAATGACACTTCTGTCGGGGAACAACCTACCCCTCCTCTCCCTACGGGGATGACCGTGAGTTTAACGTGCGACGTCATATCGGAAATTCGCAATTCCCCAGAGGCAATTCGAACGATAATACAACGCGATTCCGGGAAGGGTAGGAAATTATATCGATCTACCTACAGGGTGGCCGGAAAGAACTCGACGTCGGGACATCTCGGACTTGCATCCGGGATGAAATTCCGAGACGAGAGGAACTTTGGGAGTTTTCCTCCTCCTACGAGGAAATCCTGTACAACCGACGATGGAAAATCGATCAAAAACTCCTCAATTTCGAATTTCATCCCCTATTGACCGCCGAATCATCGACGTTCGATTCAAAGACACCCTGTACCGATATAAACGCACGCATAAACAAAATCGACGTACATCCGGTATTGTTCGCATCCCAGGCGCGCTATCATCGATTATTATTCATGAAAACACGCGTCGTCCTTGTCACGACGGGGGAGGGACCCTCGACGGGAATCTCGCCCTTGGAAAATCATAAACACGATTTTCCTGCGCGATTGTATAAACAACGCGACGGGAAAAATACGCGGAGGATCGATAATCGAATCGAGATGAAAGATTTTTTTCGATTTTCGATTTTTCGAAAAAAAAAAAAGCAAAAGAGGCCTCTACCGCGTGGATTTCGTCGTCCCTGACCGAGGAGCCGAAAAAATCGACAAATTCAATGCTGTCCGTTAGAATGCGGATAAGTTTGCGGGTTCTCGGGTGAAACACGCGAGTTCGCGTGACGATAAATTCAACCCTCTCGCTGGCATGTATGTGCGCGAAAAACGTACTCAAAGTCGCTTCTCTCTGACAAAAGGTTTCGGGAGGGGTGGATCCGCATGTTCGCCGTACATCCTCGAGGTCCGACGAACCTTTGAGGAGATTCGATTCACTCCGCTTTGTCCCGATGAGTAATCAGGTCACTTTGACCGCGGGAGCCTCTTCGTCTCGTCTCTGGGTCGAATAAACGAGGCCTTCCGGGTAAAACCACGTTTTCGACTCTGATTTCTCGTCGTCGCTGTTCGATCGACTTTCTTCAATCGTCAGAGTATTTTTTTTTCTCAAAATCTCCATTCGAGGAATTTCCACGCGCTAGTTTTATTAGGATCGATTTTACGAGGGGAAATTCGGGGAGACTGCGAGGAAAGGGCGAACGGAGCGAGTTTATCGCAGCGGACGAAGCCACAGGTGCGATAAACTCACGTCCGAAGAGCGAGATTTCGGCCAGCACGGGAATTACATCCCGGAAACGCGAGGGAGCTAATCGTTGACCGTAGAAACGACCTCGAGGGTGCGTACGAGAGACGAAAGAAATAAACCGAAACTCGAAACGAGAAAGACGATTTTGACGAAACGCGAGCGGGGAAAAAAGGAATTGGCGAAATCGAGAGAGCCCGGGAAATTTCAGACGGGGGAGAATCTTCGAGGGCGGGAGGATGAAAATTTCACGAGAATCGCGAGTGATTTCGAAAGATTAAAAGCCGACAGAGTGTCGCGGGCGTTGGGAGAGTCTTTGAAATTCGACGAGACGCGAGAAATCATTTTAATGGAAGTTTCGGAGCGACGAGTTTCCCCGACGAGTTCCGCAGTGGTAAAACGTCTAAACAAGGCGCGAGCCAGCGGAGCCCGCTGGAAATAGAAATGAGCGAGGCTTGGAAATTAATTACCAAGCACACGCGAGCGGCGAATATGTATACTCAATTTTCGCGAGTTTATCCGCACGAGACGGAAGCGTTCTTCTCTCTTATCTTTGGGATTACGAGTGTACAGGGAAATCGGTGCGAAACGTCGAAATGCTCGGCTGCGCGAATGAACTTGACGCGGGAACGACGTTTGCGAAAAAAAAAACAGTGAAAAACGAGGAATCCTTCCCGACTTTCGATTTTTCAGAAATTTCACGAAATTTTGTAAAATACACCCATTATCGCTCGACGAACGGTGCGTTTCTCGCGGACGGTTCAGAGCGGAACGTCCCGTGGAAGCGACTCGTGCACTCAACGTGATGAGGAAGATTCTCTCGCTTATGAAAGGGAGAGAGCGCGAAAGCACGCGTTCCACCGTTCGTCCAACACGCAACTATTCTTGCTTACCGCATAACGAGTGACCCTGCGCGATATTCCGGTGAAAAAACGATTAATTAAGGTAGTTCTATCGTTTTATCGTTTTCTTAAGATTTTGTTGAAAATTTGAATACGTATTCTTTGATGTCATATATACGTGTGTAATAAATTTTGGAAGGTTTTACCACGTGGAAGTTGAGATATTTATTGGTAAACATCACAATTTTCGGTAGTCTCTCGTAAGAGCGCGTGTTAAAAGTTGCATTTTCATCAATGAATATCTTGGCTTCTACGTGGTGAAGCCTTCTAAAACTTTGCATACATTTTTATGCAACATCAAAGAAGATTTCTTGAGTTTTCCAAAAAAATCTTGAGAACATTTTTTTCGCAATTTTTGTCATTATAGAGCAAGCACATATCACTTGGGATGACCGTGAATTTGGAGTATGCTGTTCTTTAGTCGATTTGCAACAACTTTTCTTATTTAACTGAAGCCCGCGAACCATTTTGTATGTGAGAAAAACTGCAAAACAATTTCTCGATTTGAATCTAACGATAGAACTTTAATCGTTTAATCGTTTAATCGTTTTCTTAAGATTTTGTTGAAAATTTGAATACGTATTCTTTGATGTCATATATACGTGTGTAATAAATTTTGGAAGGTTTTACCACGTGGAAGTTGAGATATTTATTGGTAAAAATCACAATTTTCGGTAGTCTCTCGTAAGAGCGCGTGTTAAAAGTTGCACTTTCATCAATGAATATCTTGGCTTCTACGCGGTGAAGCCTTCTAAAACTTTGCATACATTTTTATGCAACATCAAAGAAGATTTCTTGAGTTTTCCAAAAAAATCTTGAGAACATTTTTTTCGCAATTTTTGTAATTATAGAGCAAGCACATATCACCTGGGATGACCGTGAATTTGGAGTATGCTGTTCTTTAGTCGATTTGCAACAACTTTTCTTATTTAACCGAAGCCCGCGAACCATTTTGTATGTGAGAAAAACTGCAAAACAATTTCTCGATTTGAATCTAACGATAGAACTACCTTAAGCGCGACAGCGGGTGGTTCATTTTTTTATCCACTTTTTCCATGTTTTTGTTTTTGTTTTTCATTATATTCGTTGGCTAACCCCGCAGGAGCAATTTCCACTTCCGGTTTTCATACGACCAAGTTAATAGTCTTTGTTCTGTGTGCTGATTCTGGAGCGCGTAATTGACGAGCAAATGCGACGTGTGTTTCAGATCGGTGACGAGAAAGAGGGAAGGAGAAAAGAAAAACAGAGGCAGAAGGAGGAATTCGAGGTGAAAATGTCGGTCGAGGTCGGTGCTGGTCGGCCGACGATGCCGACGATTCCACACTCGAAGAGACCCACCATCTTCGTCTATCCCACTGGTGAGAACTCGCGCTGGAATTTCGCGAGTGTACCGAAGAAAAAAGAGACCAGACGAAACGAGGAGAAGCGAAATGATGAATAATGAAGCGCGACACGGCGGAGAGAAAGAAACGAGAGACTAGCGCGGAAAGATGAGAGGAAAAACGGACTCGTGACTTTTTGTGCACGGAGCACGCGCTATCGCGCTTCAACCGGCTGCCATCTATTATTCCGTGAAAAATCCACTCACGGTGTTACACTTTTTTGCCCCACTGGCGAATTCACGACTGTCCGTAAAAACTTGCAAAAACGTCGGAATGTTTATCATCCTTTTTTTCCGTACTTTGAGATAATTCACGAACGGAGATGGTAGGAAAATTGATGGCAGTCTAATTTTAGATCGGGAATTTTCGAGAAATTGTAACAAACGTTTTTCGCGTTTATCTTGTGAAATTTCGAGTTTTCGGGAAAAAGTCGGTGCGTTTTGTAATCAGCGGGGAATTTCCGATCGGATAGGGTCTTGAGATATGGAGGATTTGAAAAAAAAAATTTTCATCATTTTTGGCCGCGTTTCTGGAATCGACGAAAAGTCGGAATTTCAAATGATCGTAACTCCCGTCCTAATGAAGATAGATAGACTTTTTGGGGGGGTTTTAGATAGCCCTCGAGTAGACTTGGAGAATGGTGAAAGTTAGATGTCGATAGCTTGATTGCTTCACCCTCAAAATCGATGTTGAAAATCGGCGAAAAAAACGCAAAGGGGTATGTATGGGAAAATTGGCGAAAATCGATGGTCCTGCTTGAAAAATCTGCCAAAAATCGAAAAATGAAGATATCTTGATGAACCAAACGGCATTTTGAAGCCTCGACAATTGCGAAGAGAATAAGCGCAAGTTGGAGTATCTACCTCGAAGGGGAAAAAAATGGCAAACATTTTAGTGAATCAACTCAATCCGGCGAAAAATTTTGGAATTCAAAAATTATTTTTAATGGTGTGTATCGATGTATTTCTTCCCGCTGACTACGAAACACACCGGTATTCCATCGAAAACCCAATATTTCGGTTCGAAAATGCGATAATACGAATTTGATCAATTAATTGCAATTTTCTCATCGAAATATCGAGTTTTCGGGAAAAAGTCGGCGAGTTTCGTAATCAGCGGGAAATTTCCGATCGGATAACATCCCGAAAGATTGAAAATTGGAAAAAAAAAATGTTTCGTCATTTTTCGCCACTTTTCCGGAAACGTCGAAAAGTCGACATTTCAAATGGTCATAACTTGCGTCCTAATTGAGCTATATAGACTTTTTGGGGGTGTTTTGAAAAGCCCTCGAGTAGACTTAGAAAATGGCGCAAGTTAAATGTCGCTAGCTAAATTGCTTCACCCTCAAAATCGATGTTGAAAATCGGCGAAAAAAACGCAAAGGGGTATGTATGGGAAAATTGGCGAAAATCGATGGTCCAACTTGAAAAATCTGCCAAAAATCGAAAAATCAAGATATCTCGATGAACCAAACGGCATTTTGAAGCCTCGACAATTGCGAAGAGAACAAGCGCACGCTGGAGTATCTACCTCGAAGGGGAAAAAAATGGCAACCCTTTTGGTGAATCAACTCGATCCGGCAAAAAATGAGAAAAAACGTTGCATCCCAAAAATTTCAAAAACCGGTATTTCAGTGGTAAAATCCCAAAAAACGAAAACGGACGAAAGCAGGAGTGACAACGAATCGAGGCAAACGGGAGTACTAAAGGTTTTTCGAGCGAGGATTTCCGCGCAGAGTGTCTAGTTAGTGACTTTGAAAACCGTGAAAAAAAAAAAAAAAAAAAAAAAATATACTCATCCACTTGGCCCCGTCTGCCGGTGGAAGAGGTTTGCATGAGACTCGGAGACGCGAATCGAGTACAGTGGGATGAGATTGTCGGAGGAGATTGAGAGGGAAAAAGAAAGAGAGGCAAACATCGGGTGGCGAGAGATCGTATAATTAGTTTCGTGCTTCCCGCTGATTCAATGAATTTAAGCACGTCGTATACTCGCGTTTTGTTACTTTTTTTTTTGAAAAACTGACAAAAACCCGAGAACTAATATACCCGCGAGCAACGCGATATTTCAAGGAAAATAATTCAGCGTACTCGGCGCGACCGGCGCTGCCAAAATTCACCGCGCAAAGTCCATACCCGACGTATATATGAAATGCCCTCCCGCCTCGAGGCTCAATTACTTTCCAACGTTTGTGAATTTCGATCAATATTGCGGGACGACAGCCGAGTCAATAAATGTTGAATTCACGGAAGCCGGGATTAATGAAATATCGCTGTTTGATGATTAATTGATTAAAAATATTATCATAACCCCGGGTGGAATGTAGGTCAAACGGTTATTTTACGCCAACGTGATTTAAGACTCTGTCGACGGTGGAAAATTAAGCGGAGCGACGAGAGTGAAATTTGTCAAAATGTCCATTCGATCGATTCGAGCTGTTTCCGGTTATGCTTCCGTCGAGGGGAAATTTAGCGGTGTAAAATCGAGTCGGACAAAACCTGCACTTATTACCCGGATTAATCAGCGGAATTAAGAACGGACTCTTTAATTGGCTACTATTTATGGCAACGAAAATGTTCATCCAAATCTCTCCGTCTCTCTCGTTCATTTTCACCTTCTCCGTCCGTCCCTGTTTCTCCTTCTCACGGATAAGCCACCGGGTAATTTGCAATCTCGGTCTCTATTCAAGCGAGCAACAATGCCGTTTAAATTGGTGTTACCACTGGGTCGCGACGGACCCAGAGAAAAACGAGAGAGAAACGGAGAGAGAGTTCCCTCAAAGCGACTGAAAGACCGGGCGTCGAGCGAGCTCCTCATCGAGGCGAGATGAAAAGCCTCCGTGATGCAAACACGGACGTGAAACACGGCTTTTTTGGCACCTCGCCCGTAATTCGGACGTTTTTTCATGATTTTTTCTTCCAAAACTGCTCTTTTATCGTAAATATTCAATCAGGACGAGATATTTCGGGGAAAAACAAAAATGCCTCTATCTTTTTCATTTTTTTTTTTTCAGTTTCTCCCGAGAGCATAATAGTGCCGATAGTTTCGTGTATTTTGGGATTTCTTTTATCGTAAATATTCAATCAGGACGAGATATTTCGGGGAAAAACAAAAATGCCTCTCTCTTTTTCATTTTTTTTTTCAGTTTCTCCCGAGAGCATAATAGTGCCGATAGTTTCGTGTATTTTGGGATTTCTTTTATCGTAAATATTCAATCAGGACGAGATATTTCGGGGAAAAACAAAAATGCCTCTATCTTTTTCATTTTTTTTTTCAGTTTCTCCCGAGAGCATAATAGTGCCGATAGTTTCGTGTATTTTGGGATTTCTTTTATCGTAAATATTCAATCAGGACGAGATATTTCGGGGAAAAACAAAAATGCCTCTCTCTTTTTCATTTTTTTTTTCAGTTTCTCCCGAGAGCATAATAGTGCCGATAGTTTCGTGTATTTTGGGATTTCCGTTGCTAGCCTTGCTCGTTATATGCTGCCTGAGGAGAAGAGCGAAACTGGCGAGGGAACGAGCGAGAAGAAGAAACTGCGATCTCGATCACGGGGCACTCAGCCTCGTGCGTTTCAGTCCGGTGCATCGTTTGGGTGAGTATTTTTTATTCTCACGCGGCATTTTCCTCCATTTTTCCAAAAAAAATCGACATTCGCTCGTTTCACCGACCACCCGACGCGATAACGAACCATCGAACGACTCTACCGAACGACGAGGACCCTCTCGTTTCGCGAGAGACAAAAAAAAACGGAAAATTCCAATTCCGAAATAACGTTCGAACCTGCGATATCGCGAGGAGGAAATAAACAAAGTTTGAAAGAGAGAGGAATAATCGCCTTTCCCTCGAAGTAGCGAGATAATTTCTGGCGTTTTTTGCGCAGCGACGAACGAAATAAAACAAACCCAAAGCGAGAGGACGAGGAAAATCTGTGAACGGTGAGGAAACTGGGACTCACGTTTTTCCGATGATCCCCGTAATAGCGGGTTTGAAATCGTTGCGGCAAACAGTCGAGATATTCAATCGCTCCGCCGTCTCGCGGAGCGGAAAAAGTGCTGATCGTTGAATCGACGAGAGGCAAATTTTTCTCCGCTTTTTCCTTGTTTTTCATATGGATTCTCCGTTCGTGGCAGCGGTTTTGACGCAACGAATTACGATGACAAAGCTCTCCGGATCCATACCGCCGGGAGACTGCTCGGGAAAAAAAAACACACACACAAACACATGAGCTTGACTGCACAGCGATAAATCGGCGTATTTCGACTCGGCTAATGCCGTTGCTAATGAAAAGTCCATACGAAACATCGACCGGCGTTGAAAAAACAAGAAACCCCCTCTGGCTACAATTTTTCGCTCGTTTCAACGTCAAATCGACTTTGCACTTGCGATATTTTTGCTAAATTCGTATTTTTCGATGAAAATAATGTTCCAACGAGTATGAAAATTTCGAGAGTAATGATTAAACGGTGGTCGCAATTTTTCAGCTGGAATTGAAAGATCAACGAGGGCGGTTACCTTCAGAAGCGACAAGGTGGCGAGACCCATGCCCTCGCTGGAACTGGACACGGTCGTCGAGGAGCGCTCGGATGCCGAACAGAGCACGGCCCTCGAGTTCAGTAGTCCGGACTAGCATTTAGCCCCGGTGGCATCGAGGTTTGTACAATTTCTAAAAAAGAAAAGAAAAGAAAATACAAAAATCGTCACAAAAATTCCCAACGAGATGCCGATAAACGATGTGAAACGATAGGAAGATGCTGCAACGAAACTTTTTGTTTTTAGTTCCCAAAATTTTACATCAATTTTCAAATTCACCGGAAGTAGAAAAAAAACAAAATACCGTTTCCTACGCAGGTCACCGAGGGGTTCCAAGACTCTGGTGGTGCCGCCACCGGTGGACCACAGTCCTCTTTGGACGGCTCTGACTCACGGGAGCACGACGAATATCCTCGGAGACACCTAGCAGGAGGTCGAGGGCGGTGCCTTCATAGGAGCTCTCGTCCTCGATTTGCCAATAATCTACTGACCCGAGGAGGATCCTCGTGATCGAATTGCATCTTGTGAAGAACTCGACGCTTCTCCGGACTCGCTTGCGAGTGAATGAACAAAAAAAAACATGGTTTCCTTCCTTCCTCGACGTTCGAAACGTTGCGAGGAGGAAATTAACAGGGGCAAGTGCGAAAAGACTCTCGCGGGCTAATTCGATTGGACGAATTGAAAAAATTGAATAAAACGCACCAAAGGAGATATTTTTATCTTTTTCGCAACACAGAGTTATCGTATCGCGCACGTATTCGAGGGTTCGTCCCCACGTACGATTTTAATCGCAAAAGTTCGGGAAATACGCACAAAACGCACGTTCTTAGGAATCGAAGAGAAGAAGCAAAAAAAAAAAGATATTTCACCTTCCTGTTAAAATCCTGCCAATATCTCAATCTCCAAGTGTAAAAGTGAGTGTAAAAAATGGTCGTGCATGAATCGTTAAACGACAAACTAATTTTTCAATGAGCTTGAACATTTCTGTACATAAAAGCAAAGTTTCATTACGGAGTGTCGTGACGAACGAAAGAAATAAATGTAATGTCGAATATACACGCGCTGTTCCATGATATTTTGCTATTTCAAAGAGAAAATAAACATGATATAAATTGTACGAAATCGTATGAAACGAATGAAAAAATAAATAAAAACACAGTTTTTGTACGGAATCAGCTGCGAGTTGCGCGATAAACACACAGAGCTTGACGTAGCTGATGTAAACGTGAAGATTAATGTAAAAAACACAAAAATCAAGAGTAACGAGCACGAGAAAGTGAGAAGAATTGCCGAAGCATCGTTGTAAATATATAAATTGTTAAATACAGTCTATAAAAGAATGAAAAAAAAACAAAAAACAATGTATAGTTGGGTGTAAAAAATGTATAAAGGAATAAAGCATGGATGTCGGTTGGTAAAGCGATTGAAAAAGTCGAGGTTTCTCGTCTGTCGAAACGATCCCCAAAGTCTCGTCGAGGAGGCTTCGAAGCGTCGCTTCTTTTTTTTTAATATCCTTTTCGTATTCAACAATTTTCGATCCTTAAAAGTAACGCACACTCCGCGTACAACGCGTCAAACTTTCGCTCTGTTTCGATCTTGTTTTTCTGTTTTGCTCGCCGCGAGTGAAAATCTCAGCAGGAAGAACGGGTATCTCGACGACTTTGCGTTCGATAAAAAAACGTTGTTTCGGGAAAATTTCATCACACCGCGCGATAAAATCACTGATTGTTTTTCGTTTGTATGGAAAAAAAAAAAAACGAGAATATCAACAATAAACACTCACTACTAAAATCCGGCTATAACGCGACCTTTTTTCGACGCTTTTTTCAGTTTGTTCATTTTCTTGTCCTTTTTGCGCTTCGTTATATTCTCCTGTCTCTTTTGCTGCTGCTCCTGCTTTCTCTTCTGCACTCCTTCTATCCTCGAATCCCATTTTTTCGCGCTCTTCACCTTACGCTGCTCCGCGCGCTTTATCGTCTTTTTCAGCAATTCCGGATCGTCCTTGACCTGAAAGGGAAAAAGATTGAAAATCAAAATGGTCGGTTCTGGATAATTGATTTTGTTACAATTTTTTATGGCATTGTTACTTTTTCTCCGCTAGCTTTTGCCAATACGGATCTCCACGCGTCTTTCTCCTTAATCTCTTGCGCCTTTTCCCTCTCGCCCGTCGATTCGAGCTCCCGCAACTTTTCTTTTCTCTGCTGCAGCAACTGCAACGCCTTTTTGGGATCCTTTTCGCTCTTGGGTGGCTTCTTCTTGGTTCCGATCTCGGAAAAGTCAAATTTACTAAACACCATGTTTCCCTCCGAATTGAAGATGGGTTTTGTTTTTGGAAGTTTCGTCGTAGTCTCCGTTCTATCCTCGGTTTTGACTCTGGTTACGCCAGCCGCGTTTTGCTCGGTTCTGGCTAGTTTCTTTTGCGCCATGCGTTCTTCTCTCTTTGATTTCTTTTTTATTCGATTTTTCAGACCCTTCTTCAACAATTTTTGCTTGTGATCGAGCTTTTTCTGGCCTTTCAGCTCGTCCAATTTCTGATGAAGTTCCTCGAACGTTTGAGCTCTCTTCGCCTTGCCGTTCATCGGCGCTATTTTTGCTAAATGTACGAAAGAAAATCTTGCAGCCGGTTTTTTCATGGAAAACAATGACGGTGGCGGAGCGAAACTCTCGAGAAACAACCGCACTTACCTTTTTTCGGTGGTTGACTCTCCTCCTCGGATTCGTCGTCGGGATCGCCTGAAAAATCGTCGAGGAATCAAGAAAGTTGTTGGAACGCGTTTTGTTTTTTAGGTTATGTCGGGACTCTCGACGCATTCTCACCGAGTTCCGCCATGGGCAATGGCATTTTTGCAAAGAGCTCCGAAAGGAAACGATCCTCCTCCTGTATCAGCTGTTTCGCGAGCTTCGCGTTGAACGCGTTTGTCATTTTTAATTGCATATTATGAAAAAGATACACTTGACGACTCACGTGCGCGTTATCCAAGCCGTGCGAAAATACGTCAAACTGTAAACAGGGTTGTATGCTCGACACGGCACAGCTGTGTGACGACTGAGCGGGATCGGCGCGCGCATCGCTCATGCTGCGTGCAGCGACAGGCTCACGGCCGGCGCTTGCACAAAGTGCCACCAGAGGCGTAGTCGTCAGTCGACACCACGCTGTTGCCGCACGCACGCACGGACGCACATGTATTTTTACTTTAGGTTATCTTCACATGTTTTTCTATGATTTCTAATTTTGTATAAATACAATAATTCACCATGACTCGTGTGACGAATAAAACTAAGAAAAAGAGAAAACTCAGTGATTCAACGCTGGACGAGACAGCGAAAGGGGAAAAGTGTAACGACGAAAGAATCAGCGAGATGGAAGTAAGAAATGGTGCAAAAATTGAGGATATTCCACAAGAGGACTTTCAGAGTGAAAAGAGAAAAAAGAAAAAAAGAAAGCGCGTGGATCTCGATGAACATTCCCTCGTTGGGAAAAAACCCAAAGTAAATGGTACTTTGCCGAGTTCAACTGCGCAAAATGGAACAAGGACCGATGCCGACACGTCTGCTCATCCTCGCAGCGAAGGTTCGATCAAAATGCATTACAATACCGCTGAGGGCAGTACAGATGTTCCCAATTTGATTGTCCTACAAATAAATGAAATTACAGACGACAGCGACAGAGACGGAGACGAAAAACCCAAAGTATCGCAAGAAGAGGCGAGAAAATTCACAGGACGATCGTTGAGAAAGAGTTTCGCCTCGCCGGAAGGACTGGAAACTCTGAGAAAGTTTCAAATTATTTGCAAAGAGAACAACGAATTTGATCTCGCCGCGGAATATCTACAAGCCGGCGGGAGCGTCCTGGAGATTCTCAGGCTGCTGGACACTTCCGACAAGAAAAATCTCAGCAACGCGAGCGTCGTATTCGCGGCGATGCGCCTGATAATAATCAAGTACGTCCAGTCGGTAAAGACGGTATATTCAGAAAAAAAATCTTTCCGCTCGATCGGAATTTTGACGAAAATAATTTTGCAGGCTTTTGTCGCAATTCCCGCAGCATCGGTCCATCGCCGAAGAGGCTTGTCGTCATTTCGTAAATTCTCATCTTTCGTTCGTACACGGCATGCTCTCCGCTCAGAGCAACGCCAAGCACAGAAAAATCGTTTTGCGTCTGTTGGCTTCGATGGTGTCGCTCGGCGGAACTTTGCCGCGCGAACTATTGGCTCATTTGTCGTTTCACGCGCAAGTGCTCGAGACGCTCGCGCAGCAGACGAAACCGACGGATTCGCAAAGCGTACGAACGTGTTTCGTTCATTTCGTTCTCGCTTATTTGATCGACGGTAGAGCCGCGACGATAAGATCGATGCTCGACAAACGCGGAATGTTGTCGTCCATTTTCCCGGGATTATTGTACGATTCTCACACGACCGTTCATCTCGTGCTCGACACGGTGAAAACTCGGATATTGGAGAATTCGGCGATCAGCAAAACGACGAAACTCCACGTATTCTCGACGCCGGTTCTCCAGAGTCTCGTTTCCTTGTACAATTGGAAAGGACCGAAAAATTGGCCGGGACCAAAGGGCAAAAAACGAGACACCAGCTGCGACGTCGTCGATCCCGAGGAAAAAGAGGTCATTCGACGTTGTCGCACAATAACGACGTTCGCTTATTAACAATTTTTAGATGTAGCAAGTTTAAAAAAAAAAAATCTGTTTTTGCCATTTTCCAGATCGCCGTACGAGCGATACACGATTTTCTCAACACCCTTTTGACGTCCAATCGTCACGGCGTTATTTTTCACGATCGAACTTTGGGCACATCCGGCCGGAGGTACAATCAATTGGTGAACACGGTGCTGCAGAGTCTGGACCGTCCGTGGGAGCATCCGAAGCCCGCGGATCTCGTCGTCAGGGTCTTGACGGCGTGTCCGGATCTGGTGAAATCGCAATTGACCTACACCGAGCCGTTCCTCGAGCCGAGAACGTCGAAAAAGTGGATTTTGGCGATGAGATTCGTGGGTCAACTGATCGAGTCGCAGGACCCGGAAAATTGCCTCCAGCCGTGTTTGTCGGAGCTCTCGGGTCCGCAGCTCGTCACAGCGGTCGAGAATCTCGCGATACCGCTGATGGTTCTGAAAAACGCCGTTTCTCCCTCCGTCGAGAACGACCATGTGCTTGTGAGACACGAAGGGGTCGTTCTCTTGACGAAAATGTTGAAACAGACGAGAGCCTTCGGCAAAATCGTCCAGGCTAATTGTCACGAGATCGATCGGAGAAGCTTCGAGAAAGCCACGACGGATTACATCGGAAAGAACGTACCGAGCGTCGAGACGATCTTGAAAATCTGGAATTTGGCTCTCGCGCCGGAAGTCGCGTCGCCGGAAAACGACGAGATTCGCGAATTTGTTCCCTCGAAAAGCGACCATTTCACCGCCATCTTGGATCTCCTCAACGAGTATCGCGATATTTGCCCCGAGCGTTTGGATCTTTCGGCCTCCGATGACGGTCGTACGGAGATGCTTTTGAGTGCTCTGGAGGAGTCTCCCGAGGTCGAGGGTGAAAATCTTCACTGTACGAGAGTGAGAGCCGTGAAATTCTTTTCGTCCGTCGATCCCGCGGCTTTCGCGCCAAAGAGGAAACTCTTTGGAAGATCGCTCTCGTTTCTTCTCACCCTTCTCGGTCCGGACGAGAGCGAGATTGAAGCGGAAGCTCGCGAGACGATCGTGACCCTGCTCGGCGCTTGCGGTGTGTTCGAGGGTTGCGGAGAACAAATCGACATTTGGATCGAGGGCTTTGCTCATCTCGAGATGGAGAAAAAGCGAGAAGTTGCCGATTGGTTCGTGAAAATTGTCGAAAAAACGAGGAAAAGGCTGGACAAGTATCTCGACGTTTTGGTGAACGCCGAAGAGTCGGCCGGGGATGAAACACTCACCGCCGAGAAACTCCGGGACATCTTCGACGATCTCTCTCGGAGAGATTTCCAACGATTTTTCGTCATCGAAAATTTCGCCCCTCGCCTCGATATCGCCAATCATTTGCCCGGCTATCGACAGCTTGAAGAAAACAGCCGACGATACGATCGCTGAATATCTGTCCTACGTTCTAACGTTGACGCTTCATTGCCAAAAAACGCCTCAAACTCTGATCAATTTGACTGGAGAAACGGTCGAATTGCCGGCCAGGAAATATCTGACGAGTTGGCTCGCCGATGAGACACCGACTGGCGTAAAGGACGATCATGGGGTATGAAATTGGTGAAAAAATTGAGCAAAATATTGGCGAAAAATGAGAAATTCTCCATCGATCGAATCCTCCAAGGCGATCGCAGCGTCGAATTTGTTTATCGAAGCGAAAAATCACAGTTTCGCACGATTTGCGATGTTACGATGTTGCCGTGCTGTTGAGGATGAGCATTTTTTATCTGACGCAATTTACGCAGAGGGGAAACTTGACGCAGGAACAATTTGATTCTTACGAGCTGTGCCTCGTCGCTCTTTTGCGTATAGCGAAAAGTATCAGCGGGGGAAAACGACGATTTCGTCGGAAAAGCCTCTCGGATCGTCTTTGCCCATCCGACGATTCTTCGTTACTTTTCCCCGCTGTGCAAGAGCGGAAATGTCGTCGAAGGAATCCTCACGCGCGGACTCGTCAATGTTTTTCGAACCGCTTTGGACATCAACGACGAGAAAACTCTCGACGATTTGTTCGCGCCGTTCAGAGACGAGTTAATCTCGCGACTGACCTCGGCTGTGAGAAAAAACGACGAGGAAGAGCGAGACGAGGAGACTCCGTCGTCGCTGATGGATTATCTCGAAATTCTGCGACCGACGGGCAAAGAGATTGAAAATTTGTCGGGGGAAATCGTGGAATTTCCGGTCAAAAGGTTCCTCGTGGGGAAAACGGAATTTTCCATCTGGGGAAATATCGTGCCGAAGTTGATGGAACTTTTGGCAAAGGAGAGAACCACGGAAAATTCGGTGGATGTAATTTTCGTGAAAAAAGTTGTTTCCCGCTTGATTCAATTGAAGGCTCACCGTCGGAACGCCGTAGCCTCGTGGGAGTGCAGCTTGGAGCGATATCTGGAAAATCATCCGCGAAACATCGCTGGAATCGACGGACGTGAGTTTGACGAACGAGACGAACGTCGCGAATAATTATATATATATTTATATATATATAATTATATATATATTTATATATTTATATATATATAATTATATATATAATAATTATCGCGAATATTCAATTTCCTGTTAAACTTTGTCGTAATTGCCCATTTTGCAGATGCCTTCAATTCTCTGCTGAAACATCCGAAAAGTGACGCGACGATGAGCCTCCTGACGTTCCTGGTGGGTCGAAGCGACCAGTACGTCGCGCATTTC
Source organism: Heteropelma amictum (assembly GCA_959613375.1). NCBI lineage: Eukaryota > Metazoa > Arthropoda > Insecta > Hymenoptera > Ichneumonidae > Heteropelma > Heteropelma amictum. The sequence continues at coordinate 15,739,496 of OY390726.1, forward strand.
GCGAATTTCGTCCTGCAGAATCAGTCGATCGTGGCGCAGAGCGACGTGATTTTCCCGCTCATCGCGGTTCGCTCGACGTACGAATGGAGTCCCAAGTTTCTCGAAAAAATTCACAGTCATCACAAAAACGACGTCGCGAGATATTTCGCCGGGGCGGAAAACGCCAAAGCTTGGATCGCGAGAGACGCGAAAGCGACCATTTTGCTCATAGATTCCTGTTTCGGTGAGAAATTATACGCGAATTTTGCCTCTTTTTCCGAGCGATATTTTTCGCGAACGATTCCAACAATGTTTCCAACCATCTCCGCAGAAATCGCCGACTGTGAGAAAGCTTGCGAGGCCGTTTTGTCAAACGGCGAAAAATTGGACGACGTCGACGCGAATTACGCGAGACTCGTCCAGGCTCTGTTCGAAAGAAGGTCAAAGCTCGAGAAGGACTCGATCGTTCCCCTGACGAATTTGCTGCAAGTTCTCGTACGAATAACCGTGTCGGCATTGAGAAAAGACGCGAAGAACGAGGAGAAGCTCGTGGCGCTCGAAAAATGCTTCAGAGATTCGATGAATCGTGCGAAATCGATCGACCCGCGTTTTCACTTTGAGGATTTGAGCAAAAACTTGTTTTGGCGGCAATTCGTGCGATTCTCCCTCACGCACGGATTGAAAGCTTCAAAGGACGTGGAAAAGGACTCGACCATGCTGAGGATGCTCGTTGGGGCTTGCGACGTCGCTTACAAGGACGCCAGCGAGCACGAATACGTCAAGACCCTCTTCGAGATGACGACCAATCACTCGAAATTCTTGAATGTCATGCTCGGCCCGCGGGACACGAAAAGTTTGTACTTTTCCTAATTACGCGAATTTACTGTTAATTTACGATTTTTTTTTTGAATATTATACAATTATTTGTCTCTTTTTCAATTTCAGGACACCTGTTGGAACTACTCTGGGTTCTCGTTCGAAAGAATCACTCTGTCATGTCGTCGTCGCACATACCGCTTTACTTGGCTGCGTACAACGCGACTCTCGAAGAAAGCGATCAGTTGATCTTATTGGTACGAGATTTTCACGCGATTTTCTTTTCATCGCGATTTTCTTTTCATCGCGATTTTCTTAGAGATGACAAAGCTCGTTCTTTCCGCCTCAGATTCTTCAACATTACGAGTCTAACGGGATAAAATTCAAAGAGTACAGGCCTTACCTTTGGGGCGAGGCTGCGGCGTCGCATTACAGCGTCAAGGGTGAAACGGACACCGCTCTGTGGAGGCACCCCTCGACGTCTCAGGTCCTCGATCTCTTCGATCCTGAAATCATCAAAGATACGATCAAACATTTTCCGGTCCATCGTGATCTCAAGGTAAAAAAAGCGTCTCTCTCTCTCTCTCCTCGGAAAACAAACGAAATTTTTTTCTTTTCCATTTCTCATTTTAGCCATCGATCATCCGGGAGGGTGAAAAAGTTTACGATCCCGCGTTTTATCTCCCCCTCTTGTCGCACCTATTGTCCGACAATAACGTCGTCACCTGCCACAAGGTGACGCAGAGCGGCGCTCTCGCTCTCGTCTTCGCGGCTACCGGCAGTTCACGCGCGGAAATTCGTCTCGCGGCCTACACCGTAATTTCGCGCTTCTACTTTCACTTGGAAGCAACGAGGTGAGCAACGGGAAAACGTTTTTTGAAATTTTTTTTTCGAATTTCCATGTCGGTCGTAAATTTTGTTTTTTTTTCTAGTTCGAGGGAAAAACATCTCTGGATTCGCATGATCGATGCTCTTCGGAATGGAATGGCGAACGCGAATTCCACCCCCAAGGACGTTCGAATGAGCTGCCTCGTCTCGACGTTTCTCGCTCGCTCCGCTCTCGTCACCACGCAACCCACGAATCTTCTTTATTCGCCGATTCAAGGATTTTTCATGGCGAAACCCGCTCTCGATTTAAACACGATACCGGAACTCCTGCAACTCTTTCACAGTTCCGACATTGAGCACGTTGCTCACAGACACTGGATCCTCGAGGTTATAAGGGACGGCATGAGGACCGATTTCGACACCGACGTTGCCCTGAAATGCGTCATATTCAAGATGTTTTTGGATTTTTTCACCAGTGTCCTGTGCGATCCGATAAGCAAGGTAAAACAATTCTGCCATTTTGTTTTTTGGTATTTCAGCAATCTTTTCTCGGTACCGAATTAATCGACCACCGAACGTCTTTCAGCGTCTTATTCTGCAAATAATCGAGGCGACGGTGAAAATTCCAAAGACGGGCCTGCTCGTAATTCGCAGTTACGGTATTTTACCCTGGATCAATGAGATATCGGCGAATTTGTGTTCGCGCGATCTCGAGATCGTCGACGTCGTACTGTCGATAATTCGAGAAGGTCTGACGGCAGTTTCCAGGACCAAAGGCCAGGACAAGGAGTGGCACTTTTTTTTCCTCAACGTATTGCGAACGATCGAGCCGTGTTTGTCGAAAAACACGAGCCCTGCGTCTTACCAGGCTTACGTCACGTGTTTGGGCGAAATAATGCAAACGAAATATCTTCGTTCGGCTCTGACGAGGGACGATTTGAGGCGGTTGATCGAATTGGCGAGGGAAATATACGGGGACGTCGATCACGTCGAAGAGACTCTGAACTCCGATGGACGGTACTCGCTGATGACGCGCGAACGTTCGAAATCGTCGAATGACGAATTTACGAGAGGCGGAGAGAGCCTCGCGAGATTGGTCCTAACCTGGTGCGGTCACGGCACGAGATTATAAAGATAACATGTACATACGAATAAACGAAAAAATCGTACGAAAAATAAATGTTCCTAATGTTTGTGATATTCGTTGTCTTCGTCGAAAGAAAAACTACGCGGAATCTGCCGGAATCCCACGTGTCTATATCGTAAATTCGGGACATTAAATTTGTATGTATACTTTTTGCACTGTGCTGTAGAGTATTTTTCCCGCTTTGTCACTGTCGCCATCTGTCGTCATTCTAGCGTACCTTGGCGATTGAAACCAACCATCAACGCGAATTTCGTCAACAAAATCATTACCGATATCGCCACGAGGAATTTTCACGTGAAATCCAAGTTTCTCATTCGCGCAATTGTCGTTTATTCTACGAGCTTCGTGCAGTAACTAACGAGATCTCTGGCGACGCGTACGCACACGTTGCTCGTCGTATCGGCAGTCCTGCGATTTCATGCACGAAAGAAAACACAAAATTGTATGAGGCAAGAACGTGTCATCTCACCTCCGTTGGTTTATCCTCGAATGGCAATGTATTTTTCATGATCTCACTGTAGAACCGGATAAAACGTGTGCACGAAGACGTCGGCTTCGGGGTTATTTTGTAGGCCCTGATGGTGTCGAAGTACCATGACGAATTCTTTGATGGGTCGTGGTTGACCCTGCTGTTGGCCACCGCTAAACTCCAGACCATTGGGAAGAGGTCCAGGCGCCAATTGATTGGGTTTCACACGAACAGCGATGCTATTCTCGCCTTGATTTAATCGTTGCATCGCGTCCTGCGCAGGTGGCGTGACGAGCACCAAGTGACCGACGGCGTCTTGATCCTCTCGCGACACAAACGCACTCTTCCAACCAGTCATGGAATAGTTCTCCGCACTTTCGGTCTGTCCACTGGCGCCCGGATGAGACGCGTGACCTCGGGGATGACCCTGACGGCCGTCAGGATGACAACGTCCCTGCTGGGAATTGTCGATCACGACTTTAGCGTCCTGAGGTCTCTGCCCGTTGTAACGAGCGCCACCGACGAGCAACGATATTCTATCACACTTTTCTCGCTTCGCGATCGTGTCGATGCGATTCGCCAACGACTTGACGTCTTTGCGCATGCGCGCGACCGTCCGGGCTCTCAACTCGGGGGCCAAACTTCCGATTTGATCGGCGACGACGCAAAATAGACAGTCGTTCAGTTGACCTTCAACGTCACGTGGCTCGACGTTACCGCGCAACGTCCAGTGACCTTGAGGATCATCCGGACCGGGCTCGTGATACTCGACGTCCACGGCCTCGCCCGATCTCGTTCTCCCGACTTTTCGGCTGTTGTTCTCGTCGCCCGAGCACCACACGCGTATCGGTTTGCCAATCGCGGCGCTCAGTGAGCTCAGATGTACCAGTCCGGCCGGTCCGTTGCGCTCGAGATCGACGATTACCTCCTCGGCGTTTTCCAGCGTTTCCGGCGTGACGATACCATCGAAGCTCGACGTGCACGAAGGTATGGAAAAAAATGAGCCACCCTTTTTCGACACGCCGGGCGCGTCAATCTGCGATTTTTCGTCGCCTTGAAATGACCTTGGAGCGAGACCCGGTCTGTCGTCATCGTTGACGGACGTAATGATGTCGGCAATCGATTCCTGAAGAATCTCGAGGGTATTCTCGTCAGAGACACCCTCGACACCGACGAATTCCGTCGTTCTCGGATCATTCCGGCACAGTTGTATCCGCGACGTTGTCACGTAAATCCTGTTGCTCACCGCCGCGTCGAGAACTCTCAGAGGAGCAAAAGTCTCGTCGGAATCTATGGCATCTTCCACTTGTTGCTCCATTTCTACTGGATAATTTTATTAATTTTTTTTTTCAACGAAATTGTATTCAGTCCCGCATTAAAAATTTTGATCGTCACTGAGACGCTTTTCTTTTCCAGTTCTGCCAACTTCACAAACGTTTTATTTTGTTTCTTTGGCACTATATATGCAATTAATCTACAATGTCGCTCCGTCAATATTCCGCTCGGGTCGCGCGCGCACCTGGTGGCGCGATCTTGCAACGCTGAGCAGCGCCACTATCGGTCAAAGATCATCATCGGATTTCAACAAAATACACAAGAAGAAACGTCCGAAATTCGTTCTGCAAGTATGGTTATGCCGAAAATGGTATAAAAAGAAGGAACGAGTTTGTGATATTTTGAATTTTCGGACCATCAATTTTGGCTCGATTGCGGCTCGCAACGCTGCACGGCGCCACTATCGGTCAAGGGTCACCATTCGAAATCAGGGGTACCAAAGAGAAACGATAAAAATCGTGTCTGCAAGAGTCGTTGGGAGAAACAACAGAGAAGAAAAAGAGAAAAGCTCGAGAAAGATTACGTCGAAAAGTTGGTCCTGGGCTCGAGCTAGCGAGGGAGAAAGGGCGTCAACAGGTGTATGGCGAGCGCGAGAGGGGGGAGCGGGACAAGTACGAAGAGACTCCCTCGCAGTCCTCGCACGAGGGGGTTCTCTCGATTCTCACCGCGCGCACTGGTTCCATCATCCTTCAGTACCGGTGCAACCGTCTATGAGTGATGCACGCGGCGCGCGGGCTCCTTCTTTCGTATCATCGTGCGCGTAAGTAACATACGCCATGTTTTTCTCTATTGTTGACGAAGAAACACCTCGCGAAATCCCAATGACGATGCATCACCAACATTCTCTTTGCGTTTACCAAAGAAGTTGAAACTCGAATAGAAATCATGTATCGCGCAATGATCGTACGAGATTAGAAAGGTTTGAAACAAAACAAAAAGAAAAATATAGCCATCTCCGTCGGTGTATCCGACGACATTTTTTTTATCCATCATTCGTAGAATCACACAGGGGACGGGCGGTGCGATCGAGCGAATACGAAATTTAACATATTTCGCGACAAGTCGGAGAAAAAAAACCAGTAAAAAAACAAATTGTCACTTTGGAATGATCGATCGTCTCGTTCGTCTCGAATTCATCGTCAGACTCAGTCAGACTCATTAATATTCCGCCTCTATATATTGAAATATAACAACAACAATAACGTTCCGCTAATGCGTCTACATCGTATTGTCATTATCATATGCTACGAATAATCATGTTTCGCAAAGTTGTCGCCGCGGGGGCAGGAGAGGGCGTTCGTAGTGGGTGAGCGGGAGGTAAAGAGGATTTTTTGGAAAGCGCGCGAGCCTCCTCGCGGCGATTGTTGCAAACAATCAGCGCCGGCGGTGCGGCGGGTGGAGCGAAGGGGGCGCATCGATAGCCGAAACGAGAAAAGTTTCGCGTGTGCAGTGGTGCCTCGCGCGCGCGTGTGTGTATGTTGTCGATGGTCGATTCGGCGCGCGACCCACTTTTTCGCCAACGGTACGAAGCTACGATAGTTGAAATTCAAACGAAAAAGTAAAAACGTTTCTCCGACAGTGTGTTTTCCATTATCGCGAGTCGAACCGCGAAATGTCTATATCACATCGGCGATTTCGATGCGTGGTTGATCCTACCGAGCAGTGCGTCGCTGCGAATAAAAGTCCGATGCGTACGAATGCATAATACGACAGTGAAGTACCATTTTTTTTCAACGGCGCATTCGCATCGCGTGTGTTTTCGTTCAGTGTTCTCCATTTGTTTTTCACCAAAGTGCACAGCGAGTGGAAGTGAAGTATCATTTTTGCATCGATTCCTCGCAATTGCGGTGGTGCGCGTGTGTGTGAGTGCCCATAAAGTCGACGAGATATTTCATCGCCGACCATTTATATCTGGATTAAATCCGACAATTGGTGAACTTTGCAACTGCTCGTCTCAACGCTGGTAAGTCAGCCATTAAAAATGGCGCTAACCTATAATATTACAACGATACCGCAAATCATTCCGTACAATTATTACCATCAACTCGTTAAAATCATTGAGAGAAAAGAAATTTCGTAAATGAAGTACGTCAATTTGGTCGAGACGCGGTGCAATTCCTTCAAACTTGGCGCTCTAGTTTTTTTCGAAAAATTCTTTGCGTACGGTATACGCGATGGGGCAAACGGCGTGTTTTGAAGCGGGCAAAAGAACGCGCCGTGTATACTGCATGTATGTGCGGTGGAGGTCGATTTCCCCCCTCCCCCTTTTTCCCCCGTGTATACGACGTGTTGTTTGCAGTGTGCGTTCCGTGCCCCGCTCTCGGAACGAAAATGGACGACGGGCGAATTCCTGCGAACGCGATACACACACGCTCTCTCTCTCTCTCTTTTTCTTTCTCTCGACCGCCCGTTTGCCCTTCTCTCTCCTTCTCACGAATTATCAACACACAACGTGCGTCGCGCGCGTATACTCTGTTGTTTGAACTCGACTCGTGTGCAACGTCCGAGTGACTTTCTCTCCCTCTCTCTCTCTCTGCGTTTGTTGATTGCCAACGACAGCTTATTCTTTCTCTGCTTTATTCTTTCTTCGCCGAGCGTGGACGCGAGACGCGACTCGGACGCACGTCCGAGAAACGATGCTTTTCAAACGTTTCTTAGACTTTTTTCTTCTCTCTCTCTCTCTCTCTCTCTCTCTCTCTCTCTCTCTCTCTCTCTCTCTCTCGGAGAAAAAAAAAAGATTACGCATAGTTTTTGATAATTATTGCTCCTCTCGTCGCGGGCGGTGAAAAGTTTTCAAAAAATCTTCCATTCCGAAGAAACAGCAAATTTTATTATGCAAATATATTATGCAAAGAGGATGAAAGCAAAAAGGCGTCGATTAAACGGACGTCTCAATCCTCGGACGAAACGTCTCGCAAAATATTTCCTCTTTCGCCTCGATAAACACGCGTTATGTCCGAGAGAGGGCGAGAAAGAGAAATGTGGCGCATCGAGGCGAGTCTCTTGATATTCCGAGAATGATTAAGAGACTCGTAAAAACCCGTGCTCGTATCACCTATTAAACGAGAAAGGATTTCGTTTTGTTTTTTTTTCATCTCGTCGATTCTAGTCTCTCTCGCGTCGACGATCTTTTCGAATTAACGCACACGTTTGCAAAAACGCTTTCAATCCGCCGTGTTCCGCGCGAGGATATCCCGCGGAAATAAAGACGGCAATTAATTCCGAGATCGTTAAACTCCGTCGGTATCGTGATAATTCAATTGCGCAAATTTTATCTGGATCGAATAAATAAACACAGAGCCGCCATTTTAGCGTGAAAGAGAGCAGACCCTCGTTCGAGCAATAAAAGTAGCCAATAAAATTGACCGTACGACTTTAGCGCAAAGTCCTCCGCTTCTCCGTCGGTACATCGCTGGGTATATAGAAAAAAAGGAGAGCGCGGAAAACAAACGAAAAATCATGAAGAAATCATCGTTGTACCGTGACGCTTCTCATTTCGTACGCTCTGTTGAAAAGCTCGCGTACGGGAAAGAATAAAAAGTACAGCGACGGAGAGAGGAAGAAAAACAGGGTAAAAGAGGGAACGAGAGATCGGGATCGATCGATCGATCGATGATCGATGGGACGCGCAGGCTGCGCAGCGCGGATGAGATCCGAGATCGCTCGTGCGTGACCGCGCGTCCGTCTTGTTTGCTCATTGCGTACTTTGCGCGTATACCGACGAAGTCTGCTCTTTCTTCGAGCGGCGGGGCGACTCTCCTTCCCGCGTGTGCGTTTATAACGCTCGCAAGCCGCGCTCGCGAGCTTCCGCCGCGAACCGCGCGCGAGTGTCGATCGCGATCGCGTTGCACGGTGGTCGCCGACGTTTCTCAAACGAGACCGCAGAAAGGAAACGATTCGCTCTTTTCTTTGTTTTTCTCATTTCTCTCCTTGGATTACCTTGGATTACCTTGAAAATTCTCTCCGTCTTTTTCCCTCAAAGAGCAAATGCGCTGTGATTCAAATGTTCAAATTTTTGGTACAACACGGCCTCAGACGTCGAACTCTCCGCGGAATGCAAAAAGTTTACAACAATTTGCCCATCGTGAGCGAAAATTCGCTTCCGGCGCGTGTCTGACATTTGCCGAAAAAAAACGTGTCTCACCTCCCCCCTTTTTGCTGCGCCACTCCTCTCACGGACGCAAAGATCGATAATTCGACGTATTACGAACGAAAGCGTCATTTGCATCTTCCTTTCACGCGGGATTTCAGTCGGCCTCGCGAGATTCGTCGTCCCGTTTCCGTCCCGAGTCTCACGTGACTCTACGTTAGACGCGAGTCCCCCCCCCGCCGTTATGATAATTTCTTTGACCGCGCCTTCTTTTTTGTCTCCGCCGCGGCGCCCTCTCTCTCTTTCCTCCGTAAATCGCGCCTGCGGGCTTTTCTCCCAGGGGCCTTCGCCGGGTGAGGCGAAAAAAATCTCTCGAAGCGACAACGCGAAACTTTTGCGCGGGCGTGTGTTTAGCCTCCAACCTGTGAGTACACACACACACACGCGCGCGCGCGTGTACGTCAAGTTTTAACGCGTAACTCATGGAACGTGTGCAACCGAGAGTAACTCGCGCGACGATAATTTATTCCACGATCGTAAAATCCGCTGCCGAAGCAGCGCTCGAAGCGCTCTGCGGGCAAACCACGCACACACGCGGTGCGCGATGGAAACAAAAATTTGTCAACTTTTTTCGCGAAACAGCGCCGATATTTCATCTCGAAGGAGAGATAACGCGGAGAGCCGCAATTTTGCTTCTTTTTTACGCGCGGTGTGCGTTCCACGGCGATAAAAAACAAACGCCATCTCGCGTCTCGCGCGCGAGATACGAATACGCTCGTGGCTTTAACGGAGATTGAAACGCGCGAGAAAAAGAGCGTCGGAGAGAATCTCGGGCGCGAGAAACCAACACGTCGTTCGGTTAAAATCGACTCGGACGCGGCGAAAAAGCTCGTAAGCGCTGCGAGAATAGACGAAAAAAATTGTAATAAAATAGAAAGACCAATTGAACGAAGGAAAGGTGAATAAAGCGTAACGATCCTCTCGCGGGCTATTAACTCGGCAATAACCATTACGATCCGTTTGAAAATACTCGCATTCTGTCACGCGCGACTCTCTCGTCGTTCCCGTTTGCCCCCCCCCCCCCCCCCCTCTCCCTCAGTACTCGGTTTAACCGCGAGATGTCGCATCTGCAAAACGGAGAAATCCATCGCGAGTTTTTCGCCGATTACAAAACTCTTCGCGATTTTTGAGCAAAGATCCAAGTTTCCAATGTAAAAACACGAAACCCCCATGGAAAATTTCGTTTACGGAAATTTCCAGAAACCAGATTCCCTTGTCGATCCTCGTTGCCTTTTTTTTTCATCTCGAGAGCGCGAGATGAAACATGTACGGAGATGTAATGTCAAAATGAGAGAAAGAAAAATGCCGCCTCTCGTGGCGGAGAAACGCCGCCGGCTGTGTGATAAAATGATAATCCATTTTTATTTTTCCGTGCAAAGATAAGAGAAGAGGCCAGAGGAGCTTTCAGCACAATATATATCTGTATACATACATAGGACGTGTATTCACGTTGAAAATCTTGGCGGATATATTAAAACTTGATGGAAAAAAAGCGAGTTAAATATCGCACAGACGTACGACTCTTTTCTCTCTTTTCCACTCTGCGAATTTTCATCTCGGCGTCTCTCGACGACGAGAAGATCGTTACGCCGGAGATGCGCTGTGAATTTTTTCCCAGTCGCATCTCGGGGTTTTGTTTCTCGGACGATTTACGAGAGAGAGAGAGAGAAAGGGAGAAGGAAAGGTGAAGAAGGAGGGAGACGGTGAATAATCGAGTGAAAAAATAAAGTCTATTTTTTTTTATTCATTTATTTCGATTTTTTTTCCTCTCCCGTACACGTTTCTCTCTGCGGTAATTTAGACGAGAAGCTTCGATACCCTCGCGCATCGGAAGGGCCAAAAGAGACGAGCGCGAAAAGACGATGATGAGCGTAAGAAAAAAAAGGAAGGGACCTTTCTTTTTTTCGCTCCTCTCTTTTCCACTCTTTCTCTCCCATTTTCATCCTTTGGCTTGTTTTTTTTTTTCGTTTTTTTTTTCGCGTGTATATACCGGCGCGGAGGCTCTTCTCGCGGTAACGTCGCTATTTAAAGTTCTCTCCGCGCGCGAGAGACCACGAGAAGATTGCACCTCGCCATTTACTCTCATTACGCGTAATTGGTGAATTCCATCTCTCGCTCTCGACCGAGCGATCCTTTTCTCTTTCACTTTCCACGCGTCTCGAGTGGGATTTTCGGATTCGTCCTCCTCTGGAGGAAATCTTCTTCTTCTTCTCGTCAACTTTGCACTTCTTTTTTTAGAACTCTTCATCCATCAATAAAGATGTCGAATAACGGAGACGAAATGAGTCTGTCCGTACGTAATTGGTACATTTGCAGAAAAAAAATCGTATCGCCATTTCGCGAGCAATCTGCGATCAGTAAAATGCGAATGTAAATTCGAGTCGATTATTCCGTTCGCGAAAACGATGCGAAAGTTTCGCTCGCTGCGTGTTCATCCACGCGGATAACGAGTGGAATTCCTGCTCGCCTCAAACTTTGTTCGTCATTTTTTTTAGTCGCTCAAAATGGAGAAAAAAATCACTCTTACGTGAGAGATCGAGCCTGCGCGGCGCGGCGGTCGCGTTTTCGTATTCCCTCGCGTATAAATCTCGTTTGAACCTTTGCGTCGCGGACGCTCGTCGATTGCGGTGACAAATCGGTAGGACGCGTTGCGAGGGTTAGGTTACAAATGGCGAAAACCGGAAACGAGTTTAATCCGCATTGGATAAAGCAGAAGTTTGATAGTCGAGCCATTAAGATAGCCTTCGTTGCGGTGGACGAGTTTAATGTTTTAATCAAACGACGCGCCTCTGCTCGCGAGAGCGGCGAGCAGCAGAAGCAGCAGCAGCGCGGCGGAAAAATCCTTCCGAATTGAAATAAAAGCCGCGACGCGCGCGGATACGCCATCTATCGGCGTCTCGCGCGCGAGTATACTCTGCGAGCTCATATGGGGCCTTCCGTGTCGAATCGATCGAGCCTCCGCGCGGTGCGAGAGTGAAAAAAAACGCGAAAAGCAGGTAAGGAACGAACGAAACGAGAAAGAGAGAAAAACGCGAGGTTTCCTCGTGCCGTCGGGGATATTCCGAGCCCGTCGGAGACCGCGCGGGCGCGCACGTGCGATCATAAAGATAATAAACACGCCGAATGTGTTTGCCGAGCTTTTATACTCGTCCCGCGATTAGTTCCCTGTAACTCCGCTTGGGCGATAAATGTCTATAGGCGATGGAAAAAGATTGGCAATTATCGAGCCTCGTAATAACCCTCTAATAAGCCATTTTTAATGAGAAAATCGTTCTCGAGTGAGATCTCGACTTGTGCAACGATTTTTCTCCGCCCTCCTCCTCTTCCGGTTTTATTACGACCGAATTATCGAAACGTCCATCGATAATCTATCGAAAAACACTTTTGACGATGATAAATAAACGGATTGGTTATATCTCGACTCTCTCATCCCTGAAAAATCATTTATCCTTTTATCCGCTTTGGGATCGTCCTGCTAATATGATTATATACCTCCCCTCTCTCTCTCTCTCGTACTCTTTCCCCGTGATTGACTACATACATTACCGAGATGCAAGAGTGAAATATATTTTCCTCGGCACGTTGACTCTTCCGCTTCGTGCTCTCGAAAGACGCGCGTTCCGCACGACAAACCTGGAGAGCGATGCGTGCTGCGAGATATCTCGATTTTCCAATTGAATCGCAACTCCCCATCGAGAAAATTGTTCCCCACTCTGCTTCCGGTTGATATACGCACGATTCCCCACAAACGTCGGGAAAAATTGACGAAAAAAAAAATCGCTCTCGACGATTTCAAAAAATTTCGCAAATCTTATCCCCTTTAGTGTTTTTTCTTTCCTTTTCCCCTCGATGGGTGTGACTTTATCGCCGATGGAAACTCGAGCGCATCCGCGGGTGGTTGGGGCTCGTCGCGACCGGACGAGGTGCGTCCAGATGCAAAATTAAAAGAGCAAAGGTGCATCAGTGACGTAACTGCAAGAATAACGTCCTGCCTCTTCTCGACGGGCAACGGCAGTCGCGCGTCTGGACCCCGCGGTGACGGCAGCGGCTGTGTTTTCGTCCCTCGCGAATTTTCTTCAATTTTTTTTCTTTTTTTTTTTCACTCAATTCGCTATATAATTTCTTCTCGATCGAAGCCGAGGCGTCGGGAGCGTGAAAAAAGTGATTTTTCTTCTCCCTGCTCGTCGCCTTTTAACAGAGAAATTTTCGTGGAATTTTTCTCGGTATCGCTTCAATTATCCCGCGCGGTACTTTTATTCGAGAGAGAGAGAGAGAGACAGAGAGAGAGAGAGAGAGAGACAGGGAGCGCGGGGGGGAGGGGATTGAGGCTGTTGATTCCGCAGCATCACTATCAACCTCGAGATCTCTAATTAAAAGATTCCTCATTCGAGCTCCGGCGGATTCTGCACTCTCGCTTCGGAAGTAGAGAAAAAAAAGAAAAGAAAGAAAGAAAAATGCCAAAGAGAGAGAGGCGGATCGCGACTCTGTCGTACTCATTTTTCGTGGGCTTTGGCGCGCGACGACACCGCGGTACAAATTATAAAAGCCCAAGTACTTAATTGCCTCTATATTGTTTCCGTACGGAGAGCGCTCCGCGCGCGCGCCATCTATAGAGCAATTCGATCCGCGCGCCACACGAGACGTTTCACGTCGAATCGCGAACGAATGGATAAATCGATGCAAAAAAAACAGTCGAAAAAAGTGTTTAGAAAAAAAATTGAGAAAGTATACAACGCCGGACGAATTTTACGTATTTTTGTCGTTTCTCAATTCGCGCAGAGAGCGAGGCCGGACTATGCGTTTATTTTCAAAATGAGAATCGCGAAAGACGGTCGGAAAAAATAATCCGCAAGGTCGAAAAACGATAATTCCATTTCGACGAATGAACGGTTATTGGAATTTTTACACGGAATGCCCCATACCCGCGTATGTCGTACCGGGAGATGGACACGATCGCGGATATCGGCCGGTTGCGCTCGAGCCGCGAGAAATTCTCTCTCCCCTCTCGCGTCGCGGGGAGAGATAGCTCGAGGGACGAAAGGTCCGCCACTCGCGATGCAAAATCATTATCGTGGCTTTCCTGACTTTCCTCCCCTCCCCCGGCGCATCTTCTCTCTCCGTTTCCCTCCGCCGCGAGTAGCGCCGCGATTAACGTTCTCATTGTGCTTTGGAATTCCGAATGACGGCGAAAATTCCATCGACGATCATTTCCTCGGTGAATTCGCGCTGTGCGAGAAGCACAAACAAAATGCCCGTCTCGAGAGCCGAGGTCCTGCTCGACATGTACGGCCAGGGGAATTACGGAATTTCCCGAGCTTACGCGATGTGAGTATAGGAAAAAACGAAAAAGGGATCTAAATTATTTCTCAGCGGGCTCTGTGTAGAAAAAAAGTCATGAGAAAGAGAGACGACTCGGAAAAATTTCGATGCAACGAAATCAAGGAATCTTCGGAATTTGATGTAACGTTTTTTTTTTTTCGTTCGTTGATTATTCTTGAGCCAAACGTAAGACCGACACGCGTCTGCCGAACGAGACCACGTGTACAAATATATCCATTGTTCGATGCAGCACAATAGCACCCAGCGTCTTTGTTCCCTCTGTTGCCTCTGATGCCCCCCCCCCCCCCTTGTTGTTCCTAGTCGCGTGTTTTTCATCTCATCTCGCTCGTCCCTCTTCCCTCTTGTTATCGGGACGCGTGTAGGTCGAAGGAAAGAAAAAACCTGCACAACGCGCGATTTTTTCTCCCCCCCTCCTCCGCCGCCGATCGACCGTCGGAATTTTTACGCGCATTTTTCGACGCCCGCTTCTTTTTCGCTCTTTCTCTCCTTTTTCCTCTGTTTCGTCTGTTTCACGAACCTACAGATGCGTGACCGGAATGGCAGAAAAGGTGCGAGAGGCGTCGGCACGCGGCGACGCCACGCGTCTCTCACGTCTCCTCGATGACGGATCCAAAGCGCTGCCCGATGAGGTAAGAATATTTCGAAAAAAGATGAACAAACACACACTGTATTCAATTTTACATCTAATTTATTTTTTGTGCCGATGAATCGATGAAAAAATGAACTTTTTATCTCTCGATCCGTGCGACGACGTGTGTGTTATTGCCCGCGATATATTTGATTCAAGAGGACGTTGCAATTTACAAATACGCCAGAGGGCGCTGCACGAAATATATCTCCGTGCACGTACGTGTAGTGCGCGCAGCCGCAGCGCATGCGCGAGTGTGCGCGACGCACGTTCGTCGCGGTGGAGCGCGGACGATGAAGAGAGCCCCGAAGGCGCGTCGCGTTCGTTACAATTACGCACGCTTCTAATTGCACCGACGGAATCAACGCCGAGCTCGCGTACGAATTACTTACGCGCGATTCGCCTTCTCCCCCCTTCGCTCGTGACACGCCGAGTCAAACATTATTTTTTCCACCTCGAATCATTACTACTTTTTCGTTGAGGCAAAGATGAAAGCGAAATTGGCGAAATGAATCGTGGTGCTTTTTTCAGAACGGCAGAAGCCCGCTGCTGCTCGCGGCCGCGGCTGGACACGAGGAGATCTGCGACATCCTCGTTCGCCACGGGCTCGACGTCAACGCGGCCGACAACGTGAGTACTTTTTTCACGGTTTTTTTCGTTTCAACCGGAAATCCCGATTTTGGCGATTTTACATTTATAAGCTAAGGCGCGGAACAATCGGTGGATGGTCGAGCGTCTCCGAGCACGCGACTTTTGTTTTTTTTTCGCATCTCGCTCACCTCTCATTCTCGGCGATTCATCATCGTCCGTTGGGACGCGCGAAGGAAGGGAAAATACCTCGAGACGCCACGTCGAGTCTCGTCTCTTTTTCTTTTTCGTTTCATCCGACTCTCTCTCTCTCTCTCTCTCTCTCTCTCTTTCCAACTGCAATCTGCACCTCCGACCACGTAGTTATCCCATTTCGAGAGTCATGCGATTCCCCCGGTCGTTTAATTATCCGTTAAATGACTCGACAATAGCCGCCCCGTCGTACGCCCCGATTGTACGAGAGGAAAAAGAAGCCACGGCCGAGAACCGTTTTCTTCTCATCCTTCTTTCTTTGATGGACAAATTTTCTCGATAAAACTTTGGCTCACGTCGGTTCGAGTATTCAAAATCGTTTCGCAAATCCCACGTCGTCGCCGACACTAAAATATGTTGATGAGATGCAAAAAAAAGCGAGAATGGAAGCAAAAAAACCTTTCCAATTAATTTCGAATTAAATAAATTTCGTCGGTGATTCATTGATTCTTTTCGACAGCACGAGAGCGAGAGAGAGAGAGAAAAACATTTCTCGCAACTTCACCGTAAACATCCGCGTATAATTTAATCGCACTCGAGATCGCGAGAGCAGCGACGCGCGGCTCCATCTAGCGGCGCGGGGACTAGGCGCGTCGCTCGCGAGCTTTATGAACCCTGCGGTAATTGATAATTATTAAGACCGAGCGAGCTCGATTCCTCCTCGATGAATCTCGCCGAGTTGTATATATCCCACGACTCTTTCGTTGACGAACGATCGAACGACGAGGAGGTTATGTATGGCCCTTACGTAAAATCGTTTCTCGCGCGTCTGTCGCCGCCGCGGTGCTCCGCGGGGCGACATCTCGCGACGCGGCGCTCAAACACACTCCCACGGAGCGTCCACGCTCGACGCGCAACGCGCATGCGCCACCTCGCGGCCATTCTCGCGAAAGAGGGATTTTACCGTGAATCTCTCGTACGAGTCCGCTCGCGCGTTACGTGCTTATCGACTTTATAATTATATATATCCGTGTACACATTGACACGACAAAGAGGCCTATAGGAAAAACGCTACGAGATCTTTTCTCTCGATTCTATATGGAGTGTCGGACCTGTCGCCAGTTTTTTTCCACAATTTGTCTCGCTCGCGAAAAAAGGTTAATCCGCGCAAACTCGAGCACGAACCGATTGCTTTTCCAGCGAGGATTTTCCACGCAGCGGCTGTCGTAGAGAGTAAGCGGCGCGCCGAGTTATTTGTCCTCCTCTCCCCCCCCCCTCCTCTTTCTCGCGAATCCGCAAAGGTGTCGAGTGTTTTTTCCTGTTTTCTCTCGATGTTTTTCGACTTACCGCGCGACTTTTTTTTTCTTTTTCACGCCCAAGTTTGTCGATCCTCGTAAATCTCCTCGGACGGATGGAATTTTGTTGGGAAGAGAGATCGATCGATCGGAAAATCAGCGGTGCGGACAAGTTTGGTTAGAAACGATGTGTGCGGCGAACCGTCGAATTTGTAGCTTCGCGCGTTTACACGCTAGGTGGCGCAAGAAACAGCCAAAGAGGGAATACATTTCCGGACGGTGTTTCATCGCGAATTTAACCCGACACACCTTTCATATACAATTACGAGACGCGAAAACTTCGCACGACGTTTCGCTTCGATCGCGTCGCGATTTTTATCTCATTTTTCCCCCCAACTCTGTCCTGACCGACGGTAAACACACGATTCCACGAATTCCAGTGTGGATCTCGGTTTTTACCGGCCAATTACTCTTCTCAAAGAACGAGTCTCAAAGTTTTACCGATGAAATGAAAAAAAAAAAAAAAAAAAAAAAAAAAATCGCCGCGCAAAGTACACTCGAGAGGACTCTCTCCGAGTTGACAGGGTCGTCCGCAAACACTCCACGCGTCGGCCCGCGAACGCTCGAACTCTGAGGAGCGGAAAAACACTCGCCATTCGCACCCACTCGTGTAAACACACTTTGCGCCTCTCGGCGCGACGTTTGACGCGGATTTCCGCACCCGCGTCTTTTTTCCCTCAAATTTCTCTTCGTTATGACGAAAAAGAAGCAGAGTGCCTAAAAAATCGGAAAAAACTCGAGTTATTCGTTTAGTACACATGGCGTTTCCGGTCTGCGAAGGTTCAGGGACGGGGGGGGGGGGGGGGGAGCCACGAAGAGGGCAAAGGGGGCTGGAACACGGCGTCCGCAGCTTCGAAACGCATTTCGCGGAGAAATTTTACAGGGACGTTTATAACCGTGAAATTTACGACAGGGTGCGCTCCGCGCGCCGCGTTCGCGCCTATAAAAACTCGCCGCGGAATATGTATATCCCGTCTCCGGCACCGGCTCGAACCACCCTGGCTTCGTATTCGGTGCACGAGGAGATGAAAGACTGGCGAGAAGGACGCGGGGACGGGGGAACAAAATGCACGAATTATTTCCGCGCCATCTACGCGTCGGCTGAGGAACCTCTGCGCGGGAAAGTTCGCTCTCGCGATTTTCTCCCATCAGCGCCATCTTTGAATAATCCAATTCTCTCCTCTTTTCTCACGGGGGGGAAAAGAAACGAAATGAAAACAGAGGGAAAGTCCGAGGATTTTTTCGTTCTTTTCTTTTTTTTTTTTGCGAGACGCGTCGACCTCGTCGAGAGGCTTTCTTTCAAGCATCAGGAATTTGACACGCGGTGGAATGGTTGCCCCCGAGACGGTCCGTGCCATATACGCGCCAAGCCTGTAATTACCGATATTTTCTGTCGAGAGAGAGAGAGAGAGAGAGAGAGAGAGAGAGAGAGAGAGAGAAAAAGTCTCATTGGCGGCTATCGCACGGCCTTCCGCGGTCGATATCTCGACGGACGCATCTTCCCTTTAAACCCGCACCGATCTCCGCGTCGAGTTTTCATCCTCGCTCCATTTCCCTCTAATCTCACTCTCGTCCTCTTTCGAGAGCGCTCCGATCCAATTTCAACGATTCCATTTGGGAGAAAAAAAAAAAAAAAATCCTCGCATCAAAATCTCCGCGAGTTCGGTATGTTTTTTTTCATTTTCTCCTCTCCATACGCGTCTCGTGAAATTTTACGGCTTCGACTCTCCGCGCCATTGCGAAAAGGCTCCACCACGGCTGAACTCTCGCGTCAGCCTCTTCTTCAGCGTCTCCTCCCCCCCCCCCTACTTTTTTTTTATCTCGCGTCTGGCCAGGTAAAATTCCCAAGGTCGAGGATGCGATGGTCGCTTCGCAACAAGGTGTATTCCAAAAAGGCACGAGCGAGGGGAAAAAAGTGTGTACGAAAATTAAACTCGAAACCTCGATCATTCGACGAAATTAAATTCAACCGCGACGATTAATTACGTCGAGTCTGTTATTACCCTCGGATCGACGCGGTCTCGTTCCGTCCCAGAGCGTGGCAGGGCGTCGAGAAGCAGAGAAAAGCGGTCTGCTCGCTCTCGAACCGGAAGTTCGAAATTTTCGTGCAAAAAAATCGCCCGGCGATCGCGCGTTTTTCCCAGCCGCTTTTCCTCCTCCTTTTCCCTCTCAAAGCTCGCAATTCGCGCTATGAAACGGGAATTAATCCCCCTTCGGGTACTTTCGCTCTGATTGCGAGGATATCCAGGATAGAAGGCATGAAATACGACGGCGAGTGTACAGAGCCGATATGCCGCGGTAGCCATTACGCGTCTGATGTACACCCAGAAAAAAATCTATTATCTTCAAATAAAACCTATTTAATTTGAATAGATTTTTTGCTTGGCTCCTGGCAGAATAGACTTTTATTCAAATTCAACATATAAATTTATTTGATTCAACCAGTGTTATTAGTGTTATTTAAAAAGTATCGGAACGAGCCTGGAGTTAGTATTGGAAGTAGTAGTATAGGATGTGATGACCCGAAGGGTCTCGCAGTGGTAGGGACGGTCCAGTGACGATGAGTGAACGGAATGGTGGCCCCGCCGCTGGATGGTCTCGAACCCGGGTCCTCCCGATGAGAGCGATGAGCGCTAACCACTGCGCTACGGCTACTTATGATTTTTTTCACTCGAATCGTCTATACCTCGGTAATGCTGGACCGTCACAAGGAATTGTAGCCACCATCGTAACTACCACCGCCATAGCCTTTCGGTTATTAATAACGATGCTTGATATCAGCATTCATGCACTATACGAAAAATATTTCTTATAGTATCATTTATATTCGTGTAATTTAGTGATCAAGTATATCTCAATGTTAAATAAATATACATGTTGGAAGCGAATACATAGGCAAATCAAATCAAATAAACATTTATTTGATCCAACAAAAAATTTATTTAATTGTAATAAATGCAGATTGAATAGATGAATCTATTCAATCATAATAGATCTTTTCTCTGGGTGTACTTATGATTTTTTTCACTCGAATCGTCTATAGCTCAGTAATGCTGGACCGTCACAAGGAATTGTAGCCACCATCGTAACTACCACCGCCATAGCCTTTCGGTTATTAATAACGATGCTTGATATCAGCATTCATGCACTATACGAAAAATATTTCTTATAGTATCATTTATATTCGTGTAATTTCGTGATCAAGTATATCTCAATGTTAAATAAATATACATGTTGGAAGCGAATACATAGGCAAATCAAATCAAATAAACATTTATTTGATCCAACAAAAAATTTATTTAATTGTAATAAATGCAGATTGAATAGATGAATCTATTCAATCATAATAGATCTTTTCTCTGGGTGTAGCCTTTCGGTTATTAATAACGATGTTTGATATCAGCATTCATGCACTATACGAAAAATATTTCTTATAGTATCATTTATATTCGTGTAATTTAGTGATCAAGTATATCTCAATGTTAAATAAATATACATGTTGGAAGCGAATACATAGGCAAATCAAATCAAATAAACATTTATTTGATCCAACAAAAAATTTATTTAATTGTAATAAATGCAGATTGAATAGATGAATCTATTCAATCATAATAGATCTTTTCTCTGGGTGTACTTATGATTTTTTTCACTCGAATCGTCTGTAGCTCAGTTATGCTGGACCGTCACAAGGAATTGTAGCCACCATCGTAACTACCACCGCCATAGCCTTTCGGTTATCAATAACGATGCTTGATATCAGCATTCATGCACTGTACGAAAAATATTTCTTATAGTATCATTTATATTCGTGTAATTTCGTGATCAAGTATATCTCAATGTTAAATAAATATACATGTTGGAAGCGAATACATAGGCAAATCAAATCAAATAAAAATTTATTTGATCCAACAAAAAATTTATTTAATTGTAATAAATGAAGATTGAATAGATGAATCTATTCAATCATAATAGATCTTTTCTCTGGGTGTAGCCTTTCGGTTATTAATAACGATGCTTGATATCAGCATTCATGCACTATACGAAAAATATTTCTTATAGTATCATTTATATTCGTGTAATTTAGTGATCAAGTATATCTCAATGTTAAATAAATATACATGTTGGAAGCGAATACATAGGCAAATCAAATCAAATAAAAATTTATTTGATCCAACAAAAAATTTATTTAATTGTAATAAATGAAGATTGAATAGACGAATCTATTCAATCATAATAGATCTTTTCTCTGGGTGTACAGTCGGCTGTTTGAGAAGATCGCTCTTGCTCCCTGCTCGTCGATCGCCTGCCTCCCAACGTCGAAGGATCAGCGATCGCGAACGTGCACCGTGCGATCCAAAGAGGGAGGGAAAAATGAAGGCCTGGGGGGGGGGGGAGCTAAAGAGAGAGAGAGAGAGAGAGAGAGAGAGAGATCGTTTACGCCACGGGAAAAGTCGTACATCTTCCTCCTTGTCGCGTAAACGCTGATATTACGCTGTATCGACCTTTCATACACGTACGTACATATGCATATGTGCATGTAAAAGTACACAAGCGCAAAGACCACTGAAAACCCTAATTACCCGTCCGCGCCCGAGCAAACTACTTATTCACAATGGCGAAGCCTCTCCTCCTCCTCCCCCTCCTCCTCGTCTCTCTGTTATTAACTAATCATTCGATTACGAGAGTCGATACACGACCGTCTCCGCCGTTGCTCGACTCTGCATAGGCGAGCGACGACAGGCTCGGAAATTCAAAAATTGCATACTCCAGCAGGGGTAATTTGAATTTTGATTTTGTCCTTCCGGAAATGGTCCTTTCCGGGAGATTCTCGGCGAGAAACGACCGGAGGGTTGATCAATTTTTGTTTTCCTTCTTTACCGATCGAGATTCGTCGATGTGCGAGCGGTTTTTGGTGCGATTTTTTTTTTTCAAAATCTTTCGAAAAATTCGACACGAAACGGCCCGTATATTTACACGCACGTACTCGCGTACCGGACGAGCGGGGTTGCACCAAATGGAGCGTACATAATAACCGCCGTCTGGCGGCGTCTTGTAATTATCTCAAAGACACGCATCCTCGCTTTAATAACACACGCACACACGCGTGTACGCCCGTGGCGCGTCTTTTCCATCAATTTTCCACCGCGAAGCCCGAGATTTCATCCTCTCATCGAATCAATCTTTCTCCCTCGTCGATCACGAACCGTCCGTGAGACTAAACAGAGCCCTCTGTAGGACACGGAAAATACGGAATTTTGCCAACGCGAAATTCGTCATTTTACGAACGTTTAGAACGTTTTATCGAAAATGATTTTTCTACGCCGCGTGTGTGGCTCGCCGCCGAGCGACCGGAGATAATAAGAGGCTGCGCGCGGTCCAGTACCGCTCGAAACAATGATACCAGTCTGACCGGTGAGCTTCTCTGCCGTTGTACCCCCCCCCCCCCCCCCCCCTCTGAATCACGCACACACCGTCACGACGATGCCCATCGGTGGCCGTTGATCAAAGCGACAAAGGCGTACAAAGTTTCTCGCGAAAACTTTCCCCCCGCACGGAAAAAAATGGCCTGTGGATTTTACAGAAAAAAGTCTGTAAAATTTACAGATAAAATATGTATTTTTAACAGATGCGATTATGTAGAAAGTACATATTATTTCTGTACATTTCACATAATTTTATGAATATTTAATGATAAATTGTGTGAAATGTGTAAAAATTTTCTATCATTATTGTTGGATAACTTTTCAAATAAGAACAAATTAGTAATAAAAATCACAGATATTTATCTGTTGGTTGTGCATTTTTTAATTTTATAATCATAATGCGTCAGTTCTCGGAAATTTTATCGATAATTATTTTATACTCTTGACTTTCTTTGTTTTTGTTCATCGGGACGGCCGTCTAATCAAACGTAATTTGACACCTCCATTCCCCTCCATTCCCCAATAACTATAATAATGAAGAGGGGTAATCAGGGGAATTTACATATGCTACATAGCGTTGCTCATACGTACGAAAAAGTGGCGTCACTGTCGATTATTATGAGAACCTATTTCACTTTTCTTCATTACTTACGAATTTGATTTTCACATTAAATTCTCAGTAATAATGATAGGAGTTCATCTGTAATAATGACAGAGAACTTCTGTAATTTTAACAGAGTAAATTTTCTGTAATTTTAACAGAGTAAATTCTGTAATTATAACAGAGTGTATTCTGTAATTATTACAGAAGTGTATCTGTAATAATCACAGACTCAATATGTAAAATTTACAGATTTAGGTTTACAGATTTCAACATGTAAAAGTAACATGTACGGATTAGTAAATTTTACATAAAATGATTTACAGATAAGATTCTGCAAATTTCACAGACTTTTCTGTAAATTCCACAGGGCAGTTTTTTCCGTGCGGGCTTTTAAATCCGTAGCGGAAAAGGTCCAAAGTTCGCCGTCGCAGTCGCGTTGAAGAGAGACCGAGAGAACGCGTGATTTCCGGTCTCTCGGAGGTCCGCGGATGACGAAAAACGCGGTGGACGTTGCGAACGAGCGAGACGATCTTTCACCGCTCTCGATCAACACCGAGTGTATGTGCAAATTGAATTGAAAAAGATACAGCGCGGTGGCAACGCGATGGCTGCGAGATTTGAATAATCGTCCTTTCGCCAGCGCGCGCAGGATCATTTTCAATCAGCGCTCGGAATTATACGCCGCGGCACTGCGGTCGAGACTCCGTAAAGAGGCAAACGCACGCATGATGCGTGTACGAGAGTTTGGAGGGGAATAAAAATGATTTTTGTATAACGGGTCTTCGTTACCGGCAGTCGGTAAGTGTACACGCGCGTAGGCCAAAGCGGAAACGATTTTTACGCACCGGGTGTTCGGTGGCGAGCGGCGAATTTCATCCCCAAAGAAGGTTCGAGAGGACTCTCGAGACACCGCGTATGAGCGAGTCAAAATCGCCGCGAAATCGCCGCGGTATGCGACGGCGATCGCGGAAAAGCAGCAGGCACGCGGGAGCCTCCCCTTTCGGACGAGCCAGCAGCGCTTCCAGTTTTTGCGCGAGAGACGAGATCTCTCTTCTCCCACCGGCCGGATCCCCTCATCGACCACAGTTTCAGGGGCGGTGCGAGGCCTTTTTCTCATTTTTTTGATGTATATACAGTATACACTCGACGCCGGCCTGCGTACTGTAGCATACAGCGAGATGCACGTTGCGCGCGCAACGCATACTATGTACGCGGTCGTTGAGACTTCCGCCACCTCCGTCCTGGCCTTATATCGCGTGCACCAAACGCGACACTCGTTCGAACGAGCTCGATGATTTTAATGACGCGCTCTCGGCTTTGCTCTCGTCGATCTTCTCTCGCAGCTCTCGCAGCTCTCGCAGCTGCGAGATCCTCGTCCGTACTCAAGTTCCTCTCGCAGCTGCGAGAGCAAAGAGAGAGAGAGAGAGAGAAGAGTTAATATCTTCTCAGGAACGAAAGGAGGAGGGAAAAAGGGCGAGCGATCTCGACGACGACCGATTAGTCAATCATTTTGCGCAAATCGCCGATCGATTACAACATTTCTAACCTCGAAATCGCATCGCTGGTGTCTCTTTACCTCGCGAGCTGGTGATGAAAAAAAGAATGGACCAAAATTTGGATAACCCTGTCCCATTTCCGTGTTTTATATTATCGTACATTACGCGTCCGCCGCCTTCCGTTCAACGCTTCCCCGGCCCTAGCCTACCGTGTGGCAAATTATCCGACGATTTAATCGAGAAAATTGCCGAGTACCGTACGTGCTCGAATTTACGCGTGCATCAAAGCACACACACACACACGTGTGTATGAGACACTTTTGCACCCGCGGACGTCCCGCGATACGATGAAAGTTGCACCAGAGGCGAATTCGCCGTGCGCACACCTTTTGGCCAGCATCCGCGCCTGCTGGTCCGTGAAGAGACTCGCGGAGAGATTGATCTTTCCCTCGTTTTACCTCTCGCGGCTGTGAGAACGAGAGGAATATCGAGGCGACTCTCCGGCGATCGGACGCGCGCGGAGAACGATGTTAATGAAGGTAAAATCGTGTCCGGGGACGGTCTTTGATCGAGAAGAGAGCAGCCTCGAGACAGACCGGAAAATGGGAGGATCATGACGCACTTTGACGAGCGGCCGCTGGCGAGACTCTCCGCCTTTCCACTTTGCGTATGATCGCTCGCTCTGGCGGCGCTCTTTTGTACTACGAGGCTCGCTCTGGCGGCGCTCTTTTGTACTACGAGGCTCGCTCTGGCGGCGCTCTTTTGTACTACGAGGCTCGCTCCGGCGTTGCTGCGTACTCTGTACTCTGCTCGCTCATAAAACCACACCGTATTGGGATATGACAAAATAAGTGAGACATCTGGTGGCACATTTTGAAACTAAAACCGGGGTGCATCGCTCCCATTACAACGTAATAATTAACATCAGTAGTTTTGAGAAATTGAACAAAAAATGACAGAAGTAGCCTTTCCATCTCGCAAACCATCTAAAAAAAGAATTGTATGTTCCGTAAATGGATGTGAAAGTTCTTTTCAAAAAAACCGTGAATTGACTTTTCATAGTTTTCCCCGAAAAAATGCACGTTGTGTATACCAAACCATTGGCAACCAGACCATTGGCAAATATCATGAATAGTTAAAACTACCATTACTGCACATTCATATTTATGCACCTTATGTTTACACGATAAGCCTACTACTACGTGGTCTTGACAGGCGACTGCACCCCGATCTGCGCCATATTGAATTTGGCCACGCCTCCATGTCAGATCCCAATAGGCGCGTATAAAGGCAGCCGAGGGGGGGAGAAACGGTCCAAGACACTCGACCATTGTCCCACGAGGCAAGAACGTCCCATTGAGGACCATTTCCAGTCGCGCGACTCTGCGAGCCTCGTCAGTTGCGTGCTCCCGATGTCTCCGTTCGATGGAACACCGTCCGCGCCACCGATAACGAACCTGCGGAGGCATATGGCCGCGATGACTGAAATTTTCAAAAACGTCGAATAAAATCGATCGGACGGTGTACCCTGAAACACCAGCGCCCTCTGTGTTCCTCCATCCCGTCGAGTTCGTTCCATCCGACGATTATATACCACGATTATGGTACACAACCCGCGTGTGTGTCTGAAAAGCAACGAGCAACGATCGTGCCAAGCCTGAAAGAAGCGGAAGACCCGTCGCACACGACGAACCGCTCGAGAGAGCGAAAGCAGCCACCCCCCCGCGTCATTACACTCGGATACCTCCCCGTCGGTAAAAATCAAAGTTTTCCCAAGATTTTTCCGAGAAATCGGGGTATACACACGCAAATTGTCCACCTCGCGATGTTCGCCCCGGGCTCCACTCGCTCCCGCACGAAAGTTGCCGTGGTATTCCACGCCAACCGTTTTTTTTCTTTTTTTTTATACACAAATACATGTATTTATCGGTAAACGGTAATGCAGCATGGAGAACGCTGCGAAACTCGAATACAAATGTTGAAAAATGGTACTCGCCCGTGAGACGCCTTTGCCAGAGGAGCCAGCGCCCTCTACAGCGTCCGGAATCGGAGGAATAGACACGCGGCTTGTCGTGCGACACGCAGCTGTAATATTCCAGCGCGACATGCGTCATTTGCATATTTATCCGCGTAAATACAAACGCCACCAACGTTCTCCGTGAGGTGGAACATTCGTCGAACGCTTTTCGATCGAAAATCGAACGATTTTTTCCAAACGAATTTTGCTACCCACCGTGACGACGAAAAATGCTCGCTCGTTGAATCGATACCCGCAGGGACGGAGGGACTCAAACGCCGGAACAGGCCAGCGCTCGACGCGCAGCCTCCGCTTTTTGTCTCTCGCTGAATCCAGCCGAGAAACTCGAGAGTCTTTCGAGACCGCGCGGTGGACCTCAACCGCACTCGCCACTTTCCTATACGCGGCGGACTCGCGTATGCCTCTTTTACGCCGCGAGAACACCAGAGTCGAAGAACGACGCGATTTTACGAAAATCGAACGAAAATCAAATGTTTTTTTCGTCAAATTCACGCGATACACGGCGGACTCGCGTATGCCTCTTTTACGCCGCGAGAACACCAGAGTCGAAGAACGACGCGATTTTACGAAAATCGAACGAAAATCAAATGTTTTTTTCGTCAAATTCACGCGATACACGGCGGACTCGCGTATGCCTCTTTTATGCCGCGAGAACACCAGAGTCGAAGAACGACGCGATTTTACGAAAATCGAACGAAAATCAAATGTTTTTTTCGTCAAATTCACGCGATACGCGGCGGACTCGCGTATGCCTCTTTTACGCCGCGAGGACACCAGAGTCGAAGAACGACGCGATTTTACGAAAATCGAACGAAAATCAAATGTTTTTTTCGTCAAATTCACGCGATACACGGCGGACTCGCGTATGCCTCTTTTACGCCGCGAGGACACCAGAGTCGAAGAACGACGCGATTTTACGAAAATCGAACGAAAATCAAATGTTTTTTTCGTCAAATTCACGCGATACACGGCGGACTCGCGTATGCCTCTTTTACGCCGCGAGAACACCAGAGTCGAAGAACGACGCAATTTTACGAAAATCGAACGAAAATCAAATGTTTTTTTCGTCAAATTCACGCGATACGCGGCGGACTCGCGTATGCCTCTTTTATGCCGCGAGAACACCAGAGTCGAAGAACGACGCAATTTTACGAAAATCGAACGAAAATCAAATGTTTTTTTCGTCAAATTCACGCGGGACGAGAGCCCCCGCGCGAGAAAGGAGAATCAGATAATTGCCCTCCACGTTCTTTCGTCTTTTTATCGAGTCGTTTTATCGCGGAGAATTAATTAAGAGATTTATCGCAAAGAGCCTCTGGGATGCTGCGGAGATGCGTATTTTACGCGCGAGAGAGACTCGAGATTCGATATGAATCCGCGAGAGGCTCGGATAAGTATTTTTCACTGCGCATACACACTTTTTCCGAGTGACTCCCAATAGCGGTGAATCTCTCCGCGGCTCTTTCTCTCCCTCTCTCTCTCCCGCGTCATTCAATCTCGAGAAACTTTAGCTTTTTTTTTTTTTTCTCCTCTTAATCTTCCTCTCCGAGTCCACTGTTCTTCCCGCTGCTGTTGCTCCTCGAGAGAAACTCGAGAGATAAAAGCGCGCGTCTCGACGAGCAGCTGCGCGAGAATACACTCGGCGAGCACACCGCGACGGCAAGAGCGAGAGAGGGAGAGGCAAACCTCCCGATACGTTAAAACTCCTCGCACCTGCCGCGCATACGCTCGATTCACCGGTACACGCGAATTTCCGGTCTCGTTTTGCCACAAACGATAAAATCCCCTTAATGTTGCCGAAAATCATCGTGAAACATTTTCGCACACACGCCCGCGAAGTTTGTTTCCATCCGAGGCGGAGTCTCGTTGAAAAACAACGACGTTTTTACGAAAAAAAAAAAAAAAAAACACACAATCGTCCTTTGAGGATTGAGGTTTTTGTAGTTCCCCCGTATATACCCGATACCGCCGATATCTCTTGCGGGAGAAGGAAGAAAAAGAAAGAAAACTGCGCGCGGAGGAGCTGCAATTTGTTTCCTTTCTTTTTGTTGCTCTCTTTCGAAGATGAAACGCCATATTACGGTACGCCGGAGAGAGAGAGATTGCTACCCACGCGCGTGAATTACACTCGACCATCCACGCACGTTCTATTCAAGAAAATATAAACATATACGCACTGAGATCGCCGCGGCGTGTCCATTGCGCTCGATTCGCCGTGGCACACGCCTTTCGTGCGCGCGAGGCGACGATAATCGGAGAGAGAATTTTGTGCTTCTTTTCCACAGCAAAAAAAATCCGCATCCGAGGTGCGAACGACGAGTTGGGCACTTTTTGCCTTCTCTAAGCAACGAATAACGTTTTCCGCAGCCTCGTAGACGGCGCAAACGACGATCGAACGAGAGTCCCATACTGCTCCTCCTCTCGTTATCTTTTTATTCATTTTATTCATTTTATTCATTTTATTCATTTTATTCGCTCAAGCAGGCAGCGGCAGAATTTCCTCGCCAATTAGCTCGAATTTGCATAAGCCTCGATCGCTTCTTCGCCCGCGCTCTCGCGTTCCTTCTCGCCGCGCGCTTGATATCATTATTACGAGCCTCTCCGCGTATATGCACACGTGTTTAGCAGCGCGCATCAACTATATACGTGTATCGCCGTTTTATGCGGAAGGAGGGAGAAAGAATCGTCGTTGAGAAAACGCGCCAGGATTCCTCCCCGTTAAACTCCACAGACGACTCTCTTCCACTCGTTTCATCTCGATGGTCCATTATCCCGGTCCTCTCTGCACGAACCGCGACTCTGACGTTCAAAATTTCCTTTTTGTCCTCGAATCTCTCTATCGAATCGATGTATTCCTCTCAAAAATCGCATCTTCGAGCCGCGCGAAAAAAAAAAAAAAAAACCACCACAAAACTCTCGTCCCCGTCGACGATTTCCCGATGCTCGGTCACCGGGTTCGTCCTTGGACGACGAGGCGCGGGCAAAAAGGGTTTAACCGCCGGGGCTGATTGCGGGGTTGGCGTAATTATCTCGGGCGGCGTTGTGCCCCTCTCCAACCCTCCTCTGGACAAATCCTGCGTTATGTACGATAGGAAATAATAAATTTGACGAGAAAAAAAAAAGAAAAAAATTTCTCGAAGCTCGCGTGTTCTCCGCTCGTCTGTTTTTTCTTCGAGGCTTCTCTCGCAACGCCCGTTATATCGGCCTCTCCCGGTGCCTGTGGTATATACCGCGAGAGCAGCGTCGCGAAACTCTCGCTCGTATCGCGACGTTTTTTTGCCTCTTTTTTTCGTTTTTTTCCTCTTCAATGGCGGAAAAACCGCGCCGGCTACCGCGCCAAGAGGATGTGTAATACCGCGGAAGAAAGATGCCACGCAGACTCCGATCAAGCGTGACCAAAGGGCTTTTATATATATATATACGTCCTTCAAACTTCCGTTTGTGTGAGTACACATCCAACTCGCGGTGGAAAGGGTATTTCTCGCCGGGTCATGAACGCTATGATAAATCAACTCTCGCATTAACGTCTCGGTTAATTAATCGACGAGCTACCTGTACGAGCAGCCGACTATTTATTATTATTATTATTATTACCGAAAAAAAAATGACGCGAAATTACACCCCAGCGGGCATCGATCGGGTCTTGTTTCAAATAAATTTTCGGCAACGAGCCGGGAATCACGGTCGTTTTGAAAATTTCGATCGAAAAAAAAAGGAAAGGTGGAAGAATACAAATGCCCGGCGACGCGTGGAGAGTCGGATCGCGTGCGCTTAATCAACGCGCGCCTCGCGATCTCGCGTTTATCAAAAGACACGCGTGTACAAGCGCGTTTTATTGAATTATTCAGATGCTCGAGTTTTCCTCCGGGTAGACGCGAGCGAGAGAGAGAGGGTGGATGACGAATGAGGGGGGAGGAAAATAAAAGTGCGCTTATGAAGAATAACACATTTTGTACCTCTCGAATGATCATCTCGAGGGATAAATCAGCGTGAGCGGATGTTTTTTCAACTATTTTTACGTACGCGCAAAAGTCGTTTCTAATTTACACGTAAATATAAATCCCTCCCCCTCCCGTCTCTCGCGATGCCCGACCGCGAAGCACACACGGATGTTGAAGAAGACGCGGAGACAGGAGGATGGAAAAAACGAGACCTACGGGGCAGAAAAGAGGAGAGAGAGAGACGAAA
Organism: Heteropelma amictum; assembly: GCA_959613375.1. NCBI lineage: Eukaryota > Metazoa > Arthropoda > Insecta > Hymenoptera > Ichneumonidae > Heteropelma > Heteropelma amictum. Next base: position 15,770,072 of record OY390726.1, read on the forward strand.
ATCAAGTATACACGAGATGGAACTTTAGAGTTTCCGTCTCTCTCTCTCTCTTTCTCATCTCTGCCCCCGCCCGGTCGTTCGCGAGTGTACGAAGGTCGTAAAATCGCTTTTCTCGCGTCGTACATAAATAAGAAGCTAAACCCACGCTGAAGAGACGTTTCGCCCCGTCGGAGGCTGTACGGGGAAACAAACTGGAGAAAAAAAGGGGAAAAAAATACACAGAGAGAGAGAGAAGACTGGCATGTAAAACGAGCGAGAAATTGTCGAGTACACCGCTGATATCGCGAATAAAAGGCAACCGTATCGTTTGACGAGAAATGATACGGTCTGGAGGTGGAAAATCACCAGAGGAAAAATGAAAAAAAGGACAATCGACGTTTATGCAGGTTTATCCAACAGATCGTCTCTGAAATTGATTCGACAAATTAATACTCGTACATCACAGGATGAAAATTGTCGAAGGACGATAACACGCATCTGGACGTATCGTTGAGACGTTTGTCCTCGATAATCTCTGCTCGATTATACTCTCCGCTCCTTCCGGGCACGCAAAACGATTCAGCGTTCGAGATTGCGTCGCTCGACCGCGAGATAACCGCGCATCTCGGAGAGAGCAGTACTGAATAATAATCGCATTTCCAAAATCTTCCCATCGACGATATTTTCATCTCGTTGATGTACTTTTTATCGCCGGGCGAGAGCAAGGAAAGAAAGCGAAAAAATGTGACTATCCGATTCGTAGGTAACTTTTTTTTTTATAAAAAGTGTACAAAAAAACGTCGATCGAAAGTCCGCAGCATCCCTCGAATCGAATCGGGTCCATCTCGTACGTTATCCCGCGAAAAAAATGCATTCCCTCTCCTCCTCATCTCGAGTACGATTTATCCCGCGTACTTTCTAGCTTCAATCTCATCGCGCGTATACACCGCAGAGTGGCGCATATGCATATTAATTGATCCTACAGCGTCGAGGGTGATTCGCGCCGCCACAGGAACATCAGAAACTCATCAGCGCCTCGAGGGCATCCTACTAAAACACCCGGTGTCGAGAGTGAAAAAAAATGACCCGTATATAATTAAATGGTTGCGCATCTCGAATAACGATGTTTTTCGTCATTATCGCACACTCGTTTTCCGTTTGAATACCATACACGAGTCATTTTCCCTTTCTGCATGAGAAGAGAGTGATGAAAGTCGACACGAAAGTCCCCATACATTGAAATCCGCGTTGAAACGCTCGTACAGCTCTCCAGCATCTCCGCGATGTATCTCGGGAGATGTAATGGGAGAGGAGATATCTCCGCGGAGGAAGAGAGTGATGAAACTCGACACGAAAGTCCCCATACATTGAAATCCGCGTTGAAACGCCCGTCGATTAAATATACGTTTTTTCTTCGTCTCTCTCTTTCTCTCCAGCATCTCCGCGATGTATCTCGAAAGGGAGAGGAGATATCTCCGCGGAGGAAGAGAGTGATGAAACTCGACACGAAAGTCCCCATACATTGAAATCCGCGTTGAAACGCCCGTCGATTAAATATACGTTTTTTCTTCGTCTCTCTCTTTCTCTCCAGCATCTCCGCGATGTATCTCGAAAGGGAGAGGAGATATCTCCGCGGAGAAAGAGAGTGATAAAACTCGACACGAACGTCCCCATACATTGAAATCCGCGTTGAAACGCTCGTACGGCTCTCCAGCATCTCCGCGATGTATCTGGGGAGATGTAATGGGAGAGGAGATATCTCCGCGGAGGAAGAGAGTGATGAAACTCGACACGAAAGTCCCCATACATTGAAATCCGCGTTGAAACGCTCGTCGATTAAATGTACGTTTTTTCTTCTTCTCTCTCTTTCTCTCCAGCATCTCCGCGATGTATCTCGGGAGATGTAATGGGAGAGGAGATATCTCCGCGGAGGAAGAGAGTGATGAAACTCGACACGAAAGTCCCCATACATTGAAATCCGCGTTGAAACGCTCGTACAGCTCTCCAGCATCTCCGCGATGTATCTCGGGAGATGTAAAGGGAGAGGAGATATCTCCGCGGAGAAAGAGAGTGATAAAACTCGACACGAAAGTCCCCATACATTGAAATCCGCGTTGAAACGCTCGTACAGCTCTCCAGCATCTCCGCGATGTATCTCGGGAGATGTAATGGGAGAGGAGATATCTCCGCGGAGGAAGAGAGTGATGAAACTCGACACGAAAGTCCCCATACATTGAAATCCGCGTTGAAACGCTCGTACAGCTCTCCAGCATCTCCGCGATGTATCTCGGGAGATGTAAAGGGAGAGGAGATATCTCCGCGGAGAAAGAGAGTGATAAAACTCGACACGAAAGTCCCCATACATTGAAATCCGCGTTGAAACGCTCGTACAGCTCTCCAGCATCTCCGCGATGTATCTCGGGAGATGTAATGGGAGAGGAGATATCTCCGCGGAGGAAGAGAGTGATGAAACTCGACACGAAAGTCCCCATACATTGAAATCCGCGTTGAAACGCTCGTACAGCTCTCCAGCATCTCCGCGATGTATCTCGGGAGATGTAAAGGGAGAGGAGATATCTCCGCGGAGAAAGAGAGTGATAAAACTCGACACGAAAGTCCCCATACATTGAAATCCGCGTTGAAACGCTCGTACAGCTCTCCAGCATCTCCGCGATGTATCTCGGGAGATGTAATGGGAGAGGAGATATCTCCGCGGAGGAAGAGAGTGATGAAACTCGACACGAAAGTCCCCATACATTGAAATCCGCGTTGAAACGCTCGTACAGCTCTCCAGCATCTCCGCGATGTATCTCGGGAGATGTAAAGGGAGAGGAGATATCTCCGCGGAGAAAGAGAGTGATAAAACTCGACACGAAAGTCCCCATACATTGAAATCCGCGTTGAAACGCTCGTACAGCTCTCCAGCATCTCCGCGATGTATCTCGGGAGATGTAATGGGAGAGGAGATATCTCCGCGGAGGAAGAGAGTGATGAAACTCGACACGAAAGTCCCCATACATTGAAATCCGCGTTGAAACGCTCGTACAGCTCTCCAGCATCTTCGCGATGTATCTCGGGAGATGTAAAGGGAGAGGAGATATCTCCGCGGAGAAACAGAGTGATGAAACTCGACACGAAAGTCCCCATACATTGAAATCCGCGTTGAAACGCTCGTCGATTAAATGTACGTTTCTCTTCTTCTCCCTCTTTCTCTCCAGCATCTCCGCGATGTATCTCGGGAGATGTAATGGGAGAGGAGATATCTCCGCCGGACTAGGCCTATTCCCATCCGCGCCTCGTCGTCCTCTTCTTTTTCCTTTACGTACGTGTATATTCGCGGATAATATACGTACGCGAACGACGAGACATTAGAGCGAATGATGCTCGCGTACGTACGTGTAGCCCACGTGTGCACATCGCCAGCGAGCGAGTCCATTGGATTCTTTGATGCGTAGATTGGTCATGTGCATAATGTTCCTCTCGTTTCCAGCGCACACTATATATACACTGCTACAGTGTATATTAACGCCAAACGATCGAGGATGCACACGACGCGATATCTCTCTCGCAGCCTCCGGCATTCCCGCGCGTTTAACTGATTTTTCATCTCCCGAAGGTGCGCGCAACGGAAGTTGCGTCTGTATCAACTCGGTACTCTGCGAGAATACAATGTCGTTACTTGTATACGCGCGTTCGTCCATCATAGACACGCGTGTATATCAATTTTATTGAAAAAAAAATTCGTATATTCAATCGTCGGTGTATTAAACGGATTTTTTTGTTTATTCGCGACACCGACGATGATACACGTTTGACCTTGAACTCTCGTGGTTATTAAAACGTATCTCCTCGCGTCGAGCTTTACGCCCACGATCCTCGATGATTTATCTCGCACGCGACTCTGCCGCGTGTACGCTCGACGCGTCCCTCCTCACGCCCGCCGCCGTTGCGAGATTCTTCGTTCGCTCCCTCTCTCTCTTTCTCTCTCTGTACAAACATCGTTTGCGCGAGTACCTCGAGTACAACCTCTCACGTACGCTGCTGCCCGGTCACGGGGTCAACTAGAAAAGCGTTCGCGTTTCTTTATATTCATCCGGAGCTTTCTCACGTGCCCATCGATTTTTCGCCCCGCGGGCAAATTGCGAACTATCGACTCGTCGTAATTCTTCAGCCTACCGTCCTCCGATTAATTCTCTCTCTCTCTCTCAACGATAAAAATAATAACGTACACTCACAGAGTATATTATCATCCTCATTCGCGTTTAAACATTACGAATTTCGAGCTAAATAAGCAAATTGATCGTTTCCGTCGAGCGGTAAAAATGCGAAATTCATTACGACGCGATAACGATGAGGACTAAAAAAAAAAGAGACCCAATAACCGCGCGAGTTTTCGGCCGACGAGATAATCGAGCGCGCGATAGCGAAGCGTTCGTTTTTTTCCTCTCCATCTCGCGAAAGCCCGCGGCGTCAGCTGATTGCGCGATTTATGCGCATTTCTAGTCGGATCTTCCGGCGAGAGGGGGCGCGGAGGAGACTAGGAATTTCGAGCCGCCTCTCGCGCGAGATAAGCCGAGCAGCGCGCAAACCGGTTTTGCGGCCGCCCCGCAAACTCGATCCTCTCCGCGCACACGCGTGCGCTACACGCTTACCGCTTACTTAACCCTGCGCGGTCCCACTGGGTCGTTTGTGACCAGAGCGTAATTTCACTTGCTCACATTTTCGCTCAAATAGCTATTTACAGCGTAAAAAATAATAACTTTTGGGCTTTGATAACTATTAGTTCTTATTGTACAAACATTGAGGAGTCCTCAGGAATTTTTTTAGATTTTTTAAGGCGTTTCAACCCGTTGAAAATTGCACGTGGTCACAAACGACCCTGTGGGACCGCCGAGCCAGTCAAAATATAGTGGGACCGCGGAGGGTTAAGCCAAAAATGATAAATTGAACGAAAAAAAAAACAGAGAGGGACTGTGGAGCGAAAAAAAAAATTGTCGATCGACCGTGACAGGATTCGAACCTGCAATCTTCGGATCCGAAGTCCGACGCCTTATCCGTTAGGCCACACGGCCTCGCTGGGGGTTGCTACCCCGAACGCCGAGTTTCCCAGCCGAACGAGCAACCCCTCGACGACGCTCGACCCAGTTCGGTTGGATCGTCCTCCGAACGACCTTGACGCGTCGCGGAGGGCGAAAGACAAAACACGGAGCTTTTTTCTTCAAACGCACGTTTTTTAATCGTCGGAATACACGTTTCTTTTCGAGGCTGAATACTTTGGTGGTATAACGCGAAATTGGCTCATGTTCTTCTTTTTTTGTGAAAAAAGAAACAACGAAGATTCATCTCCTTCGAATTCTCGCGTCGAACACGCAGCAAATTTTCTTCTCACCGCTGTTCTTTTCGCACTGATTCGACCTCATGTACTCGATGTCCTCCTGCTCCAGGACGTCCCGGCTGAGCAGCATCACGATGGTCTCGCACTCTTTGATCCTCACGCACAGGCCGTCGAGTCCCGTTGTCGTGACGCAATTCGACGCGCTCTGAGTTTCTGCGAGAAACGACGAGAAAAGGTCGAAAATAGTGAAAAGCAGAAATTTGTGAAAAAAAAACAAAAAATACTTATATTCGAGATTGATGGACTCACGTGCGAGGCTCGAGACGACAAACGCGATCGTCAGAACGCAGAGCGTAAGGCTGCCGCTGCCGCGCTTCATGCTCACTCGGGGTTGCCTGAGACGGGAATAACGCGACGAGTCACCAAAGTTTCCATATTTATATACGCGCGTGTCCGTCCGAGCGGTGAGAAGGAACAAAGCATCGCAGGAAGAGGAGAAACAAAACAAACGCTAGAGATCGAACAGAGGTCGAAGCGCCATCTCGCGGCGTCCAGCGGCAGCGGCGGCTCTGCGTACGTGTTTGCCCTTTCCCTCTCTCTTTTTTCAACGACGCTCGGCCCGAATGACGATTTTCGAACGTTTATCTCGTCCGAGATTCGTCTCTTACGAAATTTCGACTCGATTAGGATAAATCGTGGCGTCACCAGCGTTGCGAAATTGATACACTCGCGGGCGCGTCGATGTCGCAACGTGCGTATCTTTGTTCTCAAAGCGTCACTCCGTCGACCTCGACTTTGCGGCGTCCTGTTCGCGGCGAAACTCTAGAAATCTTCCAATTTTGGTCATCGGTGTTTTTTCCACACTGAGCGCACGTGTTTTTTTCTATCGCTTTTGAAATTCCGATTTCTCGTCTTTGTGTCTGCTGGAAATTCCGTACAAGGACGTTGTAATTTCTTGTCCTCTCTCTCTCTCTCTCTCTCGCTTTTTCAACCGCGGTATCTCCCGGAGGTTTTCCGTACCTGGCCATCATTTTTCAAGGTCACGACCTCGCCACTCGTTGACGAACCCTCCGGCGAATTATCCACAATCACGAGAAGAAGAAGCGTGCACCTCTCCGCGGGATAACCGAGGCTTCTTTGACCCTTTTTTTTTATTTCCGGTTTGAGAAAAAAAATCCAACGTCGAGTATCGATGAAAGCGTCGTTTTTTTCAAAATTTCTCAACGGGGGTTCGAAAAAGTTGTTTGATAAGGTGAAAAAAAAAAAGAAACACAAAATCCGTCTCCGGACGGCGATAACGAGACCCTTGGCCCCCGCGAGGTCGCAAAGTTTCTCCCTCTCCGAGCAGCGGTGGGTTTTTTCGTGCTGTGAAACGCCGCAGCTGTCGCGCTCGTGAGACACATCTGTAAATACGGGAATATAAATATCGTTTCAAGACGTTTGGCAAATTGGCGATCTCGCGAACGAGGAAAGCGAAAAGAAAAACCCCAATGACTAAATCGCCCGAGTGTATCACACACCGGATGGGACACGAGTGTCGAACGATTTCGCAATTTCCTTCCTTCGCTCCGAAGAATCCGTCCGAGACTCTGTCGCTCTATCGCCTTTTTTTATCCACTCGTACGTGACTGGAGAACCCTCGAGGATTCCCCGGCGTTTCGTCGATGACCCAACGTACGATAATTTTAATCCGCTTCGAACAACGTCAGCGAGATGGAAAGAAAGAAAAAGTCACGAGCGGATAGAGAGAGAATTTCTAAAGTATTTATTCGACGATATTAATTAAGAAAAATGAATAATCGACAATGTGTCGATAGACTCGATCTCTCGCCATGTTTTGTTTTGTACATTATTCTTTTTCTTTCCGTCGGTTTTTTTTTTTTCTTCAACTTTTTTCAACGCCGCGTTGGCACGTCCGCGAGATAAAAGAGCATTACGGTGAGACATGAGAATTCAGCTTTTGGCATTCGCCGAGGAATCTCGATGGTTGGCAGAGCTATTGTCCCTCTGACGCAATTAGCATGCCCAGCAGCGCCCTCTCTCTTTCTTCCTTCTTCCTTCCTTCGTCATTCTCCCTCTCTCTCTCTCTCTTGGTGTTTTTTTTTATTCCTGTGCGACTGGAATACGTGTCGACAGCTGAAAGAGGGTGAATGCATTAAAACACAAACACACACACAGGGACAGACGCGAATATTCATGCAACAAGTCCCGACGGCGTATAATGCAGCGGAAAGAACGCGCGAGTCCTCGCGAGAGTTTTGTTCCGCGTGGGAGTCTCGCTGCGCACCCCACAACCGTATAACGCCGCTCTCCCCGCGTCTCCCCGCGTATCCTTCTCTTCCTGTGGATCCTCAGGATCGCGAAACGTGCTCTCCGGCGTCCACCGCGAGACCATTCATTCATTCCGCGAAATTAAGCGCGAGACTGTCGATCAGCGACTGCGTGGCGCTCGTAAAAACATATGAACGTTCGGAAAAACGGTTTTTTTTCGAATTGGAATCGTTTTTTGGGTTTTCTCAGTGAAATTTCGAGTTTTCGATGAAATATCGGTGATTTTCGTAATCAGCGGGAAAAAATACATCGACAGGGACTGTTGGATCAAATTTAAAAAATCGACATTTTTTCGCCAATTTTTCCATACATACCCCTTTGCGTTTTTTTCGCCAATTTTCAACGTCGATTTTGAGGGTGAAACGATTCAGATATCGCCATTTTTCTTTCACCATTGTCCAAGTCTACTCGAGGGCTATCCAAAACACCCCCAAAAAGTCTATCTAGCTCAATTAGAACGGGAGTTATGATCATTTGAAATTTCGACTTTTCGACGATTCTGCAAAAGTGGCCAAAAATGACGAAAATGTTTTTTTTCAAATTTTCACTAGTTCTAAAGCCTATTCCATCGCAAATTTTCCGCTGATTACAAAACTCGTCGAGTTTTTCGCGAAAACTCGAAATTTCAGTGAGAAAACGCAAAAAAACAGACGTTATTCACATTACGATAGACTCTGTGAGGTTTCCTGGCTGAAACACCTCGTTTTTGATAAACTATCCATGCGTCCCAGTCACTTCAAGTTCAGAGCGATTCGTCACTGCCGCGGTATCGTTGTCGTTAAGGAAAGCCCGTTTATACCGTCCTTCTTAAAATTCCTGCGTAAAGTCGGTGTCCATCTGCTGCGCCATAATCCGACCAGAGAGTATGACACGCGGACGTTCGCAAATTCGGAAGATAAAAAAAAAAATACACAGGAGAGAAAAGAAATAATAAATCAAACGGCCAGCATCCCGGGGGATTCTCGACATGGCGCGAATAAAATATGTGTTTATGAAGAAATCTCAGCTCGAAAAAAAAAAAACATTCCGCGCGTAACATATACACGCTATAAATAACACGAGTATAATAAGCTCCGCGGCGAACGATTCCGACGCATTTGGGAGGATCATCCCGTCTCGCGGTTCTCCTTTCTCCCCGCTCGCCACGTTCCTTTTTTCTTCATCCACCATCCCGTCCCGACGTATTTCCTCGCTCCTTTTTTTTCTCGCTTTCTCCTCTCGGGCATCAAAACAGCTCCACCTTTCGAGAGCTCTCGGGCGAGATAATTATAACGAGGAGGAGGCATCTCGTTTCCGACGTGCCCTTTCTCTCCCACGCGTGGTCGGAAATCTCGATACGAGGATAAAAATCGCCGAGAGACAAAAGGCCTCGCAATTCGAGACGCGGCTTTCGGGGGGGGGGGGGGGGTCGCCCTTGTTTTTCCTCGTGACCGTTCGACCTTCGCCGGTCGAGGGTCCGTGTATCGCCGCGCGAGGAATGAAAAGTCGTTTGAACAGAAGCGGAAGGGAGAGTCTCACGGGACAATGGTCCGCTTTCACCGTACGCTGCTCGGCTAATCGGCTAATCGAAGCGGACTATCGCATTCCGAGATCCACGACGAGAAAGACGGGTAAAGCCGGGTCGACGGCTCTAGTTCGCAACTTCCGCAGTCTTCTCGAAGAGTCCACCTGAAACGAACGCTTTTTCCCCTTTTTTTTTTACGAGAGACGAAGAAATCACGACGAAAACGCAACGTTACCGACGTATGGTAAAAGTCTGAAAATGTTTTTCGCACTTTTCATGAAACTGACCGGTGATTATTTTTTTTTCTTTCCCTCTCGAACTCATCCTCGGGCTCCCGCTGTTCGCAACGCGCAATTGTGAAGCTCGCCGAGGAAATTTTCTATGGAAAAATGACGCGTTATCAGAGGGAGAATCATTTTAATCTCGCGAACCCCGGCGATTAATTAAATACCCATTCGCGGGTACGGAATTCATCCGCTCGCGCAATTAAACGACCTCACTCTCGTTCTTCTTATTTTTCGCCCTCTGCATCGTGGAACATAAATTTGAGGGGAAAAAGAAGGAGAAATCCCATAAAAACAAGTCGCATTCAACGATCTCAGCCATGCGGAATATAAATAACATCGATGAAACTCGCACGTCGCCATCTTCCTTCGCGTCGTTTGTCGAAAAATTCGACCGTCGCTTAAAGAAAAAACCACACGTTCGTTCTCGTTACGAGGGAGGTGAAAAAAGCAGCGAGATACATAAATCGGATGCTGCGTTCGACGAGAGCGCAGCATCCGAGCGGTTGCCCCCTGCGCGCTACGTGAAAGTGACCGTACGTTTAAATATACGCGAAACGCGACGCATTTACGCTTTTTCCTTTCTCCCTGCGTGTGCTTTTTTCCTCGTCTAATCGTCGGCCAAGTCGCATCTCGAGTACATAAATCTCTGTCGCTTTGTTCATTTTCTCCTTTTTTTCCTCTCGTCGAATCCCTCCCCCCCGCCCCGGTCTAATTGACAAAAGAGATCGAGCTCGCTTTTCCCTCGTCCGTCTCGCCGCGAGTTGGCCATTTTCCGAGCTCCTTCTCGCTGCTGTAAATCTCGCGCTCATTTGCGCTATCCGCGTATCGGGAGAGTCGTTCCATCGCGCGGTGTCTTGTAAATATATATTTCTTCAAACGACTGGCGATCCACGGGACGTGTGCGGTTGTCGAGGCGAGTCTCGAGCACACCGACGTACACTGACGCGTTAATTTTTTCGCTTTTCCCTCCGCTGCCGCTTCCCACCCGATGAATTTAATGGGCGAGCTGCGGAGAATTCTCTCGCGGAAACTCTGGACGACTTTTACACGCCCATAGGCGAGTTTGAGCGCGCTCTAACGTTGTGCAACTTTTTTTCTCATTTCTCTCTCTCTCTCTCTCTCGTTTGTTCTTTCGCTACCGGATATTATTATTTACCGAGCGTCAGAGAGACTGGAAGAACGTCGTAAAGCGCCTCAAAGATGGAGACGTTGATCGTAACGAGTGCAAAAGTGTAATTATCAATTAATTACGCAGGACGAGTTCCGGTTTTGGGTTTTGAAAATCGACGGGATGACGAGTTGAATAAACACGAGCTTATTCGCGTGTTTTCTTCTCTTCCTTTCAGACGGGAGTCACACCGCTGCAGAGAGCCGCGGCCGAAGGTCATCTGCAGGTCGTGGAGCGGCTTCTGAAGCACGGAGCTCACGTCGGTCGTCAGGACATCGTCGTGAGTGGAAAAAAAAATTATTTGCACGATGTTTCATTCCATTTTCAAAGTACGAATCCGTTGCCAATGTTTTTCTCTCCACTGGGCAGAGCGTGGAAAAAGATTTTGAAGAAATAAAAAAAAAACTGACTTTGCACGGAATTACCATAGATGCGTTCATATATGGGCCTTTTTTTCCGTGCGATATGCGCATTTTCCATACACTTACGTGCAACGGAAAATGGTGTTTTACTCTCGTAAAACGTTGATCCGTGACGAAGCTTGAAATTACTAGCTCGTAAAAGCGAACCTGGACTTTGCCGCCTCGGGGGGATTTCTTTTGCATCTTTTTTTTTCCATTTTTTACTCGACCGCGCGCACCTAGCTCAAATTCACTCGTACCACACCGGTCGTTGACTCTTTGTTTCTTTTTCCCTCTCACTGTAATTACCTCGATTTAATTACCAGCAGGCCGGAGAAATTATTGCCGATCCAACGAGTGTATATTTTTGACCGAGCGCGTTTTTACCGTTCGGTTTTATTCTTCACTCGCGTGTTTCATTTTTTTTTTGTCGTTTCATTCCGATTTCCGTCAAAAAGCCGAGAATCCATCGATGCCCTTTTTTCTCCGTGGAATTTCTCCCCCACTTTTTCCTTATTCTCCCGATCTCTCCGTCAGAATGTCCGCGGTACTCTTAAGCGAGTACGCGAGCGGAGGTTCCTAATGGAGCTTGCATTTATCCGGTTGCAGCATCAATGTAAAGTCGAATGGTCCATTGCCATTACGTGATTTTTCTCTCCGCTCCTCTCCCTCTCTCTCTCTCGCGCTGTCTCTCGTTCTTTCTCTCCAACCGAACCAGCGGCATAATAACGCGTATGTACGTGTGTGTGCGTGTGCACTTCAAAGGAGAGGCCGAGAAAACCCCCATGAAACAAGCTATCTGCATTAGACTGCAAAAGAGTCCAAGAATCCCATCGTTGGAAATTGAATAATCTTTTTTTTTTTTTTTTTTTTTTTTTTTCAAATCCGCACGGTATGTTACCGACCGAACGACGGAGTGCGGAAAGAGAAGATCATTTTTTTCTTAAATGTTGGATTTGAACCGAAAACTCTCCGGTGAGCCACGACGTCCCGGAGAGCGATAATGACGGGTTGTCCGAGTTAATTGCCGCGATAAGAAGAGAGAGCGGCGAGCCGTCCCGGGACGCGGCTCTGTGGAAATATCCTCCCTGTCGCGCGATGATGTACAAACGATGAAATTAGAAGGGGGGAGGCAGAACGGAGGAGCCTGGAGATGGAGGCGACATCTGCGTGCAACTCGACTTGTTTGTAAAAAGCGAAAAAAGAAAGAGAAAAAGAGAGGAGGCAAGAGAGTCGACGCGGAAAACGACAGGTTGATCTTTCCCAGAGACACCAAACTCCCCGAATCAATCACGATCTTTACCGAGGCGCACCAAGGGATCGAGCCTCGTTAACCGCGAGTAAATGCACGTCCCAGCCGTCTCGTTTTCTTCCATCTCCCGCGACCCGGAAGCGAAAGAGTCACGCTCCTCCCGACATCCATTCGGCCAATTACACGTACATTTTTTCATCGGTCATTTTTGCTCGGAAGAGGAAAAAAGAATAAACACGAGACACAATGACGATCGGAAAGACGAGCGTCGTCGGATTTCATCGCGCGATTGATTTTTCCGTTCGTGAGGAGCGATCTTTATCGCGTGAACTCTGTAGGAGACTCCCCCCCCCCCCCCCGAACTGTGTGGTTGAAGCTGCGCAGGCATGGGATGGAAAAAGTGGCTATGAACCCGCGAGGACCTCGGACAAAGTTTATCGTGGGAAATGAGAATTACAACGGGAGCGGAGGCACGAATCGATTTGTTGTTACAGTACGATTCGTCGATAGAGAAAATGAAAAAGGATTATTGCATATGCAGCGTGTATATACGTGTACGGAGCTCGAGAGCCCATCGCGGGCAGGGCTGAAGCGATGCGAGCCCCTCGGAATAGTTATTGCCTTCGTTGCTATCGCAGTGTTTATCTCGCCGTCTCTTTATCTCGGGCTATAGGTCATGCATGCATGGGCAATTCATCGACGACTTTTCTCAAGCGAGTTTTACGAAAAATTCGACCGATGGCCTGTCGAAATTGGAGAGAAAATTGTGAAATAGTCGTTTCGTGGTTGTTTTCATTCTTTATCGAACGAAATCACTCGTACTTTGGTCGAACTTTGCGAACGGGATGAATGTGGAAATTCGACGTTGAAAGCCCCATATATTTATGCAGCGCTCGCACGGATCAGAGTGGGAGAGGCGGAGTTATGAACTTTGCCGGTAGATCGAGCTCCGAGGGTTCTCTCGCGGTGCATTTTCCAATGTACGATAATGGTCGGCGAGCCCCTCTCTGCATCGTGTATTATCCTTACATTCACCGAAAGATACACGTGTACGACCAAGTACCAGCACGTTTGCGCTCGAACAAATTTTAAGAGCGCGAGATAATCGAGAGTTCGCTTTCTGCACGATGAAAGCCGCGTTCCGCTGGGTACGTCGCGCGCATGCGCGAAGCGTGAGCGGCCCAGCCATGCACGCGCGTCGGTAGCGCGTCGCGAAATGACGGTAGTTGCGCTCCGCGCCGCGAGAGCGCAGCACGCGGCGCGCGTCGCAAGTCGAAAACTAGAAGAAAAACGATCGTTTCGTCGACAAAATGACAATCATCGTAAGGATTACATCGCAATCCTTACAATCGCGTGCTTTTCATGTTTCTTTTGGAAAAAAGAAAAAAAAAAAAATTTGTCAGAAGTGGGATTCGAACCCACGCCCTCAGAGAGGACCAGAAATCCCATCTAAACCCGTGTTAAACGGGCAAGGCTGTCGTGCCTTGAGTCTGGCGCCTTAGACCGCTCGGCCATCCTGACAACTGAACGAATCTGTCCGAAAATTATATACGTTTATAAAACCAAAAGAGGCAAAATGAATCGAAAACAACGATAGAAAATATTCGATCATTGCGATATTTTCAGTAAATACGCTCGTCGCTTTTGTCCATTTTTTCATCATCAAAGAACAAGCATAATTCCGCTGTATTAACTCGTCGATGCGGGCAATCGAACCGCATTGGTCGATCGAACAATCGATTGTGAAACTCGCGGTACACGATCATCTCTCGGATTTATATACATTCTCTCAAGTACATCGTTAAAGCGGGTAAAGAAGCGGGAGAGCAAGCGAGTGCGGACGGTGAATAAGCGAGAAACGCGCGTGGGAGCCCAAAAGATAACAGCGAGCTTCGCCGCTGTGTGGCGCGACGACGTCCCTTCCTCATATCTCGGCTTCGTTAAAACGTCGCGGCGCTATTAAATTGCGTTCGGAATGTCGTTATCGGGCGTTTGAAAACCTCCCTCCCCCCCTCCCTCTCCCCCAATTTGCATCCCGTCGTGTGTTTTTCACAAAATTGATCAACAAACGCCGCCATGCGCGGTGCAGCCGACGCGATGGGTGCAAAAAAATGGCTGAATGAGTTCGGGCTGAAAACTCGTGTGTGCGTTGTGTGTAAAGCGAGAGGATGGAATTAATAGCTCCCTACGGACCGTTGAACGCGAGCGTCTGTTGTCGGTATATCTTCGGCCGCTCTTCTCTCTCTCTCTCTCTCTTTTTTCATCTCGTCGTTTTTTTTCTCCTCGCTTCTTTCCTCCTCTACCGACCGAGCGATCCTTACGGATCCGTAAAGACCGTCGGAGGCTTCCATTACAGGACAATGAGAGAGACTATTGCCAGCTCCGTAGCTTACACACACACACACACACACACACACACACGCGCACGCGAGTAAAATGTTGAAAAAAGGCCGAGCGCATGACTCGTCATTGGAGAATACTAGTCGCGGGCGATCCGCACACTGCTGTGGTGCATCATATACCCCGAGATCGCTATAGATTCGCGTAACGAGAAACCTTTTGTGTAAAGTAACTTTGTTATATACATCTATATACACGCGACTATATAAATGGTTCGCAAGTACATCGGCAATGGCGAACCTCACAGCGGGATGCACTTTTAATTGGGTTAAATAGATCACAGCATCGTCCATCTCCCATCCGGAATCGCAACGGTCTCGATAAGACGTAAATGCGCTCTGCTTTTTTTTGTCGTCGCGAATTTCGATTTTTTTTTCCAATTTTCTTCCTCGAGATGACCCCGCGGTCCAGCTTCGCGATTCGCGGGGGAAATTTCCCGCGAGATGCTTTCTCACGTATCGCTCAACCCCCTTTATTCAATAAACCACGTATCGCGTTGTAAAAGTGTGGAAAAAGTGGAATTCTCGCGCGAGAGTGCCGGAAAACCGATCGCCTCGAGCGAAGCAGTACGGTGGTGCATTATATCGTAAAGTATCGAAAGCACAGACGTGGGGAAGAGAAAATGAAGATTCCACAGTCTGGCCAAAGAGCAGCAAAAGCGGTGGTAAATTGTAGAGCCTCGCGTTTGACCCCTCTGGGCACTAATGGCCAAGCGAGAATCTCCCTCGCTAGAATTTTCTCGTCGGCCCTGATGCCGGCGCGCTCCCTCGCCGACCCGCGGAAGTGAGTTAGCGATGTGTCTCGAGACTCGAAAAATCTCTTTTCCAACAGAGGCGGCTCGCGCACGTATCGTCACGTTCCAACGAGGAGATAACTCCGAGTCTTTGACTCGAGCACTCTATAACGCTCCTGTAGTACATTAAACTGCCGCACGCGGCGTGTATATCGCAGGGGCGAGAGAAAATGGTTCAAACTTTTTCCGCGTAGAACGATCGTCGAGCAAGACTTTCTCTCGTCGCTTTGCGGGCGCGTCAAAAGTCTCCGGCCGCGGAAACTGACGTATTCGCCGGTACTAATTAAGACTCGCTCAACGAGCCTCGTTGCTCCCGCGATGGTGATGGATTTCATTTCAAAGTGGACCGAAAAACTCGCCGTCTATCCCCGCGATTTAACGAAAGAAAGACGCGTCGATTACCCTCCCCCCCTTCGTACGATTCCGTCGTAAGAATTCCCCGTTTTTCGTACACGCTCGCGGCCGTATGATCCAGCGACGAAACGAGACGAGAGACTCGGGATGCTGCGAGCGAGACGCCGAGGCTCTCGAAATAACGGAGAGACGAGAAGAATAATGGCTCTCTTTCTCCGCGGCAGCTCTTAACCTTCCCTCCTGACGATTAATTAGCGCTTTATCGCCGAGGAAATGGGAAAGTCTTTTTCTTCGTTTTTCCCCATGCCTTGAGATTTACAAAGATGGCACGATGGGAGACAATATCCAAGCGAGTTTGTCCAACGCGTCGAGAGTCTCGACTCTTTTTTTTTTTTAGTTCTCGATCGAACCGTCGTAAAGTCCTAATGGATCCAACCATATGGTCACCGACTTTCGAGTTTCTTTTTCATCTTTCCCCCTCCTCGTCTCATCTCCGCACAGCCTCCTCGAGACACTTTCGAACTGTTTCGTATACTTTTACGCGCGAACAGCAGAGCATATACGCTCGTCGAGGGATCCAACGAGTATCGTCGTGTTTTTCCAACCCTCTGCTCTCGTTTTGTACACCGGATGGATCTAAAACCACAGGAGAGAGAGAGAGAGAGAGGAAAAAATGGTTCTTGCTCTTCCTCCATTTTTTCCTCCCTCGAAAAGAGGCCATCTTGGAAAAGACGTCCCTTCTCATCCGCGAGCAGAGTCTCGTTAACGAACTGGATAAATTCGCGATTTACGATACGCGGCCTTGGCTCCGCGAGAGGGCCGACGCTGCTCTCTCTCTCTCTCTCTTCTTCCATCTCGCTGCTGAGGATCGCACGGACCCGTATGTTTTGTCACGATGAGAGATGATGATGGTACAAAACTGCGGGGTGGTGTACTCGCACTCTCTCTACTGTCGTACCGTATATTTACGTGTGTATAAATATGTACCCGAGTGTATATAGCTCGAAAAGGGAAAAAAAAGAAAAAGAAATGGTGGAAAACGCGACAATTGCTGGATCGTAAAGTGATGCTGCGTCCATCGCCATTACCATACGGCCCGTGTCCTCTCTCATCTCGCGCACGAGAGAGAGAGAGGACACGCTCCACCGAAGAGATCGAGTTACTTATATACATTACCCATGTACATCTCCACATCTCCCTTTTCTCTCCTTCGTCCTTCGCGCGAACACGAAGAGACGTTGCAGCAAACATATGATCGATGAGAAATCCGGATATCGATCGTCAGAGATTTTTCATTGCCCACAGCCATCGTTTTTTTCCCCCTTAAAAATTCCCAACGAGCAAAAACGATCAATGTCACTTGAAACCGTCAAAAATTCTTCAAGGTCAAAAAATTTCGTCAAAGTTTGCGACTTTGGACGTCATTTTGTCGTCGTTTTCGAGTCTCGCTTCCCCGCGGCGGAATTCATGCACTCTCCGCGTTGTATAACGGTTGTTGTTTTTTTTTTTTTTTCACGACGTCTCGTATCTAGGAAAGAAAAATCGCAAGAAAGTCCGTTGCGATCGAGCACACGTGCGAGATGAATAAGCGACGTTTATTAGAGGAGAGACTGTTTTATTTAATGCGCGTTGCTGGCTCTCCGGCGAGCCTCGGCATCAAGAGAGAGAGAGAGAGAGAGAGAGAGAGAGAGAGTATAAAACACGGTACGAGCCTCGCATTATAACATCCAGACTCTATCGTGATTGTTCGTGTAGTTATAAAGCCGCGTTACATCCTTCTGTAACGACGCTTCAGCGGTCATTAGATATTTCACGTGCAAAGACTCCTTTCCTCTCGCAGCGCCCTCTGCGGCTCCTTTCCTTTCCCAACTTCTCGCACCGTCGATACACGACGCCTCGAAGAGTGATTCGCGTCTTCCTCGTTGCCTTCCTCACCGGGGAAATTCAACGAGAAGTTTTTCGCAAACATTCGCCAAATTATTTTTCACACGATCGTCCAAATGGACCACGCTGTGATGCTGTATTGCATCTGGAAAGTGAAATTTTTCGAATCCACGGAGTCATAATGAATCGAATGAGCGCAACGAGAACCGTGTGCAAATTACTTAGTAGAGCTTTTTTTTTTAACATTTTTACAACTCCCTCCCATGATAATGCAGAGTCCTGAATGTCTGCCTCTTCGATTTTCTTCGATTCCAAGATGATTGTGACCATGAACTCCAGAGGCATACATGTGCAAATGATTTAATACCCCGATTTTTTAAAGCAACTTCAATCAGCTGTAACGCGAAAACGCAGCGACATAGGACCTTAATTGACTGGACCAAATCAATTCGTAATGATTTAAACTGCAATCCACCTCGATGTGAAACGTGTGCAAATCATATACCAAAATGCTCTCCAGCTCCCTAACTACTCGCGATGCTCGGCTGTGCGCTAGACGATAAAATGGTGGAAAAATAATCAGAGGCGATCCCCCCACGAACGCCGCGATAATCTCTTCGCAGCTCGAGATTGCTCCGTACAGTTTCATTAGCTCACACGCGCGTCGCTGCTCTCGCTTTTCGCCGCAGTGAATAACGATATATGACAATAAAGAAAACGCAATAAAAGTCCGACATCCCCGACGCGCCCCTTCCTCCCCCTCCGCCTTTCATCTCGAGCAACAACCCACTGAGAAGATTATGATAATTGCGCGCGATCTCTCTCGCGTTCCCTTTAAATCCCCCGCGATAAAATCATCTCTGCGCGCGCGTTTCGCGTTTTCCGATGCTCTCTGCCTCTTCAAAAGTACACATACAACGCACACGCCGTCCGAGCTCTTTTTTCCTACACGCGCAACGCACTCTGACGCGCTCGGCGAACAAAATCAAAGTTTCTCCTCGCGTGAACGCGATCTTGGACGTACAGAATTATTCAGCCGAGTCGGCAGCCACGCGGAGCGAAGAAAACGCGCAAAGAGCTCGAAAACATGATTTTTTCTCGAATCTCATTTCCTTAATCCCTCTTTTTGCGATTCGCCAAAAATATTCTTTCGAAATTGCCAAATCGTGCGCGTACATACGCGGAATGTGTATATCGCCTGTTGCGAGATTCAATTGGCGAAAAAAGAAGGCCTTTTGTACGAGAGAGCCCTCTGGAGCGCACGGCGCGCATTTCTCGGGCGCGACAGAGTCGCCTCGAGTACGGAGGGACTGGAATATTTATGCCCCTCGTATGCACATCGCGTAGGATTTCATGCGTTGTTTACATACAAATGTACGTATATATACACATTCAAACGTATATATATATGTATAAGAATAGCACAAAAGTACGCGTGTGTATCCGGTTGATGCAGCGCGAGGGCGGGCACCGCGTATTCTCCGGCCATTTCGTACTGACACATCTCTATATGCGCAAGAATATATTACACACATCTCGAGTCCATAAAAACGCGTAGGGGCTCGCGAGTAACGCGATTTGGAAGCGTAAAACCATGTTGAAGCATATCTCCAGCGGGGCAGTACCTTAAGAATCGGAGATTCCCATATACACGTACAGCATAGAGCACCAACAGCTGCGGGCACAAAACTGTATAAGGAAATTTGTATAAACGCGCGGACGTTGCGTCGCACACGAGAAACCGACTGCGTCCGTGTGATGTTTACCTCGTCGTTCTCTCTTTGCCTTCGTTCCCCGCCTCCCGCCTGCGTCTCACTCGGAGATTAATGTTTCGCGAGCGAAGCGTTTTTTTTTCTCGCAGTCTCCGTTGAAAGTTCGACCGAAACGTTTTTTGACTCGTCCAGGCGTCGATTTAACGCGATATTCAATTGCTAAATACGAAAGACATCGATTATACCGAGCAAACCACCTTAAAGCTATCGTAGAATCTTAATTCACCATCTCGCGAGTTCGCTTTATAACGCGTCTGTACATGCTTCCCTCGACCCGCGTGTACTTTAGGTCGCGTGATACGCGATTTACAAGCCAGAGGGAGCAGCGTTCGAGAAGGACTTGACGCGCGTTACTTACTTTATTTGATGTACTGTTGTATATCATGAATACAGCGGCGGGATATGCGCGGGATATAAGTACGTTTGTATTATCGCATCTCGACTCGATGTGTGGCCCACGCTGTCATATTATTCGCAAAGGTGCCTCCGCGAGGCTGCTCTCTGTCGCGCCGTCTCTTTCCAGAGAGAGATCACCCTCCAGAGATTAACTGTCCTGCATATACACGTGTGTATAAACGCATCTTTTTTCTTCCCCCTTTTTCTCATTTTTCTCATATGCCAACCGACTTCTCGGCCATACTCGGTCGGCATCGTACACGAGATTAAACGCTACAGTGTGCATTTCGTTTATTTTTTCAACTATACACACACGGGCGTGAAATTTATCCGAGTATTTGTATTTTCTCTCGTGCTTTCGCGATTTTTTTTTGCCGTTTAGAATTGCGCATTGAACGCCCCATATAACCGCTTTACTCGCAGCATCCGATCGAGAAGATCCGCCCGCGAATCTCGTATTCTTCTATCTCTTCTTTTTTCGGTGCTTCTTTGCTGGGGAAAAAGATTCGAACTGACGACGAAAAAAAGAGGAAAGAAGGCAAAGGAGATGAGTAATAACGCGAGTGCACATTTATCTTTGCTCTGTTAACTTGATAATTAATGAGGGAAGGTTGGAGAAAAATTCCAGTCGAGTTTTAACCCGGGATGGAAGAGGAAAACGTTGATATTTTTATCCTCGGGTGAAAGATTGTTTTGGTCGACCCGATAGGGCCACGAGCCGCCGTCGGAAGCAGAGTCATTAAATTTCGTCGCTGGCACGTTCGTTAATAATATTCCTCTCGTCCAATCTTCGAGCACGGACGTCTGATTTTATATGGGGCCTTCCGAGTCAAATGGAAACATGCTCGTTTTTTTTATAGAATTTTGCCATTTTAATGATGAATTGATAAAATCCTTATAAATCATTTTAAACGTCAGCGGAAGCAGACAAAAACGAACCAACAAAGTTGAGATTGTATTTTTCTTTACCGGATTGCAGACGTCTCCCTTTACATCGAGTGCCCTGTATGGTACGTGTATAACGACATACACGTTTAAATTAATGACGTTAGCTTTGATGATTTATAGTCAGAAGCCCAGATTCGTCTCTCTCTCTCTCTTTCTCTGCTTTCGGCCTTGGAGTTTAACTCGAACTAATCAAACTCGAGCGTGATGCGAATTCCTGGCTCTGGTACCTGTATCCTTCGAGTGGATTCCAACAGCCTTGAAACGCACAATGACGGTTTTCGAGAATATTCTGTTCGACAAAGAGACGGATTACGGGTGAATGGATTACGGTTGACGGTTGAATTTTCATTTTTTGATTTTCAAAATTTTCAAAAATATTTCCAAAGTACATGGAACTGAAATTTCTTTTTTTACTCGTATTCTCACGATCTTTCCAAGAAATTTTCGAGGAAAAAGTCACAAAAGCTCGAGCTGCGCGATAATTACGAGGTTCGTCGCACGGTAAACCGCACGATTGTCGCTTTTCGAACGCCACGGCCGCAAAATTGGTGGGCACGGATTTTTTCCTTCACCCAACCTCGAGTCCGGCGATACCGATGATTTTCGTTCTTGTCCCACGCCGGGACCATCGGTAGAAGTCGAAAAATATCGAGATTCACGTCGACGACTTTCACGAGAATTTCTGCCTCCGTGAGCAAGCATTTTTTTTTCGTCATTTTTATTAAATATTTATGATCGTATATGACATGTACGATACGAGGGGAAAAAAGTGGTTCAATCATTCCAATACCACCATTAAGGGAATACTCGACGAGGGGAAGGGGCAACGTACAGTATCCGGTTCTTCGGGAGAAGACGAGATCCTTTAACGCTACTGTATCTGCGTGTGTATGTATACGCAGTTCAAAGTGTATACACAGTGTACAATTGAGTATATTGCCCGAGCAGGAAACGAGACGATCGATAGAGAACGAATCGCGATCTCGCGAGCAAAGAGAAGAACAGCACGTGTCGTCGAATCTCGTTCAACAACGCTCTTTCGCTCGTTTCCAGACTTTACTTCGTCTCTCTCTCTCTCTTTCCCCCTTTCTCTCGACATTTCCATCTTCCTTCATGTTTCAAGAGCCCCCTCTGATCCCTTCCTAACGACCTCGTTTTCCACTGAGAATAAAATTCAACTCCCCGTGTCGAGCTTCTGCATCGATGTTCTCGCTCATGCTCCTGCGGTTATTTTCTACACTCTCATCTGTACATCTACGTGTTCTCGTACGCGCGTCTGACATATCCCTCATCTTACGAAAAATTGATGATTCCAGTGACGTGATTTTTTATACTTTCCTGCAGCATTAATTGCAAAAATAATAACCATTTGGTTAATATATGGTTCTTTTTTAATTTCGCAATGAATTATTGAGTTTTCGATGAAATACCGGTGTGTTTCGTAATCAGCGGGA
The DNA here is from genome assembly GCA_959613375.1 of Heteropelma amictum. Lineage (NCBI taxonomy): Eukaryota > Metazoa > Arthropoda > Insecta > Hymenoptera > Ichneumonidae > Heteropelma > Heteropelma amictum. The sequence continues at coordinate 15,792,330 of OY390726.1, forward strand.
AAAAATACGTCGATATGGATCATTAAAAATAATTTTTGACGTCCAAAATTTTTCGCCATTTTTTGCCGGATCGAGTTGGTGCACTAAAATGTTTGCCATTTTTTTCTCCTTTGAGATAGATCGCCCAACTTGTGCTTGATCTCTTCGCAACTGTTGGGGCTTCAAAATGCCGTTTGGTTCATGAGGATATCTTTATTTTTCGATTTTTGGCAGATTTTTAAAGCGGGACCATCGATTTTCGCCAATTTTCCCATACATACCCCTTTGCGTTTTTTTCGCCATTTTTCAACATCGATTTTGAGGGTGAAGCAATTTAGCTATCGACATTTAACTTTCACGATCGTTTAAGTCTACTCGAGGGCTATCCAAAACCCCCCCAACAAATGCATATAGCGTTATTTGCAACCTAGTTACAGCCAATTGAAATTTCGACTTTTCGACGATTTCGGAAAACTGGCGAAAAATGACGAAAAATTTTTTTTTCCAAATTTGCAATCTTTCAGAATCTTATCCGATCGGAAATTTCCCGCTGATTACGAAAACCACCGAGTTTTTCCCGAAAACTCGAAACTTGCGTAAACAAAATTCATTCTTCTTTCACCGACTTCCGGACTGCATCCCCTTTTTATTACAAGGATATCTACGGAATAAGGCTTTACGGGGCAGATGTATAGCCGCACGAATAACAGCGAACATTAAGTTTCGCACTCTGCAATTCCATTCGAGTTCTGATAAGTCGGAACAAGACTCCTCCGCCTGCATATACTATATATCGCCGAGTGTTTGCTCTTGCAACAAAGGTAAAAGACACAAGGCGAGAGACTCGGAGAACGAGCAAGGGACAGAGAGAGAGAGAGAGAGAGAGAAAAATGATCAAGACGAGACGAACAAGCAGAAAAAGAAAAAGTAAGGGACAAGAGGGGAGAGAGAATCAAAGGGTTACAAGAGACGTCTTTCTGTAGTGCAACGCGTCTCTCTCTCTCTCTCTCCCTCACGCACACACACTCTCCTCTTACCTCAGTTGCGCAAACGTAAAATTTCCTCTGTCCCTCTTTGTCTCGTTCTACGACTTGTACGCTGGTCAATGAACCGTCGCACGTACTCTTACCACGCGCGACAACCGTCTCTCGCGTTCGTTCCTCGAATCAGTCGTGTTCCTCGTGTATATATATATATATACCTCCTAGCCATACGTGTATACATACATATATATATATATACGCGAATTTTTACGAATATGTATCGAGTATCGATCTCCGAATAAATTGATTTTAGAGCCCCGACCGTATCAACGTGTGCGAGTGTACTCGGTGGGAAATACCGTGGAAATACTCGCTCGAAAAACGGTCCTGAAACGACAATAATTATTTTTTCACTTGAAAAAAATCATACTCTCGCGAGAGGCATTAAAGACAACGAAAAACGTTGATGCATTCTCTCGTTACTCGATCGTGCCCCTTTCCCTTTTCTACTTTCGATGCAGGATAAACGTGCCCGATTTACATGCACATGTATATATTTATAGTCACGAGAAATCGAGCGGGGCGTGTATACATAAGCGGTCCACGGTGTTGAACGGTCGTTGATGATATCTCGAGGTTCGTGCTACGACATAGACGCGAACCTCGTCGTCCTGGACGACCCGATCCCGATTTCGATTTTCTCGCAACTTCCCTTCCCAAACGTCTTTCTCCAACGTCTGTACAGTAGTATCGCAGAGTCCAGCGGTTTCTTCTTATTTACGTTGCTCGCGTTTTTACACGTCCGCGTGATAATAAACCGGAAATGCGAAAAAGTAGCCGACGAAACTGAGAATGCCCCATATACTTGTCTTTTGATGGTATGGTAATGGTTTTTTTTTGTTATTCTTTTCTCCGCGTTAGCATGGAAACTCGGCTCTTCACGAATCTTCCTGGCGAGGATACAGCCGTACCGTCGCTGCGCTCGCCAAAGCACTCGGCACTCAGAGAGCTCCTCTTCACGCGAGAAACTTGGCTGGTTTTGCTCCGCTTCATCTCGCCTGCCAAAACGGACACAACCAGAGCTGTCGGGAGCTCCTGCTCGCTGGTTGCAATCCCGACCTTCAGAATAACGTGAGTGTACGATTAAAATTCGATAATTTTCAAATTTGATGATTTTCAAATTCGATAATTTTATGATTTTTCCGCGACAGTACGGCGACACTCCTCTTCACACCTCGGCTCGGTACGGACACGCCGGAGTCACCAGAATCCTGATATCCGCGCTCTGCAGAGTATCCGATCAGAACAAGGTAAAAAAACGAGGATTTTTCAAAAACTCGCAGACAAACGTCGCAGATGGTGAGATAAACGATGGAAATTTATCCGACAGAACGGCGACACCGCGCTGCACATTGCGGCGGCGATGGGTCGAAGAAAATTGACGAGAATACTGCTCGAGGCCGGCTGCGATCGTTCTCTGCGCAACAAACAGTCGGAAACGGCCAAGGACATTGCGAGACGAAAAAATCTCTCCGAGATACTCGAGATAATCAATAAATCCCGAAGCAAAAGTCGTACTCGCTCCAAGAGTCGCGACGAGGACGTCGTGGAATGCGGCGGCGGCGGCAAGACGAGCGAGACGAGGGACTCGAAAAGCGCTGGAAAGGGCGAGAAAAAACGCGAAAAGACGGGAAGCGGCACGAGCGGAAGTCGCGACGGTACGAAAAAGGAGAAGAAAAAGCACAAGGGTGGAAAGCAGCACAAAGTGCATTTCGAAAAAGCCATTATGGGCAGAGAATGGTCGCCGTACGGCTGCCACTATTATCCGGATCCGGAAGCTTTTCCGCAACCGCGTCTGGACTCTCTGCCGTCCGATCCGCTCGCACGCGGCGAGCAATATTATCTCGACCTCGCTGGTAACATCCGAAAAGGTCTGTCAATTTCCCTTTTACCTACCGTCGATATCATTTCCGGCGTACCTACTCTTTTTTTTCATACAAATCGCGACGCCTCCTCCAGGTCCGGTCGGAGTTGGCTACACGTGTTATTGCGCCCCGTTCTTTCGCCACATGGAAGCCAAACTCGAGCGAGACAAGGCCGAATTGAAAGCCCACATCGATCAAGCACACGAGAGGCTCGATCTCAAGGTCGCGAATCTCGAGAGACGAACCCGAGGTCAAATATCGGAACTGACGCGTTGCGTTGCCGCTGAGCGCACCAAGTGCGACGAGAGGCACACTCATCTGCGTCGGTGGATATCGCGCGGCGGACAAGGACGTCATTCCGAACGACCCAACAGACAGAGCATTTCGATGAACGAGGATCGAGCGTTCAACAGGCCGTCCAGGGCGAGGTCGCTCGAGGATCTGCTGGATGACAGACCGAACGATCGCAGCTTCGAAATCCCCGGCGAAACTTCCGGCCATCGAGGAAGTCTCGACGACCTTGACATACCGGCCATCCCGAGGATGAGCGAGTCCATGAGGGATTTACCCTGTCCCGGCTCTTCGAGGTCAGCCTTGAGAGTCCTCGATGTGCCGAGACTCAACGAAACGTTCGACGGCGTCATCGGGCGCGACAGGACCTCGCCTCTCGGCGCCTCTTCCTCGCCCACCGTTAGCCTCAGACAGCAAGTTTTGCAACAGCAGGTTCTACTCTTTTTCTCATTCCAACGGCGAAATAACACGCCGTTTTATTTTCTTACGCGAAAAATTGAGGACGCCACGAGGTGTCTTTCGCCTTCGTTCGTGTTGTTCTCTCAGACGTCTTCGAGCCACGAAATATCGTCGGGTAAGAGTCCGGAGGAGCGTGAAACATCGCGCAAGGGCGACGATGAAAATTGCGACGTTTGGACAGCGGCGCCGAGTCGCAGAAGCGTTCACGAGATGATAAAGCGTTTTCAGCAAGTGCCGGGAATGCACAACGGATGGCGCGGTCGGCGTTCCGTCAGCAGCGAACCGACGACCAGTCCCGATCACAGCCAATGCTCCCAAGGTCAGAGAGTTCAGCCTCAAGGTATCGCGACAAACGGCTGGCATCCGGAGGCTCAAGGTGAAGATTTTTTCTCTCCGCCATCCATCAATGCCGTTCGATTTCTCGCTCGTCTTTCATTGAAAAGAAAAAGTCTCGAGTTGAGATTGCATTGTGCTTTTCGCAGACAACGAGAGCGAGAGCAGCGAGGGTGAGGATGACTCCGAACAGCCGCCGATCAAGCAGATTAACGGTGCCGAGACGAAACATCATCACGGGGTCGTTGGTGAGAACGATCATTACGATTCCATAGCGAAAATGCCGTACAGATCTCGCAGCGCTGTTTACAGTCCGACGCCACCGCCGCATGACGCTCACAATGATTCCGGATACAGCACGCGCATGTACGGATCCAGCAAAGGAGCATCTCCCTCTTTATCGGGTGAGAAATTAACCGACACGCGTTTCGATCGAGTTTTCAATCACTCGCAATTTTACACGCCTTTGTTTCAATTCGATTCGAAAAACGTTTTGAATTCGAAAAACGTTCGTTTTGTTTTGTTTTTTTCCCCGTAAATTGCAGGCCAACTCGAGTGCGAGGTGATTCTACCGTCGTCGCAGAGAAATTTCCCAAGCGGCGAGCAGCTCGCCGCGCTGTTGGAACAACCGAGGGTTCACGATCTCACCGTTTACGAACGCGGCACTGACAACGTCGTTATAAACATCGGGACGGCGAGTCTCGTCTGATCCAGCGTCGGAATCGACGAAATTTTGTAAATAACCAATGTTGCGGAAAACGAGGAGGAAAAATATAGAGAGATTTGTGCGTAACGGTACAAAGATTATTTCCTCGTTGCCATAAATAGGGAATGGAGAACGGAGCGAACGAAAGGAGGAATTAATCGAGCGGGGGGAGGAGCGCGTGAAAAAGTATACAGTGTAAAGGACAACTATTTATTTCCTGTGAATAATACATTATGTAATTGTCGTATAACGAGAGCTTTATGTACAACGATCGTTTATCGATCTTTTCTCCGTTTATTTTCGCCTCTTCCCTCATTTTCGTAAATATTTTCATGTCCCTCGAGGGAGATAAATTACGCCGGCGAATTTTCCTCGACCGAGCGCTGTCGATGATCCTCCATCTGAGGAACGTAGCTCGCTATCGTCGTGTGATAGAGCGGCACACCCGACAGCGTGTTCGAGTTTGAATCGTAAATCTGCACGACCACGTAATCGCCGGGAATTATCTCGCGCGCTTCGTCCGTCTTGCTGTTCGCTGGTATCGCATCGTTCGGTATTACCACGCGGATATTGCCGTCGTTTCGACCGACCAGAGTCCTGTTGGACCGTCTACTCACCTGCGGTAAGGCACGGAAGGTGAAAAGGGAAAAACAAATTATCGACAAGGCGGAATTTCGGTACAAATCGATAAATACTCTTTGGTAATTCGGGATAACTCACGTTCTCCACCAGTACCAGCTGTTGACTTCCGATCTGCTGTCTGTTCAACTTTTCCGCGTTGGTTTTGCACACGTCCATCATCGACCTCACGCGCTTCTTCTTCGTCAGGATATCCACGTTGTCCTCGAAACGTCGATGGGCTGTTGTTTTCTATCGAACGAGTAAAGGAGAAAAAAACAGCTTGATCAGCGGTCGTTCGAGATTGGAGGATTTTCTCGAGTCCTACCTCTCTCATGCTGTAAGCGAACAAAAACGCTTTGTTGTACTTGACTTGTTGAATGAGAGTCATGGTCTCCTCGAACTCTTCCTCGGTTTCGCCGCAGAATCCGGCGATAAAGTCGCTCGATAACGACACGTTTGGAATGATGTTTCGCACGTGGTCGATGAGTTCGAGATAAGCCTCGCGGGTGTATCCTCGCCTCATGCGCTCGAGAACCGCCGAATTCCCACTCTGCGCTGGTAAATGAAGCTGCTGACAGATATTCGGTCTCTCGGCTATCAGGTGAAGCACCTCGTCGGGAAAATCCTTGGGGTGCGGAGACGTGAATCTAGCGACGAAACGCGAATGAAATTTTTCGTTTTTCAACTCGCCGAGAGTGGTCGAGTATATCTCACCTGATTCGCATTTCAGGATCAATGAGAGAAACTTTGTCGAGGAGATCGCTGAACCTGACACCGCCGAGTTTGTTCTTGTAAACAGTCCTGAAGCCCTTTGTCAAGTTTGTCGGTGTTTTTTCGCCGGTGTAAAAGTCGGTCGCGGAAAGATCGCGATAACTATTAACGTTTTGTCCGAGTAGCGTAACTTCCTTGACTCCCTGATCGGAGAGTTGTCGAATCTCGTCGAGGATACTCGTGATTGGACGCGATCTTTCTTTACCGCGGGTGAACGGCACGATGCAGTAAGTGCACATGTTGTCGCAGCCTCTCATGATCGTTCTGCGGGCGACAGAGAAATCGTTGATTACAAAGTGACATGGAGAATATTCCAAAGTCAAGAAAATCATTCGTCGTTTACACAAAGGCGCTGATGGAATTCTCCTCGAGTCTGACCGGCGTGATGTCCGCGTAAGTCTCGTCGAACGATAAAATAACGTTGATGGCGGTCTCGTTTGAGTTCGAGAGCGTCAGAAGCCGCGGCAGATCCTTGTAACTGTCCGGGCCGGCTATGACATCGACGGCTTTGTTTTTCTCGAGAATTTTGTCCTTCAAACGCTCCGCCATGCATCCTGCGACAGAGGTTAGCACGAAAATTGTAGAAACATTGAGAAACACGCGGTTTGTCAGCTTCCGCTCTCTTACCGAGTAAACCAATTTTCATAGGGTGCTTGCCCATGTACGGCCGTCTCTTGGCCTTGAGAGCCTTCAGATAGTCGAGCTTGTGCCATACTTTTTCCTCCGCGCCTTCTCGGATGGCGCACGTCACCACCAAAACAATGTCCGCGTCTTCGATGCTGTTCACTTTTATGTAACCTGTTTTCTTCAGTATCGCCCAAATGACCTCTGTGTCATTGACGTTCATCTGACATCCGTAAACGTCAAAGTAGACTGACGAGATGGAAAAATTGTGGTTGCGTTTATGGCTTTTTGACATGTTCTTTGTAACGTCGAACGAAACGATATTTACCTCTGCGGCTGCCGCTTATGGTGTTTTTCAGATAGGGTATTTCCTCTATATAGGGCATTTGCAACCTAGGAATGACCTTCGATTTTGCATTCGCTAGGATGAAATCAGCGAGATCTGGACCGGTGGAGAGATCCAGACTTCTTGCTGACTCGGAATTTGTTGATGATTTTTTAACATCGTCACGACATACCGCGGAATCGTGGAAGTGCCGAGTCGCCAACGTTTCCGTGTTGATCCGAGGGGACCGAGTACCGCGAGCCCAATTCCTCGGTATATCGCGCAATATTAAATTCCGAGGTTTTCCAAGACCGAGACGACCCGAGACATAACGTATTCCACTCATTTTTTAATTCTTCTACACACTTTGGAATAACCGATGACCCGAGAATTAACGAACACAACCTAAAAACTAATTCAAAAAGTACACTTGGTTTTCATGATTTTTAACGTCTGATTTGACGACAAATATCCTGTTATCAATCGGAACAAATAACAACTTGACGATAAATGTTTAGGTAAAAAAAAAACCTTATTATAGATATATTTCTTTCATACAATTTTGCGCACGCGAGAAAGCACGAATTGTCGCTCCTATCGCTCGCAACGGCGCCGCGAGGTTATTTCGCAGTAACAGCAGCAGAGTGTAAACCCTTCTTTTTAAACAATTTTAAAACGCCCGAAATTTCTAATCCACGTTAAAGAAAAAGCTCAATCACATCTCGTTATAATTATATCGATATTATAAAAACAATACCGTAACATTCGACTATATTAGTATTTTTCATACTACTCGATATCAACGTGAAGATTTCTCAGTGCAACATAACCTCACTTTGTCCGGTGCCCCTCGAACCAGAGCGCAAGTTTCGACGAGTTTTCATCATGTTTTGCTCCTCTTTGAAATCCGCGAATAGTCAATAACGGCGATCGTGAAAATACGAATGAAGTATCGTTCCTCGAGAGAGTGTCAGTAGCGTATAATGTCAGGAGGAATTTTCAACAATATATCGAATTTACGAAAGGTCCTCGTCTCATTCCCGTCGGCAAGATTGAATCTTCAGTCGCGCTGCAACCATTCGATTCAACCGAAATACATATACAACATGAACGAGGCCTATCTGCGATACGACAACGGCGACGAGACCTTTCAATTTACTTTCCGTTACACAAACGTCAATCTCAACATCGACAAGCAATTGAACCTGGTGAGAAAGCCAGCAGAGCCGGTGGCAACGTTTCTCCGTAGACTCGACGGCAACCTCAGTAGAGTTTTGCTGAAAAAAAAGAAGAGAAAAATGAAAAAGACCGACATCGCGGCCAGCGCGAAAGACGAGGAAAAAGAGGAACAAGAAGACGAATGCCGAGATAACATTGAAACGGGAAGGATAGAGCTCGTCAGGAACGATTCAAAGATCGATTTGGAGGAACCTTGCGAAACGCTTTTTCGCAATACCGAGGAGATAACTCTGAATGTTTTTGGCGAACCGTACAAAATGAAGCTCAACGTTCCGTGGATAACGAGCATGTCGTTGGCCAAGAGTATTCTGGCTGGTTTTCCGACCTACCCCTCTGTATTCAAGAGCCTCCACACGGACAAGAAAAATTCAGAGTTCATCTGGTACATAAATCGCTCTGACGCGACGCACGCCTCCAACGTTTACAAAGCTTCCTGGGAGCAAGTTGGTCAGGGGTATTTGTACACTCCGACGACGTCGGACGTCAATTGCAGATTGAAATTGAGATGCACGCCGATGAACAAGGGCCAAACGGGGCCTATAATTGAAGCCGAATCAGTCGGGGCGATAGAGGCCGGACCTGGGGAATGTCCCTTTGAGCTTCGTCACTCGTTTACGCGTGAAAAGTTAAAGGGCGACGATTTTCGCATAACGTCCTACAATATTCTGGCCGACACTTACGCCAGCACGGAATACTCCAGAGACGTCCTTTTTCCCTACTGCCCGGCGTACGCTCTCGCCATTGACTATCGCAAACAATTGATAATAAAAGAATTGTTGGGATACAATTCCGACATAATCTGCCTCCAGGAGGTCGATCGCAAAGTCTTCGACACGGATCTTCATCCGATATTGTCGCTGTTCGATTACGACGGGATATTCAACAGAAAAGGCGACGATCTCAGCGAGGGCATCGCCATTTTTTACAATCAGCGGAGATTCGAGAAGATTCGCTCAGAGTCACGAGTGATGAGTCAGAACGTCGAATTGCCAGGATTTTCGACGATTTGGGAGAAAATCGACAACGAGGCCGTTAGAGAACGCTTTTTGGGGAGAAACACGACGGTTCAAGCGATGGTTTTACGCTCGACGGAGAACCCCTCGGATGTTCTCGTTGTCGGAAATACGCATCTTTACTTTCAGCCGGATGCCGATCACATCAGACTGCTCCAAGGATTTTACGCTCTGAACTATTGTCTCGAAATCGCGAGGCAAACGCGGGAAAATCTTGGCGACAAGGTCAGCGTCAATGTCATCCTCTGCGGTGACTTCAACAGCACGCCGGACTGCGGAATTTATCAGCTGATGACGACGAAAAACGTGGCGGAGGATCACAAAGATTGGAAATCGAGTCAGTTGCCGAAACATTCGCTCGTCAAAGTTCCGTCGAGAGAAAATAAAAACAACTTTTCTCTTCAATTCCCTCACCTATTTCATTTTCGCAGATGCCGAACAACCCATCGAAAACGTGTGCCTGCGCCACGAGTCCTCTTTCGCGAGTGCATGCGGCACACCGGAGTACACGAATTTCACCGTGGAATTCGCCGACTGTTTGGACTACATCTTCTATCAAACGGACAATTTGCAAGTGACGCAGGTCGTGCCGTTACCGAGCAAAGAGGAATTGTCGCTGAACGAGGCGATACCCTCGATCGTATTCCCGAGCGATCACACAGCGCTCTGCGCCGACCTCCGATGGAAGCGATGAAGGCGAAAATTGCAAATAAAAATGTAAATAAGCTTGACAACAATGACGTACTCGTTTCATTTTTTCCTTTTATTTCGTACGTTTCTTCACAGTCCGATCACGTTAGAATCCATTTTGTGACGTTCGTCCTCATGTTTTACATCAACATTTTGACCTTCTTTTCCTTTTCTTTAATGCCAAGTTTTACGTTAGAGTTTATGAATTACAGACTACGATCTAGCTCGAGTTAATTTACAAAACTTATATACAAGGAATAGGGGGGAGGAGGAGGGTTTTTCGCAGTAGCTCGTACCTCGGTGACGCGTGAAACTCCTCGAGGTCTGCAGAAGTGTGACGTGCGAGCGTTTAATGAACGTTTTTTTTTTACACGTTTTTCTCATTTTCGTCTCTTTTGAAACGCAACGGATTTCGTCGCGTCTCTGTTCGAGCAATCGTTGAACGATCGTGCTATTTTTTCAATCGTTCGATCGAAAAAAATAATAAACAATCGGATATTCGATTTAGAATTTCTACGGATAGAGAAGAAAAACAAAGTCATCGATTTTCTCACTGTGCGCAAATTACTCGTGACTTGATTCTCTTCCGTCGAAGATCATACTCGCGAGAGTGCGATTGAAGAGCGCTTCGAGAGATTTTAATCTACGTAGCTCTATTTTAGAAACTGTTTTGTTTTTATGTTTTTTTTCTTTTTCTTAATTTAGAGGCACGTACACAAATCTATCGATAGGTCGTAAATACAGTACGATACAAAAATATCGAATCTACACGATAATCGATAAACGAGCAACTATAACTGCATTCGGAAATACTTGCTTTTTTTCCCGTTAAATCTCCGCAGACCTCGTTTTTAATTCGAAAAAACAAGAAGAAAAACATTTCACAAAAGTGTAACAACCTATTGTTTCTTACACATTGGTGTCTCTCCCCCATTTTTTTTTTTTTTTTTTTTCAGTACGAACTTTCGAGATGATCAACTATCGTCGTCGTCGTCATCGTCGTCGGACTCGGATCGATCGACCGATAAAACCGGCGAATTCTTTACATCGAGCCGATTAAACGGCGAAAAATGTTGATTTCCGTTTTTGCTTTGTCAAAAATAGAGAAGGGAAAGAAAAACACCGACGACCTTGAATTCTTTCCCCACAGAGGGAACACGTCGGTTCGGCCGTCGGAGGAAGCGAGAACAACGGTTTTCCCGTCATATTGATTCTCCGAGAGAGAGAAAACAAAAAAAATCAACACAGACATGTCTCTCGAATGTCTATCACAGTCCGCGTCTCGGTGCGCTCGGTGCGAGCAATTGAAGCGCCGCCATTGCGTCCGGGAATAACGAATGATAATTGACGAGCGGCACGTAAGCTGCGGTTATGACGCGGCCGGCGAACCATCGTCCGTGCAACGAATTCACGGCGGCAACGGCCGTCGCTATCGACGGGCATTTCACGTAAACGTTACCCTGGGGCGATGCCTGATCGACGTAAACGTGTAAAACACCACCGTGTTTGTTGCACTCTTCGATAACGTCGTCCCGAATCTCCTTCGACCAGGTTGGATTCGATTCGCTGATGGAAAAAAAGAGAAAGAAGCAAATTACGTCAAGAGTCGAGCGTCGAAAATCGGCAATTTCGCGTCACGGTGAAATTTTTTCGTCGAATCTTGTGGCTTCGTCGTTACGATGCGAGTAAAAATGCCTCTTACGACGCGTACGAACGACGAGGCCGGTTAATTTCGCATATGTTCCCCCCGATGAGAGGACTTTTTGCTAATCTCACCAGGTCTACTTAAATATATGCCGATGCCGCCATCTTGGATATTTTCAATACAAATGCAATGATAATGAGATTTCTGTACAAAATTATCGAGTTTCTCTTACTTGGACGGATCGAACATGTTCGAGAGCATGAAGCATTGCGTAGCGATCGGTGGCGCGGCTTGGGGCGGCGGCTGTGGCGCCACCGTCGTCGGCGCCATGTTGAGAGCGTTTGCCGCCGCCTGAGGCAGCTCGAGGCCCGTTCCTTCGGCCAGTTTGAACATCAGCTGGAGTCTTCCCGTTGCTCCGAGATCGATACCGCTGCGATCCAGCTCGTCCGTATCGAGGAGCGACGGTCCTTGTATCAGATCCGTCCGTTCCGTCACGTTGCCGACTTTCATCGGTCGGCCAGCGAGCTCGAAGCCGTTCAGCTGTTCCAACGCTTTTTTCGCATCGTCCGCGTTACGGAACTGCATCGAAAAAAAGAAACACGAGACATCCGGTTGAGAGAAGAAAGTTTTACGAATTCGAGGGTAATTCGCGTTTTCAAACTTACGGTCAGAAAACCGTAACCTTTGCTACGGCCAGTTTCCGGATCCATTATCAATTGAATGTTGTCGATCTTGCCGAAAGGCTCGAATATACCGCGCAACATGTCCTCGGTGATGTTGAAGTGCAAGGAACCAACGTAGAGTCTCATGGGACCCGTTTGACCCTTTGGCATTAAATTCGGCATTGAATTGCCCATACGATTTTTCTCGGCCTGCGTGTGCTGCACCACGATCGGTATGTTCAGTAACTTCTGACCGGACAATCCGAGAGCCTGAAAGTATTTGACATTTTTTGGAAAAACCGTTTTATCGTCGATGATCGATCGAAAGGATCGATGATACTCACGAGTGTCACGCTCTCGGGATCCTTGAACTCGACGTACGCGATCCCCTTGAATCTTCTCGTTTTGTTGCAGGTTATCAGCCGGACGTCCTGAACTTTGCCGACACTGGAGAAAAATTCCTCCAAATCGCGGGCTCTTATACGCTGACTGAGTTGCATGCAGAAGACCGTTCGAGCGTCGCGCTCCTCGGGAGTCAGCTCGTCCGATCGCCTGTAGTTTATAACGATACAATGAAATTGATCGGAAAAAAAGCACTCGAGCAAAAGCATCACTCGCATTTTGTTTTCACTGTTCGGTGCAAAACCAACATCAACGTTTCGGCAAAACAACGTTGAACAACTCTTTTGCACGTTTGTTCATCTCGCATAAATATATCCCCCGTTTACAAGCAATTTTTACTCTCGTTGCGGGTCTAGTCAGATTATGCGGGCTCCTCGAATTTCAGACGAAACGGTCTTTACGCAGTTCTTTTCGTATCGAATAAATTCGTTTGATTTCTCGAATGGACGTGAATTTTTTCAAAACAAGAGACAAAATATTCTCTAGAGTGTAGAAAAAACATAGAGTACTCACAGTCGAAGTGGACTGACGCCTTTGCCGAACGGCGGTCGACCACGCGGGAGGGTAATCGGTGTGAGCGATCTCTTTCTTCTTCTGTCTCTGTCTCTCTCTTTACCCTTATCCCTGTCCCTGTCGCGATCCTTTTCCCGCCTGTCCCGCTCCTTGTCGCCATTTCCGGAGTCCTTCTCGCTCCGGTCACGGCGGTCCCGCGAGCGCGACTTTCGTTTGCGATCGCGATCTCTGTCTCGATCACGATCGCGATCTCTGTCGCGATCGCGCTCGCTGCGATCTCGTTCCCTTCCACCTTTGTCGCGTCGTTCCCTCGATCGCGAACGAGTGCGCGACCGATGTTTGCTCTTGCTGGAAAATTCATTCGTCGCACATCATTATTCATCCCGCGTTCGACAACGATTATCGCGAATAAAATTCTCACGATATTTCGTTCGAATGAAATTTTGGAGAAAAAAAATGCCACTAGTTAGATGTTTTTTTTTTTTAATTGTTATCGCCTCGTTCGACCGCCACTCGCGGAAACATTCCAGCTTTGTAAACTACAAAATACGATGCTTCGACTATACTCACCATATTTTCAGGATAAACCTTTGGAATTATCAAAATAAGCGGCATTTAGACTAACAGTATCGTGTCTATAACAAAGAGAATTTATGTCTTGAGAGTGACTGTTTTCGTTTCGAGGGGAAAAAAAAAACAAATTTGTTTCCTTCTTCCGTCTCGTCATTCGTTCACATCGTTTTTTGCTTGCGTTTCATTACTCGTATGTAATTTTGGGTCTTTTACGATTTGAGCTCATGCGGTAATTTCGTCAAAGTTATTCGGATGAAAAGCGTGTTTTTATCGTCGATGAGAGTGACAAACTTACCCGGATTTTTTACTGGACCCATTCTCCTTGGTGGACTTGTCTTTGGACGAGGAGTCCTGCTCCTACGAACAGCAAACAGTTGAGTGCCATTGCCAGCCAGCCGAGATGGCAGGGACGCGCGAACAAGGGGACAAAAAGCAAATCATTTGACGTTAGTTATTACAGTAGAGGCAACGAATTTCTTTCGTCGTTTTACACCTGTTTGTTCCCACTTTGTGTTTTTTCTTTGCACTTTCAGAAAAAAGAATGACTCTGCGACAAAAATTGAACAAACTATGTTTCTTTTTGATCTCTTTGTTTCTCTTTTTTTTGTTTTAATAAACTCGTGAACGAACGATTTTTCGTCCTCGGTCGATGAATCGAGGAGGCGGACGCCGGTGGCTCGTCGCAGCTTCGGATATTTTTACGGTCCTCGGGGATTAATATATGTACATATTATATATGCTTTTTTTTTAATCGTTTGTGAGGGGTGAGACGGCTGAGCTTAGCGCGCGCAAATGAACGCTTCGCACCTCGCTCAAACTTACCAAATCGCTTATCGGGTTTTAGGAAAGCATTGCAATCTTGGGTTGAGCATGCCTTGGTCTTAAACTACCAATGGCCAACCACACATCCTTTTTCTTCTGCAAAAGAGAGCCCTCGTCAAAGACAGTACGTTTTCAAGTAAACACGTGATGTGCCCTAACACTCTAAGTTTTCGACGTTTACACGTCGTCCTAAGAAACATTTGTTCTATTCGCTTAAATTAATCAATTTTAATACAATGAAAATTCAGCTTTCTTTGCTATCAGAAACGAAAAAAAAAAGGAAACGACTTTCGTTCTCTGCCATGCATTGATTGATCTTTTGAATTTCTGCTAATTTCATCGCGAAACTTTAACGCGTTGGTAAAAAATTGCGATTTTTTTTTTGAAAAATCTAATCGCCCTCGGATCTTTTTGTACCTAACCTCTGAACCTTGTCCTATGTCTCTAGAATTTTCCTTCTACTTTTATCGGCGAAAAATACTCGAAAACCTGGTAACTCTGCTTCTATCTCACTTTTGGATACTTTTTGAGAAAATTTTCAACAAATTCGCAATGGCAAAAGTCGCGTCGACGGAATCAATTTCCAATTACAACCTGAAAATCCTCTACCGACGCCAAAGTTTATCGTCATCGATTGCAAAACTGAAACTTTGCTAAGAATTTTTCGCGAGATGAGTAAAGTTTTCAGAGGACCTGGAAAATCGTACTAGAAAAAAAATAAGAAAAAAACGGTTTCTCAGAGATTGGATTCTGCAGGTTTGTCCAATTCGAGACAATGGACGTTTCTAATATTGTCGCACACGACTAAATCTTTCTTCGTCTTTCTTTGATCTCTCGCGGAAGAGCGAGATAAGCGCGCAGGTGAGAAATATCTTTGAAAAAAAAAAAAAAATTGATCAAACTTGTCGAAATCCGACGCCGTCGTCTCGTACCTCATATCCGTCGCTAACTTTTAACAATGTTTTTCCGTGTGATTTTCAACGGTAAGCGTTACGATATATAAATATATATTAATACAATTATTAATATGCATATATATTTATATATTTACAGATAGAAAATATATTGAAAAAAAAGTCAAAAATCAAAAGAAATGATGATAGTGATGGCTGTTCTTAGTACCTCGTGTTCAAGTGCATTCTAGGAACTCGCTGTAGAACATCGTACGAGCGCGAGGGTACATGTTTACGTATCATCTATAAGTACAGAAAATTGAGGTATTGATCAATAGCAGGTAGCTACAGATTATCGCTCTACTTTAACTTTCTTTCAGCCCTCCCCCCTCCCGCCCCTCCGCCCTTTGAATTTCATCGTTTTTTCAATTTCACCGTCGCCGTCGAGAACACTTTCTTCACGCTCTGCGTTTTGACGGTTTCAAAAACTTTTCACGCGAAAAAAACGCTTAAACTAAGAATTCCCAGGGAGAAAAAAGCAATTGTGAGCAGAAGGATGATCGGGTACATCAAAGTTTTGAATAATTCGATTAGAGAAATTGTTGTTTTTTTTTTCCCCCAACTTGATGCAAATGCGAACGTGATTAGCAACGCGCGAGCTATCGTGCGTTGTGGAGAACAAAATTCGACGCGTTCGCGGTTTCGTTGTACATATACATATATATACACATATATGTATGCGTTTGTGTGTAACATATGTATATATATGTGTACGCGTGATATCTAGAACAACCGCTCGGCTATCGTACCGCGGCCTCGAGCAAGCTTCGTCAAAATAGAATCAAGTTTCTTTCGCTTTTTCTCTCGAGCTTCTCCGCTTTGCTCATTTTCTCTCCCACATTTTTTCCCTTTTTCTCTCTCTCTCTCTCTCTCCCTCTCGCTCTCTCGATCTTTCTCTCTCGGTTAGTGTCTATTAACCGTGGATGAAAAAAAAAACGGAAGGATAAGAAAACAAACGCGGTGCCGATAAAACGTGTTGTTAAGGAAAAGAAGAAAATAATGGAGCTATATATCGCTTACCCCTTTTTTGTAGGGCGCCTCCAGCATCGCCTCGACATCAAAGTCCTCCGCCATTGTGCGACTCGGTGAGCTTTCTGAAACGCCACGCATTTAGCACACGACGACCGATTGGTATGATAACGTGTCTTTTGAGGTGTTTTTTTTTGTTCGTTTTTCGTTCTCTATTCGACGATTGCAAAACGTACAGCTAAGCAAAAATGATACTATCTTCTGAATCGCTGTTTCTTTTTTTTCTTTATATCTCTCTTGTGTGCGAAAAGTATTTTTCGTTCACGCGGTTGCCCCCGAGCGAAAAATCTCCTCTTATTGGGTGCCGAATGACGGACGTCTTGCGGAAATTTTCGGTGCACGATTGATTATTACGGGAGAAAAAAGAAATGAAGAAAAAAAAAAGAACCAACTTATCCCAAACTGCTGTAACACGACACACGAATGACCAAAAGTAAAATGGACGCCGGAAACTTTTCGTTGGCTTATGTGTGACGACGCTCCCTGCGGTGTTCACCGTCGGAAGTGACGCCACGAGCCGGAAGCCTTTATCGAAGCGCCATTGCGCGGCCAACGTTCGAAGCTCGGAACCTCCGTGGCGGCAAATTCAAACCGAAAGAATTTGAATTTTTGCACACGGAAGGGTGAAGTAAGAAAAAAAGTTTTCACCCCAATCATTTTCAGAGTATCTTTGGATCTCGTGGGTTGAAAGAAATTGCAACTTTTTCATATTTTGATTTGTTTATTAAATCGAATGACACAGTTACAACTTTATTGCCGTACGACGGTACATTTACACAATTAGTAGGAACTTCCGAGATGTTTTTTCGCAAACGGACAATCGTGAAGACACAATATACATATTGAATCGTTATTATTCTTTTGTAAAATTTATCGCGATATTTCGATAATAATAATTTGACATTGGCCTCAATCTTCGTTACAACAACAACGACGGAAAAATCGATATCGATTATCGAGTAATCGACGAATCGTCACAAACATTTTTCACATATTGCCAGTTATCATCATAATCGTTATTATTCTTTTTATTATCGTCCGAATTGGACGATCGAACTTTTTGTTTTTGATTAGCACGAGCGTCAATATACATACTGTACACTTACATATGTATAAATAAATATGAAAAATAAAAGCAAACGATCATCCTACTGAGAAAGTCACGAGGCTTTGTTTTCAAAGTTCTTAACGAGGACCGTGACTGGACAAACAGAGGAAACAAAGTTTTACAACGTCTCATACGCCGTCGTTTCATGCATTTTTCTCCATCGACGATACGGTGTATTTCCGGTCTTTCAAATTTATTACCACCACCGTGATATTGTCCAGGGATCCTCTGAAAAAATTCCCCGACGTTTTAATCTCGT
This sequence comes from Heteropelma amictum, assembly GCA_959613375.1. Lineage (NCBI taxonomy): Eukaryota > Metazoa > Arthropoda > Insecta > Hymenoptera > Ichneumonidae > Heteropelma > Heteropelma amictum. The sequence continues at coordinate 15,810,255 of OY390726.1, forward strand.
ACTGCCGTTAATCAATGAAAGACTTTAAACTGTCCATCAACGTTGTTCTCACCTGTAAAAACTTTGAAGCGTTATGCTCTTGGCCCCGTAATGCGGCTCGTTAATGCGTTCTTTGATGAAAGCCACAGCCTCCTCGTTCGTAAAAGTATCCCAGAGCCCGTCGGACGCGAGGATCAAAAACATTGGATTATGGTCGCTCAGGTCGAACGTCAATATGTCGGGATCCGCGATTACGAGCTTCTTGTCCTTGAGCGGATAATCACCGAGGGCTCGCGAGGTCGCGAGAATTCCCGCTACGCGCCAAACTCCGTTGAACGTTACGCGGCCACCGGCCTTATTGATTCTCTGTCGTTCTCTCTGCTGCCGTGGCTTGTGATCGAACGACAGCGGTATCGCGTTACCCTTGTTGTCGCACATTACTCCGCGAGAATCACCGACGTTCGCCACGATCAATTTATTGCCTTCCATCATTGCGATCAGCGCTGTCGTACCTTAAAAAACCAAAAGAAAATACAATAATTCATCGTAAATGATTTTCCATCCGTGAGTCTCAGTTTTCCAGAATTTCCCAGTGTTCTCAATACCGGCAACGTCCATATTTTTCTTGGCAGCTTCGAGAAGCAACCTGTCAACCGCCAGCACCTCGTCCGTCAGCAGTCTTCCGTAGTTTATTTTTTGACCGTCTATATACTCGGTTATATCGACTTTTCGCGTGACTCTATCGTCGGGTCTGCTGGGTCTTACCTAATTTGTAAAAAAATAACATGAAGATGTAACTAATAATACCCATTACTCATATCGCGAGTACTCATCGTTGGACAATTACACATTTCAGCAGTTTTTTTCACCTCTCTGGTTATCGGACGTGGAAGGCTGTCTAATTTGTCTAGAAGCTCCGGGTCGGTAACGCCCTGTTTTTTCTTCGTGTAATCATCGGACGTGCTAACAGTCTTGCGAAAAGATTTCTTCCTGTTCAGAAGACTCTCGCCAGTTTTCGTTTCTTTGGCTTGGCCGGCGTCCAAAGATTCTTCCTCATTATCCTGGTCCACGCGAGGCAGAGCTTTACCGGCCATCGTGTCCTTCAACTCGATGACTCTTTTCGTGATATTCGGAATGAGAATGTCTCGAGCGTAATTTGCGGCGAACTGTGAAAAACACAAAGTGAAGAGGGTATAAGAAAGTCTGAAACGTTATGCACGCTGGTGCTGTTCGTTTGTGTGCTCTTTTTCTTTTCTTTCATTTCCAGATTGCGTGGCTTATCTATGAGAAAAATCTACGAATCTACAGAATCGTAATACCGTTGAACAAGACGCGAAATCTACCGTAGGGGAACGACGTTTTCCCAGCTCTGTTTGGCGCGGACGAATGTGAAATTTCGCGTCAATTTTCATAAATACAATTAATTCCGATGTCGACACTGTTCGTCTGTCGGAAAGAAAAAAAATTCGGAATTAAATTTGTAATTTTTTTCTCTCAAATTGATTTTATCCGAGAGACAAATTCTCGTCGAATCGACATGAAATCTCCCATGCATATATGATATATATAGACACATGTTTATACACGTGTAGATAATGCGCGAGTTTCCTATACATATGCATTCATATGTACATTGCTCCACCAAAAATATCCAAAAATAGACTGAAGCAAGAATAGTATTCGACAAAGTAACCTACATTCCCCCGCGCTAAACCGTCATCCGCAGCCTACAATTTTAATATCTCATTGCGAACGAAAAACTATGTTCTTTTTTCTCCTCTTTGTCCTAATGATTCTAAATACTAGATCTGATTGGAAAAAAAAATCGTTCATTCGTCAAACTTAAAATACGATTTGAAATTACAATGAACGAAGAGTCTCATCCGCCAGTTTTGTCATCCAATCTGGAATTTTCAAACCATTAGGAAAAAATGACAAATCGGTACATCGAAAAAAGTATATACACATCGTTAATACGTAGAATTCGATTTGACATTAATTACGATATTCGATTATCAACGGTAGCGGATTGAGCGAAAAAAAAAACGAGAATAGTCGTTTATTCACCTCTCCTCCGTGACCGTCAAAAACGGCAAACAGCGAAACTCCGGTGTCGTTAATATCCTCGTGAATGACGAAACGATCTTCCATGTAAGCTCTGTGACCTTGAACGGCGTAAGCGGCGACGTATCCCTGCTTGAGCTCCCAGCTGACTTTTTCACCTCCGTTACCGGCATTATTTACTAAAAACTTTTGACAAAAATAATGTACATTCGTAGATTTTTGAAATATTTCTCGAAAATTTGACCATTTCTTTGTGTTATCGTCGTTGAAACGTTTGTTTACCTTGGAACTCGTTCTTCCAAAAGTGTACTGTATACGAGTCAGAAGGGTTCTGCTCCAAACGTCAACCGCCTGAAGATAGAATAGCATAACGACTACGACAGCGCCGCACACCAAAATCTCAGGTTTGAGAGCATAGGACCTCATCATACGCCAAAAATAGACCAACGGCGTGTTGACCCCGGCAGTCAGGCCTGTCGGTATACCCACGGCAAACTTTGACACAAGCTTCATGTGCGACACGTAAGTCTGACGATGTACGCAAATTTATCATTTCCAAATCGAAAACCAAAAACAAAAGAATAAAACCATATAACAATGCCTTGGAAAAAAGAAAATTTATCGAGAAACTGGAGAACTTGACCTCTCTGTTGTTTGTAAAAACAATTATCGGAATTATTTACGACCCTGTTATTTTTCAATGGAGTAAATCGTTTTATTGTCAAAAAATGAAAAATTCTTTTATTTCCATGCGACGATTATTTTATAACGAAGGGAATATACAGGAATACTGTTTTGGCATTAAAATTATTCACGAAGCGCCGATATACGGTTTGTGAAAATGTTTCAGCCATCACCTGGTACAATACTTTATCCTCGAGCTCGTCATCCATAATACGTCTTTTTCTTGTCAATCGTAGATTTGAGATTTGGCTCTTTGCCACACACGGCTTATCGGCGAGACTCCAAAATTCGAACGCAGTATTCTCCAAAAAATTTCGTGGATTTATAATCGTTGTCGGATTCACACGGGGCAAAATTAAATTACGCGCACTTCATCGCAATAAAATCCCGTGATAGTCAATAATCGAATCACATTGCGCTATAAATGTTTTCTGTTTTTTAGTACGCGTAGTATACAGGTGTCCTTTGGTTGAGCGACGAGAGACGAAAACTCGGTCAGACTTTTGATCTTTCTTTATAAATAGGGCTTTTACCGCGTGTAAATGCTGATTTTGATCGTTTTTATAAGATACGTTATTCGAAAAATTAGTTAAATAAGAATGGAGAGAGTGTCTGCGATGTTGGTATATATTTGTTGCCGCATTGAACCCGAATCGAGCCAACAACAGTGACTGACAATCACGCAACAGCCCGGTCAATTACAGTCGACATTCCCATAATATTTGTGTGCGCACTCGTTCGCATGGTAAGAACAATCGCGCTCTTATCGACGCACGAGTGCGCGCGCCAATTTAGCACGCCAAATTCAAATTGAATTTCCGTATCGACTATATGCGGAGGTTTTGCTCTTCGACAATATAAGAGATTACTTGGCCATCATCTCAAAATGTTACAATAACGTTTTGTTTTTAAAATATGCATGACTTACTAGCACTTTTCACACTCATCGCTAAAACATAATGTGACAAATGCACGGATAATTTTCCCCTTACGAAGGAAGCAAGAAAGGAGAAAGAATGGGAAATTACAAACAAACTACTGTAAAATATGGGATTGTTGCCTGTATTTCACCTACCGGAAATGAACTTTGATGTGTCCACGTGACCCACGTAACACCGTGAGAGAGAGAGAGCAGGTCATGACAAATATTTTGTATTTTTTTCCGGTTTTCCAATGGAGCGCGTGTGTGGCAGCACTGCGTAGTTCCCGTGCCGCCGCAAGATGGCCACCGAACAAATTTCATTCGGTACATGGGTGTAGTTGCCCGCGAGTGCGTGCGATGTTTACAAGTTTATTTATTCGTAAAAGATGATAAAGATTGAGTGTCATCAGTGAAGATGAGCGAGAGAAAGTTTTGCCGAGCCGTGGGAAAGCCCGGTATGGCTGCACAACTGAGGGAAACTGTGTCACAAGTCGTACGCGAGAGTACGGTACAGGTATAGGCCGTATATTTATCTCGAACCTCCGACGAAAACGAGTATTATTTGTTATTACCATATAAGTACATGTCCTCAATTTATGTACGATTTTTTTTTATTCACTTCCAACAACATGACAACGGTTGCACCTATAAAAATATCATAATAATTAATTATTATTGTTGTTATACCGACATAAAAAAAAACCACGAATTGATAAACATTTTTTTTCAGAACAAACCTTTTCTCGTGGAACCACTGGACTTTGAAAGCTTCGTCTCAAAGAACAAAACTTTGTTACAAAATGATCCTCAACGCGAGCTGTTGCTGTATCCTCAGGATGACATTTCCGTAAGTCGTACAACGCCGCCCGTTCTTTTCTTATCACTTTTGTGATAAGGCCGCTGAAAGCAGATTTCCTTGAAATAGTAATATAGCGTTACAAAACTTTCCGGTCTTGACGCTGCAGCATACGCGATAATAAAATGTACGATTCGTTAAACATTGGAGTGGGAATTATAGTGGAATGCTAATTTTCTTTCAAGTTAAACTTGCAGAACGAGAATTATGAAAAATTTCTTAAGCTCCATGATTTCATCTAAAGTGGAATAATATTTATTATCGATCGATAAATAAATGTTTAAAATTATTACAACAATCGCGCGAATAACAATAATTTTTTCTCTCCCACGCAGCAAGTCGTCTTGCCAAAGAGGCACAGAACTACCGTACCGATCGTGCAAAATATTCTGGAATCTTCAGAGGGCGGAGAGACGTTGCTCACCAAAGAGTGTCTCAAAAGTTATTCGTCCAACTGGAATCTCGTTCATTACAAGTATTCCGCTTACGGAGGAACTTACGTCGAGCTACCAAAGTACGAGCAACAAATTTGTCGAAAGAGTAAAAACGCCGTGAAAAACAATGTCACGGAGAATTATCGACGCTTTTCTCACGCAGGTTGCCAAAAGCGGACGCCCTCAAGGAGGAAATTTACGAGATTGACACAGAGGTCGATCAGGTCGACGAAGATCTGACGAAAAACGACGGCATCGCGAAAGAAGGATATCTCCTTAAGGGTCCTGAGATCGGGAGTACAGACAGGATGTTCGTAAACATCGGCTCAAAGTCGTTCAAGCGACGTTTCTGCAATCTCAGGCAGGAAGTCGACGGCACGTACATTCTCCAGCTGTTCAAGGACGAGAAAAAGGGCGAAGCCAAATTGACGATAGTGATGGACTTTTGTACGGAGGTGGTGAGAAATCCGAAACGCGGGAGGTTTTGCTTCGAGCTGAGAATGAGCGGAACGCACAAGTCGTACACACTGGCGGCCGATAACGAAGCGGACATGCAAGATTGGCTGTTGAAATTGTCGTCGGTGCTGCAGCATTACAAGCAGCAGGAGGAGAAACGCGCGGCGTCCTTGGAGCGAGCTTGCAACACGCCGCCACCCTCACCGCAGCCTATACAAGTCTACGGCACTCTGAAAGGCCTCGAGCAGAGCATGAATCCTCAATTGATCAGATATTCCCGGGAAACCGACACGAGTATATTGTTAGCGAGACGAGAAAATCGCAAGCGTCTCTTCACCCTCTACAATAATTCGTCGCACGCTAGAACACCGGTCGGCAGTCCAACGGAGGCTCACATCGACCCGTACAAGGAACAGTTCGGTCAGAGGATTTTCGTCAAGTGCGAAGCGTTGAAGTTTCGTCTTCAGGCGCCGATCGACGAGAAAGAATCTCTCTGTCAGGTCGAGCCTTACTACACGACGCTTTGTCTCTTCGACGCGAGAAATTCGCGCAAACTGTCGGAAAACTTCCACTTTGACGTCAATCACGAATCCGTGCGTGACATCGTCGATGAACTGAGTCCCGTCGGAATTACGACCGACAAGGAGAACGACCACCTGCCCGAGGAGCTCAAGGGTTTGTCGTCGAATTGGTTGAAAAACCCGAAACAAGCGATTTTCAGTATAAGCAATCCCCATCCTGACATATTTCTCGTTGTGCGCATCGAGAAAATCCTCCAGGGGAGCATTTATCAGACCTCCGAACCTTATTTACGCGCCACGAAGGATCCACGACTGGGGCTCAAAGTTCACAAACAAGTCAGAGCCTGCTGCCAGAGGTACGATTTTCGCGAGATCCTCGCGTATCGATAGTAACATCTCGATGTTTTTGTTAATTACATCTCTGTCGTTGAATTTTCAAGATTGGGCAATTACCGAATGCCGTTCGCTTGGGCCGCGAGGCCGCTCTTCAGACTGTACAGCAACGAGCTCGATACATCTTCGGACTTTCCCGCGATATACCGACAAGAGGGCAACAAAATACGCGACGACGAGATATTAAAATTGCTCTCCGAATATCGAAAGTACGTTGAGAGGCGAGAAAAAAAAAGTAATCAATTTCGATCAATGAATGATCGATGAAAAATGATCAATGAATCTTGACGATCTTTCCAGACCCGAGAAGCTCAGCAAGCTGACCGTAATTCCCGGATGGCTGAAATTGCACATCGAGCCTCTCTCCGAGCTTCCGGAAAGTGAGTCGAGGAATAGAGAAAAGCGCCCCCTTCATTTTTACCCTTGAATCCGTGTGAAATTGAATGAAAAAACGATTTCTTCCAGATTCTTTGACGACAGCGTTGATTCCGTTGAAACCATTTCCACTGCCACCAGTCGCGAAACCGACGATCGAGATCGCCGAGTTTGAGAGCTCCTCGGAAAAGGACGTTCATCCTTACACGACCTACGTTAATCATCTTTACGTTTATCCTCAATCGTTGATCTTCGATACGCAAAAGATCTTCAACAGAGCCAGAAACATTGCTTGTATCGTCGAATTACGCGACGACGATTGCGAGGACGCTCAACCTCTGAGGGTAAAACAGAATATTGGCAAAAATTGATCTTATACTTTTCGCGCCACAGTGACATTCGGTCGTAAATTTGATTCGTTTGTTCGGTTTCGAATCGTTTCAACGACGATTTTTCATGTTTTCTTTTCGTTCCCAGTGCATTTATGGAAAACCGAGCTCGCAAATATTGTGCTTGAGGGCGCAATGCGCCGTGCTGCATCACAACGCTGTGCCGTCGTGGTACGAGGAGATCAAGATGAGACTGCCGACAAAGCTCCACGCTAAACATCACCTGCTGTTCTCTTTTTATCACATAAGCTGCGACATGAACAAGAAGAAGGAGAACGGCGTTGAAAATTGCGTTGGATATTCGTGGGCGGTACTTTTGCACAAGGGCCGGTGAGTTTTTTCGCCTCGTACAAAACATGCGAGAACAAAGATTGTCTCGGTGAAATTCGTTATTTTTTCTAATCAATCTTGCACAAATCGGCGAATTAGGCTCAACGTCGACATGGAAGCGAACCTGCAAACGCTTCCGGTCGCCACGCATCTGCCAGCGGGATATCTCGCCATTCAGCCTCTGGGACTCGGAAAAGGGGTAAGAGAAAACGCGCGAAAGCTCATTTTTCCTTTTTTTCACGCGCGAATGAACCAACGTCGATCGGTTTTGCGATATTTCAGAATGCCGGTCCGGACATAACGTGGATCGATGGGCAGCGTCAGATATTCACCGTTTCCTTTCAATTAATATCGACCGTCTTCACCAGAGATCCTCACTTGCACAATTTTTTCGTACACGCCGAAAGAATCCTGGACACGAAACCGTCCGCGGTGCCGTCCGACCTGGAAACTTGCAAAATTCTCAAAGCCGCTCACGCCATACAGTTGGTCACGGCGATAACATTCCTCCCGACGATTCTCAATCAATTGTTCGCGCTCCTGACGTGCAACACGAGCGAGGAAGTGGGCTTGTACATCATCAGAGTTCTCATTCACATTATCAATCTCGTGCATCAGGCGGGGCGAAAAGAAATCCTTCAAGCTTACGTCAAGGTGAGAAGAGAGACGAGGAACGGAAGGTTCTCGTTAATGTCGATTGATGCGATAATCGTTGTAATCCTCGCAGTTCGTTTTCGTGCCACCAAAGACGAGAAATCACGGCGCTACCGTTCACGAACAATTGGCGAAATATTTGCCCTCGTTGCTGCAGCCGAGCAACACGGATTTTTTGGTCGTCAATAAGTTTATGCATCATTCCAGTTTTTTCTTTGAAATAATGGTGAAGAGTATGGCACAGCACATGCTGACAACCGGCAGGATCAAAGTAAGCCGAGCAATTTCGAGCAATTTCGCGCAAAGCGCCGAATCGCTTCGCTACTCGTTGATCATTAATCCTGATGATATTTGTTTCCGCAGATGCATCGAAACGAAAGATTTTCCCAGCAGTACCACAAAGAGATAAAAAATCTGTTGGAAGTCATAACGCCTTATTTAATGAACAAATACAAGGAAATGCCAGTCGAGACGCACGAATTGAACAAAAGCTTGGCTCAATTTTTCAAGGTATTACCAGCGAAAATTCACGTGCGTTTGAACGAAAAATATGGTGACGATTGTCAAAGAAAATCTTTCTCTCTCTATAGAAATGCCTGACATTTATGGATCGCGGTTTCGTGTTTCGTTTGATCAAAAATTACATGGACAATTATTCGCCCGGCGATCCGCGAACTCTGCACGACTTCAAATTCACATTCCTACAGATTATATGCTCGCACGAGCATTACGTTTCGTTCAATTTACCGATGATGCAGACGAGAGTAACGAGCAAAGGTAACTCAAAAAATATGTATGTTTTTTATTTCTCAACATGAGTACTCGATTAATACGTTGAATCAAATTCGAGGTGTTTGAATTTATGATATAACGCTATTTTATGCCTTTCCCTCAAAGATACAGAGCAAGAGACACAAGAGTGTGAGGGTACGTTGTCGCACGATGATGTTTCCTGTTTCGTCGTCGTCGTTTTTTTGTTTTTTCCTCCTTTAATGATCAATGGGAGTTTGGCGCACAAATACGATGATTTTTCTTTTTTCCTTTTTTCCGTTACGTCTTACAGTCTTAGAAAAGCGATAGCGTTTAGAAACGGCACTTTTGAACCTTTTTTGTTCTTTCGTTTTCTAGCACTTTTCACGACACTTTTCGTATTCGTATAGATATATAGCGAACGAAAATCCATGCGACAAATGTGAATCGATGATTCGGCCAACGTTGATCGATATTTCGCCTCAATTTCAGATTACATAAGCGAGTATTGCTTGTCGCAAGATTTCTGCAAGCATCATTTTCTCGTTGCTCTTCTGCTCCAAGAGGTCAAAACCTCTCTCAACGAGGTCGTGCAGATACGCAAAGTCGCGATACTCACGTTGCGCGATTTGTTGGCCAAACACGAGCTTGACGACAGATATCAGAATAAGGTTCGATTTAGCGATTTATCAGCTTTTTTGTGGCATCCCACGGTGTCATTATTACAGTCGACATTACGAGAGAAGGTTTGCTCATTTTCACCTCTCTGCCGCACGTGTCACAGGGACAATTGAGCCGAATAGCTTCGATCTACATCCCGTGGTTGGGTATCGTCCTGGAAAATCTTCATCGACTTCAAACGGTCCACGAAGTCATCAGCAGAAATGAGTTTGAGAGAAACCACGACACGAGAGTATCCAGCAGCAATTCCTTCGTCGTCAACAAAGAAGCGCCGGCGAGCGCCACCGAAACCCCAAAGTCGATTCACAGGTAAAGAGTCTCGGCAACGAGAGAGGGAAAGCAGCCTCGCAGCTTGTTTATGATGAAAACCCATTTCAGACTCACTCTTCATCTCGACTCGCAATCTCCGATCAGAGCTTCGATGCAACTCCGCGATTCTACGTATTTCGCGGCGATCGCCGGCCAAGGCATGGCCAATGGCTACTCGTGCACCAGCATCGAGTCGAGCACCTCGACGATGTCGAGCACTTCGCACTCGCACGTCTCGCAGGAGACGACGATTGTACGCGAACCCGTCGAGAACGGCTGTTCCGAACGCAAAGGACACTCGAGATCGTTGAGCGTCACGCAAACATCGCCGAGATGCGACAAGCTTCAGTCGTCCGAGATGAAGGATCTGCTCGTTTGCTTTCTGTTCGTCATTAAATACCTCGGCGATCATCAGATAATCGCGTGGTGGCAGCAGTGCTCGGATGCCGAAATATTGAGCTTTTTCACCGTCATAGAGTACGAGCGGTTTATTACGAAAAAAAATGCTGACAAAATGGCAAATTATTCATCAGATCACTTCAATTTCTCGTTTTCTTTTTTTCTACCTTCAGAATGAGCCTCTATCATTTCAAGTACGTGGGGAAGCGTCAGGTCGCCGCGAACGTCGCAAACTCCGGAGGCAAACCGAGAACGATAAAGGCCATGACGTTACCAGCGAGAATGGCACCGCCCGATTTCTCGTCGGAGAGTCCAGCGACCGGCACTCTGCAGCCTCACAATAGCGCGGCGCGCGAGAGTCTCGTCGACGACGAGAGTGGCAAATTTCAACAGGCTCTTCTCGAGGCCAACATGTCTACGGAAATTGGCCTCATCGCTCTCGATTGCTTGGGACTTTTTTGCATCCATTTCAAAGTAAGATAACGCGAAGATAGCGGCATACGAAAATGTCCTCTGTGCGCAAATTCAACACGAGCTTTTCGAACAACGCAGGATATACTCCTCGCTGGCGATGGTGACAATCCGGTGATGCAAAAGCTCTTTACGATTTATCTGTCGTTTCTCCAAATTGGCCAATCCGAGACACTGCTGCGACACGTCTTCGCCGGATTGCGCGCTTTCCTCAACAATTATTCCATCGCATTGTTTCAAGGTGAGCGAGACACTCGATCCCGATAATCGCGATTAACGCGACAAAAAAAATCAAACGATTAATCCATAAAAAACTCACGCTCGAAGTTTGTCTTTTATTGAAAAGAAAATCGATATCGCATTGCTGTCCGCGAGGTTTGTAAATTTTGCAACGTCTCGGTTTTCCTCGGAAATCGAACACCGCCGCGTCGGATTACAATAATCGTATAACGAATTCCTCGTGTCGCGCAGGCAGCGCGGTCTTCTGCGGACGTTTGTGCTACGAGTTGCTGCGTTGCTGCAACAGCAAGCTCAGCTCAATCAGGCAAGAGTCTTGCGCGCTCCTGTACCTCTTGATGAGAAGTAATTTCGAGTTCACGAGCAGAAAAGGACTGACGAGAGTGCATTTACAGGTGAATCGATGTGAATATCGTTAATAACGAATATCCGAATTTTTCTTTTTTTCTTTTTCTCAATTGATCCTTCTTTACCGACAGGTGATAATTTCCGTGTCGCAAATGCTCGGTGATGTCATCGGTTTGAACAACTCGCGATTTCAAGAATCCCTCTCGCTGATTAACAGCTACGCCTCGTCGGACAAAGTTATGAAAGGCACTGGTTTTCCAGTCGAGGTTAAAGATCTTAACAAGAGAATAAGAACCGTCTTGATGGCGACGGCACAGATGCGCGAGCACAACAACGATCCGGAAATGCTCGTCGACCTTCAGCACAGTTTGGCCAATTCTTACGCCAGCACACCGGAACTCCGGCACACCTGGCTGGAGACAATGGCGAGGAATCACGCGAGAGACGGCAATTTCTCCGAGGTGAGTCGAGATATTCGCCGAGATTTCGAGCAGCGACGCATGTTTCCGGATATTACAAACGACTCTTACGCCGAATACTCGATCAACTTATGTCGCTCTTCAGGCTGCTTGCTGCCAGTTGCATATCGCCGCTCTAATGGCGGAATATCTGAAACTGAGGAACATGCACACGTGGGGCGCCGAAGCGTTCGACGATATATCGATCAACATATCGAGAGACGAGAGAGGCCTCAAGCTTGACGCCGGTGAGATTTGTATGTTTTGCACAATGTCCTTTTGTACGATAATGGACTAACAACGCATGAACGCTGACTAAAACTCTCTCGCTTGATTAAATCGAGGTAGGATCGAACGAAAACTGTTTTCATGGCTGAAAATGTGTATCTAAACATTGTCTAATATCATTAATTCTCAGTCGATGCGATTGAATATATTTCTCGGAGATTTCGATTTGAAAAAAACACGATTTCTCCAGGGGTTCAAGACATTCATTACAACGAGGGCCTTCTTCTCGAACAACTGGAGACGTGCGCCGAGATGCTCGAGAAGGCCGAGCGCTACGAGCTCCTCGGGCATCTTTATCGTTTGATCGTTCCGATTCACGAGAGCAAACGCGATTACGAGGCACTGTCGACCTGCTATACGCATTTGTCCCAAGCCTGCAACAAAATCGTCGAGGTCACAAAGACCGGCAAGAGACTGCTCGGAAGATTTTACAGAGTCGCGTTTTTCGGTTCGGTGAGTGACGAGAAAAAAGAAACATCGCTAGATTTTTGGTATCTTTGCTTCTTTCTTATCCAACGCGGGCGTATCTTATTACACAGGCGTATTACGAGGAGGAACACGGACAGGAGTATATTTACAAGGAGCCGAAAGTGACGTCGCTCTCGGAAATATCCGAGCGCCTTTATCGCCTGTATTCCGATAAATTTGGCTCGGAAAACGTGAAAATAATCATGGATTCCGTGGCTGTGAACGTTGCCGAATTGGACGCGAAAGTAGCTTACATACAAGTCACTCACGTTGTACCTTATTTCGAGAAATACCAATTGGAGACTCGACAGACCGAGTTCGAGCTCAACCACGACGTTTCTTGCTTCATGTTCGAGACGCCCTTTACGAAGGAAGGAAAAGCCAGAGGCAGCCCCGAGGACCAGTGGAAAAGAAGGACGATATTAACGAGTGAGTTTCGAAGTATACATTTTTTTTTTTTCGATATTCGACAAAAACGTTATTTCACGAATTTACCCGAGCAAACGCGTGTGCGCTTTTTTCCCCCAGCAAAACGTTCGTTTCCGTACATAAAGAAGCGCATAAGCGTAACGGAAAAGAGAATATCAGAGCTGAGTCCCATCGAGGTTGCGCTCGACGAAATGAGGCAGCGCGTCCAAGAGTTGGAGGACGTTGCGCTCGTCGCGCCGACTGACGCTAAAAAATTACAACTGCGCTTGCAGGGAAGCGTTTGCGTGACGGTAAACGCCGGGCCACTGGCGTACGCGTCGGCCTTTTTGGATCCAGCTTCGGCCTCGAATTATCCCGACGACAAAGTCGAAGAGCTCAAGGACGTTTTCAGGTTATTGCTCGCTCGTTTTGAAATAAAGAAAAAAAAGCGCAATTTCGTCATCGATCAATATTCGAATTTTAATACACAACGAGAGGCTAGTTGCGATTGATTTTTATTTTGTTGTATCTTAACATCGATGTTAACCGGTGTTTCAGGGAGTTCGTGAAAATATGTTACACCGCGTTGCAAATAAACGGAAAATTGATAACGTCGGATCAGCACGAGTACCAGGAGGCGTTGCGTGAAAATTATCAAAAGCTCTGTCAGAATTTGTCGTCGCTGCTCGGCGAATCCGTATGGCCGGACGAGCAAGTCGGCAGTTTCAAGAGAAACAGCGCTGCTCTCTTCAGCGCCATCAGTGGAGCCAATAATCACACCAGTATAGCTTAAGGCATTATTTTCGTTCGTTTTTCTTTGTTTTTTTGTTTTTACACGCGCGAATCACGATTCACAGGGCATTTTTTCCATGATTCCATTCGTGTTTCGGGAAACTCGACAGTGGCCAGATGTGTATTTCGCAAAAGTTCGATATACTCGCGTGAATCTCGCTGTTCAAGTCAATAAATAGTTCAATTAAACGAGAGACAGTTCAATTAACGCGCAAAGAGTTTTCGCATTTTTTTTTTTTTCGTTTTTCGTTCTTCTCAACGTGAAAGATATTTTCACCCGTCTCGAGTCTGCCGATTATTTGTACAATTAACGTCAGTCGTTTTATTCGATATACGCGAACAAGTAAGAGGATTAAGGGTGTATCGCGGTCGTTGTTCCAGCAACAACGGGTTGGAATCGGAATATTGAGAATAAGGTTAATTACGTTGAAAGTATACTTGAACCTTGCATTAAAGTAATTCCTTCGATTTTTTGGGTTTTTGAGAACGCTTGGATTTTTCCAGAGTTCATTTGAGAGGCTGTATGATATTTCTGCATTCTGCTTTCGGAATTTTGTTTTTTTCGTGCAATTGACGTCTCGAATTATCGCGCCATTCGCCGAGTATTCGAGAGCTCCGATCTGTCCCCTTTCGTTGCTGGTAAAACGTCTTAAAAAAATGTATATACTTATTAATATAAATTAACGAGTCAACTCGAGCGATGAATCGATCATCGATCGAGTTTCGACCGTAAAAACTGCCTACGTGACAACACAAATCGGTTCTTCATCACATGGTATTTTTATTCAGCGATTAACAAACGATCGATCGTGCCGATCGAGAAAGAAAAAGGAAGAGAATTCATCAGCACGATTGACAGTTTGATAAGAATATTGATTTAAGAGGGCGTTTCGTCGTTAAAAATGTAATCATGATCGCAATCAAAATTATTGAGTTTAATATGATTTGTACAAAATAATGTAAGTTGATTTTTATATAGATACATATATATTTTTTTGCAGGGTACGAAACGTCTCGAAATGAAAAGTAACAGCGATTATTCGTTTCTTCGATAGAGAAAAATTTGTACATATCGATAATCGAATGCGCGCAACTTATCGCTTTTTTCGTGGCGTTTGTGACAAATATTATATCCTTAGGATATTCGTTGTTTGCTGTTTGAAAGGAAAAAAAGGGGAATATATCCAAGACCAATGAAAAAAGAAATTTTTTACTCTTTCGTCTTTTGACAACGCGGAGAAAATAGCAACTTTCGAACGTATAGAGGACGAATGATGATTCAAATAGAGACTGATTATACAACACGCGATTATGTTATAAAACAATATACAATTCGTGATAAACCATACTCTCAGTAGCACAAAAAATCACAAGTCGATAATAAGAGGAGAAATAAATAAGAATACAACACTCGAAAGTCCAGAAAATTTTGTCGGAGCGAATTTGTACGGAGAAGAAAGAAAAAACGGAAATTCCACCCCGAACATCGAGCTTGTGTCTTGTATGTCCTGTACACGTCATACTTATTCATATCTACTGCAAGTATTATATTTATTAATCTACTCTGTCGTCCCATTGAATATCCAATTAATAAACCCATACTCGAATCACACTGACGTAACCGTTCGCCTTCTTTTGACATCAATCCCTGATCCCTGAAAAATTCGAAGACGACGAAAAAGTATCATGAGCGATGAATTAATTTTCGTTTTTGGTTTTCATAAAAGCTTGAATTTTATTAATTTTAGACTTGATGAAAAAATACATGATAATACGTGGTGTACGCGAATGATATCGGTGACAAACGAGTCGCAATTGCAAACGTTTTTTCTTCGTTTGTTTGTCCGCCGCTGCTCTTCCTCGTTTACACATCGATTTATCTACGCTCGCGCGACAATCATTCAATTTCGTAATTACATTATGTGCGTACTGCGATGTAAGACGTTTAGACTTGTCTTTTTTTTGCTCTCGAATCATTGGAACGTGAACCTTTGTGCATTCCATACGCAATTAATAAAATTATCGCTATAATAATAATAATAATAATAATAATAATATTGTATTTATAAATATGGTATGGTTTGTGCACACTCTCGTCTCTTCAATTTCCGATCGATGAATTTTCGCTTTTTCTTTTCGTCTTTTTCCCTCCGTTACCGTCACCGGAAACTTAAAACTTGTGCTACGTTCCGACGGACTCGATATTGTACGTTGCTGTCGCAAAATCTCGCACTAAACATTCATTACTTCGTTTCTGCCTTTTTTTTTCAATTCATTTAAACACAGTAGCATATTGTCTTGGACGCTTTTATCTCCGCTGGAGCCTCATCGTTATGTGGCCGATTTTCTGGATGGATATCGCGTGTCGCTCTATTCTCTTTGTATACCTCTCTTCCGGTCGCGATTCTGAAATACACATGACGCACGCAGAGATGGAATAGTTATCTTGCTTTATTCACGATTCGATGACTTTTTTTTTCAAGTTTTCTAAATTGCGACTTTTTTTCATGATAACTCTGTTCCATCTCTGGCGATTACAATGAAATCCAATGAAAATCATCTCTGCTTCGATACGCAGCCTTTCTCTGCAATGTTAATAAGCAATTATTTTTTAGTTCGCTGTTTCGGCGTACTTTGCGCGAGCTCGGAATTTTTTGAAGAAAAAAAGTCCATCACCTTCGGTTTATTCGTCGCGTCGTATAGTTTTTTCCTTCTTTTTTCACTATGCGCAATTTTCTTTAAGACTCGAGATTAATCGCGTCCGTATCAATTATTAGGTCAACGCTGGAATGATTAATCGCCGAAAAATATGAAACACGGTTAAACGCCAAGGGCAGTAAAAGATTATGCTTAATCATCGATCAACGGCCTGTCCGTTTTTACGTCCAAAGTCGTTGATGTTTGTCTTTTTTTCGCCATCGCCCGTCGCCAGTGTCCGCGAACTCGAATCTGTAAAATAGGCGAGCTATTTCTTCATTTTTCGTCATTTCGAAACCTTCCTCATCGTCCTCTACGAAAAAAAAGCGTAAATCTCTCTCCGGAGCTTCGTCGCTCGATTAAAAAATTAAAATGACCAGATTGACGAGTGGTCTTGACTGTCGAAAAACGCAACGAGCTTTTTCAACATCTCAAGACCGAGCATTCTTCGGCCGTCGATAATTCCGTGTTTATCTGCCTTTCTTTTTAGCGTCGCAAAAGTCGCGGGTTAAAATTGAGGTTAAAACGAATCAATCGCCCTGTCATAATTGTTCCTCCTCCTGCTCGGGCAATGACGAGCCACGTCCGCAGTGTCCCAACGTACTCGTCACTTCGTTCTCATCCTGCTCGGCCAACAGAGGAACAAACTGTTGCTGGCCGTAGCGATTCTCAGCCTCCGAGGGCCTCCTGCTTTGTCCGGGAAACAGGGACATCGGTATATTGCCGGACGGCGTCGTCGGAGCCGAACGGGACAACCAGCCTTTCGTTTTATTCCGAGATGTCGGTAATCCAAGCGGCATGTACATTTTGCCGCGGGCTCGTCTACCGCGCGACGACGACACCGATTCGCCCGGACTGACCGGCCTCTGTTGCTGCGCGTACGCCGAATTTACACTCGAGCCGGATAAATTCTTCGGTCTGCTCGCTTGATGACCGTTACGAGTGTGAGCGGTCGATGGAAAATTATGCTCGCTCGGCATCTGCGGAAGCTGTTGGATTTTGTCGAGCAGCTCGCGCAACTGCGATAAATATTCACGAAAAAAACATTTACGCAAACATCATCTTTTTCTCCCTCGGAGGTAATAGCGTTGAAAAAGAGGATATATATATAGGCAATATCGAAAATAACCGGATGAAAATACCTCTATAGTGGGACTCGTGGCTCTGGGTGGTGAGCACGGCGATTGAGCCGCGAGACTCGATATGTCTGATGCTGTCCTGTTATTCGCCAGAGAAACGATAGATTCGCCATCGATGATTTCACCTCTCTCGCATCCCATTGTCGAAAGTCCATCGAGGCTGTTGTTGCAGGAGTACGGCGGTGGTATTATCGTGTTAGCCTCGTTAACGACGTTGCACATGAAGCTCGAGCTCAAGGAATCGAGGGTACTGGCGTGCGACAACGTGCGAAAGTAACGCATCACAAAACCGGATGTTCCTTTGCCGAGACCCTCGTCATAGCCGATCACGAGAGGATACAGATCTGGTTTCGCCGTTACCTGACGAACATTTTTCGAGATTGTTCGAGAGAAGAAAGATTAACTTTTCGTCGAAAAATCTACCGCGCGATTGCAGGAAAATGAAAAATATTCCACAAGCTTTGATCTGAAACCTCGTTGTACGGCGGAGGTAGGGCCTGTATGAAGGAGCTGCATCTGCTGTAATGCGGCGGTGGATAAAAAGATCCCGAAGAGGCTCTTTCGGAAGAGCCGCCATCCTCGGAGGAGCCTCCCCTTCGTCGAAGCCATAGCCACAGACCGCAGGCTACTGCGAAAGCCAAAATAGCAAAAATAGCAGCCCTGAAAACGAGAAGAAAGTATACGCAATGATGATAAACCGAGGATCGATTCCAAACGGAAAACAACAAAGAGGTGACTTTAAATTCGTTTATCTTTAAAAAATTTGCTTGATGGATGGAATTTTCAAAAGTTCGTTTTTTTTGTGATATTTTGCACCAACCATAAATACCAGTAGGCCCACATCAAGAATGCAAACATCTCTGAGACTTTTGTACTTGGCTGCGAGTGTACGTAACAACAGCCGAGAGTACAACACTCCTTCGGCGGAGAGCAACTGAAGAAAAAGGTGAAAATTAACGTGAAAAATCGTTGAGAAAAATTCGATGGGGTTAATAATAACGATAATAACGGTACACTCACACATGCCCTCCATTGCAGAACTTGGCAGAGACCTTGAATCGAAAGGAAGAAAAAAGACTCATGTTAGAATAGAAAAATTTACGAATCATCGAGTCGCATGAAATAATACAATCGACAAAATGTGTATTTCAAAGCAAACGCAATTAGCGAGACCTAAAGAGTCCTAAAATGACAATTCTACTTTGTTCTATACCAAGAGTGCATATAAACCGGAAATGAAAAGAAGAAACAACGTCCGCGAAAAAATGAGAAACGTATGAGAGAAAGTGTGTTGCCGCGATGTGCGAAGCCCATAAATCCGCGACTGAGGTGAAAAGGAAAAAAAACGGGATGAATAAAGTGCACTCAACTACGATGATTTTATCGTTAAAAAATCGCAGCGAGATGAAGAGAGATAGAGCACGAATTCTCGTTGTATTGATCGCGACTTCCGTCGAGGAACGGAGCGCGAGACGACGTACACAGGCACGCGAAACATAAACACTTGCCACCGTAAATCCGCTTGTATCTTAGCGTGTATATCTCGTTTTCCGAGGTTTAATGATAAATAATAATAGCGATATAGCGAAACGCAACATCATAACGCAGGCTTTCTAACAATATCAATCGTAAAGAAACATCGAAAAACGATTCTTACGCGATCTGCAAGAAATATTATCGGAAGGGTAGATAAGTTTCGTTGCAATCTGCTATACGACGCTTGCACCATTCTACGAGGAGCACGTTACGCGAATTGGCGCTGGAATATTACGAGCTATAGTAATAACAACCCCTGGATCGAGTTACACATGTATATATACCCATAGTTTATCGTCCATAGCTGATAAGCTGTATATACTGCAACCCTTGTTCCGCAGACACAAAGAGAGGGGGTTGGGGAAAATATGAAGGATTCTGCGCCCTAGAGATCGTTCTCCCTTGTCTCATATTTTATATCGAAACGAGTCCCCAGCTTGGATTATTGATATGGCATTTTGGTAATTTGCATTTTTTTTAAATTGAAGCCCTTGTAACAATAAATATTCCGAACGTTATAGTTGATACATAATTAAACGAATCAAACAATAAAGGACGAAACACTACTCCTTGAATTAATCCCCTGTGCGTGTTTCATGCAATACAAATTTGAAAAATGCCGATGATAGTATCGAATCGCGCGCCGCGAATTTTCCCGCGCGAGCGCCATCTACCGCTCATTCGCTCAAACGACCTTCAATTTTTTGCGGGAAATACGAAAGAATTATTGTCGCGTCGATAAAAAGAATGTAGCAATTGACCGTTTTTCCATTTGGCGATTCACCGATATCGCCTTTGCGAAGTTTCGATCAAACGGCAGAACGTATTTTTCTTTCTCCATTATCTCGAAATGATGCAACGGTAATGCGCGCGCAACTCTGTCGTGTTGTCTCTTCTATGCACGAGACCGTAAAAACAGCTGATTCCTTGGTACATCGTCCATCGCGAGGTACAAGCAGTAGGTTGATAGCGATTAGTGGATGAAGGTCGTCGTGGCTCCGCAAGATTCGTCGGCTGACGAAACACGAGGAAAAGCGCGTCTTCTCGTCGAAAGTACACGCATTTGATTAAAGTCGTTTCGATTGGGATAACACGTACAATTTACCAAAGGACAAAAGGTTTTACAACGATATTACAAACGCGCGCGTGATCCCAATTCCTCTCTACGAAAAAGTTGTCCACAAGACGAATTTACCAACGCTCATGATCGTTTGAATTACGATTGAGAAAAGCCTTATTCCTGCTGTTATTCGTGCAATATAATGAAAACGAAAGTAAACGAGATCGTGGCGGGAATGGGAAAATAATAATTGAAATAGAAAAGACTGCTTTTAGTTCGATTATGCTGCGTGGCGGTGTTTTAATCGCTTCATACCGGCAGCAACATGTTGACTATCGTATTTCGAATGATCTTGTCCGTCGTTCATTGCGCTTACGACGTCTTTGAGATAACAAGGAGCCGTTTGACATTTTTACTGTGTTTGTTGTCGAGAATATATCGGCGTTTGTGCATCGGCAACGGTTGTAACGCTCATTACGATGAGTGTCGAGTGGAATTTGACAAAAGTGCATTGAAAGACAGCGTTGAGAGAATCAAAAAGTTGCCCGTACATTTGTGCATCGTTGTCGGTGAGTGCGACGAGCGAGTTTCGTTTCACCATCTCGCACGTATACTGCGATGGTGCGTCGCCGTTAAAATTCCATACGTCAGTTTCTACGATCACGATGGTAATTCACCGCCCTTTTTTACCTCCTTTCACACCTCGAGTGCGAAACTCGTTTATCGAGCTTTTCGGCAAAACTTTCAGGCTTTTTGAAGCGAAATCAAAGCGCTCTGACGAAGGAATGGGAAAACGCGAATCCCGAGCTCGGCCAATTCGTCAGTTGGAGATTCAGAGCTTCCGCCGCGAAAAACGGTCACAATGGTAAGCATAACCTCGAAAACTCGCGCGACGTTCTCCGCAGGAGCATTCGTCGCTCGCGATGCTGTACTTTTTTTGCTCTCCAAGGTTTTCAACGTCCAACGAGAGTGCAGATATTCTCGAACGACGACGGGAGAGGCGAAATTGTGGCATTGGCGCGGAATTTATCGAGAGCCGTCGTCGACGGCCTTGTTAAAACGGACGAAATAACCGCGGAGCTACTGGGCGACAAGCTCCGATTGGAAAACACGCCAGATCCGGATGTCGCGCTCGTTTGCGGCCGCGCCTTAGCCACTTACGGTCTTTTGCCGTGGCAAACGAGAACGACCGAGTTTTTGTAAGTTTCTCGATGAAAAAAAACCAACAAAAGTCGCGTTCAGACAAAAGCAAATGACTAATTTTTGTTTTTCTCTTTTTCTTTCAGCAACGTCGGAAGTCATCAGGATGTAACGATAAAAGATTTTATTTTCGTACTAGAAAGATTCAGTCGTTGCCAGCAGCGATACGGCAAGTGACGAATATAAAAAACAGAGAGAATAAGCCGAAATTCGTGAAAATATCGATTGAAAATTCGCGAGAATTCAAAATGTCACGTGTTTTCACAATGGCGAATTTAGTCAAATGCAATTGTCAAAGATGCTCCTGCCGATCGAGGGATTAATCGATCAGTCCGATGGGAACTGGGAAAATCGGACGAAATGTCACCGATTTGTCCAAACGTTATTTTTGCAACAATTTTTTTGTCATTTATCATCCGCATTCCCCCGTAGTTTCAGCGACGAAATAACGATCAATCAAACCGGAAAACACTGAGGTTTGGAGAAAGCTTTTTCTGAAAGCCGCGAAATTGAAGGTTTTCATTTATTTCTCTCCAATTATTTTTCTTTTATTCCGACATCAATCAATCTTCGCTCACTTTCGTCGTAACGAAAGGAGAAAATGGAACAAAAACACGATCAAGACGTTGCGCTACGAAACTTTCAATACACTCCGTTCAATGGGATTTAGTTATTACAGATACCCGAGGAAAAAGTGAGAGACGAGAGATACCATTAATTTACCGTGCAAATCGAGTGTAAAATATTTTATAAAAATGCATTTTTAATCTCTCGCAGTCGGAAGACGACAGAGCGAATGTTGAACATAATTGTAGATCTCTTACTGAAGAAATAAGAAGGATATTCGTAATAAACGAGACAGCAAAAAGGTTGCCCGACCTTTGATCGTTCGATTTATTTCAACGAAAATCCCACCGTAGAAAAGTATCGCGTTTCCGGTTTTTTCATTTTCTTTTACAATTCGCGTCGACCGTGATATATTCAAGAAACAATCGAGCCACGAGTTTCGATAAGGATTCAAATTTTCTGCACAAAGCATAATCGAAACATTTCCTTCCTTACTAGATAAGATAATTTCTGGAATATCTTTTTGTTAATGGTTTGCAATTTGTCTACTCTCTTTATTTCGTTCTCAACATTTATTTTCCAAGCTCGAAAGACAATCAAGATGGTTTATGGCACTGTGGATATTGAAGAATCAATGAATATGTATCATGGAGATGTATTTGAAGTAAAAATTTAGCACTCAAACGTTTATTACATAGTTATAATAACGTTTATATCACTATATATACATATTAATCATAATTAGTGTGTGTCTGCGTGTTTTTATCTGATTATTATTCTCATGTTCCGTTTGTCATATTTTCTCTTCCAAAAACTCGTCTATTACATAAGACTTTCCTGGATAAACGTTTGAAGGGTCCGAGATTAGCATGTGGAGGAGAATTACGCTCAACGCGAGGGAATTTCTAAATTCTCTGTAAGAAAAAACACAGAAATCAAAGTACTCGCAACATGTGCAAACGTTCAATTTAGTAGTTTTGTAAAAATTTTACTCGCAATAACGGCCGATTTCTTTTCTTTTCATTCTCATTTTGTCATGGAAAATATATCGATACAATCCACTTTGCAATTTTCAACTCGGACCCTTGACAGAAGAAACAACTAAATGGTAGTGTGGGGAAAGAACAAGAAGAAGAAGAAGATGCTGCTGCTTTAAAACGCTGTTACAGATTCTTCGAAAGGGCGAGTCCGATGGGTGGTTGCGCCAACGTGCGAAGGG
This sequence comes from Heteropelma amictum, assembly GCA_959613375.1. Taxonomy (NCBI): domain Eukaryota; kingdom Metazoa; phylum Arthropoda; class Insecta; order Hymenoptera; family Ichneumonidae; genus Heteropelma; species Heteropelma amictum. The sequence continues at coordinate 15,833,339 of OY390726.1, forward strand.
ACGCGATGCTGAAACAAAACAATATTCCTAGGCCTCGTTCGCAGTATTCCTAGATCCGCCCGACAACATTTTCAACGGGCGTTTAGACCCGCTACGAAAAACAGGGGAAGAACGAAAAACACAAATATCGAGTCGTGGAGGAAACGAGGGATTTTCCTAATCGGGATGAATCTTTGAGAAAAACAAAAGAGTATTGCTGAGATGATTAGAGTGCGGTTCGCGCGGCACGAGAGGAAGAGGCATTCCCGAGATTCTTTGACTTTGAAAAATTTCGACAACTTGGTAATTTCCTCACGCCTGTAAGGATCGTTCTTGAGAGGAGGACCGAATCGAAGGAGACGCGAACGAGGAGCGGTTTGCGCGAGGGACGATAAAATTGTAGGGTGAAAAGTGTACAAAAAAAAAAAAAGAAGAAAAATAAACAACAGCGATACAACCTTTGTATCGATGAGGCTCAGTCCCTGTATCGACGCGAAGACGACTTCTTACCATCGCCGCCGCCACGATGACGACTCGATTGTCTCGACATCGATCGCGAATTTCTCCTACGATTATTCCGATCTCTCGAGGCGACGCGAGCGCGCGAGCTCTTACGGGCGCTCGACGCGTTTCTCGCGCCGCGCGACCTCGAACTCGGTCGTTCTCTGGAACGCGAGCGCGACGAGCACCTGCGCCGTTCTCTCGATCTCGTGTCGCTGCTGCGTTTTCTACGGTCTCTCGTTCTCACCGAGCTGCTGCGTCTGCCGTTTGACCTCGTGCGACTACGCCTGCGTTCTCTCGTGCGGCTCCTCGACGATCTAACGCGCTTTCCGCGAGACCGCGAGCGCGACGACCACTTTCTGCCGCACGTCGAGCCCGACTTTGACCGAGGACGCGGACTGCGCGACCTCGTACGTCCGCCGCGATGATCCCGCGACCTCCAACTACCGCCTCGCTTTCTCTCCGATCTGTAACTGCTCGACGATCTCGAGCGATTCTTGACGCGCGACGGACGTCGGGAACGCGATCGCGCTTTTCCGTCTCTCTCGCGAGCGCACGAGCGCGAACGTGACTTTTTGTTGCCCCGCGATTTACTTTGCTCGAAATATTTCTTGCGAGACTCGCTCATCTCCTTCTCGCTTCTCGATGAACGATTTCTCTTTGAACTCGCGCTCCGACTCGACGACGGGGATGACGTTGAGTTTTCCGCGTTCATCTTGGTTCCCTTGACGTCCCCGTTGTCATCGTCGTCCTCGTCGTCGTCGTCGTCGTCGTCCTCGTCCTCGTCGTCGTCATCCTCGTCGTTCTCATCCTCGTCGTTCTCCTTATTGACATTGTCATTTTCGCTGCTTGTTTCGCGATCCGACGATCTAGACGCCTCGGAGACTGAACTGGCGCCGATCGCCGCGGCGTCCTCACGATTCGCACCACGGCGCCGGGATGACAATTGCGAAGCGCAGCCCGTGCTCGAACGACTCTCCGACGAGGCTTCCCTTTCATTATTTATCGTTTCTTTCTCATCAACTAAACGCACGACGTTACAATGTTATACAAGACGATTGAACGATGGAAAAATAATCGCTTTTCATTATCCCGCTCTCTCTCTCTCTCTCTCTCTCTCTACTTTGTCATTATGTTTCTATTCTTTCTCTTCCGTTTGTTTTCGCGTAAAGGTTATTTCTCTCGAAAGACATACCTGCTGATCGGCAGCTATCATTACCGATATGATTCTCGTGCTGTTGTTGTCTGTTGCCGTAATGATGCTGATGATGATTGTCCTCGTATTCGTTCTCCTCCTCCAGTGCCAGACGCGCCTCTATCTCCTCCTCGGTTTTCTTGAAGGCCTGCTGTCGTCTCCTCAGTGTTTCCTGCGACGAAATACAACGATGGAGTAAAAAAATCGCTCCGCTCTCGACGACAACGCCCTCAATCTCGCTGTACCTTCAGTTCCTCGTCGCTGTCGTCGTCCTGCGGTTGCTCGGCCTCCTCGGTATCGTCCTCGGATTCGCTGTTACTGTCGCCATAGATGCCCAGACCTAGGACATTTGGGGAAAAGGGAAAACACAATAAACAGCCTTTATTTTCGACGGTGAGTCGATAATAATCCCCAGCGGACTCGGACGGAAATCCACACTCGCGTCATCAGCGAATTATTGCAATTTTATCGAGAGAACAGCCAGCTCGAACGCGTCAATCTTTCAAAGATTTTTTGTCTCTGTGTGCGTATGCGTGTGTGTTTGTATGCTTTCTTTTTTTTATATTTCGTCAGCAGTTGATCGAGAGAATCTTATGTCCGACGAGATTGAACATCGGTTGAATTTTATTGCTTTACCTTGTGGAGGGGAAAAGAAAAAAAAAGGCACGAACGATTCGTATCGTCGCTGAGCATGACAATGAAAACACACGCGTGATTCAAACGCGGAAGGATTGATGATGTTTTTTTTTTTCTGTTTTCGAGCTTGCTCGATTCGACCGCTTTTGCGATTTTCTCTCTCGATTCTTTTTTTGTTTCTTTTCTTTGTCTTTTGATAATAGGATGCATTGATTTACTCACCAAGCTTCCGAGTGATCTGTGCAAGAGGGGCCATGTTGTTGAGCGTTGCGATGGGGGTGTCTCCTGCAGGGGCTTTACAATACACACGCATTTAGTCACCAAGCTGTTCGACGACAAATCTCTCTACGTTTTCTCGATTGTCCAACATCATCATCATCATCATCATCATCATCATTATTATCATCGTTATTATTATAATTAACATTGTCCCTTCGCCCTCTCGAAGATTTCGACAGATTGGCGAAAAATCATTTTCCTCTCGAATCATTGTCCCAAAATTTGTCTCACCGTAACATCGTCGACGTCTCAAAAATGAAAAAACAAAATGAAAGAAAATACAGAGAAAAACAAATCCATCCCTGGCGCTCTCGGCACTCTCTCGCAGATACGCACACGCGCAAAACCTTGCGAAGGAAATATAACAGTGCTACGAAGCGACGCGAAGAGAGAAAAAACGAAAAAATACAAATAAAAATAGTGTCTCTGGAATCCGTCACATTTCGATCTTAATTCCGCCTCGGAGTATACGTTTGATGACCGTTTGATCGCTCCCGTTCCCTCCCCCCACCCGGTGATCGTTAAATTTTTCTCTCCAACGTCCAAAGTGTTTTTTTGACATTTCGACAATTCAGCGGCTGTACGATCTACGACTATCCGTTCGTTTAATCGTGCATCATTTTTATTCTCATTTTTCTCTTGTTCTACGACACGGCACAGATGAAAATGTTCGATTGTCGCAAGTTACGAAGCGAGAGAGAGAGAGATGAAGAAGAAAAAAAAACAAAAAGAAAGATAAGGACACACGAGTGTTACAAGCGGGGGGGCATGTTCTGTAAAAAAAATCACAAATAATTAAGCTCAATTGACGAAGTACCTCTCGTTTAATCGACTTGAAATAATAATATATATATATACATATATAAATAAATATATATCTATATATATACATATATATTTTTCATATATATATATATATATATTGTTCTTTGCGTGTCCTGTGTTTATGTAAATGTCGTGTTATATTAATATATACATCGTATGTATATATATTTATATATATATATAAATGAATCGTAAGTAAAGATATATATGTACAATGGTGGTCGGTTATTTTTTCGCGATTGACGTTCGTTTCTTTTTTCTCTTTCGTATTTTTTTTTTCATTCCGATGTCAGCGCGACACCACCACTACTTCGCACTCGTCGTACACGTCATACTGTGCACAACATCTGCTCAGAAACAATGGTATCGGAAAAATTCGATCTTTAAGTTGTATCGGGTGTTTGTCTGCGGTACCTTTGGCGCGTGCGCGGCTCCAAACCTCTCTGCACACCGAACCAATTTCTTCGTTTGTCACCTCCAGGAGAATTTCCGTCAGGGACCTTCGAACCTTTAGCATCTGTCGAATGGTTTTCGTATTTTCACACTTTCTTCTTCATCGAGGAAGCGAGAGTCTCGTTACGTTATTATTTCGCACGTTTCGCGTGTTTCCTTGATATCGCAGCAAAATTAGGTGGCAAAAAAAAACTGAGGCAATTTTTACTCACGACATCCTGGAGTATCTCTTCGCGCGAGCGTTTAACTGGAACGCTCGCGGCCGGCGTCGGTGACGTCGAAGTGTTTCCACCGTCCGTGTTCAACGATCGCGCGTCCGGCGAGGCTGCATCTCTGAAACGTGATTTCCGCGCTCTCACGACGATTTCCGGACTGTGCTCGACGTTCCTGTCGACTTCCTCGCTCCCGTGATTCGTTGCCTCCGGCTCCGTCTCGGTTTCCTTCTCCGAATCGGAATCCTTGCGAGCGAATTGATGCCATTAATGCGGGTATTTCGCAGTTTCAGCGAAGTAATTAAAATCCTCGCGATCGCGCGAGGTTAAGCGAATGTTTCGATCGAAACTCACGAATTTGCTCTTGCTGGGATTGAGCACGGCTCTCGCTTCGTCCTCAACCTGCTTTCGCGCTTCGAGCTCGTGCTTCCGCAACATCTCTTGACGCTCGCGCTCCACCGCCTTGTGCTTTTCTCGTTCCATTTTTTCGAGACCCTCGCGAATCCAAGCTGGCAATTGCCGGCGTTTCGCCGCGTCTTTGACCCATCGTTGGAAAATCAGTCAATCTCGTCGTTATCGAACTTTTCCTCGATCACTTATGTACCATTTCGTGGAATTATCGATCAAACTCACCGATTATAGTGCAGGTATCCTCCTCGGGGGTCTTGTCTCTCTCGTCGCGATTCCTCATCGTCGCTTCCATACCCCGGACGTGTGGAATTCGATTGGGGTGACGCGACAAACCTTTCATGAAGGGAGGCGGATGCGACGGCGACAAGTTCGCTTGATCGCTGCTCCAATAACCAGGAACCTGTTGGGTTATTGAGAAAAATTGTGAAAATCAGTGTAAACGATCTTTTTTGCCGAGTAAATATGGAGAATGGCGTTAATTCGTCAATTTCAAGGTAATCGTTGTTAATAACCTGATTGTACGGTTGCGCGTTACCCACGGAATTGTAGGAATAAGGAGATGGCGCTGGAGGCGGAACGCTGAACGGCGGATTGTTGGAGATGTTCGGTGCTGGCGGGACGGCGGGCATCGCCGGCGATCCTACGGGTTTCCCATCCGGACCCATAGTCACTCCCGGCGGCGGTACTCCGCTCCATTCCCAAGATCCTCCGCCGGGTCCCGAAGTATTCCACTGCCCCCACTGGCTCCACTGATTCCAAGCGTCTACGAGTAATAAGAGAAAACTTTGTAATACCGGTAGGAACTGAAACTGGAAAAGATGGTAAATCGCTCGAAAGACCATCGATTTTCGCCAATTTTCCCATACATACTTCCTTCGCGTTCTTTTTGCTGATTTTTAACATCGATTTTGAGGGTGAAGGAATTTAGCTGTCGACATTTAACTTTCACCATTTTTCAAGTCTACTCGAGGGCTCTTTGAAAAACCCCCTGCAAATTGACATAGCACAGCTAGAACCGTAGTTACGACCATTTGAAATTTCGACTTTTCGCGGATTTCGACAATGTGGCTGAAAAGAGGTCAAATTTCTTTTTTCTAGTTTCATTAGTTCAGGGTGCCTAATTGATTGGAAATTTTCCGCTGATTACGAAAATTACCGGTTTTTCGTTGATAGCTCAAAATTTCAGTAGCAAAAGGCAAAGAAACGCATTATCGTCGTTCAAACTTTTCTCGCCGAATGATGTGGGTAGGAAAACGTCAAAGAAATTTTTTCCTTTTGGCAAACTAACCTGAACCGCTGATGTTCGGAGCAGGTGGAGCGGGTGGTACGTCGTCGTCCTTGGAATCGACGTCCATGGGAGCTTCGCCTCCGCCGTCGTTGGATAAATCGCTGGCGCTCAACGTAGGCGGAGGAGGAGCAGGCGGTACGACAGTTTCCTTCATTTTGATCCACTGTTGGGCCAGCGCCGCCCAATCGACTGAAATTCATCGAAAACTGTTACATACAATGATACACTCGTAATTGAGCAAAATTGGAATGACCGAGCCGAGAAATGACGATTTTTGATTAAACGGAGAAAATGAAAATGGTCCAATGAGAGATAAAAATACCTTGATCGTTGCTCATGTTTTGATAAGTCGATGGATTCAGTGCCCATTGGGTAGGATAATCCTTACCCTCGAACATTTCCCTGTTCATCTTCATCTGAAATCATCACCGCGACAATACGATAGTAGAAACGAAGCATGTAATCATTGTTGGAGATGGAAAAAAAAAAATGAACAATCGCAGAGCGCGATGTATGTCGCGTTGCGTCGACTCAAAATGGCAACCACGCGAACGGCCGAAGTTGAAATGGCAACAAGAATAAAAAAGAGAAAAAAAACGCTCTGCGGCTCTACCGCAGTTTATTCGTCTTCAAGAAGGAACGAGAGAACGAATTGTACTATATAGCGCCGAAAGTACATACATATAGAGACGCAGAGGAATTGCAAAGGATAAACGCGCGATTGATTTTTTTTTTTTCGCAGTTTCATCCGGCTCTCACGTTTTTCGTTGATCGGAGATGAAAAGTCGAGGAAATTTTCTGTTCATGACCGATTTGACGCTTTGAACCGATCGCTCTACTTTGATGATTTTTTCGCAGTGTCTTTTTTAAGAATGTACGCAGTGATAAAATACTTTTTATGTTTACCGTGATAAAAGAAAGCGCAGCGTTGATTCGTACATTTCGACGCGAACCAATCGACTTTTGTAGATGCGAATTCGTACGCTGACTTTTAGACTGGTTACATTACCGGTAAAGTGACCCAAAAATGTACACGCACAACCGATGCGTGAAAAACTTGAAAATCGTTTCATGCATGTCTTGAAATGCTAATAATTCTTTTATTGCAATAACAAATTAACAGTAGTCGATGTTAGACAAATACTAATCTTAAAAGTTTTTGTATTGCTACAAAAAACGCCGAAGTTCTGCGAGGGACCGGATGGGGAGAGAGAGAGATATGAGAGTGTGTATCGACTGTCGGTAACGGCTGCGCGCCCTCTCTTGGGTTGGAAGGAAACATAGTCTTTTCAAATTTTAGAACAAAACGAAACGCATTTATCCTTCACAAAAAGGCAAGAAGAAACATCGGACATGTAATGACGATGTGAAAATCATTTTAATAATTCATAAATCGTTCTATTGTTACCCCAAAATACGCAAAATCGACGTATCATGTTCTCCTATATTTCCCCTCCACGATGACATCCCCCCTCCCTCTTTATGCATCACGTCGTCCCGTGTCATACGTGGAATTTTACCCCAATTTGCAATATCCAGTTCACTGTCGCGTAGTGAAGAATTAAAGATCTCACAATGACGTAACGCGTTTTTCTTTATCGAATTATCATGTTGTATATATGACGTACAACGGGGAGGAGTACGTACGACGCGATAATCGAAAGTCTTAGAAGTGTGGCCGAATAATTTTATTTACAATTCCGCCCCGTCATTATACAGGACAAAAAAGCAGAGTGTTCCATTTTTCTGGTGCCTGGGGGATAATCAAAGTCGTTCTCCTACTCGCGGTTTTTTTTCCTTCTTCGTCGCTTTCGTAAATTTCTGTTAATCGAAAAATGGACAGCAACAAAGATGAGGCTGATCGTTGTATGGAATTAGCCGAACGTTACATACGCGAAAAAAAGTTCGACGAGGCTGAGAAATTCGTGCGGAAGGCACTGAAGCTCTATCCAACAAAAAAAATGGAGGGTGAGCTATTCGATTTTGTCCTCTTTTCATTTTTCCGCTCGCACAGAGAGAACGCTCGATAATCGCCTCGCCGCATTATTTATTCAACGAATACATCGTGTTCACGCATATACATTTTCGACAATTTCAGCTTTATTTACGATTTTTATTTAGATATTTTCTTATCATTTCGAAAACTAGAACAAAAATTTTTAGCGAATCATTAATTACTATTATTATTAGTTAATTCGGTCAAGTATGCCAAGTATACTATTTTTTTATATTACCGTATGACGGTTATGACAATTCGCATTTATTTACGTTACGCAGAAATACTAACTCGAGTGTCGGCTCAGGCTAAACAAAATAAGAGAGCGTCGCCAGAGCCCGAAGTGAGAAAACGTAGAGCATCTTCGAAAGAGCGCAGCAACGGCCAAACTACGACGGAATACACCAAAGATCAAATCGAGTCTGTCAAGAGGCGAGTGAATTTTGTCAATATTTTTACCCGACGATATGAATAATACAATCGCAAGCAGTTTCACGAATATTCCCCAATGGTATTTGATCCTTGCAGAATAAAAAAATGCAAAGATTACTACGAAATTTTGGGCGTCAACAAGGACGCTACCGACGGCGATATAAAGAAGGCGTACAAGAAATTGGCGCTTCAGCTGCATCCCGATAAAAATCAAGCACCCGGCGCGGCTGAAGCTTTCAAAGGTCAACCAAAGTGACAAATTCAATTTGGCTTTGCGTCAGTTACGAAAAATCGACAAAAAAATGAAATCCAAATTGGGAATGTTTTTTTTCTTTCCAACTCGCAGCTATCGGAAATGCCGTCGCCGTTCTGACAGACGTGGAAAAACGCAAGCAATACGATCTCTACGGCTCGGACGAGGAACGTATGCAAACGGCACATTCCCGTCAAGCCCACACGCACTACAATTACACGCGTGGATTCGAGGGTAAAAAATCTCAATCGACGCATTTTTCATGGAAATTCCACGGAGAATGTTTGAATACAAAATTTGCGCATCTTTTTCACATTCCGTAGCTGACATCACGGCGGAAGAATTGTTCAACATGTTTTTCGGCGGTGGCTTTCCGCAACAAGAGTTTTACATGCGACGCGGTGGTCGATGGATGCGCCAAAACGAACCGCAAACCCATCACACGGTGCGAAAAATCAATTTTCCAATTTTGTTAAATCGTACAATGTCAACATTGTCGCTTCCTCTTTCAATCAACGATCTTGAACGACGATTTTTGTAGCAAGCGAACGGATATACCGCCTTTCTGCAAATGCTGCCCGTACTCCTGCTGATAGTCCTGACGATGATGAGTAGCTTTTTCATATCCGACCCCGTGTACAGTTTACACTCGAACGCGTCAGTGTTTTTCGTTTATCATTATTTATCAATGATTCCATCCTGTTTTTCGCGATGTAACGTAATTACAATGTCAATTGTCCTTACAGAAAATACAACGTTCATAGAACGACTCAGGACCTCAAGGTATCGTACTACGTAAAGGAGAATTTCCACAGCGAATATCAGGGCAGCTTGAGGAGGCTGGAAATGTCCGTGGAGGAAGAATACATGAATACTCTGAGTCTAGCTTGTTCGAGGGAGAAAAAGTATCGTAAGTAACGGTCGCAAATTGTCAATTTATGAGGAGAAGATGATTTTGGATCACGAATTTTCATGGTTTACACGACAAAGTTCGATTTCGAGTTCCGCACGTATGTTCGTTAACGGGATGTTTTAAATATGACCAGGTGAAGCGATGATGTGGAAAGCGAGAAATTTCGATGATCAGGAGTCGTTGCAAAAAGCGAAAAGCATGGACACACCGTCGTGCAAGAGGTTCTTCGAGATGCGCGCGACGGCGAGAAATCTCGTTTGAATAATCCTCGTATTACGATCTCTGATTTGTGTATATCGTTGCGTGTATCATAGCCGTAAACATTTCCATTCGTACGAACGAGGGGGAGAATCGAGCAAAAAGAAGAAGGAAAACGTAAAGAAATTCGCACACGAACGGAACGTTTCGGTGATTCTCGTTTGATTATCAAGATTTTGCTTGGTTTTTTTTCTTCTCTTTTCATACACGTCCATTTCCAATGTACCGCAAAAATAGACAAATTTAGATGCACTTGTTACGTATTATTTATCGAATTGATTAAAAAACGAAGCGGAAGGTTCAAAAGCTCGTGTCTCGTTTAAATTGATGTTCAACGATCTAAAAAAATATATATATGTATAGATATGGATTAAAGATTCTCGATGACAAATGAGAGGATCGATTGAATTTTCCTCTGTTTTATGACGATTTTCATTCTCCATCGAGCGACTATTTTTCGTTCGGTCGTGGCCTTCGTTCAGAGTCTCGAGAAATTTTCGTTATCGAACGTCACAGAGGCTGTAAATCACTCTTAGAGCATAGAGAAACGAAAAAACGGCATGCCGTGTACATCCTGCAATTGTTATTATTTATTGTAGATTTTATTTGTACGTATAATACAACAAAAGGTAAAAACATGTATTTTTTCTTTTGTTTTTTTTTTCTCGTCTATCACATGTCGGTAAACGCAATATACTCAATTGTATAAACTCCTCTTGCCGTTTAAAAAAATTTTTTTAAATCAATTTTCGTTTTCCTAGTTCTGCTCTCAAACCAAATTTTCATCGTCTCGTCTCGGTCCAAAGTCCAAAAAAACACGTGCAATTTTTTTCAGTCGACGGACGATTTTACGGTGGACGAGACGCGAGCTGGATGGAAATAATTTTGTTTCCTTCTTCAACGTGAAAAACTTTGAAAACCGAGTTTGAGAAATTTCGGTGAAAAAAACGAGTCCGGTCGAGTGTTGAACATTATTATTACGATTAGTGTTATTATTTTCTACGTCACGCCAAAAGACGATACAAATCTTTTTTCCTCCGACCATCTTTTTCTCGCATAATCATTGTTTTTCCACGATTTCTATCATCGGCGTCATCGTTCACGATAAACTAGGGGCACGATCGATCCTTTATTTCCGTGCTGCTTATTACATGTACCATAGGATATTCAGCGTGTATATTTACGTCTGGCGTATAAAAAAAAACACAGGAAAAGAAAAGAAATACAGAAACTTCGATGTAAAGAGGAAAAAAGTGGTGAAATATAAATACAATTGAGAAAAACTGGTACCGAGCGAGCGGCAGTCTTTTTGAGTAGAACACATGGAGCAGTTAAATAAAGGAGAGAAAACCGAAATACGCGATACAAAGTGTTTTCGGCGATTATTCAGAATAGTGCCATTTTCCGAAATGAAATAAAAAGAAAAAAGGCAATAATCCTACACGATTACCGTATTTTCCATTTGAATTATCCAAGTTTTATGGACAATTGTAAATCATCGTCGTTCTCTGCTATTTTGTAAAAGCGTATTATAGTATTATGCTAAATTATGTACTTGATTTATTCGATACAGTCTGTTGAATTAACAATCAGGGTGGGCCCTGCAAATATTCATCATGGTGGATAATCATCTTCAGAGAAAAATCTGTACGAGACAATTTAATATTCCACAGCGACCTCGAACAAAGTATCACTTTAGTTTTTGTTTTCTCTCTCTTTCTCTCTGACGCGTTCGTTGAGTTTCGCGAGAAAATAAAGAAATTAAACCACATCGATCGATCTTTTTGTTTCTCTTTGTCGCGGAACGCGCAATCCAATACCATATGAGAAAAAAAAAACAATTTGTCAACCAGCATCGACGAATATCTTACGAAAAATCGTGCTCGGTCGATAAAATGGTTCTTGTATCTCTCGTTTATTGAGCAAAATATAGCAAGTTTATTGAAGATTTTTTTTTTGGTACAAAAAGTAAACCGAGGCGAGTAAATAATCTCAGAATTTCGAAGAAACAATGTCGCGCGGATCGTCCGTTAGAGGTCCTCCGATGCGAGGCGAGAATCGATCGAATCAAATGTGCATGAGAAGAAAAATAATAATTGCGATACTTTTTCGACTCGTCTCGTGTAATACTCGTCGAATTCTCGTTACAAGGGTTATTTATTCAATTCTTTTTCTCCGTCTCGTTAATATTATCATTAACGTTTACGTATTATAATCGCTGATGTCTATGACGCTCAGTGTAACAATTACGCGTTGCTCCAACGAGCGAAAAATTACCGACAAATGTTTCCCACGCTCCCGCACAAATAAATGGGTCGCGCAACGTCGATCCAGTCAAAATCCATCAAAGATTCCGCAAAATTTCATGCATCGACGAGTGTTGAATCGTCCGACCGAATTTAAGTCGCGCAATAACAAAAGTCGATAAATTCGGAAGGTCGCAAAAGTTTTTATTCATTCACGGGCAAAAAAGAGGAGATAAAAGAAAAAGGTATTCAGTTTGTCGCGCGGTGAAAAACAAAGAAGCACAATTTACGCCTAGACGACTGAATCGAAAAGCGCTCGAATGAATTGTTTGAATGAAAGACGAAAAAAAAACGTATGGAAAACATGTCTTATAAAATACGCACTACGATACGCAGTGAATGAGCTCCGGATGCTCGAGGAAATTGTCGTGCGCGTTATTCCAGCGACGTTTCGAGTGCACCGATTGCATCGTTGGTCAGAATTTTGAAAAAACTTTTGAAAAATTACCGTAAAATTATCTCGAAATATGGACCCCTCTTTTTCGGTTTTTCGCGCAATTGCCGAGTGCGCGAGATTCTCGCTTTACTTTTTGTCGCTGGAATAAGGCTCCCCCCCCCCCATCCTCAAGATCCGTCGAAGATCAAGTTATTCGTGAAATAAAAAGATCAAAGTATTGGAAGCCACAATTTAAATTTCAGGAACGCTGTGTGTGTGTGTCTTTTGTATCATACATTCAATGGTAGTTCCTGCTGGTGGTTGAGGTTAGTTTGGAAAATTTTTCTGTATTCGTTTCCATAATTTTCTACGAATAATGGATGATCCTAGTGTTTTTTTTTTAAATTCTATTTACGATTAATCTCAACAGGTTCCGAAGAGCATTTCGTAAAACTCGTCGCCCGCGATATGCGTTCATTTATTTTCTCATTATTCCGCAGCGCGATTATTTCTCGTCTGCTTTGCTAAAATCTAGATCTCAAGGTCGAAAAGTCCGCTACTTGCTTTTCCCCATTGTCCTCCGCGCTTCTCGCTTCCTCTCTCTCTCTCTCTCTCTCGCTTTTCTTTCTTTCTTTTAAATAACATTTACAACTAATAAGCAGTACGTGTGTCAAACCTTTCGCTTGCGCAACTTGGCCTTGGCCTCTTTGAGCAAAAGATCGAAGGTATTCTCCTCGTCGGACTTGATCAAGCTTCTGGCTGGCGTTATAGAATTATTCAATGAATTTCCAGCAATGCCGTCTGCGCAAACGTCAACGTATTATTCGATTTTTCGCAGATATCCAGTGAAAAACGAGAGAAACTTGGATTCTCTTTGTTTTTGCGATTTTTTTGGTTTTTTTTTTCGAAAATACATACCCAAGTCGGCGTATTTGACTTTGCAGAAGGCTCTGCGTCCTCCGAAGGACAAATCGTATCGCGGCAGAGAGGGATCGTCATTTCCGTGCTCCACCGCCTCGTAAGCGTCGTTCTTGTAAGCGAACGTGACGAATCCATAATTGTCACTGGAGGAAATTTTCAATTCAATTATCAACGCCCTCGCTCAACCGCAACAGCGTTTTTTTCGTCGTCGGATTTACGTTAATCGTTCGGTCCTTTATTGGGCAGAAAAAAATTGATGAATTTGCTCACCCGTGCTCTCGAAAATGCACGCTGATATCGAGAACGGGCCCGAAAGCCTCGAATCTTCGTCTGAGATCGGCTTTCGCGGTATTCTCATCCAGACGCCCGACGTAAATAACGCGACGTTCCTCCATCTGCCGTTTCTTCTCCTTGTGGTACCAGGCGTCGTACTGCCTTCTGTACGCGCTCTGGGACGATCTAACGCGAGAAAAAAACAAAACGGATTCCATCATATAAATGAAGAAAAAAAAACGAGAGGAAAATTGCAAGTATCGATATTCGATGTTAATTCGTTGCGATTTATTTTCCGCAAGCCGTCATTAATTAACACGAACCACACCATCGTGCCTTGACACGATTTGCGCTTTTTTTCGGTCGCGAAAAACGCGACTCCCCTCCCTGTTATCACGATGGGATCACACGTATTTGTTAAATGATCAAACGGTACTTGAAAAATTGCGATTTTCTCGTCCCTCCTGGTAAACTTGCAGCTCTGTGTTTCTTTTTCTAGTACAATTATCGAAAAAAAGGAAAGCAAAAAACATGGGAATGACCTCGAGACTGAGAGAATTCGATAAAATTCCTTTTTTCACCGCTTTGGACGTGATTCGCACGTTGAATCAACGCAGAGGGGGGATACATTTCTCATTGAAGTTTTTTTTTTCTTGTTTCAAGTTTACCTCCTCCAGCCTCTGTAGTCGTGGCTGCTACCCGACGAGACTCGTCTGTACCTATCACAACTCCTCCTTGGACCTCGTCGTGCCCCTCGACGTTTGCTTCGAGCATCACCCGACCACTTACTCCTTCCCAAATTCGACCGAGACGAAGACCTACAATCACGTTTCACCCTGTTTTCCAATTTTTCCTTCGTCTCTCGATTTTTCTCTGTCATCTCGCGTCACGTGACGCATCAAGAATATTCCCGTTTCTACACAAATTCTCCATCACAGTTTAATTCTACCTAGAATCCCGCCTAGATGGGTACTCGAAATACCGAATTTCCGCCTAAAACACAAAACAGCCGAAAATCCACGTCGAAAAGTACGTTTCGAATTTTACCCCATCGACGCGCGTTCCCATCCCCTCCCGATCCCTTCACAATGCATTTTCGAATGAAAAAAAATGGCTCTTCCTCGTTCTCCTCACTCGCGAAGCGCATAAATGGCAAAAAATCAATACCTCGAGCAACTGGAATATCTCGAAGACGATCTGGATCGCGATCGTGACCTTGACCTTGACGAGCGCGATCTCGATCTCGATCGTGACATCGATCTCGTGTACGAACGCGACCGCGATGACCAGCTGCTGCTCGAGCTCACGGAGCTTCGACGACGACTTATTCGTCGTCTCCGAGGATTACTGCTGCTGCTGTTGCTGCTGTTGCTGCTGCTGCTGCGGCTGCTGCATCTTCTCGATCTGCTGCGACTTTTGTTTCTACTCCGGCTCGTGCTTCTCGCGCGATTCGTCGGACTGCGAGATCGCGACCGACTCGTGGAACTCGAGCTCGTTCTGCGCCTCCTGTACCGACGATTCTTCCTCTCCTTCGTTCTTTCCAATCTGCCGAACACGAAAAATATAAACAATTCATCACCGTCGTCGATAGTTTGCCGTTTTTTTTCTCCCGCGAATCATCACCAGAGGCTCGCTAACCTCGTTTCCGAATTGCCAGCATCTTCCTTGACAGCTTCGTCAACGGCGGTCAACGCCGGCTCGGTAACGTCAACGTCGTCGAGTTTGTTATTCTCTCGATGACCACCAGGATCGCTCGCCGCTGGCTCGCCGGTTTGCGCGGCAATTTCCCGCGACGCCGGACGTTCCCGATTTTTCTCATCCTCAAAGTCAGCTTTCGGCTTCAAAACCGAGACGATTTCGCGCTCGGACCACACGGGATTATCAGGATCGTCTCTGTTCGGTTCGGTGCTCGTCGATGCGTGATGAATGTAAACGAGCGTCATCGGCTGTATCGGCGAGCAAGTCCGACTGTTGTCGCTTCTCGTTTGTTCCCTGCGACTGCGGTATTCAGCGAGATTCAATTTTCTACGCGGCGGCGCGGCTTTCCTCGTATCGTCGATCGCCTCGTTCGTTTTTTCGCGAATCGCCGACTCGCTCGTCGCGAGCTTCGACGGCGTATTATCGTCGCTCTCCTGTCGTACAATGATATTCCGTATATCGTCGTTGGAACTGTTTTTCGTCGTAACGATGCTCTCGTTCGGGCGATTCGCCACGATATTGGCGGCGTTCGGCGGCTTCTTCAGCACCGATATCATCTGTTTGACCTTGCCGCCTGCCTCGAGACTCTTCGTCTTCGTCAGGACGCCCTTGCGCAGCTGCAGTATGCTCGTGGCGAGGGCGGAACGTATTTTCATCTCGTAAATCGGCGCGACGCCGTTGTCGCCCGTTTTCTCGCCTCGCGATTTCACCTCGTTCGTCGTCGCCGATCGCGAGTTCGTCGGCTGAACGAGCGACGACGAGGAGCAGCTGCGTTTGTCGCGCACCCCCACCTCCCCCTCTCTCTGAGCCTGTTTTTTCTCCTCGAGAGCGAACGAGTTGGTCGTCGCTTGTTCCTCGCTCGCGTCGCTCACCTCGCCCGACTCCAAGCCGCTGTCTTTTCTCGAGCTACTGTCGCCCCCCCAGCCCCGCTCCGTCATTACCGTTTTGTTCTTCCGCGATTGCTTTTCCGCGCACTTTTTCTTCGTTATCGGCACGTAATAACCGGCCGGCTTAACCGCTCGATTAACCGTCTCGTTATCTCGAGCGTGTTTCAACGACGGCGACGACGACGACGACGACGACGACGATATCTCCGCCATTCCAACGTCCGAATTCATTAGCGATTCGGACGTCTCGCTAATACTGCAATAATCGTGGTCCAACTGTACCGAACCGTCAACTCGACCGTTCGAAGAGTTCGTACTGTTTGTCACCTAGTTCGTTTTTTCATGTTTTTTTGTGGTTTTCGTCATTGTCGCATTGAATTTTTTGATAATCATCAAGATTGAAAAAAAAAATTATCTGAATACATATATATTCTAGTGCTGTAAACTCACGATTTTCAAGAGCTTCGTTCTAGAGAGCGACGCGGCAGCCTCCTGCATTCTCGTACTCCTGGCGCCGACTTTTGGACTCGACAATGCCGGTATCACCGATATTACTTTCTTACGCGCCGAAGCCTTTGGGTCATACACGTTTGTTTTTGTTTCTTTTCTCGAGTTACAATTTTCACGATATTTTTACGCTCGTTATCGCATCGAGAGAACGAACATTCATCGATTATCGAGATGAACGAACGTTCTCGTCGAATTTTCGAATTTTCAGTGACGATCCAAGTTTTTCGACGATCGTTTTGAAAAATTGTTAATCAACGCCCTCTATGCTAAATATGTACATGCGTGTAAAGCGGCACAATCACCTTTATCCTGTCGATCACCTCTTTCGGCAGGGAATCGCGTATGTTCTTGTGGAACTTGGAGTCTTGTGTCTCTGCGGGTTTGTTACCGAGGACGGTCGTCGGCTGCTTCGACCGATCGATCGAACGAGCGCTCGCCGCCGTCTCGTTGGATTTCGATGCGATCTTCTCGTCGTCCTCGACATCGTCGCGCGTCACTTTCGACTTTCTACCGATCGGTCGTACGATTCCCGAAGCTTCCGACGCTTCGAACTGCTCCAAGAGACTCTTCACGTCACCGGCTTCCAGCACTGGGAGCAATTTCGCGAAAGTTTATTCGAAATGTTTGCGCGAATCTTCTCCTCTCCGGATGATCCGGAAAAACTGTCTCACCTGGCATTTGTTCGACGATCGTTTCGACGTCGACGGAATCATCGACATCGTCATTAGCCTCCTCGGCCGATAATGCCGTCGCGGAATCCATCAATTTACCGACATTGCTCGACGTATTTTCGCGGTCGGGCGGCGATTCGTGCGAATCCTTTTTTTCGGCGTTCGTCGTAGTCGGCAATTCGGACGCACCGTCGTCGTCGTCACCGGTTATGTACGAGGCCAGATCGAAATTTCCCTTGCCCCTCGAAGCGGCTGTATCGTCGGGAATATCGTATTTTTCATTAAACAAAATTATAACGAAAAACGGAAGAAAAAAAACAGAATACATAACGAAACTTGATGACTCTCGAGCCCGGTCTGACGGAGTTCTCGATCGAGTCTCGTCGATTTTCGCTGTGATTATTCATCGTGACAAAAAACAAAACAAAAGTATATTCGAGCCATCATCGAAAGAACAGACCGAATATGTTTGTGCTGAATGGATCGCGCGATCGCTCATTCATGAATAATTTTCCACGAGGGTAAAAAAACTTGGAGGATTTCGATGATTCGTCAACGATCATTTTCATTCGGGATTAAAGTCGAACGAATCGAACGAACGGATCGAATCGTTCGTTCGATTCCTCGTGTCGTGAATTTCGTTTTTCTTATCTCTCTTGTACATCAGACGTTGGACGATCTGAGGAAAATGAAGAAAAAAAGTCCAAAGAGACGCAGCGTAACGAAGGCACAGCTCGGCTCGTGCAGATGGCGCGCCAGCTGCGCCTTGCGACTCAGGCTCTCGTTACATGCATAACTTGAAAAAACCCACAAACCTAATAATTCACAATCAATATCATCGGACAAGGAACTCGCGTGATCGCATTCGACATGCATCAGGTCGAGCACCGGCTCTATATCCTCGCTCGAATCTAGCCCTATAACATCTATTCAAACGTCGTACGTTAAATCTTTCGCTCGATGTTAAATTTCACGTCGTTCGAGCTGAACGAAAAAAAAAATAAGATGGACAATTTCCAGAATTTTCTCGTTCCTCCGCTACTTTCGTTGCGTTCGAAAAAAATCAATAATAGCATGATGAATCGTGAAAATGACACTTTTCAAAGGACGGGAAATGCACGTTTTTTCCTAGTCTAGAGAATAAAGATAACCGCAGCGTCGATGAAAAAGACTCTGCCTCCCACGATAGCGGTTGAAACGGGAGGACAAACCTAATTCCCGTGAGCTCGACTCCGATATTGTTTTGACCTTGGGGCTTCGTGTGTTCGTCGAATCGCGCTGCCGCTTTTTCATCGGCGACGAATGAGCGATTATCCGCGTTTCCGCCATTTCGCTCTGAAATATATCCTCGGGAAGATCGGTGTTGATCTTCTCCGTTATTCCCATGCTCAATTCCGCCATATCGATGTCTTCACCCATGTCGGAAGCCTGCGAATTTCGGTCGAGTTTTTTCAGTCGAGCGAGAGTAAATTCGCAATCGTGGCTATACCAGCGAAATAACATTACCTGAAGATAGCCAATGTGCTCTTGCCAATCGGTGAGCACCTTGGCGAAATCCTCTTTCATGTTGTCGATTTTGGGAATGACGGAGGCGACTCCCGATACCGGCAGTACCGCCATATCGCCGTTGAGCCTGTAAATTTGTATTTTGTTTTGTATATAATTTTGTCGGCAAAATTCGTATAAATTATGAAATGTGCAAAAAAGAGATGAGAAAGTGACGAGGGGAGGTCGCACCGACGACTCACTCTTGTTCGGTGCCCCACAGACCGCCCGACGTGTCCAGGCGAGCCTCCACGTAATCAAAGTCATCCTCGATCGGTAAAAGTGAACTTTGAGAATCGTCGAGAAGATCGTGCTGAAAGGATATTCGTGCGTTATGGGGAAAGGATATTCGTGCAAATTTCTGTTGTATTTATTACAAGATTCGCCGTAAATTATACCTGGCCAAGAGATAGCGAGAAATCTGAAAAATGTTCCTCATCGTGGAAATTCAGATATCCCGTTTCCATGACACGTATGAATTTTACGCACCAATGTCACTGATGTTTAGTCTGTAAATCTGAAGAATAATGTCCAATAATTATAATTACGCAACAACGATTCGTAAACACTGTGGCGATACGGAGAATAATATCAGTAATCACTGTACGAAGGAATATTTCAATTAATTACGATTGATTGTGCTCCTCGTCGTTAATTAAAAAATTAATCATTATCCGCAAGTTTCCGGATTTATCGAATGTAACTTGAAAAACAAAAGTATTTATCGAGAGTAAACAAATATGGCGCGTTGTAATCTTCGATTTATTTTAGTGTAAAACAAAAAACGAAATAGCGGCAATAGACACGTTTTTTTTCACGCACAATGGAATTTTAGGGTTTAATTAATTTCGATCACGTTACAGATACATCGAAGAAGAATTCTACTCGGGGCGTTATGAAAAATTGTATGAAAATCCGCGATAAAAAGGCAGTGGCAGGTTACGGGAGTCGCGAGCAGAGCTTACGCACACACGCGGATATTTCGAGGTTATGTCAACAATTGCAACATAAAAGACAATAAAGTACAATGTGGCAAGAAGTTTTCAAAGTATTTGAAATTGTTTCGAACGATTCATCCAGGAAACGAAGAAAAGCAATCACGAGGATCGATCGTCGAATGAAATAATAATCACCGATAGGAGAATCGAGCAGAAATAATAGAGAAAAGGATGAACATGTGCTCGCGGCATCTAACAATTAGACGCGAAAGTAACAGATTTTTAGCACCTGAATTGATTAGTCAGCGATCTTGTGACGATGGAACGATTTTTAATCACACTATGAAAACTCGTCGTACTTTCTTCAACACGTAATATCGCGATTATCCAAACGCGAGCGGAAAACTTGGAAGCCGCCGCCACGCGAATCTCGCAAGCGCACGCTACAATATGGGCGAGTTGAAATCGCCGAAAGGAACACAATAATAAATGTCACGAAGAATGGACGCGTGTTGCTCGCAAATTACCGCATTAATCGATCGACAGCCAATCTCAACTTACGTAATATATTGTAAACGGTAAAAAGAGAAGCGTCTGGAGATGATTTTCACGTTGACAGGGTTTTGACTACTGCGGGAAAAGGACAACTACGTGTATTACTGTGTGTGCGCGTGTGGTAAGCGACCGGACACGACGATCGAAACTAAGGAGCCAATACGCTGGCAGGCAGATTCCCCATAAATGTATACTTTTACTCGTGCGCTGGTGAACAATACACATGCATATACCCTCGTGTGCTCACCGGCCACAAATATACATACATAATTGAGCTTTTGTATATTCTTTTTTTACGTTTTGTAACAATTATTATTATGACAGGTTGAAATATGTGACATAATAATATATAAATGCGTGCTCTCGTACTGGATGCAACATTTTTTCGAATTTATATCAATCTCTTTGTAAACTGACACTCATCATCGAAGCAGGTAATTATAATTCTTTATTCAACGCATATGCAAATTCGGTAAGAGCACGCGTTTCGCTTCACGCCCCACAAATAAAATGGCTACGAATTCAACAAAGTATCTGAACAAATGGCACGAGATACATCCTGCGTGAAAAAAAAAACAAGTAAACACGAGGTCACACGTGCACGCGGTGCTCCGTAGGACAACAAAGAGTTGAAGTACAACGCGGGGAAGAGCACTTGAACGTTAAATGAGTTGCATAGTAACATGCGGGAGGAGAGTAAATGGTGCGAAAATCGGGAAAATCATCGTGTCAATGCCACACCTTGCTGTACCGCGATAATTCTTTTTTGCAAAGTTTGCAACGGAGATAAATATCGAAAGCGTCAACGAAAAAAATGACGATCACGTTGAAGTGTATAGCGAATATGTAATATGATTATTATCGATGCGAATCCGCTCGACTACGGTACAACGCGTTAACGAGATGACGAATTGAGTAAAGACGCGCATAGACACACACACACACACAACACGCCTTGTGGGATAAAAGTATAAATAAAGTTTCGCCGCGTGTTATTCACGTAACAAAACGAAATGATCTTTTTCGATCGGAGGTAGAGCTCTTGTTCAACCTTTCATCCGCGCCTATGTCGCGGAGTCATTTATAAAATATCGCAATGATGTACTCACTCAATTGTTTGCACTGCTGTGGCAGAGTGAAAAATGATCGCTGGACACTGCGAATAGCCGCTGCTTTTTTTCTTCGTTTTCCTATCGAAATTGCCACTGCACTCGCACGTGATTATTGAATTTTCTGATTCACACATTCACTGGCACTCTTTCCGGTCCTTTCGACCATGCATTTATAGAGTTTCGATTGTATATGTGAGTGTATAGGTGGATGGGTGGGCGGCTGAGTGTGTGTGTGTGTGCCACTTGGCACTTGTTTGCACTTTTTGACTGTAAAAATTCACGGAAATATTGTGTTGTTTCCAATCTTTCGTGACGGTCACGGTCTCATAAACAAAACGATGATACGATTGCGTGATGCGAGTGTAATGAGAGAATCATTTGAAGGAATTTGCGAGAATAAAAAAGAAAAATGGTCGGGGTCGAGAGGTTATTGTACGCAAAATCGGGATGATCGCGATACGAGTTCGCCGGGGCACCGGGTCGTGCACTAAACTCTCTCTCTCTTTCTCTCTTTTGCCCGGTCTCGCGACGATGGTCACGGAGAGCGGAAGGTGCCTGCGTGTGGGTGCGCGAGTGAAAAAAGAATCGCGAGTGCGTGCGCATCCCGCCTCGCGGTTTTACTTTTGTCCGTCGCCGCCAGAGGTCTGCACCCGGCAAGTCGAAAAAAAACCGACGGAACAGCGATATATATTTTTTTCTGCTTTGAGCCACGACCGTTCGATAACAGATGGCGCTACCGAGTTGGAAAATCGCTAAAGATGAAATTTTACGCCGAAATTTACCCTTTCCTCCGCCTATAATTTATAGCGCTCGCATCGCCAAATTTCTCCTGAAAACTTACGTTTGAATTCTATCTGATGTACATTATTGATACATCGAGGAGAACGACAAAGGATATAAAATCGAGATTCACGCGCTACAGATACAAGTACACACATATATATTTGTTTATCACATTGCCCTTACGCAATGTCCTTAATTAACATTGTTTGGAAGTGTATGTGGCAAATTAAAATCTATCGATTGAATAAAACGAAAAGTACATGGTATGGAGCTAAATTTACGATCGAGTGGTTGCCTCGACATTCCTGGAGACTCGTCGACTGGAAGGTTCATCGGCTTTCACATTGTACTCGCATTGCTCCGATCTCTCTCTGCCGTTCGTATCCTCGCAAACGTTACAGAGCGTTGTCGAGTCCTTGCGGATTTTTCGGCACCGCGGATTTTTGCTTTTCCCATGATTCGCGACGCTGGAGACCGACCTGGTTTCCTCGGGGGACGTTTCGCTATCGACCGGATAACCGAAACGTTTGGATTTACTGAATTTATAGAGCTTGTCATTCGGCTGATGTTTGTACGAGCATTTTTCGAAATTCCCGCCGTTCTCAGGATCGCTGCAGATGGTGCAGGTCATCGAGTCCTTTTGAATCTCCTGACATTGAGATCGTTTTCGATTAGCTTTCTGGCTGCTTCGGGGCACCACCTCGTCACTGGTCGATCCACCATCGTCGTTACTTCCGGTTGTTATCTCGGCGGAACTCGGTGATCGTAGATAGGCCGATTCGTAGCTCGATTGTCCGAGGCGATCGTCGTAATCGTTCAATTTGTCCCGAATATGATCTTCCCGGTAATTTTGATGCCCATGGATCGACTTTGGCTGTTCCGAGCGATAAGAGAGCGAAGATGGCGCGCTCTCACGGCTCGCGTACGATTCACCGCTGCTGTATGCTTTTTCTCCCTCATCCTCGTCATCAGCTTCCTTGCTGTAACGGCCATAAGGACTGGTTTCTCGCTTCTCTTCGTCGTCTTGGGCATTTTCCCTCACCGCTGCTGTATCATCATTGCCGGAAGTGCGAGAGCTCGTGTAAGATCGAATTTTGTCATTGGGTCGAGCTACGTAAGAGCATTGCTCGTATTTCGAGTTTTTTCCTGGATCATTGCAGACCATGCATATCATCGAATCTCTGAAGACGCGCTCGCAGCCGTCCGCTGTTTTATCATCGTTGATGAGACGCGAGATTTCCGTCTCGGCTGTGGCTTCGGCTGTTTCGCCGGAAGTCGGATAAGTAAAGAAATCATCGCTGAAACGATAACCGGCCAATTGTTCGGTGGAAAAGGCTTCCTTCTTTTCTCCATCGTTATCGTCGTCGTTTTCATCGGCGGAGCGTCGCGAGCGTTGATGACGCGACGCAGAGAACGACGGATCTTGGAATATCGAACGCGGCCGACCGATGGCGCTGCTGTCGGCGTACTTGAGCGATGCCAGCGCCATCGCTAGGCAGATCTAATGGGCGACGACAAAAAATGATAACAATGAGAAAACTAATACGCATTTGTCAATCTTGAACGCGCGTTCGTGACTTACCGCAATTTTGCAGGAAATAATCATCGAGTTTTCCACTTAGCTTTGACGTTTGTTTTACGAAGTGATGTGCCTTTGAGCCGCTGGCTTTATGAAGATATACGACAACGGTACATAGATTCGCTTGGACGATTAGAAAGACCACTCGCACCGATCGATTTCTCGCGGAATAATGAACGCTCCGCGACGGATATTCGCGTCTTTATAACGAATTTTTAGCCGCACACGGTCGATGGAATTTTATGAAATTTCTCTCCCGTCTTTGCGGTATTCGATCGCGGTAGTAACGATCGATCAACGCGTTACACACCATCAATATCTTTTATTATTGCACCCGATGTCCTCATCTCTGTTCTCCGCGGGCAGTTTTTTTCCCAGCTCCCCCCTCCCCCGTCCCGGCCGATCCGATCGAACGCCTCGAATCCCGTCGTAACAATGAGCGAAGACTCTCACCTTTCGTAAGTGTCCGAATAAATGTCCGCGTTATTACCGCAACCCGTTCTTTTTTTCAGCATTTTTCGGTCATTACTCAACGGAGCAGTCTACCGTGTGCTTTTCACTCTCTTTTTCAATCTACAAATTAACCTCCGCGCATCCGCCATTTTGAATTCGCAAAATCCACTACAGTCAAATCGGAATACGCGAAAAGTGAATCTCGGTCAATGATTCGATCGAGAGGAAGCTGCGCGAGCGATGTGCAATCTCGTTTAAGGCCGCGGCAGCGCAGGAATGCGAATATCGAACGATCAAACGATATATATCGCTGTATGTGGAGATACGCATCCGTCGATCGGAGCCTCGACGTTTCCGCAATTCCGAATCAAACAATGACGTTGACTCTTGGTGCATATAATGAGAAAACAATGGAAAAGTGAAAGTCATCGGAGAGGAGGATCGAGCGCGGTCGCATATCGGCTCGTTCCTCTTAAGATCAATGGCCCGCCGTCCCGGTTGGATTATTTATCGCTTACTTTCCAACGAAGGATGAGACTCTGCCCCCGCCTCAAACTTATTCTCCTTATCGTCGATCTACGCTTTTCGGCCATTGTTTGCAAATCCAAAAATACAAAAATCAAAAACTAATCAACATCTCGATAGTAAAAATCGTTCGACGAATCAATTTATAACCAAACGGTCATTATCTCGATCTTTTTCTCTCTTTTTTTTTGTGGCACCATTATTTACATAAACACGATGACAATCGCGGCTGGAACGAGTGCAATGTCCGGCATTTCTCCAACCGCGGCAACGCGCGAGGTTTCGTCGAAATTGTGTGTTTTTTTCCCGAAGGTAAGAACGATTTCCGTGTGTGTCACCATCGCTCGCCGGGAAAGTTCGGTCGACGGCGAAGGCGCCGAAAAAAAAGTCCAACGATCGATCCAAACGTCGGTTTTACGCTCGAGGAGAGACGCGCGTGGATTTGCGGCAGGGGGAGGGAGAAGAGGTAAATGCAAACGACAAAAACAATCGAGGGAAAAAAATGATTGAAAAAGTAAAAAAAACATAGCAGCGATCGTGAAAGATACTTTATAAGGCAACAAAGTGGGCGAAAATCGCTCGTCTATTAATAAAATCTATATTAAAACTCTCTAAAAAAAGCGATCGTTTATTTGTCGTTAATCCTTGAACGGGAGATTTCTCGGATAAACGGATATGTGCGATACTCGAGGCCTCGGACCCAGCGGTCTCTCGACGAACGCCAGTGTCGGCGCTGGCTTCATCATTTTCAAATTCTCCGTTATCTTATCGAGGATCGATTTCTCATTTCTCTCCCGCTCCGCTTCTTTCCTCTTCTCGCTGTTGCGAGCCTTTTTTCGACGGTAATAAATCACCTCCCCCGCGAGAGTTATCATCGCCAGAGCGAGGCCGAACAACGTCGCGATGAACACGCCACCTGTGGAGAGTTTCGCGAACGAATCTTTCAAAATATTCCCTCGACATTTTCGACGTTTCTCGAAATTCCACACTTACCGAGACTCTCCAGCGTGATACCCTCGTTGTCGTCGACATTGGGACACTGACCCTTTTGCGTACTGTTCCAGTATTTCGCCGTCAATCTCTCGAAATACCTGTCTTTCTGAAGGTCCAATATTCTGAGATGGAAGAAAAAGCGAGACGAGAGTATGAGCAACGTCGCGAGAAAAAGAGAGCGGAAAAGCGAGAGGAGATTTTCACCTTCTGCTGATCTCCTCCTGAAGATGGCTCCCCTGCTGCACGGCGATGGCGTACGGCTGCTCGGCGAAGACCTCGCCCACCTCGGTCAAGCTGCAGCTTCTCGTCACGTGATACTTTATTTCGGCGGAATCGTGGATGAACGCAAACTCGGCATTTTCGCTGTCGATCACCTTTTGAAAACCCTCCTCGGACGTTTTGACCGGACCGACCTGGAGGATCGCCTGGAGTATGTGGCCGTATTGCTCCTTTATCGGATAATCCCACACTCTGTATTCTATCTGGTCGCTCGTGCTGTTCAACGTTATTTCCTTCCAGACACTGCCGGCGAGAAAATACGCGGTTTTATCATTGACCCGTATTACCCCCCGAGAAGCGTGCTTGATTTTTCATTAATCACGCACTTGTACAATTTATCCTCGGCGTTTTTCATGTTCAGGAAGTATTGATGAGTGGTCGAATTCGCCAGTACCGTGTAGTTTATCCTCGACTGACGCGCCAGCTGTTCCAACGACTGCACCGGTGACTATTTTAAAAATTTTTTTTTCGAAAACAGAAAAACATTTCAATTTTTTCTCGTCAAAGGTCGACAAAACTGTGATTAACACCGGGTTATCGCGTACCTGCATTCTCTCGACCGTCAGAAAAGCAGCGAGATTAGCAGTGAAGGTCGCCAGCATCAGTACGACGAAGAGCCAGTAAGCCGCGACCAGCGTCCTGCTCGAGAGTGCCTTTGGCGCTTCGCCTCCACCCTGAGGCGTAAAGGACGTCAGAGCGAACCAAAAGCTCTCTTTCAGCGTGAATTCTCTGTTTGTTCGTTGTTTTCTCTTCATTTTCAGCGTTGTACGAGCGAAATACACATTCTTTTGTTTTTTTTCCCACAAACAGTGCAACTCACCTGCAGGGATAAGGATAATTTTTTTTGTTATTCCGCGCGCTGTAGGGAGAATACTTGTCCAAGATCCAAATCATGACTCCGGTGAGGGTCAACGCCCCGACGATGCTCAGCCACACCTCGACCCTGAGGACCGTCATGAATTTGAACAGCGAAGTTTTCCTCACGGGTTTCCTCATGACTTTTCGTCGGGCGAAATTCGGCGTGTCCGAATTGCCGCATCGTTGAAAAAAAAAGAAGAAAAAGCGAAAAAATAAATGTTGAGAAAATTCTCGTACGTTCGAGCTAAATCTACGGATTAATTCAAACATGGAAAATGCGTGCGCTCCGAATTTTCTTTTTTCAGTCGATCTTATCGTCGCTGTGCATGGCATGCCTGTCTCGCATGCTCAGCTCCATCGTGCGTCGAGGGAAAAAAAGCAAAATCATAATTTTCCCACGAATGACCAAAAGACAATCTCGTCGCAAATTGGGTCAGCGTTACGATGCAAACAAGCGCGCAACTCGTCGCGTCTTATCGTGATTCAAGCTCGCACGTGCATGAAAGTGCACGAGCAATCGATAAAAAACAATGACGAACGAAATCCTGATGATAAATGTTGAAAAAACAAAAAACGAATCAATGAAACAAAATTGAGCAAAAAAGAGAGAGAGAGAGAAGGAGCGAGGCTTCGGTTATTATTTTCTCCCTCCTCTGTGATTGGAGGCGATACTACCGACTCGACTACCGGATATTACGAAAAATGGAGTCACAAAGTCTACAGCATCCGCGCGTTCCCTCGACATTGTCAGTCCAGCGATGGAAATGTCAGTTACCTGCGTCAGACATCGTTCAACTTTGACCAATTTTCCTCGTACGACTCTGACGAATGAGAAAAAAAAATACACGAAACGAGCACGAAATCGATGCGATATTTTTCCTCTTTGGCTTTGAATGACGGCTCACACGGGAAGAGCGAGAGACGGAGCGCACTATTGACACGATACAAACATTGACACGAGGAAAATTCACGTATACATAAATACCGTGTGCCGATGGCTCGAATTATTCGTAAATTTAATCTATATTGTACTTTTATAATAATAATAATAATAACGCGCTAAATACATCGGTACAGAGCAATCGAACACTTTGACAAACGATATATGTATGTATGTATGTGTTTCGATCATGTCGCATTGTGACGTCACGTTGAAAGACACGTTTAACACGTGAGGCATTGTACGAACGATGAGAGGACGTCACGAATGGACCACGATAAAAAATCCATCGGGGAGAATTTGAAAAAACAACAACAACAACAACAACAACAACGTGTATATACATTGATCAGCGTACTGTGCTTGTTACTCTAGCTGATTGGTTATAGTACCGATAAGAATGCCGGATTGCGCGAAATACGGCGCGACAAAGTCTATTACTTCCTCGCGTTCCGAGGTCATTGTGAGTGCCGCGAGGACTATGTCGGTTTCCTGTATGCATATACATTTATTTATGTTTATGTATATGTCGAAAGACTCGAACGAGAAGATTATTAATAATGAACTTTGTTTCACGAGATATTATATGTTCTCGTTTGTTCGTAATTATCGAGTTGAGTGATAATTATCGTTGCGACGAATTATGGAGCCGGGAAGAGCGAGGTCGTGTCATAAAACGAAAACGACGACGTGTAATAATCGATAAAACGGAGGTCGTCGATATGAAAATAGTTCATGCCGTCGGCGAGTGTAATTGGTACCTTCGTCACGGATGCGACGCGGTCTTATCGGGAATATTATATCGGTGATCGATCGTCATGGAAAATACGCGAAACGACTCACCCCACGTGCCAAGTCACCAACGAGGCCAGTCCATTTTCCGTTGGGCAACTTGTCACCAAAGGACATGTCAGCGGGAATAACGAGGTCGTAATGAAAGTTCAAATCCTCGGCGAGCTTCTCGATGAAATCTATGCAGTAACCCTCCCAAACGTCCCGACCCTCCTTGTCCTTGATTGGCCTACCGTTGGAGTCCCTCTTTATCGAGGCCCACGGCACCGACTCTCGAGTAATTGTCACGCTCGTTACATTCGATGAACGAAGGTTGCTTCGATAAAATCTCTCGAATATGTGAAAGGATTCGTCGTCTCTCTTACCTCGGTAGTGCCAATCCTGAAGAATCTTCTAGCAGGTGATATCTGTTTTCCCGGCATCAGCGTTATTTCCGACGATTTCGTCCAGTTGCCGATCTTTTCGAGCGTACCATTTTTCAGCTTCTCGAGCTCGATTACCGTCCGGTAGCTGAGAAGCCAAAAGTCGCCGTCGTACTCCAAAATGTCCTTTTCCATCAATATCTGTCATGGGGGATCGCAGAGAAAGGAGCATCGTCATTAAGCTTTATGAAAATCATAGAAAATTCGTATTTTCCTCGAAACAGCGAGTATATTTGATAAAACGAATTTGGCAATCGACCTTTTTTTCGAACAATCCCGCCGTTTCGGAGAAAATGCAAATGGCGTCGCGAAAACGCGCGTTCGACAGTCGTCCGTTGTAAGGAAACAAAACGAAGGATATTCGGAGGAATAATCGACGGATGGATACTCACCGACGCGAGACTCGTCTTGAACGCTTTGATGATCTGGCTCGTCGAATTAGAGGTGGAATTAGTGTTCTCGCACTTTGCTGATCTAACCTCCAAATTTACTCCACCCTTGATAACATCGGCTACGGTCGCCACGAGAACGTTGATCAATTCTTTTATGTAATACGGGAATATCTGAGGAAGAAAGCCGTCTTGGCAATTTCATGTTACACATATGAGGAAAAAACATCGCGAAATCTCTCTGGAAGATGCATACATTTTTTTGACCATTTTGAGGTTAGGATCAGTGTGCTCGTGATACGAGCTCAGATTCCGCTACGAAAATGCTAATTGTCGCTCGAAAAATGGATTCTTCGCTGATCAAACGCAAAGATAAGTCGAAAAGTAACGAATTTTTATCTACGTACGTAGAATGTTAGAGACATTTGCATACGCGCTTGGGAACAATGAAAGGAGAAATAACGAGAGAAAGGATTAGAAGTAAACATCCATGCGCGTTTATGTACATGTATCGTTATTAGCATAGATCCGCGGCGCGGAGAGGAGAGCAAA
This sequence comes from Heteropelma amictum, assembly GCA_959613375.1. Taxonomy (NCBI): domain Eukaryota; kingdom Metazoa; phylum Arthropoda; class Insecta; order Hymenoptera; family Ichneumonidae; genus Heteropelma; species Heteropelma amictum. The sequence goes on from OY390726.1 coordinate 15,863,327, forward strand.
AGTTACACCCGATGAGTTTCTATGGCGAGGAAGAGAAATCTCAAATATCATGGGGGGTTTTACGCTGTTCGCTCTGGCGCCGCGAAAAAACAAAAAAAAAAGAAAGAAAAAATGAACGCGGATTCACGGCCCCGTGCCGATCGCGATTCCGCCAGGTGTCGCCACGCAACACTCGTCATCGCATTCGCTGTATACCGCCGTGCGCGAATCAAAAAAAAAACAATCATCGCGATCAAACTACCCGCCGCGCCGCCTGCTGCCCGCGTTCGACATCGTGAAAAAGGAAAAATAATCATAATAACGGTATAAAACGTTGTATACGTACGCGAAATTCAGCTGGACAGTCGCAGGGCACTTGGCCGATGACTTTGCAGCAAAAATCGTTGTTCATAGTCAGAACATCGAGAGTAACGTTCAGGTCGCCGACGCCGGCGATGTATTTGAAATTTTCATAATTGTAGTCGGTAAAAACGAGATTCATTATGCCGTTTCTTTTAACGAGACCGCCTCCCAGTGCCTTGAATAACAATAAACAACGATGAGGATTACGCGTTTACGCGAACATCGCGTTTGTCTCGACGAGACGCGCAAAACCCCCCTTACCGTTTCAAAGAGAACTTCCATACTTTGGGTCTTCGCGAAAATCGCGTAATACGAGGGCGACGGTCTCATTGCGCGAATTTTCGACACACTCGCGTCCGATAATTCGTCGATAACGACCAATCGGATTCTCGAATGGCCGATCATGTAATACAACGTTTGATTGAGATCTACGATAAACAAAATGGCGTCGAGACTAATTACGATTATCTATGAAGACTTATTGGAGGTTATGCGCTTTTTTCTTCCTACGAAAACGCCACTTGCCTCGTTCCGACTCGAATATCAGAGCGACGTCGGTCGCATTTTTTCTCGTCAACAATTCGTTCAATGCTTCAGCGTAAGGTATAATCGATGATTCCGCTCGCAAGTACATTATTTCGTGTGCAAATGCGATTTTCCGAAGATTTTCCCAGCCGGTCCACGTCAGATCTAATATCACGGTAGTTCCGACCCTCAGAGCCGCGCAAGCTAGGGAAAACATCATGCGTGGAGCAATTTCTTTCATTTTTTTCGCACGAAAGAGACGACGCTGTATTTAATCGGTAAAGACGGAAGTGACAAATTATCTCGTCCTTTTTTTGTACACTCGTCACAATACACCTTCTTGCGCAATTGTTCTTTTGTTTCGGCAGAAAAGGATACATGTGTCTGTATATATTTGTTTCACTCGTTCCGTCATTACTCAACGTCGACATTTTTTTTCTCTCGAGTGAAATTCTTTTTTTCTCCTCGTCAATGGATCAAAGTGGAATGAACGAGAAATCGAGAAACGACCGTAAACAAGCGCAAAAAATGAAAAGAGAAGGGATACATGTGCGTCCGGCTTTTACGTTGCCTTCCGACTACGCAACAGACACGCGCTTTGCACTGATTAACACCAAGCTGATATCTCGTATAATTAGATTGTCTCACCTCGTTTTGTTTTTTTGAGCGTCCATCAAGACGCGCATCACACGAATGATCGTCAAAATTTCGAGAACAATAATGTAATAACAACAACGATATTACATGACGCCTGCTACTTACCGTTTTGAAAACTCGAATCTACGTCCTCTCGATCGATCTCGAGGACCGTCAAGTCCACGGTGAAAAGATTCTCGCCGTATTGCTTTTCAGCGTCTGCGAGTAAACCGTCCAGCATAGGCTTTATCGAGATGTCCGTGCCCTCGGTGATAATCACTAAAAACAATTCCACAGTGACAATTTTATTCGTGAGTCAAGATCGAGGAGAAAAAAAACTCTTCGTTGACGCAAGTCGCACTGTCAAGCTCGTTTGTGATATTCCACGACCGATGACTAGTTGGAAGTTGGGAGGAACTTTTGTTTTTTCAGAATAAAAATTTCGCGAAACTTTAGTTACGAATTGGCACCACTACGAGCCGCCACGGGCGGGACACTCGCGAGGCGAAATCTTTCTCTTCGATCGGAGCTCGATATAAAATAATTATAAAATAACCACTTACGCATTTTAGTTGATGTTTGAGCGTGCACACTGACGAGAAGGCAAAGAATGAACAATCCAACATTGTAAGCGAGAAAACGTCGCATAACGAGATCCACGCGATAAGAATCGCGAGTGGATCTATTCCGGGGATTAAACGAAACAAAAGCCATAATCGCGCCAAGCGTCGTGTGCGAGTGTCAAAATCGCGAAGCTCCGCGCGAGAGCAGCGCGTCCTGCCGTGTGTATCCGAGACGAGAGACTCGCGAGGTAAATACACGTGTGAGTCGCGGAGAAAATGAGCGTGAAAATATAGCGATGAGAGCGCATTACCGAGTCGGCGCCCACCTACATGTCCACCCCGATTTATGCATATTTCATGCAGATATCTATCGAATCGTGTATTTCCCGTCCCCCCCGGGCCTCGTATATCACAGGACATATCGGCGGAACGTCTATCGAACCGCTGTATGGAATCGCAATCGATTATAATTTCTTCAATAATCTTACGGTATCTGCCTCTTACCGCGTGAAAAATTGTATTTTGGTTACTTTCTTCAAGAATGGAAAATGTTTTGATTGTCCGGTCGATTTCAAGGCCAGAGCCGAGGTGCTCGCGTTGCGGAAACGGAATTCCCACTCTGGCGTAAAATCATTTCTTTGTTTTTCCGTTTCTTCCGTGTATATAGCGTGCGACGGCGAGATTGAAGGTTAGGGTGCGTTATCGCTGTGATTTCAGCATCAGCGGCGTTGTAGTGGTACAGGAACGAAAAAAAAAATACACGACCTACCATCTTACTCCGCATGATAATTCATACACGGATCCGGTTTATTATTAAACGGCGAATCGCGGATCTTATTTATTTTACGATTACAGGTTGTACGCAAGACGCATTAACATTAAGTAGACGGTATTAAGCGAAGAACAACCGCAGGAGTGCGCGGGAGAGTCACCGTACGTTCATCCTCGCGGTTGTGTGTCCAGCGACGATCGCTCTCATGGTGGCGAATTTTCTTCGAGGTATCTTTCCTCGTCTTTTATACATACATACCGGTACATTGTCGCTATTGCGTACACAATGGAAGGGAAAGAAGCTTGAAAACGGTAAAAAAAAAGACCGGCAAGAGAGTAATAATATCGCGATGTAGGCAGGAGCATCGAGACAGGCAGGCACGGTTATCATTAATTTACGTTACCCGTGAGAATCCCCACAAGTGGAACGACTGCCTGCGCTATCACGTGACCGTGCGATACGGGAAAAAAACGCATTAGCCGCGCGAGCTTCGGACGCTACACCAACGCCCCCCTACGGTGACAAAGATCCGATACGCGTTAATACGACTTTTATTAGTAGCGTCACTATCGACGAAGGATATCTTGTAACCTATGAATACATATTCATCCTCGAGTATTTTGTCAACATTACAAAAGTTTTCATCAACGATATTTGTCAATTAGTAATAATCATTTTTAATGCTATTATTATCGTTTGTTTTTTTTTGTGACCGATCGATGCAACACCGAAATGACTCGTAAAGACGCACGCGCGTGCCCTCTGCAAAAGGATAACAAACTCGCGTCAATCGATAAAAACCCTCTGCTCCGTTTTACTTTTTTTTTTATCGATTTGCAAAACGCTGCGCACCGATGTCAACGTTGTACGTAAAAAAAAGTCACTGTGAAAGGAAAATACTGTACTTGAGAAATCGCAAAGAGTCTAACCTTCGTTCCACTGTCATTTCAAGAAATTCAAATTATTCAAGGGTGAAATTTCATCGTCGCGGACTCGTAATTCCAAACGATTTTCCAGAGCAACCTTTAGCAGTATACAGACTGCATGATTGCGCGGGCATATTCCGTGATCCGAGGTTGATTAATTTCCATGCTCGAGGAAACAGAAGAGGCGACGATGCGCATAGTCACGGGAGACAAAATGTGATGTACAGCCCCTAGACAAATTCTCATCTTATATTTATATTATTATACGCCATCATAGTATATTCTCCCTCTGTATTATCCTTTGTGTACCTACGCACTGTATGTATAAGTGTACACACGCTTATATACATGTATATATGAAATACTTTGCTGGTAGCATTCTATATAGTCGAGATTGTCGAGTAAAACGCGCAGATGTTTCCTCTCGATTCTCAAGACGCGCCAGGTGAGCCGAGATGCTTCGATAATTCTCGAGCTTACATCTGTATTCGACATTTTTTTTTTATCCTTTCCCCCCTCGGCTACATACAAAATGCGCCATGCACGCGCGCCGATCGATTTCGCTGAAATTGCGGTAATCGTCGGATAAAAATTGACGAAAGCATGCTCGACGCCGCGACGGGGCAAAACGAGACGACCGCCCCCTAGCGATAGTTTCTGAAAATTGTGAAGAACAGTCGCGGACGATAAGTTATCAATCGCGCCGCGCGTGTGTGAGTGCGTGCGTGTCGCGCCTGCTTAGTAGTGTGTTTCTGACAGAGTTGCACCGCAGAGCCGAGAGGGGGCGTCGCGTGTACCGTCATAGCAGCGCGAGAGAAATTTTCAGTCTCTTGCTCGTTGAACCGTAAGATGTCGTTACGAGTTTCGGGCTCGCTATGCACCTGCCCTTCTGTATTGTGCAGGAGAGAAGAGCAAATACTTTTCAGCCTGGACGTCAATGCCGCGTCTATCTCAACTCGATATTCTCTCGCGTTATCACACTCTTTGCGTCGGCTGGTATTTGAGTATGAAAAATTATCGATTACTTTCCGCTAATGAATATTTTAACAATTTCGGCACAGAGAACGAGTGAATTCATTGATAGTTTGTATTTTGTTTGTTTGATAGTTTGTTTGAAAGTGCGACCATAATTCTCGACTTTATTCACTCGCATGAATGCACGAAACTCGCTTCTCCTTTGCGAGGCGTTCACTCGATTGATCAAAAGGCAAGCGCCGCCTCTGCCTACAAATTGGAGCTTCGTGTCTCTCTTTATGGCAGAGTCGTAACAAAGTTTTCCTCGTTTCGCGCAAAACATTTCGAGGATAAAAGCCGGAAAATTGCGAGTCAAAGACGGCCAAAAAGTTGACGCTCGCGCCCCCTGCTACGCTTTCGTCTCTCTTTGTGTATAATAATCGCACAATGCTGGCCCAGGCGCTCATCGGATGAACGAGCTTGCACAACAAACGCCCGCCGATATATGAAATTGTATTATACGGGCTCGCCACTCAAAACGTTAAAGGGGCCTTATTCAATAAGCAGCACACAATGTACTACTACGTGCCTGCATACAATAAAATATATATATTTTTGTACAGCACTAGTTTATTTCAACTTTGAATGTTAATTTCTAGAAAACAAAGACTATCATTTATTTGTTTGTAACGAGAGTATAGGAAAAGTGCAAAGCAATTAACGAATAAACGAAAGGTTCAACAGTGATATGTATTTGTAATGGAATTCCCCGCTGTATATTTATATACAACGCCCATGCTGGTGTGTATACAAACTTGTGCGTGTGTGTGTGTGTGTGCGTGTGTATGGTCGTATTGAAAATCGTAGAATGACTGTGGCTGTAGATATGCCATATACGAGAATAACACGCTGTGTATACCTGTAACAATTCAAGTTGACCGTCCCTCGGTCACGTGTTTCGTGTGTCGTATACTACGCGCGCTCGTCTATCCCGCACTACAGAGAGACGTGCCCTCTGCGCTTTTCCGATCCTCGGAATCTCTCTGCTTATTCATTCGTCTCCGTCCGTTGTGCGTACGAAAAAAGAGAGACAGAGAGAGAGAGAGAGAGAAAGAGAACGAGGGAGACAGCAGCCGCGGGCGCTCTCGTATTCTGTCCTTTTACTTCCATTGACCGGCCAGTCAAAATTCGTGAAATCGTCCGTACAGCACGAATCCCGGAGCCTCACCGCGCACCGCTACCGCCGTCGCGGCGATTCTCTGTACTTTCCTCGTTTTTTTTCTTTTCACTCTGCTCCGGACCTCCCGCGTCCGCGAGGGTGTCAATAAATTTACAAGTACACGTGTGTACGTGCGATTATTCCATCAAACTTTTTTTTCCTTTAATTCGCATTAGCTGAAATGTTCATCAGCGTAAACTATGAATTATCTTGTTGAATCTTTCGATTATTCTGGTATTTACAAAAAAGTTGTTTCATTATCTCGAGAGTACGAGGAAATATATGGACGCAGAGGGACAAACAGGAGAAAGAATGAAGGACGAGAGAGGAACGAGTGAGAAGAATGGAATTTTATTCACAAGTGGCGCAACTTTGAGACGAGTCGTGAGCTTTCGATCATTTCCGCGAGGGCTCGTGGGTTTCCGTCAACACTGGACTGTCCGAAGATTTTCCCTTCCTTGCGTCGCTAATTGCGTGACTGTATGTGCACACACACGCACACGGTAAAAGGCCCTAACCCCACTCTCGCGACATCGGTAGCCACGCTACGTTCTCGCTGTGATTCCCGCTGCGGTGTGCAGCCATTCATTCGAACACGACCATATAGTACACCGAAAGCTTATACGATTGCCTGTTTTACTACTACACAACGTTTCAAACGACAACGAGCCGTAACCCGAGTATATGCCATACCGTTGAGGAGAGTGTGACGAGAACAGAGAGAAAGAGCGGCGGTGGAGGTGGGGGGGGGGGAGTAAAGGCGTGTGCGTGCATTGGAAAGAATGAGAAAACGAGCTCGGAATGAAAACGAGAGACAACTTGTGCCGTATTACTCGTGTGCTACCGATGAGGAGTGGAAGGGGCGCCGCGGTGCGGGACAAGGGAAGAGATTTAGCAAGGCCGTACCGAGATGAGTCTGCGAGTGAATGAGAGCGATAAAGAGGAGAAAGAAGTGCACAACGAGATGCGGATCGTAACAAAAAAAGTGAAACGGGGTCACTGCGTGTGTACACGCGAAATGAGATGCCATAGTTGGATAAATGGAACGAGCGATTCGTGCCCGTCGAATCTCGGAAAGCGTATATCGATAATTCTCGGTGATGGGATTAAAAATTTATGGCCGCGCAAACATATTTTTGTCGCTTTCTCGCGATATTCGTATCGCGATTGTATCAATGGGACATATGCTAATTGACGATTTCGATTGGCGAAATGTCAAGGTCGTCCGAAAAGATTCGCGATAATTACCAGATTGAGAAAAGAATACGAGCTCGGTGGTCCGCGCATCGGAGTTTTGCCGTCGCGAATCGCAGCGCCGCGCGCGCGCGCGCGCCCCCTCGCGAGGTAAATCGGAAGCGCCGGAATGGGGGCACCACCGCCGCGAATCTCCCACTTGCAAGCCGCAGGCCGGTCGCGTTCAGAGAGCGCAGGCACGGCAGGAAACTCTACGCGTCTACATGAAATCATTAGAATAATGGAGAAACGAGAACATTTTTGTTTTTCAAACTCGAATGTATACTATAGTTCATGATTTATAGCTCAGCGATAGTGAAAAAAAAACGGTTTTTTCAACGTTTCAAATGAAAAAATACATCGAGACGTTTCGCCGTGAAACAATTTACACGTGCTTCCAATAAAAACACGAGCACAGCGAAATTGAGAGAATCGTGGACGATATAAACAAACGTGATGAACGCGGTGCCTAAAGATTTATATATATGTATATGTATATACTTTCATCAACGTCATACATAACCTATCACAGTGTAGAAGTCTACACGTACGAGATTCTCGGATAGGCGAGATCGTTGATTGACGAACGAAAAGTACGATTCTCCCCCCTCCTCGAAGGCGTAGCTACAATGACAACAATGCGAGCGGTGAGATCAATCGGAAAAAAGTATACGGAGCCTGCTGTGTGAAAATCAGCCGCGCAAAAACATTGTACATCGTGAATCAAACGTGTAAACACAGACGACCCCGATCGTACTATGAGTCCGCAAGCGTAGTACAATTTTATCTCCATGGAAAAGAAAAAAAAACGCAGAAACGTGTTGTCACATTACGTAAACGCGTGACATGTACGTTTGACGATACGACATGTTTGTTTCCGTACGCGCGGAGCTTTTTTGAAGAGCGGCGGGGGGCGGCGTATCGGTAAGATAGAAAGTCGAAGACGCGCTCTGTTGGTTCTTTGCGTGCGCACACACTGCGATGCAGTTTTTTGTACATACAAGAGGAGCATATACATTTTTATATATGCACATGTTTACGTCGTAAATTTCCCCTAGACCACCACAAACAACCGCGGGGGTTTTTGCGCTCGTGCGACTCGCGCACGTTCTTCTCGACCTACGTGCAAATGCAAAGATATGGCGCTGGTTTACCGCGAGCTGCAGAGTTGCAACTTTTCCCCGTCTGCCGATCTTTTTAGTTCGTGCCTGTCGAACGAGAGAGCGCCCTCTCTCTCTCTCTCTCTCTCTCGTCGCTCTTCCTCTCCGTGTGGCCCCCGCGTCGATTCACGCGAAATGTATGCAAACAAATTCGCCCCTTGGCAATTTTCATTGATGTTCCGCAAATTGGGGGCAACGAATAAAAATGCATTGTACTACGGGCGGCTCTGTGAAAAAACGTTTTCTTTCAATCCTCATGTCGCGCAGATACGGAACGTTGACGATAATTTTTTCGCAGCGTTCCGCGAAAAATCGACGCACAGTTCCACCGTCCTGGTTGTCATCGTCATCGCGCGATACACGAGGAAAAAAAAAAGGATAGGAAAAAACAAACAGATTATATGCAAAGGTGCGCGCATATGCGGTGAATTTCGCGTTTGTAACAGCGAGGTTAAAGGGACACACGAGTAATCCGTGGGACGATGAAAACTCGGCGGGTCACGGACTGACTGGGAACGCAAGCAAGTTGCAGCGGGAGGAAGGAAGTGAAAGGAGGGGCGGAGAGAGGGTAAAAGGAAAAGAAAATATATAGATATGCGTCTGGGAGATATAGGCGGAAGAAGCTGAGAGAGACAGGATATGAGAGAATTGCTGTTGTGTGGGCTATGGAGAAATGAGGAATACGAGAAGAAGAAAAAGAGAAAAGAGGAAGAAGAAAAGAGCGCGGAGGAGCCACGCGACGCGCGATCGCCTCCTCGGGAACGTGCGGACGTCTGTCTTCTCGTTCTTGCGCGCTAAATGTTCTCCTTCCGTCTTTCTCTCTCCTTGCCGCTGCTCTGTCTCTCTCATTCTCGCGATGATGCGCGCGCCCCCTCTACCTTGCTTCACGGTCCCTCACAGTTAACGACTCGAGCCGCCGCCGCCGCCACCGCCGCCGCTGCCGTCGCCGTCGCTCCTGTCCACTGCGCTTACTCTCTGCCATAGGTAGAGAGAACGGAGCAGTGCGCTCGCGATCCTCGCACGACAACGAGCGCCGCTCGAGGTTCCTTTTAAGCGCGTGATATACACTACACGTTTACATACGCGTATATAAACGAAGATAATCTTGAACAATCGTTTGTTAAATTCGCAGCCGAGATAATCACCTAACGGTGAAACGAAATTAGGCGTCAGAGTCGCCGCATTGGGTGTTCCAAACACGTGGAAACAATATCGTCGAACACAAGACGGCCGTCAACGACATCAATGATGGAAATATCGCGGAAATTACGAACTCGGGAGAATACAGATTTTCATTGAAAGATCGTCGAGTGCGTGTGCGTGTCTCTGTGTATGTATGTATACACGTGTGTGCGTCGTGTGTACTACAGGAACCATTCCTTCAATTCCATTGAGGCATCCTCGCCAATCCACGATTCCTCAAGCGCGGAAACATTGAAAATGAGAATGAAAACATAAAGCGTGTGTGTATACATGCACATGTGTATATATCGGGGACTCGGGGAAAAAAGAATTTTGTGCAAAAAGAGTGTGATACAAGTGTGCGCTCGCTCCGTCAATGTGTTTACGTGCGCAAACTATCGACGAGACTTTCTTTTCGTTGAAAAAACAGAAGAATAAATGAAAAGGGGTACTGTAACACTTGTCGCAAGATTGTGTGTTTGAATCGAGGTTGAGTGTATATGATAAGCAGGAAGGGGGAAAAAAAAAATCCGTTCATCCCGCGAGTGTATACATCCGTGTGTTGCCACGGACAGTGTCGGAGAGAGAAGGAAAAAGGCTTTTCACGGTAGGGTGGGAGGTGAGGTGTCGCTGGCGAGGTGTGGGCGGGGGAGGGAGGGACGGCGGATTCGAGCGCCACCAAAGAACGAAACGACACTAGACGGGAAAAGAGAGAAGGAAAAGCGGCACCGTCGGTGGTGCTCGCGTATTCTCACAGAGAGAAAGAGATAGAGAAGTGCGTGCGTGTGTGTATGTGTGTGTGTGTGCGCGCTACTCGCGTCTCTCCGTGCGTGTTTTTGTGTGTGCGCCCAAAGGAAAGGTGGACAACGCGACGAGGACGTCGGATGTCGACGGCTACGACGACGGGGACGACGACGACGACGACGACGACGACGACGGGCAAAAGGGGGTAAAAGAGTGCGGCTAGGGGCGGTGGGGAGCGCCCGTGCAAAGGGCAGAGGGGGGAAATGCCGATCGCCGGCGGAATGCTCGTCGCTGGAAGCGCCTCACGTTGCCTCTCCTCTGCTGCTGGCATGCTACGATTCCTCGCCAGACTTTCAGGTTAGAAGACACGTTTTTTTTCTCTCTACTCCCTCTCCCTCCCTCCTACCCCCGACCTCTTTTTTCGCTTATCTAATGTTTCATAGGCAGCATCATAATAATAATCATAATTTCGCGTCGTTGTTCAACTAATCGTCGTCGCGTTTTATCGATTAATATCGATCGGATGTGGCGGCGGGCTTGGGAGGAAAAAATATATTGCAATGTCGCGTGGAAGGAAAAAAGAACAGAATTATTTACCATCGCGAAAATATGCCGCGGAGGTTAAGTGGGATTTTTCCGATGACCGGAAACTCGATTGCTGCTTTATTTTTCTCTGGCTTTTCCACAAATACGCGCAAGTTCAACCGGAAACGAGGTTAAGTTCTCTTCACGAGTGCGGTGACAGCGCGGTGAATTTTCGTGACTTTTTTTTCCCTCGTCGGCAGGAAATTTGACTTTTCTTTTGCGGATCGACGGACGGGCTTTTTTGCATCGCATTATTTCATCCTTTTTTTTCTGTCGTTAATCGAATCGTGGATGGATCGACAGTGTAGGTGTGTGCGCGTGTGCGTGCGCGTGAGGATAATCGCGCATGCTGCCTGACGTTTCGCCAGAGTCTCGCGTGGTGTGTCCGCCCGCCGCCTGCCTCCCCGCGCGCCCCTCTCGCCCGAAACTCGCTGTCACGTGACCCTCCAAACCTCGGGCGCTCGACAGTGACTCTCAATTCTCGGCTACTCTCGCGCTCCAGATATCATTGCAAAAAATGGGGGAAAAACCGATCGTGTTTGGGATAAAGAAAAATGTCGCCTTTTCGCTTCAACTTTCGAGGATCACGCCGATTATTTTCACGTACGAAAATAACGAATCGCCTTTGACTGCACGTTTATATATCGCTGAAATTTCGAAAAATCATGTAATTATTATTACGAAAACTATCGATCGAAAGTGAATTTAACGCAGGGTGGAACAAAGCGGATATACATTACGTATATCGTAACACACGGTTCTTATTTTTCGATGAAAAAGATGATGACGATCGAATCGATAGTACCTATGCGATAAGAAATAAAAGTACCGCGACGGAGAGAGAGAGGCAGCGAAGAAATTGGGACATTGCGTATTGAGAACGTTACGCGCGTGTTTTTTTCTCTTCTTTTTTTATTTCCACCGGAAATAGCTATCATTCTACGATGGCGGGCTAACCAAGAGTTTTCTCCTCCTCGGTCTATCCTTCGCGCGGTGTCTTTCGCGACAAAATGTATTTTCGCGCATGTTTTTCCCTTCCCTGCACGGCGCGATCTTTCCTCCGTCTCGTTCGACGTCTCCGAGAGCCTCTTTTCATGATTTTTTTTCATCTTCATGTTTCTCTCCTCCTTTTTCCCTCTCGATCTATTTTATTGTTCCCTCTCGTGTTTTTTTCATCTCGCGGGGCTTTTTTCTTCTATTTCCGCGTCTTTCTCCGACCGCGCGGGCCTCGGCTCTCTCTCGCATCAGACGCGTCCTCTCTTCTCCTCTCTGAGGAGCGAGACCGCGCCACCCCGCAAGCCCTCAGCCCGTCTCTCTCTTCTCCGCCCCCTGTCTCGTTGGCGAGTTGCGACGTCGCGACAGCGATCAAAGCGAGAATGCGCCACGGGGGCTCTTCGTAACACATTTTCCTTTTGCGCGTAAGCGTCTCCCTGCTCTCTCTCTCCCTCTCTCTCCCTCCAATTGGTCCGCGCGAGGGCTGCCGAGCGCCGTACAGAAATTACCAAAAGTTTCGTCTACGAATGCGCTCGTCTCGCGTTTTTCACGAGCTTCCCGCGACGACTGCCGCGGACGGATCCGTGCAGACGTAAAAAACGTCCGGGTGTCTGCCCGGGTCAGGGTCCCTGGCATTTCGCGTATAGCAAAAATTGCGCTAATTCGAAAAAAATGCTTTTCTTCATTTTTCCTCTTGTTATTTATTTATTTATTTATTTTTTCGTCAAAAGATTCATCCTTCCGATTCTCTCGAGCGCGACAGACAGCCGTCGCGCAAGCGTATCGAGCTAATTGACGGACGAGGAATTTCAAAAATTCCATATTAAGCGCAAGATTTTTATCAATTTAAAATACCTGTCCAATAGGAGGAACGAGTTATAAATTCAAGCGTATTGCCGTGTAACAAGCGGCGAGCGAAGCAGAGCCGCCTCTCGAGCATTTGTCAAACGACGTCTCATTCTTTTCATACGTCTTTTCTTCTCCTTTTTTTCTTCCTCTTTTACATTAGAGACACGCACGTCCGCGATAAAGCAGTGGTATGTAGTGTCAGATAAAAAAACTCGAAGGTGACGCGATTAGACGAGATTCAGAAGGATGATGTCAGCGATATGTGCGGACGATAATTCTTTCGCGGCCCTGCCCGTGTGTTGGTGTCGGAAACAGTACGAACGTTATTTCACTTTTTTTTCCAATCATTTTTTTCCTCCGCTCTTGTACATCATCGGCACTCTCGTGTGGGAACTTTACAACTCCGGCACCTACCTATACGTGTACTATGCGCGTATTAGGGTGGTTGAAAAAAACAAATTGAGACTCTGCAGCGTTTCCTTCGTTTCACTTCCGGGTCCTTCGATGCTTTGTGGAAAATGAAATGTTTTCGAGCGTCCGACGTTGCTGTGAAAGAGGGGGGGGGATGAAAATTTTTTTTTAAAATCAAATTTGACTTTCGACTCGCTCGTCTCCCGTATCGCCACCCTAATACCTGTATACTCTCGTGTCCACGTGCGTGTGTCGAAATCCCACGCGTAATCGCGCTACGATGACGATTGTCAATGAGAATGCCGCGGAGGAGTATAACGTTCGAATCACTGTGGTCCTTTTTGCCTCTTTCTCTCCCACCACCTTCTTCTTTCATACATAAATATCGGCGGTGTATTACGCGCGGCGCGCGACCGGAGTCATTTCCGCCATTCGCCGTCGCGTGGATATCCGCTGTCGCTCACCGTTTTTTTCCCTCGTCACACACACACCCACATATATATAAACCTATATACACACGTATACAAGTATGTATAAACTCTAGGTTAAAGTATGAATGAATTTAGTCATTTATTTATTTATTTATAGCGCGTATTCGCGTAACATCATTATTCCACCATCAAGGAGGTGCGAAACGAACGATCGTCCATTTTCTCTCGCGCTCGATGCGCCGGAAAATTGAAAATTCAATGTCCAATGTCGATGCAAAGGGAAAAAGGAACAGCCTCTTTTTTCATCCACCCTAATATATAGTATGCTGGATGTAAAATTATATTCGAGTCGCGTATTTCTCAATGGGAAATTTATTGGAATTGCTGTGGGATATACGGCCGGTCCTGCGTAGTGCGCGTGCGCGTGTGGGTATACGCGCGCAGCGCCACATTTCCGTGATTGCGCGAGGATATCCGGCTAGGTACAAGTCGGAACGCCGCAATATAATTCTCTCTCTTTTTACGAACCGCAGCGCACTCTCGAGTGTAACATCGACGCGCGCCCTCTCTCGAACGCCCGTGTGTGTTTGTGCTTTCTTTTTCGTCGAATCGAAATTCGTGACTCGTGACAATGGGGGGGAGAACTCGGGACGCGAATTTCGATCTTTTCCCCGAGCTCGACGCAGGCTCGGTTTTTCATCTCTTTTTTCTTTTTCTTCTTCCACTCAAACTCTCGTCGCGTTCTCAATATGCTTTATACCTCCCATAAATTTGACCCTGAATTACCCTTCCGCCGTCGTCTGCTGCGGACTCTTTCTAAACACGCGAGTAAACGGGCGTGGGATTCGTTCTCTTTATTTCCAATCTTCCGCGTACCGCCGCGGTTGCCTCTGCTCTCTCGATGTTTACGTGTGCGTCTCCTCGTGTGTTTTCAGTACCGCATTCGTGTGTCGTACATGTTTTGTTTTGCGGCCGAACACACAATGTCAGGAAAGCGAGAGAGAGAGAGAGAGTGAGGAGGGGGGTGGGGGGCATACGTTTTTACCGTTATCGCAGCGCGTAACTCTCCGACATTGCTGGCCTCGGGGTGCCTCCGACTCGTACAAATTTTCGCAGTACGTTACGTACGCTTTTTTCTTCGCTAAAATATAACTACTATTGTTGTGATTTTTCGCCTCCCTCTTTCTCCGTTCGAGCCTCGTATATCTCGAGTGTGAGCGATGATCTCGAGGTTGCGTGATTATCGTCTAGGAAGCCCCTTCCTCCCTGCCCCCCTCCTCGCTCATTTTGCGACGTTTTATCGTTCATCTCTCGAGGTGAAATATCGACGTTGGACGGCTCGTAGAAAATAACAGAGTTATTTTATAATTTCTTCATTCTTTTTTCCCTCTCAATGTGCATATTACGTGCGCGTGTATATATTAATACACCCAGCGTATAGTTGCTGCTGCTGCTGCTGCTGCTGCGGCGCTCACCGCTGCGGTGCAGCGCGGCGCGCGGTGCACTTGTCCGATTTCCCTGCGGCGGCCCGCAAACCCTCTCTCCCTCTCTCTCTCCTCCTTCTCCTCTTCCTCCGTCCGTCCTCGGGCATTCTCTCTCTCTCTCTCTCACTCTCTCCCCGTCCCGTATCGTTAATAACGCCCTGCGTGTATACTAACGTACAAAAGACGCTTTTGAAGCGTCGACGAAACGCAACGACACCGTTCCAAACATTTTTTCCATCTCCAATCGCTGCTTTTCCCGATTCAGCCAAAGGAACCTCCCGAATCTATCGTTATTCTTTTATCCCTCTCTTTTCATCGACTCTTCATTCGCTTCTCCTTTTTTCCCTTTTTTGCGATACGCGCAAACCCTCTCCCTCTCTCTCTCCTCCTTCTCCTCTTCCTCCGTCCGTCCTCGGGCATTCTCTCTCCTCGTCCCGTATAGTTAATAACGCCCTGCGTGTATACTAACGTACAAAAGACGCTTTTGAAGCGTCGACGAAACGCAACGACACCGTTCCAAACATTTTTTCCATCTCCAATCGCTGCTTTTTCCGATTCAGCCAAAGGAACCTCCCGAATCTATCGTTATTCTTTTTTCCCTCGCTTTTCATCGACTCTTCATTCGCTTCTCTTTTTTCCCCATTTTTGCGATACGCGCAAACCCTCTCTCTCTCTCTCTCTCCTCCTTCTCCTCTTCCTCCGTCCGTCCTCGGGCATTCTCTCTCTCTCTCTCTCACTCTCTCCCCGTCCCGTATCGTTAATAACGCCCTGCGTGTGTACTAAAGTACAAAAGACGCTTTTGAAGCGTCGACGAAACGCAACGACACCGTTCCAAACATTTTTTCCATCTCCAATCGCTGCTTTTTCCGATTCAGCCAAAGGAACCTCCCGAATCTATCGTTATTCTTTTTTCCCTCGCTTTTCATCGACTCTTCATTCGCTTCTCCTTTTTTCCCTTTTTTGCGATACGCGCAAACCCTCTCCCTCTCTCTCTCCTCCTTCTCCTCTTCCTCCGTCCGTCCTCGGGCATTCTCTCTCCTCGTCCCGTATAGTTAATAACGCCCTGCGTGTATACTAACGTACAAAAGACGCTTTTGAAGCGTCGACGAAACGCAACGACACCGTTCCAAACATTTTCTCCATCTCCAATCGCTGCTTTTTCCGATTCAGCCAAAGGAACCTCCCGAATCTATCGTTATTCTTTTTTCCCTCGCTTTTCATCGACTCTTCATTCGCTTCTCTTTTTTCCCCATTTTTGCGATACGCGCAAACCCTCTCTCTCTCTCTCTCCTCCTTCTCCTCTTCCTCCGTCCGTCCTCGGGCATTCTCTCTCTCTCTCTCTCACTCTCTCCCCGTCCCGTATCGTTAATAACGCCCTGCGTGTGTACTAAAGTACAAAAGACGCTTTTGAAGCGTCGACGAAACGCAACGACACCGTTCCAAACATTTTCTCCATCTCCAATCGCTGCTTTTTCCGATTCAGCCAAAGGAACCTCCCGAATCTATCGTTTCTCTTTTTTTCCCATATTTGCGATACGCTCACGTTCAACGGACGAAATTCGTGGCAAAGACGCGCGAGTGAAAAGAGCGTGAAAACGAAACGTGCCTCTTCGTCGCTGGGAGCCTCGAAATACGCGTGTATAACGAAGCGAAAAAGATTGGAGAAGAGTGTGGGGGAGCACGCTCCGCTGGTACTTTTATTTCATCGACTCTGGACGAACTTTCGGGACGTGGCATTTTTCCGGGGTATCGGCTTTTCCAGGGTGGCCTCTCGGCCACTCTCGGCTCGCGTGTGTACCAAATAGACTCTCTTCTTTTCCTACAGCGGGAGAGAAGAAGCTAAGGGGGGGGGGGGGGGGAGAGTTTATACCCTCGAGATTGCTTATTGCGCTCGCCGGTCGGGCCGCTTTATTTTTTTTCTTTTTTTTTTCTTCTCTCCACTCGAGGAAAAGAGCGGTCCATTAATTTTCGAGAAACTCTCGGTCGTTTACGCGCACGATAATGGAAATCTCCTTTTCTCTCTCCTCTTTGAGTATCACCGGCTCCAACGGAGGGGAGGGGGGAAAAAACACAGACGCCTGAGAGAGAGAGATGAACGTTTTTCACTCTTTTTTTTCTTTTTTCCCATCTATCTCATCTCTATTCGTATCAATCGAGTATATACGATTTTCGCACAACCGAATATCGCGCTGCCGCGTTTTTCCTCGGTGTGCGATGCTTTGCGGTCCTTTTTTTTTCTCTTCTCTCTCTCTCTCTCTCTCTCTCTCTCTCGCTCTCTCTCTCTCTCTCTCTCTCGACGAGTATTCTTCCGGTTTTCCACGCCTCGCGGGATCCCCCGCTCGACTCTGACCACCCCTCGGCGCGTCTCACCCTCCGCCATCCGGGATCAAGATTATCGGATTACCTAACCAGTGTTCCATTAATCTCGTGAATTCTTTCGCTCTCCGGCTCGACCGGCCGCAATCACGCGAAAAAAACGAAGCCGTACGTCGCGGCGTTCCGCATTTCCGTTCTCCATCTTTTGTTTTTCTTTCACTCGAGAGAGAGAGAGAGAGAGAGAGAGAGAGAGAGAGAGAGAGAGAGAGAGACTCGAAATTTTGGATAAATGGTCGCGGGGGGGGGGTCGTCGGTTAGCGACGATGCTCCGGAATTAGGGAGAAAAAGACGCGCGATTCCTTTTCGCCTTTTCATCGTCGCCATCGGCCTTCCTCCCCCCTCCTCCTCGCCACTTCTCTCTCTCTCTCTCTCTCCTTCTTCTCCGAGTCACCGGGCGTACTCGCTTCTCTACATTCCGTAACGTCGTATATTTTCCTTCTCTCCTCTCTCTCTCTCTCTCTCTCTCTGTTGCTTTGATCGTTGCAGTTGTTGCGACTTTCAGTACCGCGACTGCAACGACGAGAGAGAGAGAGAGAGAGGGAGAGAGAGAGGAGCCGAGCACGGAAAGAAATTCCACTGGAAACGTTGAACCGATTGCTCTACAGTCGCCGATGAAAAGAGAGGAGAGACAAGGAGAGATTTCCGTCGAGGGAATCGATTTATGGACAGGAGCATTTCGTCGCGCGCGAAAGTAGGTCTCTGTCGTTTTTTTCCACCGGAAATGCAGAGGAGTAGAGCGACTCCCGTCGTCTCGCTTCCGCCACTTCCGTTCTCCGATCGTACCGCCATTTGTGTCAATGAAAAAAGGACAAATGTCGTTATTATCGAATTATTTTCACGAGAATGCAGGAACGGAAAATGCGCGATGATGAATTTCACTTCTTCTCCCCCCCCCCCCCTCCCCTGAGCGTGAAAGGTTATACAGCGGATTCGCGGCGATCTCGAGATTCCAGCGTCTCTAGGCGCCATCTTTGACGGTGGAACGATCGAGCGGCCGCGAATGCATGTCCGAAAACGCGAGAGTTTCTCCCTGCGCGAGATGCACTCGCCGGAGACGAGGCTCCGCGCTCTCTTGCCCCGCGAGTGAATGAGACTATGCGCGTATCGATCTATATATATATATATATAAACACGCGAATGCAGACGTTGAACGCGCGCGAGTCTGCACCGCCGTTTCTTTAACGCCCGACGAGACGTCCTCTCGTCCGCATACGCATCGTTTTCTCGATCTTCGTCGAGGAGGAGAAAGAAAAAACCGCGCGGAAGAAGACCGCGCGAACAACAGAATGAGTGGACGGAGAGGAGGGCGCGTGCGTTCCTCCCCCCCCGGACAGCGTCACTGCGTGCTCCGACGCACGACGCCCGCCGGAGGACCGCCGTCTAGACGCGAAAATATCCGCGAGACACGCGGACGGGAACGCAGCGCGCGGAGAGAGATCCGCAGGAAACGCGAGACAGCGGCGACGAGAGAGGGAGCGCGAGAGAGTGCGAAGGAGATCGCGCGGGAGACGCTGCTGGATGAGAGTGACGCGAGGCGGAGGGGAGGAAGGGGATGTATAAAAAGAAACGCGGTAAAGTGCGAGTGAGACGCCAAGAATCAAGACTAAACAGCGCTCGGATCTGAAGGAAAACCGTCGTCGTCGTCGTCGTCGTCGTCGTCGTCGTCGTCGCGCGGCGAGCCACGAAAGAGAGGCGAAACGCGCGAGGACGACGACGACGACGCTGAGGAGCGAATCGACAATTTATTCGTTGCCAGGCTCTCGCGGAGCTGCGGGCGGATGAGTATCATCGAAACTCCCGAGGGAAAGCACGCGCTTTGAATCTATAAACCGCGCGAACGCCGATTACCGATAAGATCCTTGAAAACCATCGAGGGGGGGGGGTCCGGGGGGGAAACCATCGTCCGCGCTTATTCTTCACCTTCACCTTCACCTCATTCTTCCTCAGCTTATCGCTGTATCGCGAGAGACGAGCGACGAGCGACCGAAAACTTCAATGGGACACACGCTCGTCATCGCCGTTTGAACGAGCCAGCGGAAGGGGGATTGGCATCGTGTATATATGTATAAACTCCTCCGGCAATTAGGACAAAATCTCGGTATATCTCTCACGGTCTACCGTGTACAGCTTCCTTCCATATAGTGTACGAATG
This sequence comes from Heteropelma amictum, assembly GCA_959613375.1. NCBI lineage: Eukaryota > Metazoa > Arthropoda > Insecta > Hymenoptera > Ichneumonidae > Heteropelma > Heteropelma amictum. The sequence continues at coordinate 15,882,864 of OY390726.1, forward strand.
TCGTTGCCCTTATTTTGGGATTTAAATAAAATCCTATTTATAAACGAAAAGCCGACAGTCTCGCGGAGCAAAAGAGACTTTTTCGTTTCCGAGCACAAAAAACGTTGTGTGTATGTGTACGGATGAGAGACGAGACCTCGTCGAAAGAGAGGATTTCTTACGAGACGCGAAAAGAGCGCGCGTCGCGAGAGATTTCTGTTGTCTGTCTCTCGCTCTTCCTCCTTCGCCCTTTGCGCTTCTCGCCTCCCCCTCTCGTCCTCCGCAACTTGACGAAGTCGAGAATTTTTGATATTTCGAATTTTCTCTCGGGGAACATTGTCGGGGAATCGAAGAAACGAATTCGAGCCTCCCGAAAAATCCGAAACTTTGAGGATCGCCTCGATCGATCATTCCGGGGGGAAACTCGACGTCTCTCTTTGAGAGACGGCGATGGTTTAATTAGAACGGTTCTTTTTTGGCATTTTTGCATTGAAAAATCGAGTTTTTTTTGCTGGATCGAGTTGATTCACTAAAACGGTCGGCGTTTTTTCCCCCTTTGAGGTAGACGCCCCAACTTGCGCTTGTTCTCTTGGCAATCGTTGAGGCTTCAAAGTGCCGTTTGGTTCATCGGGATATCTTGATTTTTCGATTTTTGGCAGATTTTTCAAGTCCGACCATCGATTTTCGCCAATTTTCCCATACATACCCCTTTGCGTTTTTTTCGCCGATTTTCAACATCGATTTTGAGGGTGAAGCAATCTAGCTATCGACATCTAACTTTCACCAGTCTCCAAGTCTACTCGAGGGCTATCCAAAACACCCCCAAAAAGTCTATGTAGCCCAATTAGGATGAAAGTTACGATCGTTTGAAATTTCGCCATTCCGACGATTCTGAAAAAGTTTGCAAAAGTGACGAAAATATTTTTTCCTCAATTTTCAACAATTTCACGCACGAAACAATCACGAAAACAATCACGAAACGCACCGGCTTTTTCCCGAAAACTCGAAACTCCCAGCAGCAGAGACGAATTTCGATTTTCGCCCAAAAAAACGCCCAAATTCGACTCCTTTCTCGCCCTTTCCTTCTCCAATACCGAAAGATTGAATCGATATAAAGTGCGCACACGCCCGTGACTCGTCATTCGTCGCACGAGTCTGCCTCACCGCGGAGCATCTCGTTCGGGCAAAAGGTGCGGAAAAACGTGCATGATCCTCGAGGAAAGCGATGAGAAGGTCGTTACGCGACAGCAGCAGCAGCTTTTACGTAAACCCCCGAATGATCTCTCTCTTTCTCTTTGAATTTCTCATTCCTTATATCCATACACCGCGAGATCGCACGAACAGAGCGAGACCGCTGAAACATCAAGCTGCACTGCCAAGTTATTCCCGACGACGACGACGACGACTTTAACCCCCCACATCATCCTCATCAGCATCAACTCACCTTCCGAGAAGGTCTTTCGCATCACAAATTACCCAATTCCGAGTACACGATTTCCCCCGCTAGGAAACCGACCATTATACACGGAAACGCCTATACACGGAAAAAACTGCCCTGTGGAATTTACAGAAAAGTCTGTGAAATTTGCAGAATCTGATCTGTAAATCATTTTATGTAAAATTTACTAATCCGTACATGTTACTTTTACATGTTGAAATCTGTAAACCTAAATCTATAAATTTGACATATTGAGTCTGTGATTATTACAGATACACTTCTGTAATAATTACAGAATACACTCTGTTATAATTACAGAATTTACTCTGTTAAAATGACAGAAGTTCTCTGTCATTATTACAGAAGTTCTCTGTCATTATTACAGATGAACTCCTATCATTATTACTGAAAATATAATGTGAAAATCAAATTCGTAAGTAATGAAGAAAAGTGAAATAGGTTCTCACAATGATCGACAGTGACGCCACTTTTTCGTACGTATGAGCAACGCTATGTAGCATATGTAAATTCCCCTGATTACCCCTCTTCATTGTTATAGTTATTGGGGAATGCACGGAAAAAACTGCGCTGTGGAATTTACAGAAAAGTCTGTGAAATTTGCAGAATCTTATCTGTAAATCATTTTATGTAAAATTTACTAATCCGTACATGTTACTTTTACATGTTGAAATCTGTAAACCTAAATCTGTAAATTTTACATATTGAGTTTGTGATTATTACAGATCCACTTCTGTAATAATTACAGAATACACTCTGTTATAATTACAGAATTTACTCTGTTAAAATTACAGAAAATTTACTCTGTTAAAATGACAGAAGTTCTCTGTCATTATTACAGATGAACTCCTATCATTATTACTGAAAATTTAATGTGAAAATCAAATTCGTAAGTAATGAAGAAAAGTGAAATAGGTTCTCATAATAATCGACAGTGACGCCACTTTTTCGTACGTATGAGCAACGCTATGTAGCATATGTAAATTCCCCTGATTACCCCTCTTCATTGTTATAGTTATTGGGGAATGCACGGAAAAAACTGCGCTGTGGAATTTACAGAAAAGTCTGTGAAATTTGCAGAATCTTATCTGTAAATCATTTTATGTAAAATTTACTAATCCGTACATGTTACTTTTACATGTTGAAATCTGTAAACCTAAATCTGTAAATTTTACATATTGAGTTTGTGATTATTACAGATCCACTTCTGTAATAATTACAGAATACACTCTGTTATAATTACAGAATTTACTCTGTTAAAATTACAGAAAATTTACTCTGTTAAAATGACAGAAGTTCTCTGTCATTATTACAGATGAACTCCTATCATTATTACTGAAAATTTAATGTGAAAATCAAATTCGTAAGTAATGAAGAAAAGTGAAATAGGTTCTCATAATAATCGACAGTGACGCCACTTTTTCGTACGTATGAGCAACGCTATGTAGCATATGTAAATTCCCCTGATTACCCCTCTTCATTATTATAGTTATTGGGGAATGGAGGGGAATGGAGGTGTCAAATTACGTTTGATTAGACGGCCGTCCCGATGAACAAAAACAAAGAAAGTCAAGAGTATAAAATAATTATCGATAAAATTTCCGAGAACTGACGCATTATGATTATAAAATTAAAAAATGCACAACTGACAGATAATTATCTGTAATTTTTATTAATAATTTGTTCTTATTTGAAAAGTTATCCAACAATAATGATAGCAAATTTTTACACATTTTACACAATTTATCATTAAATATTCATAAAATTATGTGAAATGTACAGAAATAATATGTACTTTCTACATAATCCCATCTGTAAAAAATACATATTTTCTCTGTAAATTTTACATAGAATATTAATCTAAATTTACAGAAAAAATATGTAGTTTCTACATAATTCCATCTGTAAAAAATACATATTTTATCTGTAAATTTTACAGAAAGTGGACTCTGTCAATTTTACAGACTTTTTTCTGTAAAATCCACAGGCCATTTTTTTCCGTGTACATTTCACAACATCGTAAAACAACGCGAAAAACAATTTTGTCGACGTTTTCTCGAAAGATTTGTCGGGCGAAGGAGGCTGGCGGCAGAGGGCGCTGGCTGCAGCCAGGTGTTTCACGATTGAGCTTTTCCAGGCTCGTCTCTGCGGTACATTATATATTCTATCGATATGGAAACGTGCGATATCCATTCGGTTCTTCGTCCGCATACCTCTTCTAGGTACGCCCTCTCCTCTCCCCGAAGAAAAGGGTTGTTTTTCCAAAAATATTTATCAAAACACCCCTCGTGCGGCAGAAAAAAAATTACACGTGTATATACTCGTCCTTGCGTGGATTATCGACGAGTCGGAGAGACCCTATATGAGATCCCGAATGCGAGAGGCCCGTTTCCCACTGCGAGCAAACGAAAGGATTTAGAGAGAGAGATTTACGTTTTTTCCCTCGTTTTTCCTTCTTCCTTCCAGTCTCCTGCGACTCGGTCCAGGAGATTGGATTATGGGATAAAGACGACGAGGTGCATGCGGGAAAAAGAAGGAAAAGCCCGGCATAAACAGTCGCAAACGTTTTCCAGCGAAATCGTCGAGTCCGCAGAGCGATCCCCTCTGCGGACTCGGCTCTGTACGCATTACGGTATTTACCCTTCTTTCGGCCAGTTTTCCACTCCCCGCGCGTTTTGTTCGACATGTTGATCCTCGCGGAGCTGCCGAACGCGTCCCGAATCGCAGCCAAGAATTCCTCCCTTTGCTTCCTTCTCCTTTTTTTCTCTTTCAACTCTCACCCCCCCTCCCATACACCCGATACCTTATACATGTCCTTTTATTCTTCATTGACCATGCAAATAGTCGGACGATGTATAATGGGACCAGCTTGAGGCTTTTGTACCCTTTGATTCCTCGTGCGGAGCCAAAGCTCTTTATTCCTACGGCATTCCACCCCCCTTTATGTAGCGAAGAGCCCGAACGAGAGGGCAGGAGATTTCTAAAGAGGAGGAGGAGGAGGCTGGGAAATACCCGCGAGGAGCCTTTGTACGCGCCTTCTTGATTGTTTGATTCCGTTATTAAAAAAGGTGGGCAAATTTGCGGTACGCGAATCTTTGCTCCGCGCTGACCGTCCCGCGGTGTCTCGTTAGAATCGCGTGAAATTCGCGAACGACGTATGCCAGAAGAGGGAAAACTACGGAAAGGAGATGAAGTCTGGACTCATCTCCTTTCCCTGTCCCATCTGTAGGATCGTAAAAATGGATCAGCTACCGCGCGAAGAGCCCGCAACGCGAGATGTCTTCATTTTTCACTCTCGAAAATACAAACGTATCTCTCGGCCGCCATCTCGAGATTCTCACAATTTCGGCCGCCTGCCGGGGAATGCTCGACGATTTTCACCCGTGATCGGCTTGTCCCTCTCACCCCTTTTTTCGTGGCCTTTTGTATACGCGTCTCGGAGCGCGGCGGAGACAGCATTTGCTCTCGTTTAGCCCCCAACGGAGCGGACGAATTTAGAACGGAGAGCGTTTCTTTATTTTTTCTTTATTTACCCTCGCGAACGAGGCACAATGGTTCGAAGGGTTTCGATCGATGCGCACCTCGATTTTTGAGAAAATTCCTCCATTTTCGCTTCAAGCGCCATCTCGCGGTACGACTCGGAGCAGCCCCGTCCGAAACCTTCCCGTCACCCCGTATACACCGTATTTACGAGAGGGGTCATCATCGAGTCGGATAGGAAGAAGCGAGAGGAGAGAGAGAGAGAGAGAGAGAGAGAGAGAGAGAGAGAGAGAGAAAATGAGCGAGCAAACAGACACCACCCAAGAGTCGTTCGCCAAAAGTCCCGCTGTTGTTTCTCCCGAGCCCTGTAATATTACACCGCCCGCGGAGAGACTCGTCTTCCTTTCCCCTCTTTATTTTTACCCCAAATGCTCCCGCGCGTGTATACGCGCACAATATGCGTGTATACAGCGTCGCACAAGCGCCATCAACAAATAAGCGGAATGACGACCGCTCGTTATTCCGTAACGAGATGGTCCTTTTGTATTTAGGTCGACCGAAACTAATCCACGCGTCCCCGTTCAGCAGTGCCGAGACGCGCGGCAGAATCGCCGTCCCAATTTTCCGACCATTTCCGGCGTTACGAATCGCCCGTGAAAAACGCCGCAAATTCCAATTTTCCCGGTGAAAAAAAGAAGGGAAAAAGACCCTCGCTCGAACTCGTCGAGTTTCCTCTCTCTCCCTCTCTCTTTTTTCGTGCTTTCTTTAAATCCGGAGAAACACGGAATCAAAGAGGAACAGTGACTCACTCGCGGTCTCAGGGTCCGATGAGGTATCATCCCGGTTCTCGAGAGACGCGCGAGGGAGAGTGTCCGGCAGAGGGCGATAGCTCGCACCCTCGTCAGCGATAAGGCGACAAGTACACGTTCTCCGCTGACTCTGCTTCCAGCGTCCGCAGAGACCAGACAGTCGGCATATAATATCAATCTTTATACCTGCTGTAAAAGCGCAGAGTACCCACGGACGAATACCAGAGAAAGACGACTCGAAATCGGTGCAAATTTCAGTCAAAAAAACGCGACCCACGGGACCCTTTGAGGGTAGGTAGGTACACGGAAAAAAATGGCCTGTGGATTTTACAGAAAAAAGTCTGTAAAATTGACAGAGTCCACTTTCTGTAAAATTTACAGATAAAATATGTATTTTTTACAGATGGAATTATGTAGAAACTACATATTTTTTCTGTAAATTTAGATCAATATTCTATGTAAAATTTACAGAGAAAGTATGTATTTTTTACAGATGGGATTGTGTAGAAAGTACATATTATTTCTGTACATTTCACATAATTTTATGAATATTTAATGATAAATTGTGTAAAATGTGTAAAAATTTGCTATCATTATTGTTGGATAACTTTTCAAATAAGAACAAATTATTAATAAAAATTACAGATAATTATCTGTCGGTTGTGCATTTTTTAATTTTATAATCATAATGCGTCAGTTCTCGGATATTTTATCGATAATGATTTTATACTCTTGACTTTCTTTGTTTTTGTTCATCGGGACGGCCGTCTAATCAAACGTAATTTGACACCTCCATTCCCCTCCATTCCCCAATAACTATAATAATGAAGAGGGGTAATCAGGGGAATTTACATATGCTACATAGCGTTGCCCATACGTACGAAAAAGTGGCGTCACTGTCGATTATTATGAGAACCTATTTCACTTTTCTTCATTACTTACGAATTTGATTTTCACATTAAATTTTCAGTAATAATGATAGGAGTTCATCTGTAATAATGACAGAGAACTTCTGTCATTTTAACAGAGTAAATTTTCTGTAATTTTAACAGAGTAAATTCTGTAATTATAACAGAGTGTATTCTGTAATTATTACAGAAGTGGATCTGTAATAATCACAGACTCAATATGCAAAATTTACAGATTTAGGTTTACAGATTTCAACATGTAAAAGTAACATGTACGGATTAGTAAATTTTACATAAAATGATTTACAGATAAGATTCTGCAAATTTCACAGACTTTTCTGTAAATTCCACAGCGCAGTTTTTTCCGTGCATTCCCCAATAACTATAACAATGAAGAGGGGTAATCAGGGGAATTTACATATGCTACATAGCGTTGCTCATACGTACGAAAAAGTGGCGTCACTGTCGATTATTATGAGAACCTATTTCACTTTTCTTCATTACTTACGAATTTGATTTTCACATTAAATTTTCAGTAATAATGATAGGAGTTCATCTGTAATAATGACAGAGAACTTCTGTAATTTTAACAGAGTAAATTTTCTGTAATTTTAACAGAGTAAATTCTGTAATTATAACAGAGTGTATTCTGCAATTATTACAGAAGTGCATCTGTAATAATCACAGACTCAATATGTAAAATTTACAGATTTAGGTTTACAGATTTCAACATGTAAAAGTAACATGTACGGATTAGTAAATTTTACATAAAATGATTTACAGATAAGATTCTGCAAATTTCACAGACTTTTCTGTAAATTCCACAGGGCAGTTTTTTCCGTGTAGGGGGGGGGGGGGGGGGGGAGGGAGGCCCACACCGCGACCGTATCTCGTTTCAAAGATCCGCTGCATCTTTTACCCCGCCCGTACACTCTGAAACTATCTTTATACCTACGCCTAATAGCCCTCCAAAGGCCCGAAGGAGATCTTTAACTAATTAGCGACCTCTCAATTTGTACTTTTCGCTCTTATACCCTTCAGTCATCTCCTCTCTCCGGTTTCTCATACTTTTCTTCCTCCTGCGATAACGAGGACCGTTTCGGGCGTTTCTTTTCTTCTCGCATTTTTTTCCCCAAACTTCTCCGGCACCTCGTACGTCCGTGGACATTTCTCCGAGAGATAAGATGGATACGCTCGGGTGTTGATTTATTTATCTCGTTTTCTCGTGCGTACGACGATCCCGGGCGTAGTTTCAGGGTAAAAAGTGTGTGTGTGTGTGTGTCTGTGTGCTGACGAATGCGCAATATACGCTCGGTACCACGGGTGGTTGTGGAGAACCACCGCGCGAGCGGCGTAAAAGAGGCAGCAGCCCGCAGCAGCGAGCAAGGGCGAAAAAAAAAGGAGAAAAAAAATTCCGACGTTCTTTGGGCTTCCATATCCATTTCGAGTTGACCCGAAGATCGATATTTCGCGCGCCACCGCCGCCGCCGGACAAAAGTGCACCTTGCTTCCCATATGTGCAACGCGCGCGTCCATACAAACCCCGCTAGCGCGTCGCATATGCACCGTATCTGCCGACTGCTGCCTTTTTTCCCTTCGTTCTTTTTGTTTTCTTTTTTTCTCTTTTTTTTTCTTTCCTTATTTTGCATTTTACACACCCTCTCGCGTACCCTCCGGGTTCTTTATTTCGTTTCTCGCGGCATTTACGCACGCGTGGCTACGGCATCGCGCGCACGGATGTCCAAGACTCGTCGCCGGTGTCGACGATATTTAACGCGCGCTTACAAGGGCCACTGAGGTATTTCCGCTTCGATGGCTCCGAGACTCTCTCGGGCGCGTTTCATTTTTGTCCGAAATCGAGATACACCGTGTCCATGATCGTATTTCGCGTTTTGCCGCGACCGAAACGGAAATCCTTTGTCGCAGCGCGCGTTTTGGCGCACGAGAAAAGCGACGATCGAGATCGAGAAGGACGTTGCGCGTAACGGCGAGTTTGCCGCCGTCTCTCTCGCGCCTGACGGCTTCTCACGACCGTATGATCGAAAGAGACTCGCCCGCTCGCGATCCTCCTCGGCTCTGCGATGAATTTTGATTCTCCGGGCGATCCCCGATGCACAATCGGCTCCGCGCCATTTTTATGACGACTCGCACGGGACTACAAAGCGAGCGCCATAAGTCGGCGAAAAAAACAGCGACAGCAGCGAGGAGAGGCTCCAACATTGTTGTAGGAGCGGGTCGCGTGTCCAGAGAGAACAGAACACGGGATACAGACCTTATAATTTTCGTCAGGGGGTTAAGCAAAAAAAAAAAACAACCAAACGCGCAATTGCGACCGCACGCTCTCGTTCCGAGGCCCACGGCGTTTGTGCACTTTGAGACAGCGCCCGCGAAAAGTGCGAGCGATGCAGGCTCTCTCTTTTTTTCGTTATTTATTTTTCATTCGTGCCTCGCGAGTCGGGCGCCAACTCGCGATATCGCTTCTCGAGCGCGCCGTTCGTACGCGAATGCTGCTCGCGGGGCCTCCGCGGGCGATACGATTTTCGATAAAGGGAGGAGAAATTGCAGCGCCGCGCGCCCTCCCGAGGAGGGCCCGTGAAAAATGAGGAATTACACGTTTTCGGCAAAGAATCGACCGGAAATGCAAAGTGCGAGAGTACCTCTGAGATTAATTACGTTAGAGACACTCGAATCGCACTTTTTGCAGCCCTTGTTCGCCGCTGACGGCGTCTCGGTATCGATCCTCGCGGCGCGGTGACTGCTCTTCCGCTCCAGGGCACCACCGCGTCGTTAAAATGCTTCGGATCTCGCCCTTTATATCGCGACTCGCCCCCTCATCCTCGTGTCCCGTTAAGGCGATGTGTTACATCCGTAAATCGAAGCTTAGAAAAATTCTCCGGCAAAATCTGTAAATCGGATCGGTTTGAAATTTGTTGTGGGTATTTAGTGATATAGCCCGGAGGGACTGACGATTTTAGAATTTCGAAATTTTGAAAATTTTTTCACTCTACAAAAAAATTTTTTTGAAAAATTTCGAAATTGCTAAATGGTCATTCCCTCCGTGTTGCGTCACTAAATACTCACAAAAAAATTCAAATCGATCCGATTTACAGATTTTGCCTGAGAATGTTTCTAAATTTCGATGGGGGAGGGGGTATCCCCCATGGCCTTAAGGTAGTTCTATCGTTAGATTCAAATCGAGAAATTGTTTTGCAGTTTTTCTCACATACAAAATGGTTCGCGGGCTTCGGTTCAATAAGAAAAGTTGTTGCAAATCGACTAAAGAACAGCATACTCCAAATTCACGGTCATCCCAGGTGATATGTGCTTGCTCTATAATTACAAAAATTGCGAAAAAAATGTTCTCAAGATTTTTTTGGAAAACTCAAGAAATCTTCTTTGATGTTGCATAAAAATGTATGCAAAGTTTTAGAAGGCTTCACCGCGTAGAAGCCAAGATATTCATTGATGAAAGTGCAACTTTTAACACGCGCTCTTACGAGAGACTACCGAAAATTGTGATTTTTACCAATAAATATCTCAACTTCCACGTGGTAAAACCTTCCAAAATTTATTACACACGTATATATGACATCAAAGAATACGTATTCAAATTTTCAACAAAATCTTAAGAAAACGATTAAACGATTAAACGATTAAAGTTCTATCGTTAGATTCAAATCGAGAAATTGTTTTGCAGTTTTTCTCACGTACAAAATGGTTCGCGGGCTTCGGTTAAATAAGAAAAGTTGTTGCAAATCGACTAAAGAACAGCATACTCCAAATTCACGGTCATCCCAGGTGATATGTGCTTGCTCTATAATTACAAAAATTGCGAAAAAAATGTTCTTAAGATTTTTTTGGAAAACTCAAGAAATCTTCTTTGATGTTGCATAAAAATGTATGCAAAGTTTTAGAAGGCTTCACCACGTAGAAGCCAAGATATTCATTGATGAAAATGCAATTTTTAACACGCGCTCTTACGAGAGACTACCGAAAATTGTGATTTTTACCAATAAATATCTCAACTTCCACGTGGTAAAACCTTCCAAAATTTATTACACACGTATATATGACATCAAAGAATACGTATTCAAATTTTCAACAAAATCTTAAGAAAACGATTAAACGATTAAACGATTAAAGTTCTATCGTTAGATTCAAATCGAGAAATTGTTTTGCAGTTTTTCTCACATACAAAATGGTTCGCGGGCTTCGGTTAAATAAGAAAAGTTGTTGCAAATCGACTAAAGAACAGCATACTCCAAATTCACGGTCATCCCAGGTGATATGTGCTTGCTCTATAATTACAAAAATTGCGAAAAAAATGTTCTTAAGATTTTTTTGGAAAACTCAAGAAATCTTCTTTGATGTTGCATAAAAATGTATGCAAAGTTTTAGAAGGCTTCACCACGTAGAAGCCAAGATATTCATTGATGAAAATGCAATTTTTAACACGCGCTCTTACGAGAGACTACCGAAAATTGTGATTTTTACCAATAAATATCTCAACTTCCACGTGGTAAAACCTTCCAAAATTTATTACACACGTATATATGACATCAAAGAATACGTATTCAAATTTTCAACAAAATCTTAAGAAAACGATTAAACGATTAAACGATTAAAGTTCTATCGTTAGATTCAAATCGAGAAATTGTTTTGCAGTTTTTCTCACATACAAAATGGTTCGCGGGCTTCGGTTAAATAAGAAAAGTTGTTGCAAATCGACTAAAGAACAGCATACTCCAAATTCACGGTCATCCCAGGTGATATGTGCTTGCTCTATAATTACAAAAATTGCGAAAAAAATTTTCTCAAGATTTTTTTGGAAAACTCAAGAAATCTTCTTTGATGTTGCATAAAAATGTATGCAAAGTTTTAGAAGGCTTCACCGCGTAGAAGCCAAGATATTCATTGATGAAAGTGCAACTTTTAACACGCGCTCTTACGAGAGACTACCGAAAATTGTGATTTTTACCAATAAATATCTCAACTTCCACGTGGTAAAACCTTCCAAAATTTATTACACACGTATATATGACATCAAAGAATACGTATTCAAATTTTCAACAAAATCTTAAGAAAACGATAAAACGATAGAACTACCTTAACGCGAGTATGTAACCCGCCTCGGCGAGTACGGCTGTACAAGGGTGGCTTTTTCCGCGCTCCTTTTCTCTCTCGTCGCTCTGGTTGATTGAATTTTTTTCGACCGCCGCCGTGCGTGCCCGCGACTTTGGCGAGCCCGCCTTTGCAGCTCCGTGAGCATCAAAGTCTCCGCACCGGCGCTGCGGCGGCGCATCGCGCTCGTACCGAATGGTCGTAGCCGAATCGAATATGACAAATGGTACGGAACACGGGGGTCGAAGAGACGCGCGATGCCCACAGGCCAGCGGTGGGGCTACTTTTCAGCGCTCGAGAGTAATAGCGCTAACGAGAGGATTAGCGGCACTAACGTTGATGTATACTCGCGCGAGTCGGCCTTGGACGATGATTCTGCCTCTCGTTGAGACAATAATATATCGACGAGCCGGCGAGAGACGAGGACAGCGAGAAAATGGCGACAGGGACAGAGAAGAGCGGAGGAGAGAAGAAAAGCAAAGTGGCTGCGGAGGAAGGAGGAGGATAAATAGAGACGTGGAATTTGTCGGCAAGCGGGGGTCCACGGAAAGAGGATAATATACTTGTGGCTACTAACGACTTTTTCCTTCTCGCTCGAAAACAAGCAAATATATATATATATATACATAAAAATTCGTCTCTCGTTCCGTTACGGAACAGCAGCAGCAGCAGCAGCAGAAGCAACTAACGTGGCTCGCAAGAGAGGATGAATAGAGAGAGAAGGAAAAAAAGGTAGAGAGAGAGAGAGAGTCGTCGGTGGTTCATGCCCCTCTAATTTAACGCGCCGTCCAATTATCCTCGGCGTGGCGGCATAGCTCGCGCCATTGTTGGCGGCGGCGGTGACCACTTTTGCTTGCTTCATGGCCTTCGTGTACATACAATTATACACGTATGTATGTTTATGTGTATTTTTACACATATATATACAGATGTATAGATTCTAGATGAGGGAAGAAAGAGAAAGAGTGCCGGAGAGTCGTTGGTCGTTTGACGAGCCAAGCAGAAACAACTATAATATGCTATATGTAGGTGGATTTTTGTTGGGCAGTTGGACACAAAGATTCTACACAGCCGGTTAAATCGGGGGCGCGCGCGCGCGCTCTCACAAGCTCCGCGGTGGGTCCATCGACGATGAACATAAAGAGAGAGAGAGAGAGAGAGGAGGGAAGAGTAAACACGCGGCGGCCTCATCGAAATAACGAAACTGAGCCCCACCCAGAAGATCGAACAATCTTCCTCGTCCTCTCTCTCCCTCTTTATCCGCGACCACGGCACTTTGCTCCTTATATTTTCTTTCTTAATTCATTTCTCTCCGTCTTCTTCCTACCCTACCCTCTCCATCTTCGGCTCGGATTTTTATCTCTGCACTTTTTATTTTTGTTTTTTCGGCTCTCACGCCTCTCTCGCTCGTTTTCTCGACACCCACGTACCAGAGGGAAAAGAAGAGGACGAAGCGAGCATGGAGGTTTATATATATATATATACACGCGAGACGAGCTTGCTTCTTCACTCTTCCACTCTCTCTCTCTCTCTCCCTTTTTTTCTTTTCCTTTCGTCGCTGCTGAGGGACTGTGAGAAAAGTTCTGCTCCCTTCTTTCTTTATATACACACAGTGTCCCGCGGCAACCGGTTTCGTCTTGTATTATTTTACCGCGACCGTATGTACGCGCGTATTTATGTGCGCGCATATTAGGGTGGTTCGAGAAAAGGTGGACATTCTTTTTTGTCTCCAAAGCCGAGTAAACCCCCCCCCCCCGGTAAATTGTCACCGCGGGTGTCAAGAGGCACAAGTGCCAACGTCATTCCCGCGCGTCCGCGATGCGTGGAGACCCAAATTATCGCGTTCCAGCGCCGAGAGCGTCGAGAGACGAATTAACGAGCATTCCTCGATGCTGCGGCAACGCGGGCGCGCTGATCGATCTTTATCGGACCCGGAGGGGAGTGTCAAAAAGCGAGTGAAAAAATACACAAGTGCGGAGTCAACGAGGAGGGACGAAAGGAGGGTCGCCGAGTCGTCCGTGTATATCCTGTTCGTAATTAGACGCAAATTGACCCCATGTATTCTCACGTCGGGATCTTTCGACGATTTGCCACATAAATCATGTAACAACGTTCTCCAGTCCACCCCCCTCCCTCCCCCCCGTCCTTTGACTCAAAGACGTCTCGCAGCGATGAGCACGGCCACTTACGCCCGTCATCTCCCCGTAAAATCCCCTCGAAAATGTCCTCTTTGTGCGCCATCAGCCGCTCTTTCTCCCTCCGTTGCGTGAACCCCGCCGGACTCTCCGCGTTCGAACCGCGCGCGTAACGATAATTGTCGAGGGACGCGTTTTCAATGTCGCCGATCTTCCGGGTGGTTGTGGACCAACGGAGTAAAATAACGCGCGAAAGTGGCAAACACACCGAGAAAAATTTTTTGATCAAATCTATTAAATATGGTATATTTAAAAGATTTTTTATTGATGCTATTTAATTTTTATTTACTTCAACTACAAAATTTGTTGAACTTAATAAATCGATCATGTTTCATGCGCTCCGTTGCTTCAAGCATATTTTTATTAACGATATGAATTTCTAAAAAATACTTTACCTGCTTTAAATAAATGTTATACTTATAATCCCAAATACTCCAAAAAACCTCTACTGAAGTTTTTATTTTCTACAAATAAATTTTTTAGTAGAATATGTCTTCCTACTATATGATTTGTTCTATTCAATTAAATAATTTGATTGAAGAAAACAAAAAACAACCCCTGCGAGAACATTAACACGTGCCCCTATCCGTAGCTATTTTCGCCCTCAGCAACGGCGCGACTATTACTTGTTTTCAATAAACTTATTACCGGCAAATAGGCCAATCTTTTTGAATCAACTAAAGAATTTAATTGAGATTAAATAATAATTCATTGAAAGTCAAACAAAAGTTTAGTAAGCCGAGATATAACTAAACTTTTCTCTCGGTGCACGAGGAATCATAGCGCGATGATCCTTCGATCCGCGAGAGTCGCGTTAACCATTCGGAATGAGAGGATTCGTGCGGGTATAATGGAGACCGCGCGTCCGCCATCTTTTTCTTTGGATAATAACGTACGCTGGCGTCTGTAAACACGTATACGAGGACCGCGGGGGTGCCGTCGCGGCACTCTTCCCTGAATCTCGAGGCAACCCAAACCCAACCCAAACAATGTCCCAACGATCATCCGTGTATTATAGTACACCATACGCGCGTGTGTTCGAATTTGGGGCTACTCGCCGTGATCCTATAATTCTCAATAACGGCGCGGGCGATACTCCGTTGTCCCGCCGTTCGCTTCCGCCCCCCCTCCATTTTTTCGCCGCGATTAATCCACCGATATAGCACATCCCGGCCCTCGCTCCAGCAGCCTCGTACGGGGGGTACGCGCGTTCGCTCTTTTCCTTCCATATCGTTTCTCCAATTGTCATTTCGAGATTCGGGCACAATGAGGGAAGAAATTGGCCGGTCATTGTGCGCCCCGCCGGGATATATCCCGATCGTGCGTGTACATGCACCGTCGGGATGCGATTTTCGTAATAGCCCCCCCACCCCCCTTTGTCCCGTTCAACGCGCGTTCTATACCGGGTGTCCGGGTGGAAGCGGCGTTGGAAAATTGCGGCGTTTTTTTCCCCGCTCGTTCGTTTGGGCGAAAAGAGAACAAACGTCGGAGGTTTGACGGAAAAACGCGCGTAGGTGTGTCGTCGCGGTATAAAATCGGTCGTCGGTTGTATTCGCGGCTCGGGGGCTTGGTTCGCTCGGCGGGCGAGCAAAAACGGCGTATAATCGCCCGTGGAAGCGGCAGGAGGAACACGCGAACCATCTGCGGCTTCCGCGAGAAAAGAACGCGCCCCGCACGAGAGCCGCGAGCGAGCACCTCGGCCAAATTTCACGTTTCATACCCGCGGTGTGCTCTCTCGTACGCGCGCGCACGCACACACTCCATCGTCTACTCATTTCCGTACGCGCGTATGTACACCGTCGACCAAAAGTCAAAGAGCGCGTGGCAGGCGCCAAGGACGGCGCGATCTAAATGGAAAAAAACGTTTTTTCTCGCCGGAAAAGCGAGTCTCGAGTCGTAAGACGGTGTGAAATTCGAAGCGAGCGAAAATCGGAATAATTCGTTTCGCTCTGATTTTTCACGAGTCACGTTCGACTTTTGGCCCGCACTGTATGTGTATATATACCGCTTTTAAAGTCTCGGCTGTGTATATAAAAATGCGAAGCCCTCTCGATGACGAAAGTATATGTGCGAGCGGCGTCAGCCAAAAGACCATGTGCTTACCGTGAAATAACAGAGAGAGAGAGAGGGAGAGAGAGAGAGAAAGATACAGCGTAATCGTCCACCTCCTCCGATCAACTCGAAAATTTTGTGCATCAGCAGTTATTGGATGTTTGCGCGTCGGTGTTTGTCCGTGTGTAATAAGGGCACAAGCCGGCGTCCGTTGCACTCGGACTCATCGACAACATAGGTGTACACCGCGGGACAGACTTTTTTCTCTTCTTCTTCTTCTTCATCATCGACATCGCGATGTTCGTCTCTCGTTACTCTCTTTGCCTCTTCGTCATCTCATATCGCTTGCGGTCTTTCCCCGATCGGGCGAGAGTATCTCTCTTCTTTTTTTTCGTTTTCGTTTTCGTTTTTTTTTTGCGGCTAAACGAGAGCTCGGAAACACCATGTGCCACGCGAAACAATTCGGCGTGCGTATACAGCGGAACAAAAAAATGGAGAAAACAATCCACGGATGGAATCGAGCGGCTCCGTCGTCGTTTTATTTTGCTGTACACCGACCGAACTTTTCGAGGGAGATTTTTCGAGAGGCATTCAACGATCGGCGATAAAATTATCGATAATGGATAATTCTAAGGCGAACGAACGATAATCGTCGGTCGGAGGGATTAATGAGCGCTCAGTTATGTACGAACTTTTTTTTTTCTTCTCAGCGTCGAAAATAATACGGTTTTTTCGAAATTGCGGCGGGAGAATGGACGAAATTCTCGTTTCTCGGCTTTTGCGTCCATCGGCGCGCGGATTGTCGCCTCCGCGATTTTATTCACGCTTCGACGAGTTTCCTGGCCGCGGATAAACACACGCGACTTGCGCGCGCGGTGCAGCGTCTCTGGCACGCGACCCGGCAATATGGCGCGTTTTTTTTTCTCTTCTTCACTCGGCCAACATGACCCTCGACTATCTTATCAAGAGCGAGAGAGAGGGAGAGAGGGGGGGGGGGGCGAAATAAATACAGATGAGGGAACGAGAAAAAAAAATCATTTCTTCTCTCTCCTCGTACGTTTTACTCTTTACACGCCGAAATCTTCCTTTGTTTTTTGTCTACCGGGTGTCGCGCGCGGTAAAATTATTATTGTCCGCGATAAAGCACGCATATCTCCATAGCTCTTTCAAACGTGCCGAGGCAGCAGGTGTATTTTATTTATTCTCCTCTCTCGTCCTTTTTTTTTTCAACGATCCACGAGACACCCTGTGCGCGTGCTGGATGTTTAGACGGATTATCACCGAGTATCTTTTCTCGTCCGTGTGTCTCGCTATCGCGGCACGGGCTCGGTCGGCGCGAGATTAAACCTGCCCGCGACCGACAATAACGCACGCAGCGCCAGCGGGAAAGGTGTCGAAATCCAGTGATAACGCGCGCAGCCGCTCCAAGGCGGACAAAGACGGCTTTACATCGGGGCAATTATTCGAGAGGCAAATTCAACAGCCTAGAAGACTAGCTCCCTTCTTCGAGGTCCCTCCCCCCCCGTAAATCGACTCTCGCGGCGTCTCAAAAGACAGCATCGCTGCACCGCGTACAGTAGCGCGGAAAAAGACCGACAAAGTTGCATCGAAAGAGAAATTGTTTCCGTCAAACTTTCCTCCTACAAGAATTTTGGCTGGAACGATCGCAATGAAACTTTGAAAAAGTAACGAGAATCGCTCGTTTTTCGATCCTGCGTCGATTCTTCGTCGAAAGCGGGCAATTTTTCGGCGTGACTGTACGCAGTCGGTTCATCTTTGACGAGGCTTTACATCGGGCAATTATTCGAGAGGCAAATTCAACAGCCTAGAAGACTAGCTCCCTTCTTCGAGGTCCCTCCCCCCCCCCCCCCGTAAATCGACTCTCGCGGCGTCTCAAAAGACAGCATCGTTGCACCGCGTACAGTAGCGCGAAAAAAGACCGACAAAGTTGCTTCCGAAAGAGAAATTGTTTCCGTCAAACTTTCCTTCTACAAGAATTTCGGCTGGAACGATCGCAATGAAACTTTGAAAAAGTAACGAGAATCGCTCGTTTTTCGATCCTGCGTCGATTCTTCGTCGAAAGCGGGCAATTTTTCGGCGTGACTGTACGCAGTCGGTTGATCTTTGACGAGGCTTTACATCGGGCAATTATTCGAGAGGCAAATTCAACAGCCTAGAAGACTAGCTCCCTTCTTCGAGGTCCCTCCCCCCCCCCCCGTAAATCGACTCTCGCGGCGTCTCAAAAGACAGCATCGTTGCACCGCGTACAGTAGCGCGAAAAAAGACCGACAAAGTTGCATCGAAAGAGAACCCGTTTCCGTCAAACTTTCCTTCTACAAGAATTTTGGCTGGAACGATCGCAATGAAACTTTGAAAAAGTAACGAGAATCGCTCGTTTTTCGATCCTGCGTCGTTTCTTCGTCGAAACCGGGCAATTTTTCGGCGTGACTGTACGCAGTCGGTTCATCTTTGACGAGGCTTTACATCGGGCAATTATTCGAGAGGCAAATTCAACAGCCTAGAAGACTAGCTCCCTTCTTCGAGGTCCCTCCCCCCCCCGTAAATCGACTCTCGCGGCGTCTCAAAAGACAGCATCGTTGCACCGCGTACAGTAGCGCGGAAAAAGACCGACAAAGTTGCATCGAAAGAGAACCCGTTTCCGTCAAACTTTCCTTCTACAAGAATTTTGGCTGGAACGATCGCAACGAAACTTTGAAAAAGTAACGAGAATCGCTCGTTTTTCGATCCTGCGTCGATTCTTCGTCGAAAGCGGGCAATTTTTCGGCGTGACTGTACGCAGTCGGTTGATCTTTGACGAGGCTTTGATATCGCGCTTACAGGTGGCTCGGACCTGTCGCGATCGTTTCTTATCGAGTACACACGAGCTTGGCGCGCGTGCGCCTTCCTTCGCGAGCTCATCGTGACGAAATACCTATCTTATCGCGTTACACACACGTATATATAGGTTACCGGGGTTTCCAGCGGGTGCTCGAGGCCCTCGCACGGAAGAATACCATATATTTCATCCAAAACTCGTATCCGCACGCACCTGTGCGTGATACATCACGGACGACGCGAGTGCGGCTTCTTCAAAAAGTTTTTTCCTCAAAAAACGAAGATTCGGAAGAGTCGGAACACGAGGGGCGGGAGGGGGGGAGCTAAAACGGGCGTATTATTGAATTCTCGTACAGCGAGGTGTCTCGCATCGGATATAATGCCCTTTTTCTCTTGGTACAGGGGTGAGATTTTTGAAAGGGGTGAGTTTCGCGCGAAGCAACCCTCCGCGAGAGGGTTGCGCGGCTGAAGGGTCACTCGGCCTCGAGCAAACTCTTTGACGAGAAAATTCATGATTGTACGATTGAGAAACAAGGAAAACGAGCGAGATACCCGAAAAAAAACGCCTCCTCCCGCTCGGCAGAGTCTCGCGGTCACCGCGGGAGAAGGCGGTTGAGGAAGAAAAAAAAAATGCGAAATATCGTCGCACATGTTCTTCCGCGAGGGCCTCCGGGGTGTGTACGACGCTTTCCGGGGCTGCTCTCGCCGGAATACACACTCGGACTCGCGCGCGCGCGCGTCTCCGAGGGTGTATTCAAGCGATGCAGCTGCCGAGCGCGCTTCAACGCCATTATCTTTGCGGGTTTTTTCGCCTCCCCCGCTTCCATCTCTCTCTCTCTCCATGTTTTTATCTCGCGCAACTTCCGCCCGCTATCCCGATCTCGAGAATCACGGAGCTTTCTCTTCCCTCTTTTCACCGGGAGAAACTGCCCATCGAACGCGGATTTATTCCGGAAATTTCGAGGGGAAAGTCGCAGTCGTTTGCGACGGATCGAGCAAAAACCTGCCGTCGGTCCTAAAGGAGCGCCGGCAGGCGGAACGCTCGCGATTTCTATTCCAGCGTCGAGATGCTCGCCACCTGTTTATCTCGAGTGTCTCTCGTCTTTTTTTTTTTTCTCAAAACTCCGCGGTTTTCGTCAAGTTTTCCCAAAGAGAAGAACGATTCTTCTCGTCGCAACAAAAATCCACTTTTACCCTCCAAAATGTGCCGGCAAAAATAAAAAAACGTCGGGATGGTGAATTTTCCGATAGATCGAGCGCCGATCGACGCTCGGTACAGGCGCAGTTGCGTTTCAACGTTGAAACGAGAATTTTGCTCCAGGTGCGTCCATCGCGTCGATAACCAATAATTAGCGCCAACGACTACGAGCTTTTATCTATTTTTGCATTCGAACAATTCCAACTGGCGAACGAATGATTCGCGTCGAAAAAAATATCGATAAATTCACGATGTTCTCGTGGACTCTCGTCGCCGACGATGCAAATTTCAATATTACGCGTGACGAGAGAATTGAATTGAATATAAATATTTATGCCCAAGTGACACTATAGGGCAAGTACATAATATCTTGTAATACAGTAAGTGCTCTCGAAATATAATACTTAAACTAAATGAAACTAAATAACTACCGCAAATAAACGTGCATAAGCCACTACACTAGGTGAAATAGGGTGACAGTAAAGTACAATAAAATGAAATGAAGTGAGACTCCCGAAACAGCAAGTAACATGCTCACTCTGAACTTACTATCCATCATTGCTCTAGATAAGAAGAACCACGAAATTGGTAGTTCAACTATAAATATAGAATATAATATAATAGCCAAAGCAAGCATAGTTAGGAGATGCATAACCTTAATTGGAGCAAATCACACGATTACAGATCACGATCGAAGAGATATGTCCTCAGGCGCGTCTTAAATAAACTAATCGCATCTATAGAGAGAGAGAGAGAGAGAGAGAGAGAGAGAGAGAGAGAGAGAGAGAGAGAGAGAGAGAAAGGTGTGTGCACGAAAGCCTTTACAAGCATCGGGCGAATAAGCGACCGCACACCTTTCGCGGATCAACCCTTCAACCCCTTGCTCCTTTCCGGTTCAAAAGCGCACTTCTCCACGAGTGCTCTCTCCGTTACCCTCTCCTTGCTCCTTTCCTTTTTTTTCCTTCTTCTGCCCCCGTATACGCACGCACACGCCAACAAAAGTGCGTCTATCTACCACCTACGACGTTGTCAAAATGACGACGACGCGAAAACGATCCTTTTACCTCTCTCTCTCTCTCTCTCTCTCTCTATACACAAGAGAGACATCGGTACAAGCGCCTCGAGAGCCCGTGTAGGTAGCGTCTCGTGTATTATGACGGCCAGCCGCATCACCTTTGCCAGCTGGTCCTCCGCTGAATAATATAACGCTCTTCGCCATCAGCCACCCTCGCGGCGTCATCCAGCAGCAGCAGCAGCAGCAACAGACGAGACCCGAGACCATATTTTTCGTACATATTAGAACGAGAGCATGTGCTTCCCGTCTTTGGAGAAAAAAAAAAATATACTCGTGCGCCACGTGCTCCTTTGCTCCTTTAAGTAAACATATACACGCATGTGTATTTGCGCTCGTGTACTCGGAGGACTCTTTGTGCGAGGAAGGTAGGAAAAGTCGAGACGAGGCCGATGCGAACCCTCGGCGACAGCCCTGATTATTCAAATATCCCGAGCAACCCCCCCCCCCGTCCGCCTCTCGGCCTCAAATACAGCGGCGGCACGCGACGACTCTCTCTCTCTCTCTCTCTGCAGCCTCCCGCTTCTCCGGTCCTCGAACCCTCGCGATTACAACATTCCGCGGCGAAAACTTCGAGTCTGTGCTTTTCTGCACAGACTCGACGAGTTAATCTTTTTTTTTCATCGTCGAGTCTCATCCCCCCTCCTCGAGTGGGATAATTCGCGTTTGTTCGGTACATCCGGATGTTATCGTTTCGGTCCATCATACTCGGCACCCTCTCTTCCGATCTCGAGGCTGCTGGCTGCCTCGTATCGTATTGCTTTTCCATCGAGAGATCGACAGACACGCGCAAACACACTCACCGTGCCATGCACAGCATCCTCCTCGCACGGAAACGCGACGGCTGCTCCTCTTGAATTTCCGCGATGTATATGCTTTTTTTTTTTTTTTCTCAGTATAAATAATCCTCCGGTAAAACGATGAGGTTTTTCGTCCACACTCGTATAGACGTAAACGAGGTATTTATAAATGTATCGGGGATGATTGGGGGTGGCAGGGGAGACAATCAAGAGGGCTGTGATGTCGTTTCGTAAAGTAGAACGACGCACGTGTCTGTATGTACGAGCGCCAAGAGTCTCTCTGAGAGAAGAGATGCTCAAGAGCACTCTTCCGAAGAGAGATCCCTGCATGGTTTATACTCGAGGCCCTCTGCGGCTCCCCTCGCCTCTCGCGCATCCGGAGCATCATTTTTCTCTCTCTCTCTCTCTCTCTCTTTTACAACGATTGGATATTATTCTCCGATGTATACAGCAGAGGCAGGAAACGCGATTGAATATCGTGTGGGCATGCACGAAAGAAATACTCGATGCGATCGTGATGCCCGCGAATCCGGCTCCTCCGCCAATCGGAGGAACAATTTTTATCGTAAATTCGAGTAAAAAATGAAAACCAAAGAGGTTTTTTTTCCTCTCTCGAGTTTGAGATTCTTCTTTCATACCTGTTTTTCTCGCCCCCTTTGGCCCGTCGAATGTGGAAATACGGTGCTTGAATATTTTTTTGCGGGGGTCGAAGGGACCCCCGGGCGTCGAGGGTGGATGCAACGTGTCTGTAATTTGGTAGTTTGGAGTTTTGGAAAAACTCCAGCGGCGGTAGGAGGTTTGCGGCGAACCGGTGCGATATTCAACACACACAAAAACACACACACACGTAACTGCACTATATTTCCCCTCGGCGAGAAAATTCCGAGGGACGTCCGGCGGAGGGGTGAAAAAACATTGAAGGGAGAGAAAAAGTATACGCGTTTGGACAGAAACTCGAAAATTTGAGACCCTTTTCCCCCCCTCTCTCCATCCCTCTCCGTTTCTCGGTTCCATCTCCGTCCTTTCTCATCGCTGCACCGGGCGCCTTTTTTCATTCATCCCTCCATGTTTTACTCCCTTTCGGGCCCTTCTTTCCTTCCTCTCTCTCTCTCTCTCTCTCTCTCTCTCTCTCTCTCTCTCTCTCTCTCTCTCTCTCTCTCTCTCTCTCTCTCTCTCTCTCTCCGTCCTCGTTTGTCGGAAAAGGAAGAAGGGAGAAAAAATGCATACATTTTCCTCGAGGAACTCGATGAATTTCCGTGTTTGTCGGTAGAACGCGCTTGTGCCTGTTTTCTTTATTTTTTTCTCTCTTTCCGCGCGATGATTCCTCCTTCGATCGGCCCGTCAACACTCTCGACAGCTGTGGCGGCTTCGAGACTCGACAGGGGCGCCTCTACGCGCCTCTACGCGCCTCTACTATCGGCTCTTTCCTTCCTCTTCCTCCTCCTCCTCCTCCTTCACCTCCTCTCCCTCTGCCGAATCACGCCGCGCGCCCGCCACGCGCCCAACCACATATCCTCTCGTCGCGCTTTCCTCCTTCTAGCTTCACATCTCTCCTCGGGACATTCTTCCCCCGTCTTTCTTCCTCGCGTCTGTCAAATTTTGTTACACGACGACGTTTTCTCGTACTTTGCAACGTGCACGAAAATCGGGAACAAAAAGTTGATAATTAAAAAATAATTGAAAAAAAAACAAAAAAAACCAAAACTCTACCGAAATATACCTCGACGTATCGATCGTCGAATCGATAATGCGTTATACCTGCCTTCCGCAATTAAGGTAGTTCTATCGTTTTATCGTTTTCTTAAGATTTTGTTGAAAATTTGAATACGTATTCTTCGATGTCATATATACGTGTGTAATAAATTTTGGAAGGTTTTACCACGTGGAAGTTGAGATATTTATTGGTAAAAATCACAATTTTCGGTAGTCTCTCGTAAGAGCGCGTGTTAAAAGTTGCACTTTCATCAATGAATATCTTGGCTTCTACGTGGTGAAGCCTTCTAAAACTTTGCACACATTTTTATGCAACATCAAAGAAGATTTCTTGAGTTTTCCAAAAAAATCTTGAGAACATTTTTTTCGCAATTTTTGTAATTATAGAGCAAGCACATGTCACCTGGGATGACCGTGAATTTGGAGTATGCTGTTCTTTAGTCGATTTGCAACAACTTTTCTTATTTAACTGAAGCCCGCGAACCATTTTGTACGTGAGAAAAACTGCAAAACAATTTCTCGATTTGAATCTAACGATAGAACTACCTTAAGATCGAATAGATCGATCTCGTAAATTATTTTTCGATCGATAGATTTTTCGATGCATGTTCATCCGAGCGCGAGCTATTGGAGCTATTATTATATATATATACATCGCTGCATACAGATGGATGGATCTGATATTGTTGCCGATGCACGCGCCATTAATTTTCCGCTGCACGGTGTATACACCCTCCTTCCGGTCCCTCTCTCTCTCTCTCTCTGCCACCCTGCGATGATTGCGGTTAGACGAGAAAAAAAATCCCATTATCCGTCAAAATCGACATCAGTGAAAATCCTTGTTTCAAAACGAGCCGCTCGCTTGTAAAGAAAAAAAAAAAGAAACGGGAAAAAGACCGATGCTACACGGCTGCGTTGTTATAAAATCAACACTCGAGAATTTTTTTTTTTTTTTTTCGGCCCAGTTTACACACATCGATATATGTATATAATACGAAAATGAGTTTGTACAGTTTCGTATTTGTAGGAAAGTATACGCGAGAGGTGAACGGACTCGTTTTATTGTCGAGTATCCCACGTGCCGAAAATTCGTGAAAGAAATACTTTTGTACTCTTCACCCTAGAGTCGTGAAAATCCGCACGGCAAATTCGATCGATGCTGAAAGCGAAATGCGAATGAAATTCTCACCGACGGAGGATTTCAACGTTCGACCGGCCATTGGACGGGCGAAAAACGAAAAAAAAAAAAAAAAAACTGTCGCGCGAAAGAACGACCAAACGATCTTTGCGTCATCGTCCCATTTTCTCACTATGGTTTTACGCGGTAATAACGGAAGTTACGGATCAAGTCTTTCCGCCCGACACTCGTCTCTCGGCGAGCACACACACACACACGCGCGCGCGGCGTATAACGCCTAATTTCCTCGCGAATATCCACGAGTACCGAAAAGTTTCAGCGACGAAAAAAAGGCCTGCTAAAATGGCGCTGGATGAAGATGCTCGTTTTTTTTTTGGGAAAGACGCCGTCGGAGCAAATGCGAAAAAAATAAGGAAAAATGTCATTTCGTAAATACGTACGTGTGTGTATATTATACGTGCTTTGTGAAGCGAGGTGGAGCGCGAGTCGCGGCGAGTGCGGCGCTCGTACGCGAGAATGGAGGGAAATGGGCAATTATCAAAGAGGTTCGAGCCACAGTCCGAGTCACAGTCCGAGCCAGTAGAGGCGCGGAGTGTGCTGTGCACGTGGGCCGCGCGCCACTACGGCGCTGCTTCACTCTTACTAGCGACGCCTAGCGCCGCGCTCCGTCACCTACTTTACCTCCCGCCGCAAATTCCCATCCGCGATATAAACCTCTCCCCGCGCGGACTTTTAAACACGCTCGTTCGTGCTTTCTCCACGCGGAGATGCAGAGAGAAATTGCTGAGAAAAGTACAGAGAGAGAGAGAGAGAGAGAGAGCAAAAAAAAAAAGCAAGATAATCGAGCGGCGCTCGCGTCATTTTCCTTCGATCTCGATGCCTCGACTTTATCGAAAATCGATGAGAATTCCTCTTTCCGGTTACGCTTGCGAATTCCCCGTAAAATTCCTCGCAAAGCCCGCCGTCGGTGAATGACGAACCTCGCTAGTCATCCACCGGAATAATACTCGCACGCGCGCGCGCGTATTTTTATTTTCACCTTATCTCCCTCGTTTTTCTTTATCTACCAAAGCAGGCGCCTTCGGCGAACCTCGAATTCTCTTCGACACGTCGTTTCACAGCCGCGGGAAACGCCTCAAGTTCTTCCGAGAAGTTGACAAAGCGACGAGCGTCGTTCGTCACGAGAGTGTTTGACCGTCGCGGAAACCCCCCCCCCCCCCCCCCCCCCCCATTGCGACAACGAGATTTCGCCATTTTCGTACATTCGCAATAATGTCGCTTCTGTGATAATAACGATAGTAATAACAGCGACAACGAACCGTGGCGACGGAGCGCGTCGCGCGAGATTTTTTTTGCAGAGCGCAACGCGCATGATCGTGACACAGTTCCTTCCGTAATTTGTGCAGCGACGGTACGCGCATGTATTTTTAAGCGCGCGACTCAAATGAGAAAATGAGTTTAAACGAGTTGCCGTTACGAAATTCACGTGGGAGGCGCTGCGTGACACGCGCCGGTTGAACTTATCCTCTTTATAAGCTTTGCATTACGCGCTCACGCACACGCGCGCGGCAGTCGCGTCCGCTCGTCGTACGCGTTCGACACAGTGGCGCTCCCGCCGCGCGGACAGCAGCGCCGCGCGCGTACCGCGGCGTTGCCTCGTACTTTACGCGCCGCCCGATGCACTCGCCGTCGTCGCGCGGCGCATTCCGCCCCAATCGGTGTTTTTCCTCTCTCTTCCGGCGATACACTCGTTTCCCAAAGTTTCTCGTGCTTCAAAATCGTCGCAACTGTCCTTCCGCAGGTTGGTTTTTCTTTTTTTTCTCTCCCAAATTTCAAAAAGTGTCTTTCAATCGATTTTTGTGCAAACAAAAGTACACGGACGAAACGGTGAATTCTTCGGACGATCTGGACGATCGTCGAGTCGAATTTTTGTTTTCTCCCGCTTTCCGCTCGTGCGAACGTGTGTCGTTTATTTAATTATTCTCGTGACCCGTCTCTCCATCGCGTTCTTCCTCTTGCCAACTCGAGAGTACATTTATGCACGATAGGAGTAAAAACCGTTTCCAACCCGAGAGAAAGAGAGAGAGAGAGAGAGACAGAGAGAGAGAGAGAGAGAGAGAGAGAGAGAGAGAGAGAGAGAGAGAGAGAGAAAGGGTCTCGAGCGTAGGTGTGCATTCCATTCGTGAATTTCTCACGACCGCACATATTCTCTCTCGTCATCGAGAGTGCGACGATGACGCTATCGTCTCCCCGTCTCCGTTCCTCGCTCCGCGAGAATCTCAATAATCTCCGCTTCCTGTTTCCACCCGTTTATCCCTCCGAGCGTGAGAATATTTACGCGAGAGGCAAAAATACAGAGTAACAAAACGGACATTTCGATAATTGCAGGTAGACGACGGCACGTGCGGAGAAATTGCGGAACGGCCGGTGGGAGCTGCTGCGCGATCGCGCATCAGGGCAGCAAAGAGTCGTCGAGGGGAGGGCACGTTTCGCCATCTTCGTCCTCGTTGACGGAGGAGATCGTCGCGATCGGAGATGCGTCTCGCGAGTCGGCAAGGACAACGACGACGACAACGACGTCAACGACAAGGACGTCAACGACGACGGGGAGAACGGGGATGAGAGGATCGACGCAGTCGCGGAGATCCGAGGAGGACAACGAGCGGGACGAGACGCGGGACAGAATTCAAGTTCCAAGGTGGTCCGGCGAGGAGGAGGACGCCTCGTACGCTCGTGCGGAGGCGACGAGTCGCTCGCGCGAATACGCCGCGCGGTCGACGTATTCATCGATCAACGTCGATCCTCTGAGACTCGACGAGTCAGCGCCGCTGGCGGATTCCTGCCGCAACGACGATCGCGGAAGGTGCGAGTGTCTCGACGATGCCGTCGAGGAGGAGCAAAGGACGAACGACGACAGGGGCGTTCTCGAGGAGGAGCATCATCGTCGAGCATCGCGCGACGAGCTTTTACCAAACAGTCAAAGTTCAGCAGCGGGTATGCTCCGCGATGAGCACCAGGAGGCGCGCGGTCTCGTCCGTCGCCAGCAGCAGAGGCTGCATCTCCGAAACAGCCAGCTGGTTTCGTCATCGTCTTCCGCAGTGGCGAGTCGCGACGACGTCGACGCGATCGTCACGACGACCATCACGACGACGACGACGACGACGACGACGACGACGACGTGCACCACCACCACCGCGACGACGACGATGACGACGAGAAGGACGAGGGAGGACGAGGACGACGCCCGCCGCCATCCCGTCGTCGACGCGGCGAGTCCCAGCGAGGATTCAGCGTGGACGCCTCAGACTCCTCGCTACGTCGGGTCGATAGCTCGCGATCGCCACGAGAGCGTCACTCGCCACCATCATCACCATCATCATCTGCGGGACAAGCCTGCCCACGTGAGAAAGAGAAGCGACTCGTGCAACGCGTCCTTCTCCACTTCCGGTTTTCCGAGGAGACGAACGATTCCGCCCTACCTCGCCACTCTGCTCATCATTTCCTACACCCTCTTTGGAATCGCAGGTACATCCAACGTTTTTTCTCTTGATTCTTTCAACCATCATTTGTCTTTTTTTTTTCCTCTGCTCATCGCTTGGAATAATGAATCGTCGCACAGCGATCACGTGACCCGACGCGTGCAGCAGTCGGAGAGAAAGAGCGAGAGAGAGAGAGAGAAGAAAAGAAGCCAACGCGTGTCTTGCGGTCTTCCGCATTGTCGCAGCTCGCGTACGCACAGTGTGAAATAAATGAGACCATGAGGTGCCCTCTCGCGGTCGCACACGCACCAACACACTTTTCCGTTACCCTTTCTCGCATCGTTCTCCTCATTCTCATTCGCGTCATGACGATGACAGACGTGCTCGCGGGATTGTCCTTTTTTTTTCCTCTTTTTTTTTTCCTCTTCGTTATTACACACGATATTCACCGGAGAACGATCTCTCCGTCTCTCTCTCGGCGTTCTTGCATTTTTTTTCATTTCGGCATACGCGAGAGAGCGCACCGTGCGCCACCTCCGGCGGATCGGCAAACTTCAACAGGTGACAGATACGCCGAGGTCTTCCGCTCGAAGAGAGACGACACGCTCGCAGATGCCTTCCGATCCTCTCTCCTCTCTCGGACCTGAAACTTTGCGGAGACAAAAAATCCGTCATTTTCGCACTCGTTGCCGACGCTGACGCGTGTGGTAAATCGTCGATCGACGAACGGGTGAAAATTCAGAGTACGCGAGAACGGAGACACACGCGTCGCGCAGGTTTGTCGCAAAGCTCGGGGACGAGGGAGGAGAGAAAAGGTACGGGACGAGGCTCGTCCGTCGCGACCTACATGACACACATGTGCTTAACGCGTCCATTAACGGTCTCCGTCGTACGTCTCTGTCGGCTCGCGCGAAATTGTCCTCCTCTCCTCATCGAAGCGAGACGCAAAGTTGTGATAGCGTGGCGCAACGAGCGGAGGAGAAAAAAAAATGTTTATCGGCGACCAAAGCTAATACAGGATGATTCACAAAAAACCGAGCGAGCCTTTTTTGCTTTTCTTTTTTGTAACTTGCTGTAATTTGGAATTATCCAACCGGAGAATTTCTTTTCTTTTTTTTTCGCGCCAGTCTGTCGAGTACGCATCTCGTGAATCATCCTGTATGTCGCGTTATCTCGTAAATTAAGCGAGGCTCGTACCGGTCCCGACAATTGGATAATTTTCATGATTCTCGTCGTATTTCGTAGACGCGTGCTCGTCGAGGTCCACGCCCAAGCCGAGACCACCAACGCCGACACCAAGGCCCAACATCACATTCCACATGTACACATGTCCGCCTGATTACGCGGAGTGGTACTGTCTCAACGGTGCTACGTGCTTCACCGTCAAGATCCAAGAGTCGCTGCTCTACAATTGCCTGTGAGTATCCCCGTGCGCTTTTTCTAAAAAAAAAACAAACAAACAAAGCCGAAAGATATAAAAAACGCTAAACACGAGTGAAAAACAGGTTTTTTATTCATTTTTCACGTGTACCATTTTTGTTTAGCTCCGATGTTGCGTCTATGTTTCGTTTTCACGAAAAATAACGTATTACGATTGACGAAGAAGCGCGGGAAAAAAAATCTACTCGTTTCTCGTCTCGAGAGTCGGCGGAGGCAGCACCGTGGAATTGTTATTCTCTCGCTCTCTCTCTCTCTCTCCCCCCCCCCCTCTCTCGCTGGCTCATTCGCACAAGGACGTGCACCGAGAATTACTCTTCGCTCTTTTCACAGAGCGAACATAACGTACACTTTTCCATAGACCTGAGCACGTACGTACGTACCCCCGGTGTATATTTTAGTGCACACGTATATAATGGCAAAATCACCGGCAGCATTGTGCCCCGAGCGCCCAAAGGGTCACCGGGTTTTCCCAGCTACCGATCCCCCCCCCCCTACTCCCTACGTACCACCGCTACCTCGCCTTTAAATCATCCATACGTACACGCGGCGTATATATACACACTGACGTTAATTTCCCTTTTATACTTTTCGGGCTGGGTGAAACGAGCGGAAATTCTTTGGCTCGTTAGAATTTTTCCGGAACTGGGATTTTCCGGAAATGAAAAACTCGAAACGTTGCTTCGCCTTCAACGGAATATTCGAGGTGACATTTTTTTGGGAAAAAGTGCTCCTCTCGTGAATTTTCACTTTGTCCGAAATTTTGATCGACTTTTGACGCTTAGTTTTTTCGTTTCCACAAATTACTCGACGTTTCGTATTCGCGTTGGGACTCTCGTTTTGCACGACCGTCGTATTTCCGAGGGAGCAACTGGGAAAACTCGATCTCACGAGTTTTCCCAGTTTTCCGGAAATGAAAAACTCGAAACGTTGCTTCGCCTTTAACGGAATATTCGAGGTGACATTTTTTTGGGAAAAAGTGCTCCTCTCGTGAATTTTCACTTTGTCCGAAATTTTGATCGACTTTTGACGCTTAGTTTTTTCGTTTCCACAAATTACTCGACGTTTCGTATTCGCGTTGGGACTCTCGTTTTGCACGACCGTCGTATTCCCGAGGGAGCAACTGGGAAAACTCGATCCCACGAGTTTTCCCAGTTTTCCGGAAATGAAAAACTCGAAACGTTGCTTCGCCTTTAACGGAATATTCGAGGTGACATTTTTTTGGGAAAAAGTGCTCCTCTCGTGAATTTTCACTTTGTCCGAAATTAGTTTTTTCATTTCCACAAATTACTCGACGTTTCGTATTCGCGTTGGGACTCTCGTTGTGCACGACCGTCGCATTCACGAGCGAGCAAGTTGTACGTGTTTTTTTTTCATGCACCGGCTCGCCGCGGGCTTCGCGCTGAAAAGTCAAACGGCACGGAAAACTTGCTCGTCGGATTTCGTTAGTAACGCTCCATTGTAACGGTCCTCGCCAATGAGAATCACCGAGACCCGCAATTATACGCTTTTACCTTGAAAATTCTTACGTCAACAGTCGCACGGTCCATCATCCCGCTCGTACCTGATCTCCTCGTTTCGCATTTTTTTTCCCCTCCGTTCCTCTCCCTCCCCCCGCTGACACTGTCGCCTCAGCGCGCACGAACTTGTCCACGATTTTCATTCAAAAAATCTTCATCCCCCCCCCTCCGGTGGTTTCGATTTTTGCATTTTGCCCAACGAGGGAAACAAAAAAACCGAAATCCACCTTTTTCCTGTTTTTCCCGAGAGAATCGATGCCCGATCGGATTCGTACGATTTGCCGATTTTCTTGTCCAACCGAGACTCGATTCTCGCGAGTCATCTTTTCGCGATGTTTTTCCCGCGCTTTTTCGTCGCCGATGCGAAACGAGAAAAAATTTTCGGGGCCTCCCTGCTCTCGAAGGTTGCCGCGGGAACAAAACACCGTGGGAAAATCGAAGCGAGCACCGAGCCGACTCTCTGATTTCTCGCCGACCGTTTCTTTTCCTCGCTCGATTTTCTCCTCTCGTCTCTTAATCTTTCGCACGCTTCCGCGACCGATCGACGCAGCGGACATCTCGCGCCATTATTCTCCGACTGAGAGCATCGACGTCGCCGGCGATGCTCATCGTTGAAAATATTTACTCTTTTTTTTTTCATCGTTTCGCGAGGCTTTTTTCCATCGTCTTTCCATCGCGTGACCTCGCAGGGTACTCGTCGAGTTTTTCGCGAAAATTCGGAAACTTTGGGCAAAAAACTTTATTTTTCCAATTAAGCATCAACCTACTCGGAGCAAAATAGAGAGAGAGAGAGAGAGAGAGAGAGGGCAAGAATGTACTTTTATCCCGCATGAAAAGACGATTTTGCGGGGGAGAATTTTCCGAGTACAAAACAGCCCTCTCCGAACCTCCGGCCAATAATCGTAGCGGCTTCGTGTGAAAAGTTGAAACGAAAAAACCACCCTAGTCGCACCTCGTTCGTTCCCTGCCTTCTCCACGAATTCTCAGTGCTTCGTAATCCTCGTTTCCCCTGGACCGACACGTTCGTACAAATTCCTTTTGCTGCTCCCCCCCTCGCATATACACTTCTCTCTCTCTTTCTCATCGTTCGGTCAATTTTTTGTCAGTCGTTTATACGCACGAGATGTCGCAGTGAACAACTTTCTCGTCCCTTGGACACTCGCGCGCGCGGGCGCCAAGCAAACAAACACACACACACACACGAACACGGAAATATACGCGCCAAAGAAACTTGGATAATGTTGAAGAAAAAGGAGGAGAAGAAAAAAAATGAATTCTCTCACGGTATATCGAATTTACTCAAATTCCTTCTCGGATGACGATAATTCGAGGAGGATACCGTGGCCGACCAATAACGAAGATAGTAAAATCGTCGTAATCTTTTTTACGAGACCTTTTAATACGAGGAGCAATATATATAATGGCTCTCGGAGAGACGATCGGTGTTGATCGTCTTTGGTGTCGCGTCGCCTCTTTTCGGATAGCCGGTCGATTCGTGGTAATTCAAAAATCATTTTTATTGCGAGATTCATTGCCGAAAAATCGTAAAAATGGATAAATTTCCGTCCGAGCATCGCGCGGATTGGAATTCTTTGATCGCAAAGTATTTCGGCGGAGCGATCGTGGAAAAATTACGTCGACACGCTGGTCCGGGAAAATGTGCACATCCCGAGGTTTTTTTTCCAATTTGTTCAAAGCAAAAGACTCGAAATTGAGATTTTTATTTTTCGTCTCGCGAGACGATGTAGTTGTAGCTCATTACAATTATTTTCGTCCCTTCTCACACGCGCCCGATCGCGATATACACGTTCCACTTATCTCCTTTCCTCGCTCTCATTCCCGCGAGAGTCTCTCCTCTCTCTCGTGATACACCCACGAGATCGTACAGTGCCGCATTATTCACGGCATAAACGCGCGAGTTTGCGCGAAAATACCTTGATCGATCAAAGTTGGAAAAAAAGGAAAAAAAGATAATGTCAATTTTAACGAGTCTGAATTCGACCGGCAAACCGCGCTGCTCGAGTTTGCGAGAGATCACATTTTCCCACGATTTTTCGACGATTGTTAATCAAAGGACGAATCAACAGCGAGGCACGATTTTTCATTGGCCGTCGTGATTCAAATCGCGCGTAATTAATCTTTGGAAATGTTGTATTCGTTTTTGTTTTTTTTTTTTGCCTACACCGTCGGACCGTGTCGGACGATATTTCTCAAATTCGAGATAATTAATGACCGCCTCCTTTTTCCTCTCGGATAATACGCTCGTATCTCTTTTTTATCGGTCGTAATTTGAAGAAAAAAGCAACGAAACGAGTTTTAATTAATGCATCCCCCGTTTTCGTCTCGTTTTCGCACCAACGATCTTGCCGGGAATGACCAAACGTCGAATAACAAATTACGAGCTAGAGCCTGTACTCTCTTCTGCTCACTCTCTCTCTCTGTCGTTTTTTTTCCCCTTTTACCGTTGGGCAGTCTATCACGTTAATTGAGCGTACGCTTCTCGTGGGGTTTCACAGCTCATTTCCGGTCTTCATTGCACACGGACTTTCGAGTTTAATGAAAAGAGAGAAGAGGAAAAGAAAAAGGAGCAAACGTTCTCTCTTGATTGTGATATTCATACGGGATGGCGTATGCGAATAAGAACGAAAAGAAAATCGACCGACTGATCAAAGAGCGCCTCTCTATTCTATATTTATTTTCTCCATCGCTTTCAGATGTTCCAACGGATTCATAGGGCAGAGGTGCGAGTTCAAGGACTTGGATGGTTCCTATTTGCGTGAGTTTCTTTTCTTTCCTCGATTGGTCAAAGAGAAAAAGCCTGAAAAAGCCTCTGAGGGATAAAAAACGAATAAACGAGCATTTCATCTTGGATTTTTCAGCTTCCAGACAACGGGTAATGCTGGAGACGGCCAGTATCGCCGGTGGCGCCACCATAGCAATATTCCTCGTCGTTATAATCTGTATAGCAGCTTACATACACTGTAAACGCAAGCAGAAGGAAATGCGCACGAGGTGATGATCGCTTTTGTTCTGTTTTACCATCAGATTTCGTACGAAAATTCCATATTTTCGTTTTCAAATTTTTTCTCTGCGCGAAACGAGAGGCTTCTTCATTTTCCATCTCTCTTTCAACGTCCACACGTGGCACGTCGTGAGACGCGTATTTGCGATAGCGAGATGGCATGGGAGTGAAATAACCGAGCGATCATAATGACTAACGTAAAGTTGCTTTGCGTCGTTTCCCAGCAGTACCTGCGTCGATACGGTGGATGGTCCTGGCCGAGATCCGGAGCTGAGGCCGTTCAGCAACCGCAGCCGCTCCTTAATGATCTTCATGGCCAAGAATCCAAACGGCTCGGTGAGTTTCGCGCAGTCACGCAAATGTACTTTCTTTGCATCTTTCTACAGCCACCCTCCCCCCCTTTCTTTCAAACAAACTTTGGCGATTATTTAAAATTGAAATAGTTACGCGGTTACGAGTTGACATTTTCACGATGAATTTCGATGAATCTCGAGCTACTATTTTCGCGCAATATTTTCAAATTTCTCACGCAAATTCCGTTTCTTCCCACAGACAATGTGCCCGTCCATAGAACAAACGAGAATGCCAGGATGGAGCGATTACTCGCAGATGGAATCGACGAGGATGGCTTCCGTGAACGAGGGAAAACGCGTCACGAGCCAATGAGAGAAGAAAAGTTTGCGCTGAAGCGACAGAGAGATTGAGAGAGAGAGAGAGAGAGAGAGAATCGAGAGATGGGGAAACGGAATGAGGCCAGACACTGGGAGAAGGAGAATTTGCCGAGAAAAGAGAGAAATATTCACACTTTCGTCTCGTTCTTTGGCCGGAAGGAAAGAAAAGAAAGGACGAGAGAGGGCAAGAGAAGAGGGAAAAAAAGAAGTGAATGAAAAATAAAGCAGAGAGAACACCGACGAACGCGCCGCCCCGCGCCACGACCAAAATAACCAACGAATTATTTGCAGCAGAGTCGGAATTTATAAGTGCGTTACACGCCGAATTCGTCAAAAAAACAAAAAAAAACAATAAGAAAAACGAAAATTAGCGCGCGAGGGAGAGAGAGCGAGTGAAGAAACAAGCAACGATGCTGATTCAAATGTCCGACTTGCGAAAGTTACTACGCTCGCGTGTGTTTCATGTATAGTTTGAATTTAAATCCTCGAAATACCTCATTAATCGGAGCGCCGTCAATCTTCTCTCATTCATCTTCCACTTTCTCCGTCTCCTCGTCTCTGTTTTTCTTTCATTTCCCTCCCAATTTTCCTTCTCCTCGAGTTCTTCTCCTATTACCGAATAGAATACCGTCGAACGACATTCCCGATTCGACGTTTCCGTCCAGTCGAACTCGACCTCGCTGCTGCTCGAGTCTCCGTCTCGCCTTCCTCGCTTCCGATACCCTCGTAAAAATTCAGCGAGGTTTCGCCTCGAGTGTTCCTCGAGAGTTCCTCGATCGTTCCTCTCCGATTATGTCCGCCCGGTCGCGACCGATGGAGTCGAAATTCGCGCGATTTTCCGATTAACCGCGAGTATGCGACGAGTGCGCGAAAAAAAAAAGAGCCAACGAAAGAGTTGGTCGAGTTGTCAGTGATCGACGCGTTCTCTCTCTTCTTCCACTCGCCGAAGGAGCAAGACGAGACGAGAGAATCAAAATAATTAGCCGATCATCGATGATCGTCGAACGCGTGAGTCTCTCGACGCTCTCGACCTCGTAACGATTGCGGGAGGACAAAAAAAAAAGAAAAAGATTCGAGGCATCACAATAGAGAGGAGGATGAAGAAGACAAATGGTGGAAGGCCTCGTGTAAATAAAAAAACAAAACGTAAATACGGCGGAGGGGATTTTGCATGCCCCGCACGATCGAGTTCACACGTGGATCACCGACGTCCGTTCATTCACCGTTTTTCGGTATCGTGCACGCCGCTGAACCAAAAAAAGCTGAGGAAAAAACGAGAACGAGTCTAAGAGGCAAAAGAAAAAGACGGAGCACGAATTTAGTATTCATCAGGATGATTTGTACATTATGTAGATACTTTGAAGCGAAATGACCTTCCGGGCGAAAACTAATTTTCACTTCATGCTCATTGAACCTTCAACAAAATGATGCAACGACAAAAACGACACACACACACACACACACAGAGACACACATATACACACAGCCATCGGGAAACAAAGGTTTTACGATAACCCGCGTAATCGTATGGAAACTTTTGCGTTTGGAACGTGTTGCTTCCCGATCCCCTCGCGATTCCCATGATTCGTTTAATCGATGGCCGACGATGTACGGCGGATCGCCCCTGCGCAATTAGAGCAATCGCGATGATTAATTTTTAACGGTACGCGGCCTAAATTAATCGCTATTAATCGCACTGCACACGCGAGAATCGCCGAGGATTCTTTTTGTCATTCAGACGCGAAGCTATTTGCTGATGAAATTTCCGCAAAAACCAAACAAACGAAAGATGCGCATTCAAGAGAGGAGAAACAAA
Organism: Heteropelma amictum; assembly: GCA_959613375.1. Classification (NCBI taxonomy): domain Eukaryota; kingdom Metazoa; phylum Arthropoda; class Insecta; order Hymenoptera; family Ichneumonidae; genus Heteropelma; species Heteropelma amictum. The sequence continues at coordinate 15,919,565 of OY390726.1, forward strand.
CGAAAACTCATGGGTACCGTAAGCGAAATCTATAAATAGTCCATTAGCTAACGAAAAACAAAAAAAAAACAAAACGAAACGAGAAAAAACGATTTAGCATAATATAATTTAATTTTTCATCATACTTTATGTATTGTACTTGGTTCCTAATTTATTATTATCTATTATCTATTATCTATTATCTATTATTATTATCTATTATCGATTATTAATTATTAATTCATTACCGATATATCATTAATCGTAGAGCCATGGGAGGGGGAGATGGGTAAGGCGCGGTTGATGATTAACACGAAGCATTTAGTAGGAATTTATTGATACGATAATCGATCAAATTTTTCTTTTCATCCGCGATTTCGAGCCTTCGTCGTGGTAAAGTCGGGGATAAAAATCCATGTACCCACGAAAAAAAAAAACAAAAACGTGTTCATATTGAATTTTACGACCGCGGGATCGGCCAAATTGCGAGTCGGAATCGTCCATTATCGTACAAATGAAGAACGAGAGAACGAGAAAGATAAATATTGGTCCTAATCTCTGCTTTGATTTGTGAGAAATCGATCGTATTTTCGACGGCGCACCATCCTCGTCGCTCGCGTCATCATCATGTCGAATCGTGTCGAGCTCGAACGCGCGCGCGGCTTGGAAAAACGAATATAATGCATAATGGTAATAGAAAGAGGAAGGGAAGAAAAAGAAAAAAAAGGTTGGCGACGAAGAGCAAACTGATCATAATCGTATAATTGTCATGTATCGCTCGTATGATGAAACGAAACGAGTTTGGTCGAAGAAAAACAAACGACGCAACATCACGCGCAACGTCACTGTGCGCGCCTCTGCCGTTGACTCCTCGAACTTTGAGAGGAGAAACCACGAACGAAGTAGGAACGAAGAAAAACTAACCTCTAAACTCGAAACTTTTCCCATCAAGGGCCAAACGCTCGTTCCTTTCGGTTTTTTTTTCGTTGTTGTGTTATTTTCCTCCTTGTTCGCGCGCGACGCGGGCAAAAAAAAACGAAAACACACAAGGGAAAAGAAGCGAACTAACGGGCTCGCGACAGTGCGACCGTGCGACTTGTAATAATATATTGTTGTAGACAATGGTGGCATTTTTAGTACATCAGACAGCGCCGTGTAATTCAGCTGAGAATATAATTGAGATGAACAAAAAAACAAACAAACGAGGTCACGATATCGTAATGGCGGCGCGTAGCCTTTGCTCATACGGAGAGACGAATGAGACTCTAGAGAGAGATACCGAGAGCATTAATAAAGAAGGAACAAAAAGAGGATTAGAGGCAACGAAAGACACGGAAAATGAAGATATTTTCAAGCATTTTTTTCCATCGCTCGAATAATAATGATGTTATTATTATTATTATCGCGTTTATTTTTCCTATTATTTTTTTGCCGACCCTGTTCAACCGTCTTTTTTTCTTTTTAATCGACAAACTTTGAGAAGTTATGATTTTTTTGCCGTCTTATTGAAAAAGTGGAAAAAGGCTCAGCTCGCTATTACAGCATCGTCGCCTCGTAATTCTTAAGGAAAAACCGACACTACACACACACACACACACACACACACACACACACACTCAGATTTTTTGTGAAAATTTGGAAACTGAGAATGTAACGCGCGTGCGCTTTATGACCGGCGGATGGTAGGTACCCCGTCCGACATATACATACACCAAATCCGTACTTGCGGTACGCTGTTTGTTGCAAATGTACCAAAGAGACACGTCATTGAACTGATGAAATAATAAAGAATTACAAAAGAGAAAGGAAGAGGAACAAGAGGAAATACCATACCAAAAATTGTCAAATTAGTGCGCGGCGCCGTTTCACGCTGGATGCTGCATTTTTTTTTATTTCGCAGGAGCATGCGTGTATATATAGAGGAAGAAAAAAGGTCGAGCCAAAACAGGCGCTTGTTTTAAATAAATCTCTACTCACCCGATTACCGAGGCGTCTCTTTTCCGGGAAAGCGTGGAATTGCGATTTTTCGTAGTTTCGTCCTTCGTTTCTTTTGCCATTTTCATCGCTCATTTAATCGGACGTTTGAAAGTTTTCCATCTCGGTGTGTACGAGGAACGACGGAGATGCGCCGCGCTTTCCAAGATGGCGCCGATCGAGAAACTACTACGCTGGTCAGCCTGTCGACAAAAAATCGTATGAAAATATGCGCGCGCGTCTTTTGAAGAAGTCGCGCGCGCAGGAGTTGCACGACTCGAGTGGTGCGATGAGGAGCATCCGGTATCCTTCTCGCGCAACCAATCTTGAAGATGCTACAAAAATTTGCGATCGGATGCTGCATGTTTTTTCATTTTACAAATTGCAGAAACATGGAGAAGAAAGCTTGAGGAACATGACTATCGACGCGATTATAGTAAATTCACACTCACGCAATCAACGAAGCATCAGTTTTCCGTGCTTGCTTCATTCGTACGTTTGCAGTCTTGTGGGATTCGTGGAGCAATCCCAGGACGAGAGATGATCGGCAATTTTTCGCGAAGAGAATTTTTGAATGGAGCTCACCTGATTTTTCACATTCGCGAATATTTGTGCGACAAGTGTGCGAGTTATTTCGTTGAAATATTAGATACAGAATGATACGCTTACGTACAGCAAAGGTTTACTGCGTTTTACCAAACGTTTCAAAATTTGACACCGCGCGATACGGATATGAGACGCACAGTCGCGCTCTCCAATATGGCGTCGTCCCAACAACTACTACGCTGGTCAGACTCTTTTTTAAAAATCCCTCGACGTCAGCGCCATTAGCGGACGCCGTCTGTACCAATTGAAAAAATATCTTCAATGGCGTTCCGTTGCATAGATAATTAATTGATTAGGAGCCGGGGCGATCTCATAACTACGATAAATGTTAGAAAATTATACTATTATCATTTAATTGAGCAATAGTTTCAATTACAGTTGTACGTACTGTCCTCATCAATATGATTTTCAGTCGATGGCGTTTTTACTAAAAAACACTCGTGAAACATGGATTTTCTGCAACGGAAAAAAAGAGAATAACGCGAGCCCAATCACATGTCATGGAAAATTGCACAATTTGTTACAAATTGATTGAAAATAAAGAATCGCATTTGCTTCAATCGAACAAAAAAAAATCGGAATCACGTACAGATAATTTCGGAAAAAATAAAACAAGTGTTTCCCTGTACTGTTAAAACGATTCACGGCTCTCGTCTCCGAAACGAAAATAAATTGAGTAACTGCCGTTTGAACATTGCTCCCGCAGCGTTCTCCAAATAGCGATTAAATTGATTTCCTTTTTACCAAATAAACTGAAAAAATATTTATATTCGCAGTGGTCAAAAAAATATATCCCCTTCCTTTCGCTCCTGTCCATCCATCGAGTGATACTCATTCGAGCATTGCCCTTTGCCAGGGGGAAGTTTCTTTCTCGATTGAATTCTCTCGAGCGATTAGCCATTAGCGGCAAGTATATTGTTCGCTGGCCAATCTTTCGTTCGACTAATTATTTATTTTGCCTTCGTTGCTTCCACCGTCTCTCTCTCTCTGTCTTTTTCTTGTTGATGGTGGAGAATACGGAGGAGAGGGGGCGCAAGCTCCACTGATTCCGGAGTACGCGAAGCGCAATAGACTGTAAAGCTCATGAATATTAAACCGACTCGAACGCTGCTCGTATCGCGTACCTCGATGCGCGAGACTTATCTCTCAAATTCCGTACTACTCTCGCCAGTCTTACGATTCCTCTCTCGAATACCTCGCAAAGTATCGAACGATTTTCCTCTTCTCGGCGATCGTGTTACTCAGTTGTTCGAAATTTCTTCTATTTGCCACTCATTTTCACCCGTTTTCGCTTGTTCCACCAGTCCACCGAGCGGAGCTTGAAGAAGGAGCTCAACTGCTCTAGCGTGTAGGGTCGCATGGGTCGATTCGGCTTCCACCTTAATACCGAATCGGCGATTCGATCAAAGTGCGCGATGTAACGCCCGAGACTGAGCAGCGCAGAGATTACTCCTTCCTCCTTGTCCGGACAATCTGATTACCGAAAAAGAAAAAAAAATCAATAGAATAATCATATTCTCTCGGTAATTCATCAAAGCTTTTTCGTTAATTGAATGTTGAATTTTGCTGTTTTTTTCATCCGGGAAATGATAAATGACGCGATTGAAATACCTTCGGAAGATTCGAGCATATTGCACAATTTTTCCACCACCGTAGCCACCGCCTTGTTTTCATCCTCCACGGGAAACGTACGCAGGAGGAAACCTGTGGGGAAGGAAGGGAAATTGATTCGAGATATCGCATTTTATCGACGAAATTGAGGGAATTTAGTGTCATCAACGTACCGAGCAGAGTAAGAGCATTCAACAGCGATGGATAATTATCATCCTCTATGATGTTCAGCAATCGAGCGTTTATGATGTTTTTGTAAGTCCATTCGGTGCCTTCGCGTTTGGCAATTAGTAATATCGATATTTCCAGCTCGCCGGTATATTCCTCTGTACATACAAATTGTCGTTACTGGAACCATCATTATAATTGTACGTGTATGCACGTGTACTTACTTATCAAAGCGTTGATCAAAGAATCCATCAAGTTTGTCGATTGGATCGCGAGTTCCGGATACTTGTAATAATCCCTCAAAAGTCTCTTGATACTCGCGGCCTTTACACTCTGCTCCGATCTTATTAAATAAATCAAGCAGTCGACCAGCGTATCTGGAATTATTCCCAGGTAAAATCGTGCACTTTCTCCTCCGATCTTTGTGCATTATTTGTAGGAAAAAATTTGGACATTCATACCGTGACGAGTTCCGTGCATCGGGAAGACTTCCGGCCAAATTGTCATCACAACGTAAATGGCGTTGGACGCTTTTCGACCGAGCGAGTACAAAGCGTTGCAGCACAGCATCCTCGCGCCCTCTCTGTCCTTCTTCATTCTCGCCATGACCGTCAACATTCGAATCAGTGGTTCGACCATTTCCAGCTGATAAAAAAACCGAGTTGAATCGGAAAATTTCGACGAAAAATATGCGTACAAAAACATGTAAAAAAGATACACACTTCCGCCAGGCACTGAAACGGTTGGAACGTTTGGATTCTAATTAAGAAGAAATACTCTTTGACGGGAAAGAAAACACATAAAAGTCATACCCCGCGGTTATTATTGTCTCTAGCGTTCTCGCAGATAACGACTCTTCCGCGTGCAGTGATGATCGCGAATAAAGGTTTTTTCTTTTATTTTTTCTTTTGTACACCGGAAACGATAAAGATGATCGGTACGGTGAAGATACGGTACCTGAATCGCGTAACCGACTCTGAAGAGATTGTAGTTGATGCCAGCGCGAACGAGTTCAAAGACGCCGGACGTGCCAGGATCGCGTTCCAAGCCATTGATCAATGCCGCGATCCGCTGCTGCGTTCTCGTCATCACCGGTGCCGGCGGCGTGTAACTGCGATCCAGCGCCTCGCTAACGTCCGTCCTCTCCATCAGAAGGTCGACGATGGACCTGCCGGAAAAATTCGTCAATTTTTCCTCTTTTCCATTCGTCGAACGATTCGGCAGGGAAAAACTCGATGAAAATAATCGAGACGACTAACTTGGCGATCGTTCGGCGACTAGGCACCTGGCTCAACGACGCAATCACATTGGCGTTAAGATCTCTCGTCCATGCCGCGCTCTCGACGAGCTTCCAAATCTCGTCTCTCACTTTTTTCTCTGTAAATCACGAATCTCGAATGAGATGACTGCGTTAAAAGCTAAAAATTGAGGAAAAAAGAAGAATGAATCTGCGACAATCTTACCAGCTTCGATCTGCATCTTAACAGCAGCTGCTTTTCGCAAATTTTGAGCCTTCGTGCCGCTCTTTTTCTTCGTCTCAGCGAGATGACGATGCAGAAGAGTGGCCAGAGAACGAATGCCGCGCTGATTGGCCGGCGGTTCGATCGAATCGCTCGTCTCGTTGAGATTCTCGCGAGGGGAGTTTACCCGGTTTTTCTCCAGACACCGTTGACTAGAATTGTTCGAATCGGGACTGCACAGGACCTGCCTGGTGCGAAGGTCCTTGACGATATTTTTGGACGTGGATTCGTTGTCGTGCCAATTTTCGGAATCATCGAAATTGGAATCGATCGAATTTTGCGAATCTTCGATCCGCGCTGGCGAGTGAAAATTATCCGCCGGAGACGCCGCTGGTGACAACGCGTTCTCGTAAATCGACGGATTGTTCGTGGCGATTTTTCTCGTCGATCTCGACGAGTCTGCGTGGGAATCCGACGGATTATCGGGCGAGGCTGGCGATTGGTCCGGCGACTCTGGCGATTCCTCGATCGTACCGGAAGTCCCGGATAACTTTGCTCCTTCAACGCCGGCAGCCTCGTCGGACCTCGACGAACGGTTCGTACTCTTGGTCGCGTCGATCGAGTCACCGTGGCGATCCAAAGACATCGTTTCGACGTTACTTTTGCTCGAATCTTGCGCGCTGTCCGAAACATGCGAAATCTCCGAATTCGAAAGCGGAGAGACCAAAGTTCGCGGCGTCTCCGTCGAGGATAAACGGGCCAAAATCCCGATTTGCGGTCCGTTCTTCCTCAAAGTTTTGACACCGCTTCGATTCACCAAACTACCGACAACTTTGAATACCGTGGGCATTCCCCGGGTCGTCACTTTTTTCCCGGAAATTTCCGTCGATTCCATCGAATTCTTTTCCGACAAACTTTCCACTCTCTCGCTCGTACGTTCCCCGTGAATTTCCTGATTTTCCGGTGGATCTTGCCTCTCGACGCTATTTTCAACTTTATCCCCGAGGTTCCAGGATCTCCTCGGAGACGAAGACGAAAATTCTGCGATCGTCGATGTCGTTGAATTTTCCGAGATTTTCTCGCTGATTTTTGTCTTTAACGAAGAATTCAACACGATTACGCAATTCAGAGGACTCTTGTAGGAGGGAGAATGCCCGATGGTGCTTTCCGATTCGTGACCTCCCGTCGGCGGTGAAAATTCCTTCTTCTCGGACGTGGAACGAGTCTCGCGATGAATCTCGCGCTCTTTGCTCAACGATTTTCTCGCCACGTGCGCTATTCTTTGTTTCTTCGGTTGACTCTCAACGGTGTTTACCGTCGAATCTTCCGTATGCATATTGCCTTCCGTCTCTCCCATCGAATCTTCCATCATCGAGTTGTTCGACGCTGTCGCAGCGATCATTTTGCTATTTTTCTTCAAAGCTCGCAATTTTCCTAATAATTTTGATTTCACGGTTTTTTTCGTTTTTTTCATCGGAGAGACCGATCTCTTGCGTTTTCGGCCGTTTACGCCGGTCATAACCTCCGGGGATCCCCGCGAATTTTCCTCCTCCGAACGATATTCCACGCCCGCGTTGTTCGAACGATCGTTGGATGAATTTGTCGGGAATTCATCGATTTCAGGCGTCGGAAAATCATTCGCCGCAGTCTCGTTCGCATCCGACTCGCTCCGACGAGCTTCAACGGGATCGACCGGGAACAATCGGTCGATCGTCGAAGCGACATTTTCCCTCGAAATATCAACGTCACTTTGGGAGTTTCGCGCGGATTTTTCAGAGTCACTCATTTTGTCTCCGCATTTTCGATCGCGCAAACTTTTTTCCTGAATTCTCGAGCTGCTGCGTCTCTGTTTCGATGAAATCGCTTCTTCGGACATTTTCTGTTTTCGATCGTCGCGAGTCTCCGTAGAAACGTTAGACTTTTCTCCGCTCCGACTGCCACCAGCGATTTTTGAATTTTCTTCGGAGCACGAATCCGAATTAAATTCTCCCCGCAGACCGTACGATACTTCTTTGATCGATTCAGCGGAGGTATTCTTCTCCGCCGAGTCGGCGCAATCGTCGGATTCCACTTGCCAGTTCGTGCTGCCAACGCTCTTGTTCATCGTCCTCTTTTTCGAAATTTTCATTTTTCCCTTCTTCAGCTTGGACAATTTTTTTCGATCGAATCTCCCGGCGAAATCATCGTCCTTGAACTTTCGCGACGTTTCCTTGCTGAAATACATAATGCGATTCCAAAATTCGGCCATTAAATCCGCCGAGAGATTCGGTGGATTCGATCCGTGAGGCGAAAAATGCGTCGCCGCGCACGAATGTCCGCAACAATTCCCGCTAGGTTGCGCTGATTCTCGGATTAATCGTTTCTTTCCTCTCTTCATTTTACGCTCCAGCGTTGCTATTTTTCTCTTCAAATTTTCCACTTCCGGCGTTAATTTGTCCAACGAATCAGTCCGCAAGTCGGCTCTCGTCGATTCGTCCAGGGATGCTGAGGGAAAAACGTCGATTTCAATTGCGCACTCATTTTCGCATAATTCATCGTTTTTCTCTGTTAAATTGACTTGAAAATCGTTACCTCGACGCGGCGGCGGCGAAGAGATTTTCTCCATCAGCGGCGGAAGATCCGTCATGACCTCGCAGAACTTTTCGATACTCGGTTTCATCGGAACTTGGCACTTGTGGCAAAAGATCGGATAGGGATTGCTTTTCATGTGATAAAATTCATCCGTTAACGTGAATTTATTCGCGGTGATCGACTTGCTGAAAATCTCATTTTCCGCCGTCGTATTCACTCCCACATCGACTGTTTCTGAAATAAATGAATAACTTGAATTTCGTTATTACCGGAGCAAGAATGTGGCTGAATATTCTTTGATCTTACCCTTGACGACTAGTTGGGTTGCGGCTGTCTTTTTTCCTCTCCGAGGTTTCCCGCCGCTTTCCAAATTTGCACCAGTCAGTTGAGCTTTTTTCAATTTTTTCAGTTCCGCCTCGAGTTCCTTGATTCTCCCTGCGAATGAATATCATAGCCATGTGCGATTTTGTCGGCCGATAAATGTTCACACGTCGAAGCAAATAATGTTTACCTTCCAACGATGATTTTTTAATCTCCTCTTCCATCAACTTTTCGGAATGTTTACTCTCCAGCGTTTGTAATTTACACACCAATTGTTCCAAGTGACACTTGTCTCCGGCTATTTTAATTTCCTGATCCGCTATTTTCTTCTGAAAATTGTTTTCGTTCTTCTTGCAGTCCGCGATTTGCTGCGAAAGGAATTTGCAAAATTATTTCTCCGCGATTCGTCGATCGTCTTTAGCTTACGACTTTTTATTTACAGCGAAAGTTTGTTTTGACGCGTATCGCATTTCCGGCGAATGGAAGGAAATACCTTACCGACTCCAATTTAACAAGTTTCGTGTGATGTGAATTTTTCTCCCACTTTGCCTTTGCCGACTCTTGCTGCGCCATGCACAGCTCGCCCTTCAATCTGTCGCATTCTTTCAGCGTGTCGTTGTACTGCAATATGAGGTCACTGAGAACGAAAAAAACACTCTTAATCTCCAGTTTTACGCTACGGATGCGGTGAACAAGTGCATTTGACTTTCTATCGCGGGATCGCATAAATTTGACAACAAATCGTTCAATGAATTTTCTACTTACTGAGAACGTAACATTTTCTTTTTCATGAGAAGAATCGTTTCTTTGGTTCTTTCGGCGGCTCTGTTGCCGTCATCCTGTAGAAATTGTTTGAAAGAGTAACGTTTGTCGTACGTTTGTTGCGAACTCGTCATTGTTAACCTAAAAACTCGGGCGATTCGCGTGCGATAATTCGCTCGAGATGAAAAACCTTGGATAAAAGTGATTGATCAACTCACGTGGAATTCTAAAACCTCTTGGCAATCCATTTTGTTTCGATCTCCAAACGTTTCTGCGTTATTTATCAGTCAAGTGCGTGCAATAGCTGAAGAGCGAGCGAGCCATGGAGAAGAGCGAGCGAAGATCGGACACACACATTACAGCTGATTACAGCGTAAGAGGTTAGAGAGCGCGCACAGGTGGACATTTCCACGTGCTTTCGGCGCGTTGTGCGCGACGCTTTTGCGCTTGTATCATGTATATATTTTGTGAGTGCATTTTTACGAACAATACCATAAATAAATAACAACAAGGATGTATAGTGATGGAAACATTGATATTATCGATATTATTACATCATGATTTATCGAAATATATCGTGCATCACATTTTCTTTGGCGATGGGGGATTTTCGCAAAGAAAATCTAGGTTATAAAGACGAATTTCACGTCTATCCGCCGAGACGAGCGAAAGCGTCGTTTCATAGACTTGGGGGGTTGATTCGTCAACGTGAATTTTCATTTCATTCGTTTCCGGCATTACTGGTTTCACATCTGTAGTACACAAATGGAGACATCAGACGTCGAAATTCAGTGACAGCCTCATTACAATGGCGAAAACTGAAAAACCAACCGGAAATCGTGAATTTATCCGGGATAACGAGGGGACCCGATTTTCCGTAAGTCGAAACGTTGTAAGTGACGCATGCATCAAAAATATGCATGAATTCCAGCGCGGTCGCGTCGGTGTGATCGCCCATCAGCCAGTAAATCAATCTAAGACCCACTTCCGTTTCTAAAATCGCGAAAATACCGTGAAAAACGAGCACGCCGCACAGAGACACTCCAAACAGCTTCCCGTCTCGCATCGACGAACCTAAATAACGCGACCAAAAAATTCTTTCCCTGGGATTCAATGATTTTTCAAACATTTTACTTATGCAGCTCCACAATTGAGCGTTTTTCGACGGAATTTTCACGCTTATGTTCAACGGACAATTATTGACAACGCTCGCCGATGGATCGACGCATATGCAACGTTCGTGCTTCCATTTTATCGTCAAACGGTCGGTTTCGGTCGCTTCCGACAGCGACGTTATCTGCAAAGTTACAAAGTTGCCCATTTGTAATTAAGAAAAATTTCAAAACCATTGTTCATGAAAGATCTAATTCAAGGTCGACAAAAAAAATACACTGCGATGCAGCATCGTCGATGGGATGACACTCGCCTGTATTACAAAGTCTCCGAGTTTTCCCTGAAAGACTATCCAAAAGTGTCGCGTATTCGAAGCGACGCAAGCGACCGTTATCGACAAATCGACTCTGTGAGCGCCCTCTACAACCGAAATTGATTTCTGATTGAGGAACAGCCTTCTCGGTACTGTTCTCAAACGCAAATCCGCCCAACGGTTCATCCGCAGCGCAGCTACATGTCGGAAAACCGTCGCGTCTCATTCACCGAATTTTCAAAATCCAACGCGAGTGAAAATCATTATTTCAACGTAAAAATGTTCCACCTGGCTTGCCGGGCTTGTCCTCAGTCACCCAAATTTCGTAATCCGTAGCGTACTTGTACGGCACCCTGACGCTCAAAGTTTTGTCCAAAAGTTGGTACAGTTTGCTCTTTATTTTATACTGATCGACGATCCCCAAGTGGCTGGCTCCACCGATGAGAAGGAAGCACTGGTTTCTCGCGAAATTCGGACCGATCGCTCCGCCGCAGAAAACCAGATAAGCTAATAGCGAGAGAAAAAAATAAACGACCGCATCACGCAATCAAACTCTCGCGGCTCGGTTCTCACCTCGCGTCTTTTGAATTTTTCGCGCCTGGAATTCGATCTTGATACTGACGCTTCTGTACGACTCAATTCGAAATATTTTCTCGGTTTTAGCGTCGAAGAATCCTGCGTTATTGCCGAAAAGTTTGGTGACGTAAGTCACGGGGAAACTCGCCGTATTGTTGAGATGTACCGAACGCGTCAGAGTCTCGGTGAGGGGACAGCTGAATCTTATCTGTTGTTTTTTCAATTAAACAGTGATTAACGTAACTCGCTTAAAATGACGAAAAAAAAGTGAAATACTTTGGTCCTCGGAAGGTAGGTCGGAAGTGTCTCGAACAAATGAACAACGAGCATCAGCATTTGCACCGAATTCGGCTGGACAATTTCGCTCGCTGTTATCATAAATCCCAGGCGAATGTTTTGCCAGGCCGTCACCAGGCAAATTCCATTGTGCACGGCCTATTATTTTCAGAAAAAAAAACAATAATCCTTGAAAATCATTTCAGGGCTTCGACAATCGTTGAAAACGAGAAGAAAAAAACCTCTTCCGGGCTCCTGGGTCGTATATAAACGTTGCTGAAGAATTCGTCGATCAGGAATGGACAGTAAGCCGCGGTGGTGGCCATGAGAACAAGACCGTCGGACAGATCTTCCTCAAAGTTCGTAACGATTATTTCCTGGGCCTCTTCCTTCCCCTCGAGGGGATTCAACACGAGCCCTTTGTCAATCAGCCAATTTTCCTTTCGCTGCTGCTCGTAATGGTGCTCCAACCAGGCGAGCAGCATCGATTCTTGCTCGGAATAGCTCTTTTTCGTTCCAGCTCGATTCTCGATGCTCATTATCGACGCGTCGCTCAGCAAATTGTTGAAACTGCGATATTAACTTTTAAAGTACGAGTACGCAAGTGCCGGTTTATAGGTAAGTGCCCTTACCTATAAACGCTCTCCGATCGAAATGTTTCGATGGATTTGAGCTCGACGCTGTCCAATAATAGCTCTCTGAGTCTATGGGTACTCGCGCGTCTCAGCACCAGACACTTGTACGTCTGAAGGATAACATCGAGCCAGCATTGCTTGCTACGGGCCTCGAAGACATCGGACTCCACACGATGGAAATGGGGCGAATCGTTTTCTTGACAAGCTCTGCTCGTCTGCCACTATGCGGGCACGAAAAAAAAAACAATTATTTTCACGAGAATTTTAGTACAACTCGCGAATCGGGCGTTTTTGAAAAACTTGCGAATAATGCTGGATGATCCAGCGTCATTTCGAAGTCGCTGTAATTGAGGAGATATCGCGGATAAACGTGACAGACACAAGCTCCTTGAGCAATGAGGAAATTCAACATATTTTCGTACATCTTCAAGACCAGCGCGATTCTCTCCACGTCGTCTTTCGGCAGTGGAGTCGACCTGGGAAAAAAACATCCGCGCAAAATGCGCTCATTTTCTCTGCGAAAGAAGGAAACGAACTTTCCAACGGAAACTCACGGTCGTCCGATGAAATCGTGCATCTCCGGTCCGACGATCGTCGCGAGAATGTCGATAAACGATCGATGGAAACTGCGAGACTTTCGGCCGTCGTGCTCGGCGCTTTTCACGTTGTAGAGATTGGAAAAACATGCGGTGATTCCGTCGACCACGTGAGGATAAAATTGATATCTCAATGGACCCGAGTACAGCCACTGCTCGGCAACTTTGAGCGTTCTCGTCATGTGATCCTCGGAAGCGCTAACTCCAGAATCATCGGCGTTAGAAACTTCATAATTTTATCGTTAATTTCGATGTTTTTTTTTCTCCTAGTTTGCAAACTGACCTGCCCTTTGACCTCTGGGGGAAAAACAGGCAATTCGGTCGCGAATTTCGACGAGTCTTCGTAGGCTGAGCCGACGACAGTATCGAGAATCTTGAATCCTCGAGAAACGACGTTACCTCCAGCTCTTCGTCATCGTCGTCGTCGTCGTCGTCGGCATCCTCGTCGTCGTCCGTCGATTCTTTCATGTCCGAGGCTTTCATGCTCGTCCTCATGATGTTCAACATTTTCGCGGCGTTCCAACTCGACTGACTGGCGTTCGAATGAACGCTCAACGCTGGTCTGCCCTCGATGATCTGCTCAACGATTATTTTCATTTAATCGTAAAGGCGATTTTGCCATTCGCGATGAAACTGACTTTTCTCGGAAGTCCCTCGGAGCTTCGTTTCTCCATGGAACAATTCGCCGAAACGTCGGACTTGATCGACGGATGGGACGAACGCTGAAGGTCCGATTTCGAAGAGTCCACCGCGTCGTCCGTCGATATCCAATGGGCGTGAGTGGTCAAGAGGCAATTGTCGGCCGTGGCGAACAACGTGACAAAGTGACCGGCTCGATTATCCGCATCCGAGAGCTCGAGCTTCGCGCGAAAAGACACCGGATGCGAGCTTCGGAAACTCACGCGTACTTCCACGAGTTCGCTTCTTCTGCAAAAAACAAAACCAACGATTCATCGCTGTATTTGACCGCTGATTCCAATTGGCTCGACTGGACCGGAAAATATACTTTTCAGCGTTCGTAGCCTCGATCGTATTTCCGTTTGGGAACGTGATCGATACAAAATCTTTTCTAAATTCTCCGATCAATTTATCGGGTTCAGCCAGCTCGGCTTTAATACTGGCGTTTTTGTGGAAATGACTGATCCAAATGTGGAACTTCTCATTGGTCTCCGTCTGCGGAGGCGGAAATGGGGTTACGAAAAAGTCGTTTCGCGATGTAAAGAAATTGTCACCTTCAGCGGAACCGGACACAGGCGGATCTCGCGAACGTCCGATTCGATGTGACTCTTTGGATTTCGTCCTTCGAGCTTGAGCCTGTTGTACGCTCCACCGTTCATCTGTCCCCTCACGAATATCGGTGCTTCCGCCGTGAAATCACCGTGGCGATCCTTGGGATCGAATTTAATTCTCAAGTGAGTCTCCGAGCCAGCGCACAGAGTGCAAACCAACGAGGGAACCTCTTTGCGCTCGATTTCCACTCCGCGTTTGTCCCAGTCTATCGCAAACGGTGATTCTTTTCGGTCAAGCTGATCCGTTCGAATCACGAAGGATTTCGCTTCGCTCGTGCCGTTGTAAATTCTCAGCGTGTCTTCCACCTACGAGGGACGGAGGAAAAAAAACAGCGATTCGGGAGAACAAACCACAGTGGGAACGCGGAGAATGAATTTAAAGAATCGCAATACGCACGGACCTCACCGACGAAGGCGTCGAACTTGAAGACGAGCTTGCTGAAGGACACGACGGGACCGGCGACGGTGCAATCGATGAAAATCTTCGGCAGAGTCGTCGGCGACGATTTCGCCACGCTTATATCACTGGAATTACCGCGTCGCTTGTCGCTCGACGATAACTCGTCTCGAGCACTCGAATTCTCAATGTCCGTCGAACCCAGCATCTCGTTTACGATCATTGGCAAATAAAACGCGTAATACGCCAAATCGATCGGCGTGAAATGCAGATGGAAGGTCCTCGAAGTGTCCGGGAGTACGATCATCGCTGCTTCCTTCTCTTCGGTCCGGCGGAATCGATCGGAATTGCATATGATGGATCAACGATAAAGATAATAATGAATAAATTACGATTATGAGAAAGTTTGACGGAAATCACCCAATTCCGCGTGACGATCGGCGGTGTTTGGCTGATCCGGCAGTAAAACCTGAAACTCTGGATAATCGTGAAGAGGAAAGCGAAGAGTGACCAGACTCTTCCCGATGTTTGTCACCGTCACGGGATGAATCTGAGACGCATCGACGCTTATGCGTTTCATCTCGATCCTCGCTGGCTCGAGCTTCAGCAGAGGCAGAGACACTCGCCCCGTTATCCTCACTCTTATTTCGTGCGCCTTTTCCACCGTCGCGCGTATCGAGTTTGCAAATTCCAGGCACACTTCGAATCTAATGACAATCTCGTTTTGACGATTATGCAAAATTATTCATCGATATTCGCCGCATCGCGGAATAAAAGCATGTCCAATTCCGGAGTCATCGTTTGTTTGCAAATTGCGCTGAACGATCATTACTTGAATCGGTGCGATACCACGTGGAGGGATAAATCCGTTTTTCGGGTGCACTTGCCAGCCGTCGGTAATGCAGGTTTCGTCGATCTCGAACCAGACTCGAGCGTACTCCGCATTGTGAATGACCGCGAGTGCGGTGTAAGGAACGTTCAGCGAAATTTCGCCAACGTCGAGGGCATCGCTGAGGAAAAAGACTCGTGGCCGCGCCGGCAGAATGGTGTTCAGTTTCAAGGTCATGTAAGCGCTGCTCTCGGCGATGATGACCACCTCGGTATTCTGGTTCTTCAGACTGTCCGGCTCGTATCTAACGTCGACGAAGAGACTTCTCTTCCCACGGACGCATCCGGAAGGTGGATCGACGACGTAACTCGCCGTGATCGGTACGTCCCAGCTGGGAATTTTGTTTTCTCTTCAAGGTCGAAATTTGTGAGAAAC
The DNA here is from genome assembly GCA_959613375.1 of Heteropelma amictum. NCBI lineage: Eukaryota > Metazoa > Arthropoda > Insecta > Hymenoptera > Ichneumonidae > Heteropelma > Heteropelma amictum. The sequence continues at coordinate 15,935,476 of OY390726.1, forward strand.
GATGTTTGGAAACGAGAGAAAACAGACTCACTTGTAATTCGTTCGGGCGTTCAGCTTGTTCTTCACCTCGATATATCCCTCCAGTGGACGGTAACACTCGTCCGGAGAAAATTCCTCCGATCCACCGATGACGAGTTCGCGGCCGCTCAGTGACAAAAATTTGTAAACCACATCAGCCGTGATCGTCAGTTCGAACGAATGATTCTCGTTGATCACGTAATCGATGTAGCTGTTGAACTTGCCGATATGGTCGGCGCGATATTCGATGATTTTCTTGACGAAAGATCCAGGCGTCAGCATCATCGTGTCTCCGGTAGGAAAACGGATGTTTCTCGAGGAAGAACTCTTCAGTCTTATCATGACGGAAAACTGGTTTTTATTCTCGATCGAGAGCTCTTGGAAATTGACGCTCTTCGTAACAACCTGAGAGGAATAAAGCGGAGAGAATGATATTGGGGGGAGAGAGAAAAATGGAAATTAATTCACAGATCGCCATTTGAGCGACTTCCCACGGTGCCGAAGGTAAACATCGTTGGGGTTATCTTGATGTTGTAAATCTGCAGTGGAGAAAGCGGAACCAAAGTCTTGGCGTCGTCGGTTTCATCGATCGCCGCGTTCATTCCGCTTTTTTCGCAAATTTTGCGAAAGCTCGATCGCCCCTCGTTGTGGCCTTCGATTTTGGGAAAAACGTCGCAATCGTCGAAAAGACTCTCTTCCGATTCGTCGCGACCTTGGATGGTACTTTTCGACCTCGTCGACGCTACCTTCGTCCCTCTGCGTTTTTGCAATGTTCGCAAATAATTGGTCCAGTATTCTCGGTGTTGCTTCTTCCGAGCCATTTCCGGTTTCGACAGAGTCAGGCGGTAGTTCGTTTCCGTTCCGGAATCGCTTCGATCGACTGAGATATAAGAAAGAAATTAGTCGATTTTCGGGTACTTGAGTAGGTTTCATTAATTTTTATCTCAATTGACGTCAACGAGCTTCGTGATTACTCGGAGAAATATCCATCAATGATTTTGTAATCCTCGTTTCTTTATACGCGATGAAACAGTCGACGCAAAACGTGGCAACGGGGACGTCTCGGCATTTTTTCTCTTCGTAAAAGCTGTAACTTTTGACGACAACTTCGAAGGCTAATTTCACTCTTGGTCCGACTGAAATGAGAAAGGACAATTCCTTGTAATCTCGTTAAGAATGAAGAAGCAACGAGGATGAAAGCATCTTTGAGATTCTCATGCACCGTAACGGATTTTTTCACCGCCGATTTGCACCAAAACCTGATGTGACTTTCGCGCTTGGAGAATTCCCTCGTTTGGCTCGCAGCGAGCTTTCCCATTCGCGACGAATCGATAACCGATCGATTCGGTCTTTGATAAATTTTCAATCTCCAGTACGCGATGTTCCGTTGCGTAAGCTTGAAAATTATCGAGATGTAATTCGTCCGGCGTAAAGCGCAACCGCGCCGTTTCCGCTTCGCCGTGAATGCAGAGTCTCACGGTTTCGACGCTCGATCGTTGATCCATCGACGATACCGTGGCGTCGTCCTCGTCGTCTTCATTGGTGGAATTGGATTTGGCGACTTCTTCTGTCTTTCGAATGGCAAGATTTCATCAATACAATCTTTTGTAGCACAAATAAGTATAGTTTGCTTTCTGATGCGCGCGTATGTTTTGTTTTTCCTTGCATTTGACTGTTTTTTTGCATTTTCGCGATGAAATATCAAGTGTTCGGGAAAAAGTCGGTGGGTTTCGTAATCAGCGGGAAATTTCCGATCGGATAAGTTCGTGAGAGATTGAAAATTGGGAAAAATTTTTTTTTCGTCATTTTTCGCCAGTTTTCCCGAATCGTCGAAAAGTCGAAATTTCAAATGATCATAACTTCCGTCCTAATTGGGCTATATAAACTTTTTGGGGGTGTTTTGGATAGCCCTCGAGTAGACTTAAACAATGGTGAAAGTTAAATGTCGATAGCTAAATTGCTTCACCCTCAAAATCGATGTTGAAAATTGGCGAAAAAAACGCAAAGGGGTATGTATGGGAAAATTGGCGAAAATTGATGGTCGGACTTTAAAAATCTGCCAAAAATCGAAAAATCAAGATATCTACATGAACCAAACGGCATTTTGAAGCCTCAACAATTGCGAAGAGAATAAGCACAAGTTGGCGCATCTACTTCAAACGGGAAAAAAATGGCAACCCTTTTAGTGAATCAACTCGATCCGGCAAAAAATGGCGAAAAATTTTGGATTTCAAAAATAATTTCAAACAGTCTATATCGATGTATTTTTCCCCGCCGATTACAAAACACACCGGTATTTCATCGAAAACCCAATATTTAAGTCCGAAATTCCAAAAAAACCAAAGTACTCAAATAGTTTCTATTTTTTTCAATTTTCACATTGAAACTTCATTCTACCGGAATCAAAAACGGATGTTCCGCAATCAGCGAAAAATTTCCGATCCAACAGGCTCAAAAGTAGAAGAGAAAAAAAAATGCACAATTTCTCGCGAGTCTTCCAAGATTTTGGAAAAGTGCTTTGCTCGAATTTGACAATGATGCAATGCAATAAATATAAATAAAAGTTGGTTATTGAGAGTGTCACTGACGTATCTGGACCTTCTGCGGTTGAGGAAAATCCGCGCACGGCTCGGTTAACGGTTCCGGTCCTTGGAGAATTAATCGTTCTTTATTCAACGTGGTCGAGTGTATTGCACCCGCAAATAATCGATTCTCTATTTGCTCACGAATAATGTCCTCGACTTCTCTGCAGTGGACCCTCAATATCCGAAGGAAAGCCATAAAGTCCTGAGTCTCTTGGCCATTTCTGTCCGCTGAATTTTCCACGCTCGATATTTTCGGAGTAAATCTAAATGAAATCGCAAAAGATGAGCGATGAATAAAAACGGATGAAAAGACCACATTTCCTCTTCCATCTTTAGAAACGCAAGTTGTTCGTACTCGACAACGAAGATGGCACCTTCGAAGGGCGCCAGACGTCCTTCGACGGGTGTTATCTTGAAAACACCGTAAGCCTCGTGGATACTCGCCGCGATCTCCTAAAAATAATTTCGTGCAGCTTTCATGCGCGTTTCTCAAGAGGCGCAAGGAGAAAAGCGGATGAACCTTTATGGGCACGAGCTCGTTGCCGATTTCTCCGAGCACGACGAAACGCGAAAACTGCGAGGAAAGATTCCTCAGGACGAAGGTATCGTATCGTTGTGTTTTGATGAAAGTCGGTGGGAAATCGACCAGCGTAAAGTCACCAGTCGTGTTTGGATAGTAAATGACCAGTCGCGGAACGATCATCTTTACTCTTATGGGTACTCTGATGTTCGGGCTCGATTTTATCCTGCGAAAAATCATGAAAAATCGGTGACAAAAGGGAAAAACGACGATCGAGTCGTTTAGATATTAAGGGGGGAAAAGGCACCAAAACTCGCTGTAAAACATTCCCTCCGTCGTTCCGATCATTTCAACGTGAAGATTGACCTTGGCGAAACGTTTGACGATGCCTCGATGGGGTTTCACGTTGATTTCCATGTCGTTGTTCCCCACGTCTATCACGAATCTGCATTACAATCGTGGCGCAAAACGAATGACGCATCTCGCGTGGTTGTCGCCGCCAATTGTCGCGCTTGTTGGAAAAATCAAAGATACTTGGTGCGTTGTCCGCCCACGTTGGATATCGTAATGACCTTGACCCCGGAAGAGCAGCCAATGTCGACGATACCAAAATTGATGGAAGACGGCTCGACGCTGATGTACTCGGTACTGAGCGAGCAAATGATGTAATAATCGATGCGATGATCGTTTATCTCGATGGGTATCGTCGCGTGGGGCAACGCGGGCCTCTTGAAGGAATACACGACCGTTCGCGTGAGCGCCAATCCCGGACAGAGCATCACGCGTTTTTTCGTAGTCTTGATCTTCAGAGCCTGCGGATATTGCAAAAAAAAAAAATATTGCACAAACCGTGGAAATGAAAATAATAATAATAACAGCGCTGATTGATAAGCGCGAGAAAACAAAAGCATTTTTCCACGCCAACGAGAGAGACTGAAAAAAACGTACGATGGAATTTGGCGGGCAAATTTTCACGTGCGCCAGCACATTGCCGAAATTTCTGATGGTCAAACACTGCCGGCAGGGCGTTCCCTCGATAGCGTCCTTGAATTCCATGTAAGTCGGGCTGACGTGAACGTCATCGAAGAACATACCCTCCTCGGGTTTCGGCAGACTCAGGACTTTCCTTATCTGCTGGTTTTCCTGTGTCGCCCGCGTCGGAACGAAATTCACCATAGTTATGAAATCAGAGCGAAAGTTTTGGAGAATAAAGATAAAAATCTCAACGTTCGCACGACGTTAACCGCGACATCCGGTTGAACCGGAAACTCGCCGAGGTCGGCGTAATTGTTTTTCGCAGCGCCGAGTGCCGTGACTGATACGTTTCTCTCGATTTCACGATGACGAACGACGATTTGATCGCTCGAGACTCGCGCCTTCATCCGCCGCTCGTCGTTCGACGTGTTCGTCGTTCCTGACATTCTTTCTTTCTCTCATCCACGCTGACTCGCTCGATTTCGAAAGGATGCAGAAAAAATGGCTCCCTCGCGACAGTTGCAACAGTGACTGTCTATTTTTTTCACACTAATCATAATAACATGGGCAAAATTCGTTTTTTTTCAAAATCAAAAATGAAATATCGTCGTTACTGATCGATATCGATGATATCCTTGTTGGGTCCCGTCGCCAATTGTCCAGGAGGTCCCGTAACCGGATATCTGCTTGATACCTCGATGATCCAATCGATATAAGCGGATACCTCGAAAGAAAAAAAAAGAAAAACGATAATTGTGATCGAAAGTTATCGACGGTTGGTAAAAAAGTCATTTCCGTGTCAAAGAACCTTTGTAAATATCGTATAATAATTCGGATCACAAATACTGCTGCCGATTCTTCGTGGACTGATCGAGACGACACCGTGAACTTCCCATATCGCCGTTGAGTTTGCCGAATTTTTGAGAACGAGGCCACCGCCGCTGTCGCCGTTGCAGACGGCGCTGCCGTTCAGCCATCCCGCGCAGAACGTCGTGTACGTAACGTACTTGCGAAAATCGCGCTTCTGTGACGCGCGACATTCCTCCTCCGATACGATTTTCAGCGAAGTCACGCGCAGCTTGTCACTGTGCGTGTCGTTCTCCGTTATTCCCATGCCTTTGAGAATTTTTTTTCATCGTTGTTTCATCGATAAAATCATTATTTACAATCTTTACGTCGCTGTTTCAGTGTTACAATTACCCGCCACAAAGCCGATATCGTTGATTCTTCGTGAGACGTCGATGGACTCTGAGGAAGCGAGACAGGCGGGTTTTACCGCTGAATTTATCACAGCTGGTCCATCGAGGATGATAATTGCCACGTCCGAGCCATAATTCCCCTCGTGATCCTGATAAGCCTCCTGCGGTATGACACTCTGGACGTTGAATACCTGCGTGTCGTCGTTTTTTTCGGTGAAATTACTGGAAAAAGCAGCGAGGAGGACTTTAATGGTGCTCTCGTCGGTCCTCCAGACGCAGTGACCGGCTGTCAAAATCGCTCGCTCGGAGATCAAGGTTCCACCGCAAAAAAACGTCCATTCGCCCTTCTCGTGCGAGAAGAGGGTCGCGTGCCAGGGAAACGCATCCTCGGGCTTCGATTCCCAACCCTTTATTATCAAGGCGGCAGCTGTGTTGTTTGAGAGAAAAAAAAACGACTCATTTTTAGTCGAGCAATGATCGATCTTCTCTTCGCGAGATAAACAGACGTCCGAAGAACCTGGATCGGATTTTGCGATGCCGCAAATTGGTCGACAACGAAGAGGGCGCTGACTCCAAGTTCCATCGTGGAGGCAAGTTGTCCGACTCGAACCGCCTTCTCTCTCGTAGTGTTCCGGACATTCCAAGGACGCTCGAGTTCCAACGGGCATCGCGGCGCTGCAGTCGATCCATCCCTGTCTCGCTCCCCATTGGACTCTGCAGGATTTTTTAGCGCCCGGAGCGTCGACGGGGGGACAAGTGATGGAGTTTGATTCCTCTGCAACGAAACGAATAAATTTGAAAAAAAAAAAACAATTTTTCAAAGGAAAAGAACAAACATCCGTCCCGAAAGGTTTACCGGTAATGCACGTCGGTAATTTCGGGGACCAATGATTCTCTCGACAGTAAACACGGCTCGTTCCTTCCAGCGCATTCGGCGAATTGCACGTAAAATCGAGCCTCGTCAATTCGGGGACGACTCGACCGGGACGACAGTCGTCGCAGTTTGAAACGACATAGTGAGTTTCCGGTTTCGCTGGTGGAAGCCGGCAGGCGCCTTCCGGCAGCGAAACGCCGCATATCGATTCGTCCTCGTCGCTCCAGTCGTGACAATTCGCCTGGAGATTGCACTTGAGTGCTTCGACGATGCAGCCGCCGTACTGGCATCTGAAAAACCCTTTCCCGCATCTACGCTCGACACGTTGAGCGGAGAGACGTTTATTTTATTCTCGTTCTCGAAAGATTAATCGATTAATCGAAGAAAACCTACTCTCTACTCGCGCAAAATTCCGCACGCTCGTCGGATAAATCGCGACACTGGTGAGTTCCGTCGCAGACTTTCGACCCTGGAATACACTGGCCACCGCTCTCGCAACGGAATTCGTCGTCCCTTTTCCATGAGATTAAAAATTGTAGAAACGTAAAAAAAAAGGTAAAAAGTTCGGAGTAAAAAAACTTTTACCCGCAGGTAAAGGAGAGACAGTCGTTTCCTTGGCAATTGACGGACGCGCAAGCGGCCGGATCTTCGTCGCTCCCGTCCATGCAATCCTTGGCACCATCGCAGAGGGTTTCTCCGTGTATACAGCCGCCGTAGCCGCAACGAAAAGTACTCGCGGGACAGGGATATTCGCTGCAGAGCGTCTCGCTCTCGTCACTGCCGTCCGGGCAGTCTGGATGACCTTGAAACGATTTGAGCAAACGACGAAGGTTATTATAGGAGAACGATGTTCGCGGTCGGATTTGTGGTTTAATTTTTGTTTCACTCCAATTTTTTTTCTCAGAAATTCGTCGCAGCGTGTGTGTGCACTGACCGTTGCAGATTTTTTCGAGAGAAACGCAATCGTCCGACCGCAAGCATCGATGCTGACGATCGGTACAAACGTCCGTGCGATTGCAAGCGAATTCGTCGCTGGCGTCGACGCAATCGTCGAGATCGTCGCATCGCGCCGTTCTCGGTACGCAAGCACCGTAAGAGCATCGATAGTACGATTCCGGACAGCTGTTGTGCGAGAAAAATTAAATAATCATGTAGATGAATAATAAACGATAAATTTCGAATCGTTGACGTTATTCGCTCTACTCACACGATATGATGACAAAGTTTTCTCAACTCGTCGGATGAATCTGGACAGTCCGGCGAACCGTTGCAGACTCTCGACAACTCGATTCTCGTCCCGTCGGTGCAGATAAACGGTGAAACTTCACCGGGAGCCTTTGCGACGTCGACGTTGTCGGCAGCTTCGACTCCGCTCCAGGCTGATCAATGATTTATTATTCTTTTTTTTCATTCGGTAAACAGAAAAATCAAAATTATCAAGGAATGAAGAATTTTTCATCTACCGAACGCTTTTACGAGCCAGAGAACGAGGATTTTGCGCAGCATGTTGCGAGCCGAAGAAATCAGCGTCAATGCGGATTTCACGAAGAATTCCGAGTCTTTTATCGCGCGTTTAACGAAGCTGCGAATATTCTCCGGCACATCCGCCGATTATTTTCGGTCCAACGACAATGGGAAGATCCATCGCTGAATAGAGACAAATGGGAACGACACGGAATTTGAATAAATTCCATTTAGTCGCATCGAATCAATGTTAATTGCTTCTTTTGACGATCCAACGCAAAGCGCATTTAATTCATGCATTATTTTTGTCCCGTGAAGAATAAATCATATTCCTTTTGTTTGATTTCTACTCCGCGAGCGAACAAAGTACGAAATATCGCGTAATCTCCGCGTCGTGTGTGCATAACGCCGCATTTCTCACGTTTTACTGTCGGAATATCTTACCCATACATGTACCTCGTACGAAAACGTGCCCTATCGGATTTTGTCACCGTAATATGATTCAACCGTATTTAACCTGGCGCGGTAAACCCATGAATCATCTGTGGCATTTTTATCGACATATTTGACGTTGGAAGCATCTGAAAATGGAAAAAAATTCATTTTCAATAAAATGCTCTCTTCGCGTTTGATCCAAGAAAAATATACGCGTATAAATTACATAAAAAATTGCGAAATATCTTCAAATTCGAGTGAATATCATTGACGACGATTCAGACGGATGTTTTTCGCTCGCGTGTTTTTTCTTCGCATTAACATCTAGCCACGCTGGTCCTTGATATTCGTGGACGGCGCTGGTGAGTCGAAAAGCGCGAGAATCGAAACACGAGGCTGAATAAGTTCTTATCGTTCGGTGTGTATTATCAGCGAGGAGAAGGAGTCATCGTAGTCACACCTAGTATTCATCACGATCGGAGAGGAGCGTCGCGACGTTTTTTTTTTTCTCTTCTTTTCATTTCCTCGCCATAGTCCGTTGCGTCGTTCGCCACGAGTGACATGTGCCGCGCTTTGTTCCTCGTTCGATGAATATTTCGCTCGTTTGAAAAGCCAATCCGATTCGACACCTGGGCGAAAATGTTTCGTTTTTCATTGATCATCCTTGCAATCGGAGCAGTTAACGGCCTCGAAGAAAAGTGTAAGTCTCTTTTTTTACTCAGCCATCTCTGGATCATAAGGAAAATCGTTGGCGCATCGACGTTCGAGTATCGTTACAGAAAAAGCCGATTATTATTTTCGTTGAAAAACGACAATTTTCCATTTCCGTCCTCGCTTCTTTTTCGCTTTTCTCTTCAAGACGGTCGCGTCGATTTCTCTGTAGGATATTCCTCGACCATTACGTCAATCATTTTTACTTTCATTCACTGATAATCGAATTATCGTGATGCTGAATCGATAAACGATTGACCTCGAGCGTGTGTGTATTCGATCGATAATCCAGGTTGCGCAGAACGGAGCCAGTCATGAGTCATCGAATCTCAATATCGCGGAGATTACATTTATGTGGGAAACTGAAAAAAAAATGAATTTAAAAAAAATGGCGACGGTACTTTCTTCGGCAAATTCTTCATGCTGAAGATTTTGTAGAAATTCGATACCAGCGAATGTTTGCGAGTCTCGAGATTGGCTGGCGTATAAATCAATATTTCGTTAGCCGGCAAACGTTCCAGCTCTTATCTCTCGTGCGTGTAGATTCGAAAATAGCTAACAGATCGCGGAGGAAGTAAACTGTGTGAACGTGCGTGACAAATACTTTGGCTTATCGCTGTATTATCTCCTGTGCCGAGGCAACGCCCAGCTTGGTCACATGAAAAAAAAGATATTCCTCGAACTGCGAATGATCGTAGGGAAAAATGGTCCTGAAAAAGAACAACGAGTGGGAGCATTATTATCAGAACGATGCGTAAAGAAAAAATTGTTTTACATCATTTTCACGGCAGCCAGATAAAATACAAAACTCGAGGCTCTCTGTCCGCGAGATGATAACGCGAACGTGTTTTACAGTCAAACTTTGCGCGACCGAAGCGATCCCGGAAACAACGTGTAACTCCCTGACCAGAGGATCGAGCAGGGTCTCTTGTCTCCGCGTAACCGACAGCGCGGAATGTGCCATCAGGATGTCCGAGAGTGCAGCGGATTTCGGGGTCTTTGACGCCGAGGAGATGCTGCTGGCTTATCAATTCTACCCGGAGAAGCTCAAGGTCCTTTCCCAATTGAGGCACATCGACAGAGTCTCCGGTCAGTTTGCTATGCACAACGATGATGAAGAATTAATATCGAGGGAATGTAATGGGGGGAGGGGGGCGAGGGGCGTACTGGAAAAGGTAAAAATCTTTTCTAGTACAAGTTTGTCGTATTTGCGAATATTTTACGAACGAACGTTACCGGCGCCGGACAATTCGTAAAATATTCATAAATATATCGCAAATTTGTACTTTGGAAGCTGAATGCCAATAAATTGCCGGACGTGAGTGAGGGAGATGAATGATGCGCCTGCTCTCTAGATTTGTATGAAAATGAGATGATAAATGGTGGATTTCTCATCAGAGGATTACGAATTTCAATCGGTCGTCGTTGTTCCGTCGTCCTACGACGGCAGAAACGGTCTGGCGAGTTTGAAATCCCGCGGAATGTGCCATCCGGGCTTCGGCAAGAGCCAGCATTGGAACGATCGTATACTAAAGTATTTCGAGAAGAGAGTCTACGAGGGGATTTGCCACTATTGGAACGTGACGGCGCCGGAAATGGAGATTTTGAATCTACGAGAATTCTTCGGGAACGCGTGCAGACCCGGGGAATGGGTGGCCGATGAATCGGAGGATGAAAAATTGAGTGAGAAAGACATTTCGACATAATTATCCCGATTGGTTTTGCGATTTTTCCGCTCGTTTCCCTTGAAACGCAATCGCGATTTGATATTTGATTCGTTTGATTCAGAGTCCCTCTATCCGGAATTGTGCGAACTGTGCGACCACAAGGAACGCTGCAAGTACAACAACGACGCCCATAACGGCCATTTTGGAGCTCTCGAGTGTCTCGTTTCCGGTCGCGGAAAAGTCGCCTACGCCGCCTACGAATACGTTCGTCAATTTTTCGGTGTAAGCGCGAGAATTTATTTCACGATCCTCGAGCGAAAATTCGACAAAAATCATGACCTTTAACAATGCATACTCGTTGCGCATTCATTTGTTTATTGCAGTTAACGACCAATACTTCGCAATCATCGACGTCTACAGTTACGACGGATTTTCAATTTTTGTGCGAAGACGGGACGACTCGACCTTTAACGTCCTTCGATCCCTGCAGTTGGATCCGACAACCGTGGAGCGCTGTCGTCGCTCGAACGTACGTACTTAAATGCTCTTCACCAATACGATAAGGCTTGGGATTATCGAATAAAAAAATAATTTTCTCATCCTCCACGATTAGTCATTTCGACAAATTTGTTCATTTCATTGTTACATTTTCGATTTACGACAAACAAACGTATAGCAGGATTTCATGAATGGAGGATTTTTTGCAACACAGGGAGAAGGCAGCTGAAATTTTGGAGGGACTGAAAGTATGGCTTACCACCGATGAATCGGGGGCTCACGCGGCGGCGCCCGATTGGACCTCCGTCCTTCGTTCCATACTCGCCAGCGACACAAAGCCGAGTCATTATCCTCAACCTTTGACGCTGAGGAGGTATTTGACGGAAGGACGCACCGTGGCCGTGCCGGAGCATAATAATCCATGCGGGAAATCCATACGATGGTGCACGGTGAACGAGCACGAAAAGCACAAATGCGAATGGATCGCGAAAGAAGCGATAATCGGCCTCGATATCGTGCCCCACATCGAGTGTTTATCGGCCAATTCGACCCTCGAATGTTTGAAGAACATTGCCGATGAGAGTGCTGATATTATTTCGATCGATTCAAACTACGGTTACATCGCTCGACAGTGAGTATCACGGAGATTTTTTTGAAGATTAGCGATGCGCCGCATGGTTGAAAAAAAAGAAACTGCGAATAGCGCCATCTCTGGGTCTCGAGCGGTAGCTCGGTGCTGTACGGCGCGCAGCGACATACAGCGGTACTTGCCGAAACTAAGCGCGAACTTTCGCGGTTGTCCGCAACTATGCGGAATGATAATTATCGCGCGGTATTCGAACGTTTGAGCTTTCACTTTTAACTCTGCCGTTTTTCACAGAGTGTTCAATTTAACGACGGTGATGTACGCGGAAACGGACAGCGATCGCAACAGCGAGGTAATCGCCGTTATACGCGACGCTGCGTCCCGGAACGTGACAAATTGGAAATCTCTGAAGAAACGTACAGCGTGCTTCCCCGAGTACGGCGGAATCGCGTGGTTGTCCTTTTTGAACGTTGCTCGCACAGCAAAATTAATATCGAAATCTTGCGACTATCCTCGAATAGTCTCGGAATTCTTTTCCGGCGGTGCTTGCGCCCCCGGTGTTATGGATCCGTATCGTTCGAAAACCCCGATGGATCTTCGCGTTTCCGCTCTTTTGTGCAAACTCTGCCCAGCGGAGCCGGATTCCACGAGCTGTTCGGCCAATGAGAATAACGCTTATTACGGTGATAAGGGCGCGCTCAAGTGCATATTGACCGGAAACGGTGACGTTGCCTTTGTCGAGAGGAAAAATCTTAGAGGTAAAGAAAATGTGAATCGAAAGCGAAGGGCATTATTGTTTTTTTTCCTTTCAAACCTTTTTCCGAGTAATCAGCGATAAATGCTTCCGCGCAATCAGGTTTCATCGATGGCAAACGCGTCGATCCGAACGACTACAGAGTCCTCTGCAAAAACGGCAGTCTGGCTACTCACACGGGATTCGACGTGGACGAGCCATGCGCTCTCTCCGTAACCGTCGACAGCGAGGTACGACGATTTAAAAAACAAACACCGAATCACGACTCCATCAACGATGCTTGATACCGTTTTGCGTTTTTCCTCCAGGTGGTTAGTCGAAGAGAAAGTCCGGAAAAATATACGGCAAGAGTATTACCGGAAGACGTGACTTTGGCCCTCATGAAGCTCGAGAATTGGCTCGGCTACCGACCGAACGCCCATCGTCCAATTCGGATTTACGATTCGTTCAAGGGAAATAAAGACTTGTTGTTCAAAGACTCGACGGTCGGCCTCGTTCCGCCCTCGTCGGACATCAAGTCTGTCCTCGCGTACAAAGAATTATTCCACCACGTTGAAACGTGTTCCGGTGTGGAAAACGTCGTCGCAAATTTCTTCACGATATTCATCGCGGTTTCATTGATGATGGTTCGATTCTTGTAAATCAATAACTAGCTCACGGCTTTTTTCACTTTCCACAAACAAAGGAATCTTATTCAAGGATCAATTGTTTCACGATGTTTATCGTTGAGGAGAAATTAAAAAATCTTAATCAGTTGCCACATCTGAGAGAGAAAGAGAGAGAGAGAGAGAGAGAATGAGTATAAATTCCGGAGAAGCGAAACACCGAAAACGATATCTGTGTATATTTTTGATTTCTTTTAGATTGAAATATTTTGTATGCAAAAATAAATAACATTCATTGGAAATGATAACATTATCCTCGCAACATTCGTCCAGTGCACATCGCGTCGTTTTTTCATACATATAAATAATAAATAAATAGAGAAACCACCGACGAGTCTTGTAAATCTGTTTATGTTATATGATATTTACAATATTTCCAAGATCACGACAGATTCCAAGTCTCATTATTCATCAACAACGGGTCAATCTCGGTAAGACTAAAAGGATTTTTACGTAAACGTAATAATAACTTGGTCTCCGAATAACGCGTTTTTCGGAGCGAAATACAAATCCGCGAAAAATACATCTGCCTTCTCAAACGATGAAAGTGCAAAAAGAAGCGATCATTCGAACGAAGCAAACGAAAATCACTCGTCGATTATGGCCATCCATAAAACGTTGTCGTTTCGTTTTTTCATTCGTTATTTCTGTACAGAAAACGTTTGCGAATTATAAGAACGTAAATTACGCGACAAAAAAAAAAAGTAGGAACGAACGATTCGTTACGCCTATAAATAATTAAAATATGCGACTCGTAAATAACTATCACGTTCATATAGAAATTCGTAACTATATTATTATTATTGTTATTATTATTAATATTATTATTATTATTACGAATATTGTTATTATCATCGTTCGTTTTTTCTCGTCGCGTTGTCCCTCGAGAATGTATCTACACACGGTTTCTATGCAAATTGGCGATTTACAACAGCGAAAGTGTCGATTTTCGTAATAAATAAAAAAAAACGGAAAGAAAATTGATATCCGACAGCAGACGATCGTTACTATCAATCCTCGTCCGACTTGTGATACATCTCACCGAATTTATTCATGTACTTGCGCACAAAGTCTTTAGCCTTGTGCTTGACGTTGTCGTTGCACTGTAACTCATCCACGCTTTTGCAGTGTTTCAGTTCCTTGGCGAGGACGAAGTGAGTAAGCTGAAAATCAACGGGATCGTCGGTTGGTCGTGCTCGATTCGAACGATTTCAGATTTCGGATGAAGAAGCAAGGGGAAAGAGAAAGAGCGGACGAAACGATCACTCACCTTTCTGGCCAAATGCTTGAAATCCTCCGTGTTTGTGATTCTTCCCTGCTTGCAATCCGTCTTTCTGTACGGATTCAAAAAGTGTACCATCACGTTCGCCATGTTTATCCTGAACGTATCCTTGATCTTTCTCTCGGCAGCGGCGGTGATGTCGCTCGTCGCGTCCTGCACCTTGGTCGTGTGTCTCGAGTGCGTCTTTGACTTGTTCGCCCTCCGATGTTTTCTCAATTTGTCGACGTGCTCCTTCAATCTCGCACGCTCCTTCTGACGTCGCATTTTTTCCTTGACGTCTTTATACTTTTTGTGGTCCACTCGGTCCTCCTCTCGACGAGGCTGTCGACATTCAAATCATTCGGTCATTCGAGTTAAGAAAGAAGAAAAATTCGAAGAAAAAATAGACAGAAATTCTCATCAGTCGTCGAGCGACAAAACTCACGCTTATGATTCGTTCCTGCACGAGACCGTCCCGTCGCTTTTTCGGCTCCGAAACGAGAACGGCAGTGCCCCCCGCACCGACGATACCACGAGGATCCAACTTGTTCGCGGCTGGGTGCTTGGCGTTTGCCGTAGAACTTTCGTTTGGATTACCAGCAGCGGTGCAATCCATCTCCTCGTCGGTCGGCGGGTTTCCTCGATCCTCGTCGAGATCATCGTCGTCCTCGTTCGACGAGCTCGACTCGTCGCTCGATTCGGAGCTCGACGACGAGTCCGGCTGTACGCCGATGTGATCGGGCGGCGGTGGCAACCACTGCGATATTCTCTCCTTCACGTGATAATAATAAGCGCGCCCCCTGGCGTCCTTGGCGCATTTCCACTTTGGCGGAAGATCCATCGGCGGCGTTTCCACCTGCGGTGAATCCTCCTCCAACGGTTCCGTCGGATTTTCCATATTGGAAAATTGGCTCTCCGGTACTTTCTCGACGTAGACCTGCTGCTGCTGCTGCTGCTGCTGCTGCTGCTGCTGCTGCTGCGGCTGCGGCTGCTGCACCGGTAACGGAACTGTCGCACTTCCGTTTTGCAATTGTATCAAATTACCGTCGGGATATTGTTGCTGCTGTTGCTGCTGCTGATGATGTTGATGATGATGATGCGCCATACTCGGATAAGTAACAGCTGGCTGTTGATAGCCCGGAGCGTACACGCTCTGTTGCGAAATTCCCGGCGATATTTCCGTCGAGATTCCCGGCCCCCCGTACATCGGAATACACTGCGCCATCTCGCCGTCTGTTTGATGAAATTCGCACGAGCGTGAACGATGCTTCGACGGAGAATATTCATTGCGATGCGATAATTCCAAGTTGGTCGAAAAAAATGTGTCCGGAAGTAAGAATTTTTCAATTAAGCGAAAACTAACCTTGCATGGGATACGGTTGCCATTGTCCGAGCGCGGGATTGAAGAACAACGGATAGCCCGTCTGTGGATCAACGGCGGCGGTAGTGTGAGGGTCGATGCCGAGCGCGAGGCAGCGAGCTTCGTGCTCCTGCCACGATTCCTGCTGCTGGCGCCGCAGTCGCTCCTCCTCCTCTTTGGCGACTTTCATCGCGAACAATTGTCTCCGTTCGAATTTCGACAAACGCGGCACGGGCACGAGATTCGTACGCTCGTCGATGCCGCGTTTTTCCTTGGAACGATGAGTCTCGGAAGAATCCGGAGATTCGCGACCGCGCCGCCGATCGATTCTCTTGTCGCTGTCTCCGCGTCCGTAACGATCCGCACGCGGTCTGTCGTACCAATTCTCACGCCTGTCCTCCTTCTCCAAGTCCTCCCTGTAGCCCCGATCTTGAAAGCAACGTCGATAACGTTACTCTCGTCGAGGTTCGTTCGTTCTCGCGACAAATATCGAAAAAGAAAAACGTCTCACCGGCTTCTCGCTCGTGCTCCTTCATCTGCTCGATTCTCTCCTTCTTCGGTATTCGAAAGACTTCCTTGAGATTGGCCCATTCGTTGAGAAGACCGAGGGATAATTCGGCAACGAGCGGCTGCTCCGTCTCCTCCTGCTTGACGATTTCACTGATTTTCTTGTCCGACGGGGACGCGTCCTTATCGCCGTTGGAATCCTTGGTTTCCTCGTTGCTCCGCTTGTCGCTCTTGTCGCAGCAGCTCGACTCGGCATCCTCGATCTTGCCTCTGCTCTTGACGATGCTCTGCTCGTCGACCGGCGATTCCCTCTGCGGCGACAAATAACGCTCCTCGGACCATTTTTGCACAACGCTGTAAACTTTACTGTCCATTAGCATGGTCTTATTGGGTATTGGCAGTGTCGCTAATGTCCGCAAAACTTCGAGTCGGAATTGCCGCGCCTCGTCGGTCAACACGCCGGCGACGTCCATCATGTAACTCCAGAGCAAACGAAGACCGTGATAATCGAGGAACAAACGCCGACAGGGCTGCTCGCCGTTTTGTATGACTCTCAAGAGGCGCGTACGATGCTCCAGCTCCCGACTGCGGACCATCAGTCTGCTGAGATTGAGCGTGTGAGCGCGATTCTTCAGGCCGCCCTGGCACAACTTGTCGATCTCCTCCTCGAGCTGGAAAAACAATACGAAACGGCATCATCGATTCGTTCGAATTTACCGATGATCGGTAAATTCGGTTCGGGTCGATAAGAGATCGCGGTTATCGCGAAAATTACATCTTCGTCCTCCATGTAATCCGAGGGCTTCTTCTCTTCCTTCTTCTTCCTAACGTCCTTCTCGCGTTTCTCCTTCTTCTCCGTTTTCTCCTTCTCCTCCTCGGGCGTCTCGCCGATCCAACCGCGACAATTCGGCGCCTCGCAGTAACACCTCTGAGCCTCTTTCCTGTTTACCGAGCAAATCGACGATTGAACGAGAAAAAAGGGGGAAATACGATAGTAAAGAGTGTCGAAATTTCGAATTGTTATTTTTCCTTCGATACTCGCACGGACGTCGACGGCCTTTTCTTTCCTCACCCGTAACGTTGGAAATGATAATCAAACGTAATCTCCTCTCCGGCAGCGACGAATCTCCTGTTGAAAAATCCTATTCTCAATTCACCGTTGACCGTCCACTTTTGCGTTTCGGCGTTCGGATCACAGCTGTGGTTGATGAAACGCGATATATTCCCCTTCATCGTCGCGTCGATTATTTGATCGGATTTCAACGCCATAAAGTAATAATGACGATTCTTGTCCTTTGAATAATCCTTGGCCCGGCGACGAAAATCTTTGGCGTCGAGAACCTCGCCGACGTACTCCATGATGAATTCTCCCCTGTTGTGGCGTTGCGGGGGGAAAAAAACGGTAAAATTTGATGGACGGACGGTGGATTGGAAAAATTCGGCATGAATTTCCGGAAAATTGTGGGAAAACTCACGCCGGTAGATCGGATGTTGCGCGCAATCCAAAACCTTTTTTCTCCGTACGAAAAACCTCGCACTTTGCGTAATCGCAATTCTGGAATCTCTTGTTGGTGCATCTGTCGTTTACGACGCATCTCGGACCGCTGTTGAAAAATGGACGTTTTCATCGCTATCGTTGCACGCGACATTTTCTTACTCGTCGAATAATTCGGTATTACCGCATTAACGATTAATTATACTTGCCACTCGATCATGAGAAGTCTGTTTAAACAATCCTCACCGCAACCCAATTCCCCTCTCTCGATTTCTTCCTCCGTCAGGAAACAATCGCACACCATTCTCTTGGTTTCCTTATTCGTATATCTGTACCGCGGTACGTAAAAGCGTAAAAGTTATTTTTATGAAAAAAACACGTTTTCCCTTCTTGACTCTCGTCTCGTTTTTGGATAGGAAAAATACTTGCCGTTCCGTGAGATAAGCGTTCTCCCTGAGATGCTC
Source organism: Heteropelma amictum (assembly GCA_959613375.1). Taxonomy (NCBI): domain Eukaryota; kingdom Metazoa; phylum Arthropoda; class Insecta; order Hymenoptera; family Ichneumonidae; genus Heteropelma; species Heteropelma amictum. Next base: position 15,953,514 of record OY390726.1, read on the forward strand.
AAATTGACTGAGTCTTTCCTCCATTTCGCGATCCTTGTCCTCGAGAACCATCGGTAATGAAATTTTCGCGCCTATTGTACGAGGAATAGGTGAGCTATTAATAGTCGTGTCTTTCGCAAGATCGTGATCGTTGGACGACGAACCGATCGTTAATGAATTTGTTCCTCCTAACGTAGAAGGCCCGGATGTAATGTCGTTACCGATCGTTGAATTAAATCCCGTTGTCGCCGGTAAACTTGAAAAATTGCCGAAAGCAAGACGAGATCCTAAACCGGTACCGCCCATTTCGAGCTCGCTCGATCTCCGCCATCGCGATTTCACTTTCACGGGCTTGGACGAGTCCGAGTCGTAACCGGCGAGTCCTCCGCTCGCGTTTAACGACGACTGCGAATCCGTGCCGGTTGCCATTTTGTTGCTACACTCGCGATCAGATTGCGTCTCGGATTGACTGTCCGGCGTTTCTCGGGATTCTTGATTGCTCGTCGATCCTCCGCTGTTGGTTAGTTTTTCCCGCTCCGGCTGCGCGACTATCAATTTCGAGAGATCCAAGCTCGGTTTGGTGACGAGACCGCGGCCGCGAGATCTGTCAAACACACGCGGGGATGGCATTTTCGTCAGTTATTTCACATTTTTTCGCGACTTTTTCTTATCAACGGGAAATTTATGGTCGTTAATGCGGACTCACCTTTGCTTCATTAATCCGATCGTCCGGATTCTGCTGCTCCGTCGTACAGCTGAGCTGTTTGATCCGCTTTCCGAGCCTGTGGTGTCGGTGCTGCCGCTGCGGCTGCGAAAGCCAACCTTCTTTTCCGCCTCGTTCAGGCCACATGAATTTTTTCCGTCGCCGCTTTCCGGTAATTTACAATTATTCACGGAAACGGAAGTATCGTTGCTGTTCTCGCTGCTACTGCTGCTGTTACTCATACTCGCCGATTTGACGTCCTCCGAATCGGCTTTTCCGTCGATCTCGCTATCCCGCGATATTTCCTCGATGTTACGCGGACCTTCGTTGGCATTTTTCTCCCTAGAATCGTTGCTCTGTTGCGATCTCGTTGATATCGGATTCGAACGATTGTTCTTCGATCTCGATGACGATTCCGACTTTCTCGGGTCTTTCTCGTCACCTCGAGACTCCTCCTCGTTCTTGGACGGCAAAGGTATTTTTTCCATGTCAAAATGATCCTCGGATCGCGCCTGCTCCGATTTCTCGGACATTCCGACGCTATCCTCCTCGTCGTCGTTCATCAAAGAACCGCGGACTCGGCAGAGCTGCTTGCACGCCGAGGGATACTCCGACAATGAGCTCGTATTCTCTTCCGAAGAATCGAGCGTTCTTTTCTCCTCGATCATCATCGATCGCAGCTCCTCGTCGACTCTCGTCGCGCGATCCGCCGGTTTCTCGAGTTCGCTGCTGTTGCTCGATTCATCGGGCGTCGAGGTGTCGGACGAGCGCGACGTAACTTGCCGCTCGCAAGAGCCATTTTCCTCGGTACGCGAGACCATCGTTGAACCGGAATCTTCCTTGGGGGGATTATCGATTTTATCAATTTTACTCGCGGAATCGTCGTCAGGCGAGTAAACCATGTTTTTGCTCTTCCTCGACGATCTTTTACGACCGCGAGCTCCCTTCATCTCCGCGCTGTCGTCGGAATTGTAAACCTTACGCACCGGCGATTCGACGCTTTTGTCGATAACTCCGTACTGATCGTCCATTTTATTATCGTTTGAAGCGTCTTTGGTCTCGTCCGCGATCGTCGGTGCCTCGTCAACTCGCAGACAACCAACGCCCTCCTCGATTATATGATATTCCCTCGCGTCTTCGTAATGATTGCTCGTCGCTTCGTCGTGGGAATCGCTCGTACCGACGACCATGGATTCCACCATGGATTCCGTACCGTCCTCGTTTCTTATCACAGTAAATTCAACGACGTTTTTACCCTCGAAGTTTGGCTCGTTGACGAGCAAAACCTCTTCGAGTACGACGCTCCCGTCGTCCGCCAGAGTATAACGACTACTTTCCATGGTTTCTCCCTCGACCTCCATTTCTTCGCATATTATGGTCTCTTCTATGACGTCCTCGGACCAGGAAACTCTGTCGGACGTGGGTTCGACGGAATCGAGGCCGTTGACGTCACTGGCACCGACCACCATTTCTCTCACATCTTCGGCGGTCATTTTCTTTGTGATAATCAAAGATCGCTCCGCGCCGTCTTGACTGTCGCTCTCCGTGGTATCTTTCTCTATGACGGCCATGTTTTCTCTCTCCGCCGTTCTACTCTGACCGTTGTCTTCGCCCTTTTCCGCAAAAGCGCCCCTCTTGCGTATCGTTTTTTTTCCATATCCTCTAACTTTTTTAACTCCGTCCTCTTTGCTCCTGGACGAATCGTCGGAGCAGTCGTTTGTGGAAACGCCCGCAGAGTCCCCGTTTGATCTGTCGAATTTTTCGTCGTTCAGCTGTTTCCTCGCAATTTGTCTACTGGATTTTCTCACCGCTACGAATTTCGGAGGCGTTTTCGTCGGCGGCTTTGCCTGATTCTTTCTAGGTCTACCCATTATGGGCTGAACCACGTGCAAATTTTTTTCACCTAATCGCTCGCGACATTACCGACATTCGCAACGGATAACGGAACTTTCGGTCGCTTTATTATCGTGCTCTGCGGCTATTCTCATCTTCTCGCTCTGGCAAATGGACGTTTTGTTTTCTGAATGCCGTCTATGCCGAAATGCCCCCGATTCGTAAAAGAGTCAACGTCCAAAGGGGAATATCGTTATCGATGGTCGTCGTGCCGAGAAAACTCTCAGAAGCATCGTCGTTTCGGCGTCGGATGCTGCCTCGAGCGATTCATCGTAGATAGAAAAAGTTGGCCGTAATCGACTGACATAATTTCCTATATAAATACACGATAATATCGATGCACGAAGAGGATGGAAAGAAAGAAGCGAAATTGGTGATTTTTTGTTCTGGTATATCAGCAAAGATGTAAATTGAACGGACTTACGGGAAAAATGGTTGATTTCGACCGGGAATGTAGCGAGAGTTCGATGATGATCTTTTTGCTGTGCGCGGGGAAAAAAAATTTGTGCGCCCTTGCCCGATGATTATTATAGCTCTTCCTCGCTATCAGTTCTCGCTCGTACGTCCGGAACGACGCCGTGTCACAGAAGAAACACACGCTTCGAGCCACAAATCAGTTTCACTATCGCACCTCTCTCTCTCTCTTTTTTTTGCATGCACTGTCTCTCATCCGAGCGGCACGAGATGCCAATCAATCTCGCGAATGAGCAATTTATAAAATGTGTGATACTCGAGTTATGCTAATGATGGGTGTTTATATATGTGATTGCTTGTTGCCCACGAACGAACCGAGTGAAGCTAGCGGCTTTGATGCTATCGTTTCGAAAGTATAGCAGCAGCAAATCTCCCCGATTATTTTCTTCCTTCTCCGTTACTCCCGCAATTGGTCGTCTCTCTGTTTCTCGGTGTATCGTATAGTATCGTAAAAGACGACTACGTACACAAATGCACACGCGACACACTGGAAAATGAACAAGGCAAAAAAAATCGCAACCGTGGCACGAAAGGGACGAATCTCTCGGCCCCTGTACGCCAGCGGCATCTATGCGGCGGCGGGAAAAATTTCTTGTTCAAACGATGACGTTTCGAACGAGCGATGAAAGGAACGAATGGCTGTTTTCTCGACGTGGAAATATTATTAACGATAGGCTGATTAACAAAATAGTTACTGATTGATTAATAATAAATAATTGTTGGGAGTTGGACTGGCGTTTGTAGCTGGTAGTTCAGAGTTCTCCCATTTTGGAGTAGCGCTCAAGGTCTGAATCTGTTTGAGAAACCACTGGGGAGAGAGCTCTCGATTCTCGGATAATTTTGGAATAGTGCAATCGGCGACTCTGAGGACTCATCGGAGATCATAGCCGTTGTGTGATGCTCTCGAGATGTAAACACAGAGTTGTTTGGCTTCCTACATAAATATGGCAAAGAAAAACATTTGTTTTCGTTTGATCTTTCATAAACCGCAGTGCATCGTTTTAAATGCCTTTACGATCGATATTATTTACATATATTAGGAATAATTTTTCTCACTTTCCAACATTCGATCGTTGCATTCCGACAATGGCGTTTCTGGCTAATTGCCATCCATCCTCGGCTTTGCCCGTGTTTTGCCGATTATTCGATTTCTGGCTAGACGATTCGCGATTCCAAAGAAATCCCGAAGCTTGTCCATATCGCTGATTCTGAACACCCTCAATCCCAGTTTGTTGCCTCAACGTTTCTTGTTTGGATAAATTATAAAAATTTGAACTGGAAAATGTCATAGTTTTTGGTTTATCGGCCAAAGAGATTTCCATCCTTTCTAGAGCTTGGGACGATGTCGCCGATCGTTCTTCCAAAATCTCAACTTCTTCTTCGAGCGCTCGACGACAAACGGCCAAATATTTTTTCAGCTTCAAATTTTCGGCATAAGCCTCTTTTAAACGCTCGTACTTGTCCTGCTGTTGAAATGTTTACGAAACAAATGAGGGTACCGAAAGATATTGCGAAAGACTACGCGAGAATGGAGTAAACCGAAAATGTAACAATGCTTTTTTACTATCTCGCGACTGCGTTTGATCAGTAAAGCAGCTTGAGTGTGTTGTAATTCCGCAACGTGGCAAAATTGTTCCGCCTGTTCCCGCAGCGGTTGAAAGTAAGAAGCCAATGACGGCTGCAGCGGCCTTTCCAATGTCACGGACATGACATTGACGGATTTGCATTCCGGGCATTGTTGCGTTCCTACCGAGAGACACAGGAAAAATAACACATCGTTGTATGCGCTGCCGCGTCGTGAAAATAACGATGTAAAACGTGTCCATGACCGGCGCGCGATCGAATGTTTTTGTACCTTCGGAGAAGCATTGACCGCAAAAAATGTGCTGACACTGAGTCAAGAGAAAATGTTCCCTCGTATTCTTCATCAATCGATAACACTTGTTGCAACGTACCCAAGCATCCATTTTTTATGCTAAATACACGATTGTACTTTTTCGCGAGAATCGAACAGAAGGAATTTGAAAAATCTTCGGTAATACTCGCGTGTTTCTTTGATACTGAACGATTGTCGTTTGTTTTGTTTCCCTTCGCTTATGCGCGGCGGCCGCGCTCCGAAAACATTTGAACGGCAAACGACGCTAGCGCCACTTTAGTAAAAGATGCACGACAAAATGGCGGCAAAGAGAGAAGATACATGAATAACAACGAAAACGATTTATTATTATTCCAAAGCGGTTTGTAAAATACAGTCATCGTCGGCATTCTTAATCGCACGCACATTCTCGACGATTTGTCATGTGACTCCGTTTATTTTATATTATTCGCTACAGGCAATTATAAATATACTTTGTCTTCCTATACATATTACATGTATATTTACATATACATATACATATGTATATATATATCAAATATTTTGAGAGTCAAGTAATTGGCCGTCAGTTTTTAACGCTTGTAAATCCTTGTCAAAAAATACATTATTTTTCCGATAATAAAACCGCAACAAGTCGGCCATATATAAAAACGAGACGTATCGCTGGCTAGTACCGAATTACGCCACCCTCTCTTTTTATATATTCTCCCACGCGCAGCACGTGATCTTACCGCGGGAAAATTCGTACTTTCGTTACTCGCACTCGCAGTCACTCGATATTTCATATTTTCTTTCAATCAACCGTGTACTCGGGAAATTGACTCAATTCAAACGACGAACGAAATTAACAATGAACGAGTAACCAACAATGAGGTATATACATGTTGCGACGCTCGCTGAAGATGCGGTTACCGTATTCAATTTGCTCGATTGACCTTCGCACGTTTCCTTGCAATCGTCGTCGTCCTCGCAAATGTCGCACGGCTCCGTGACCCTCGGCTCGTAAAATACCCTCGCTCTCCTCGCTGTCGGACGAAGGTTCCATTATAATCCAAAAATTTCAATTAAAACAGCTCTCTCTCTCTCTCCCCCCCTCTCGTGTACTCCAAAATGTCATTATAACGTTAATCACTCTGTTGCATCACTGTATCTGCATAAATTTATCTCTATTCATAGTATGGAAAAAATGTCGCGCCCGCGAATGTATCGTATACTCACAAGAGTCGTAATAATCGTAAATGGAGACCGGAACAGGTTTTTGCTTCGCCACCATGTGAGTTCTAAAAGCGGATATGGTGGGACAATATTCTTGCCGGGTCATCTGGAAATTCGCAAGACGAAAAAAATGCAAATATCTTCAATTTTTCCGCGAAACGTTCAAACAGAGGTGAGAATGCAAACCTTGTCAAAGTACAGGACGACCATCGTTTCGCCGTTTTTCGTTTCGACGCGTCTGACGTTTTGCGAAACTTCGAGGCTCGGCAGGGAATCCATATCGACGGTGAATCCCGACGGTAGACTCACTTCCATCACGGCCATGTTGCTCTCGTTCGCCTCTCTCGTAGCCACGAATCCCGAACATATCGACAGTTGAAGATGATTCGCGTTTGAATTTTTATCAACTTGCGGATCCAGCGTGAACAACGGCCACGCGCCCGTCACGTTCAGATTGTAACGAGACGAGACCTGAATCAGGGCGAAACCTGTTCCCGTTGCCGTGATATTTACGATCCTCGTCTTTCTGGGAAGCTGCGGAAAATTATTGCGTAATATCTTTCGAATAATTATCGCGATAATCCGGTACTTACAACGTGCTTCTGCAGTATCATGGTGTTTGCCGAATTGATATTCATTTGACTCTGTCCGCCCCCCTCGTACATGAACGTAACGGCGATGTTGTTGTTGCGCGACAATAATTTTTCGCCGAGTTTCGACAGCGCGTAAATCCCAACGACCGTGTCCTGAGTAGAGGAGAAACCGCCCTCGGTGTTTCTCTGCCTCACGAGCCACTTCATGATGGGTACGGCATCGGCAATGTGATTCCTTTGTACGTAAGTCAGCAGAGCGTACGAAGTCATTTCAACGTCGACGGATCTCGGCAGCGAGAACCACGGATTTTTGTCCGCTTCCGGCACGGGTTTGCTCCACCATTTGAGCTCGTCGTTGCTCGTCGATTTTTCCTCGAGACGATTGAAAGCCGCATCCTCGTAGGGATGTCTCGCGAGATTCAGCACGTAAGTCGACAAACTGAGGGCGTAAATGTCATCGATGTCCTGAACGTGTCGAACGATGTACTCGACGCCCTTGTTTATCGTGTTTCTGTATTTCTCGCTCGTGTTCTGAGAGACGACAAACGAAGGCACATGGAAAAGATTGAAACGAAAAGTTTACTCGAATACTCGATGGTATTCGGTGTAACGGTGGCAAAGTTGAGTCTTACGGAATTTTCGAGAAACGCGGTGAGCGCGAAGGCCGTGAGGGTGAGACCGTTGGAACTGCCGCCTTGCATGTCGCGATGAATGACTTTACCGACTTCCGGGAAGCTTCCGTTCGCCGCTTGATTATTCGACAGCCACGAGAGTGCCTCGTCGATTATTCTGTTCTCCACGGTTATGTGCTCGGAGGCTTGCTTGAACGACTTGGCCACGAACGCCGTCAACCTTTGTGTTTTGTTCATGATTATTCTTGCTCTTTCGATTAATTATTTAACGCGACTGAACGAAAAGAAAAAACACACATCCGGTGTGATTAACAACTCGTTGGACTCACCACGTGCTGCCGCTCGGATCCGACGTTCCGAAAGCGCTGAATGATCCGTCCTCGTGACGATAAGTCAATTCCTGCTGGTAGCCGACCTCGAGATACCTCAGAGCTTTGCTCTGTATCGCCTGCGTGAGCTGATTCGTGTTTCTCAGGTAATTCAGTACGACGATGTTCGGCACCATGTTCAGCATGTTTTGTTCGCCGCATCCGAATGGCATTTTGATCAAATTCGCGAGATTCGGTATACTCGGCCCCAGTATGTCACCGACGGCCGATATTTCCACGTGTTCCGAACCGACGACTATGTTTTTCGGTATGTCGACCGTTATGTTCGTCCTTAAGCTCCTGGAGTTTCTCAAATCGACGAAGACCGCTTTGTTTCTGTACTGCGTCTCGCCTTCGGCCTGAAAGTTCGATAAAACTCTGTTTTTCATGCCGCAATAAAAAATGACGATAAACGACCAACTCGTCGGGCGACAACGGACGTACCTTGACGAGTAATTTGTGTTCAACGCTGTCGCCGGCGAGTTTGCTCGTCGCTGTGGCTTTCACGCTTATGTAGCCCAATTCCCTGGGTATTATCATGAAGCTCGCACTGGCGCCACTGTTCGCCAGAACCTCGATTTTCTTCTTTCGGAACAGTTCCAATTCTGCAACGGTTTGTTATTCTTTCACATTGAAATCCATAATACTCTCGAAATAATCTCGCTTTCACGGGCTACAACAAACTGGGTACGCACTGGGAGCCTCGTCGTCGATGCGATTCGACAGATCGGCAAACTCGAATTGTCCGGCGTGCTCGAGGACGACTTCCGCCGTGAGATCGTGATCCATGTAGTTGAAAACGACGATGGGCACAGCGACGATTTCACCGCGTATCACGGAATAGGGGAGATCCAACGAAACGAAGAACGGTTTGAAGACCTTTAGCTGTTGGACAAAGTCGCGGGATAATTTGAAAAAAATTGAGCAAAACTCTCTCTCCTCGATAAAAAAAATCATGAGAATCGGAGGAATTTGAATCAGCGTTGTTTCTTCGTGCGCACAAACCTTTCTCGGTGCTTCCATCAGACCCAGGCCGTACGTAGAATCGACCGAAAACGCGCTCAACACCCATGAAGTTATGCTGTCCGGTACGGTGCGGCGAATCATCGTTTCTCCCTTGTATCTGCCGGATTGAAAAAAAAAGTAAATCGTCATGACGATTCAATGATCGAACAACTCGAAAAACATATTTTACATATGCACAGATAGCTCGAAAGAGAAAAACACACATGTGTATTACAACGGTATGGAAGAGACGGAAAAAGTGTAAAATAGGCACACACGCGATGCGCGTAATAAAACATTGAAAGATGCGAATAAATACCCTGAGGAGAAATTTGTGAAAAGCCAAGTGTTTGAGATGTCATGCATAAGGAATACATGGGGCTTATTCCATACAGGAGTTGGGATTCGTGAGAAGGCGTAAGGACCTGCCAGTGGCGGTCTTGTCGCAAGCCTGTACGTGACTGGTGGACCAATGTCCGGCTTTAACGTGGGCGCACCACACGACGAGCCTGTCACTCTACCATCCAAATATCCTGGCCCGTTTCCTGCAATGCGAATTCTCCAAAATGTACACACCGCTCGTTTTTTGTTCTCTCAATCAACCTCGTTGCAATTTTCTTCAAACGCACCTCGGAGGACGCATAGGACGCGGAATCGGATGATCATAATTTTCTTACGCTTCACAAAAAAAAAGGAAATGCCGGTAGTCATGGGCGATCCTATACGTCCTTGACAATTTATCTCATATCGCGATAATTATTTCCCGTTGGACGAAGCAAAGCGCGTGAAGAACCATGATGATGTTAACAAAATGTGGGACTCGTTAGTAATGAAAGCTCGTGCATCCAACGTCCACAGCGAAAGTCGTATAATAGAAAAAAAAGTGCCGCAACGATTTCGAAACACAATCGGCGTTAGATTCTTCATGGTGGATGCATTTGGTGAGACAAACGAAAGAGGAAGCAAAAAAGCATCCGTCGATGCGTTTTTACGCTCGTACGAGTGCGCGTGTAACGCACTCTTCAATGAAATTGCATTTACCCAGCGTCTAGCATTTGCCAAAGCCATGTTTCGGGGAATTTCTTGCGGACTTTGAGCTTCTCGGTTGGAAAATCGGCGGTGTCTGTGCTCCCAGCAGCGGATGCGAACATCGCATCTTCCAAGCTAGCTCTGTAGTATACTACGCATAATACGTGTCGACATTACCAACTGCCGGTACCGTCGTCGGTTTTAATTATCGTCGAACAGTGATCTGACGGTAATTCATAGTAAACTTTGGAAATATCGAATGAAAGTTTGTGAGACAAATGATTTGCTTTTTTGTTTTTTTAAGGCGCGAAGAATTACGGAAATATCGGTAAAAAAATGACATGTTCGTTGTTCGTGAGGCGAGCGATGCTGTTACGGATGATGTTAGTCGTTCGTTAAACGATACAAACTCGGCTATTCTCCTCCTTTTTTTCGATGATATCGAGTGCTTTCTACTTACGAATTGGTAAATTCTCGTGTACGTAACCGTTTGTCAGAACGATCGTACCGCTTTTCTGTGGAAAAATCGCGTGGCGATTAGCTTCGTCGTCGCTCACGACGGACTCTGAGAAAACATTCGATGAGATACCTGAAAAACGTCTTGCGCCGTTGCCGAGCCCGGGCGCCAAAAGTGCCGCTCGAAAAACGGTTCGTCGTAGGGCGAATCTTCGGACATGTCGTAAGATTTCAGCTCCTTCGTGACTTGGTCCTGGGTGTGTGGAAGAGCGACGAAATTCCGGCATGCGTTAATTCGTAATTTTGTGTCTCGCTCGAAAAAAAAAATGTCTACATTTCGCGACGTTTCGTATACTAACGTGGGTAATGTCATTTCCGGATTTGAGAATCAACGAGCGTTGATCAACGCCCAAAAGTCCCACGTAAGAATTCGGCTTTGACGATATCGTCAGATCGACCGAGTCACCCGGACGAACCTCGCCGCCGGAGGAAACTTTGATGTCGACGAAGTTCTGCAGGGTGCCGCGAAGGTCAACGTCCAGGGCGTCCGCGACGATTTCACCGTCGTCGCGGACGTAATAAACGAGAACGTGAGCCGTCGGTGCCATCACGTAAGTCGCCAGGAATCTGAAGGACGCCGTGCGACTCTGCTGCACTTGGAGAGATCCCGAGGTCAATATATCGCCGCGTCCCAGTATCTCGTAGCTCAGATACTTCAGCGGCGAGGTTGAATTTATTTCAATCTCAATGTCGCGATTGACCGTCGGTTCCTCGGTTTTTACGGTTGCTTGTATAAACGTATTGCTGGGCGACATTGCCTGATTCGTCGATGGAAAGCATTCGTGAAGATCCTCGTATTTCGCCTCGAATGAAAAATTCAACGTTCGTCATACACTGGTTCATGTTCGCAACGACGATTATCGTCGCAGCAAAAAATCTCTGTTTAGGACAATTTGAGACGACGAAATTCATCAAAACTCACCTCGATGATGAGAGGAAGAGCAACGTCACCCGAAGAAATTGGCGGATAAAAGTCCAGCTGGATCATTCCATTTTGATCGATCTTGCGAGTTATATTCGTGTAAGCCGACTGATTGAACGTGTATCCGTGAGAGATGGTGACGGGATTGGCGCTGTCGCGCACGGGCGATCCATCGTGCTTGGTCAATTTGATAAAAGCGGTGTACTTTAGACCGGGCTTGTAATATTCCGAGGTTTTTATCAATTCCATGGTGTAGGGATGCCTGTGAAGCGTTATTTGCATCGAGACGTTCTGACGACGCCCGGTGAGCGCTTCCTCCACCGCAACCTCCAAATGCACCGGCCTCTCGTAATCGTTGGTCACTCTTGATGGAGAAGCAAATTTTTCCTCATGAAATTCATTGATTATGAAAAAAAAAAACACACAAATAAAAAAATTGTCTCGTTTCTCGTTCCTCTCCTCGCGTACCTAAGATCGTTGCTTATGTCAAAGTCGACGGTGACCTTTCCGTCGATCGGCACGACTTTTCTCACCGGCGCTTCGAATATCGGCTGTATGACTCCGGAAAATATGTCCGGATAAGCGGTTATCGTCGCCTCGCCCCTCACCGGTTTCCCATACGTGTATCTGGCGGAAACAGTTTGTCTCGGACAACCTCTTCGGGCAAACCTCTTTCTCCTCGAATTCTCGATACGAGAGCAGGGAAAATGGACATACTTTGCCTGTACGGTCGCGACGATTTTGCCTTCCTTGAAAGTGGCGTGTTTCGCGGCGTCGATGCTCACCTCGAACTTGGGAAGAACGTACTCGGCGACTTGAAACTCCTTCTCGAAGGTCTGATCGATGACATTGGCGACGATCTTCCAATCGCCGAGGACCGGCGACGCGGAAAGATCGAGCTCACCGCTGAACACTCCACGGCTTATCGGCGGGCTCGTCCATTGCTTTATTCTGTTACCGTTTCCGTCCTGCCGGCAAGAATTTCGTGTTTTTTTTTTCTCACCGATAACAACATCGATAAAAATAATAATAAATATCGATGTTTGCCATCGCTGTTACCGTTATTATTATTATTATTATCATTCACAACCTTCCGATATGTGGCTGAATAACGTGTCTTCTCGCGGTGCAAAAATAAAGCATGTATTACCGTGATATAGACATCGAGCTGCCGAGTCGACACCGGTTTTAATCTCGAATCGAGGACTATGCAACGAAACAAGACTTTGCTGCCGGGTTTGTAAATCGCGCGGTCCGTCTGTATGAAAACGGAGTAGCTCTTGTGAACGTACTGGACGTCCGTGGTGTTGCGAAAAGTCAGACCCGTGATACCGGTCGCGGTGAGTCTGTAACGACCCGGTGAAGCATCTCCGACCTGAGGAACACGACAAAATCAGTATCGCGAGAAAAGATTCATCTTTTTTTCTCGAAATTTTGCGAAATTTACGGCGGATAAAAAAAAAACCTCTAATTTGAAGATCTTGGTGGCGTAAGGTTCGAGAACGTTCTCCTGGGACACTTGGAACGCATCCCCGTTATCCAACTCGCCGTCCAACTCCACCGCAATGGTGCTCGGCGTTGATACGCCGGTGATACAAACAGCTACGTGGTATTCGGAATTGGGACGCACGACTTTCGGAGCGATGACCGTGTAATACCTAAAGACAACAAATTACAGGGAATTTTTCCGATGAAATTGCGAAATATAACAAAGAGATTGATTATGCGAAATTTTGCTGATTAATTTTCGGAATTTTCGTCATTGGAAATATACATTGTTCAGTGAATATTTTGAAAAACGAAGAAATTTCGAAAATTTTATTGTTCAAAACATACACGCACACGGACACGCGTGTTACATGTGTGTGAATTGATCTATATATGTAATATACATACGGCGTTGCAGCAACTGTTGCGAGGACGCTGCACAATAGCGCGACGAGCTGTGTCGACCGACGCATATTTATTCTTCTGTCATCCGCTGTGAGGAACAATTGTTTTATCATTTCCGACCTTAAACTGTATATCTACCTATATGTATACATGCATCGATATAGAATCTGAAACTACCGTAAAACTATGCGTATATATGTATATATGTGCGTCCCATGTACATTCATTGATTTCCGTTTATTTTGCGTGAATGTAAGCCGTGAGAATGCGTGGCAATAAAAAAAAGAACAAAGAAGAGGAAAAGAAAGCGCAGGAGAAAAAAAAACGAATTGTTGATGTTTCGCTGGTGAGACTCGGTGCGAGTTCCGCGAGGTTAAAAAGGACAAAAAACATCCATCGCGCGGCGCGCAAAAGTGAGTCAGTGAGGCACAGTGTACGAGTTGTTTTATTTTTCCACCGGCGGCATTCGAACGCGTATTGTTCGTGTCCGTAGACGAGTAGATCGTTTCGATAATAAAAGATGTTGGATCATTTATTTTACGACGAAATAACTCTCGGTAATACTAGACGGCCAGGTGCTTTGAAAAAAGTTGACGCTAGTTCTCCCGCTCTTCGCTAGATGGCGGTACTTCCGTGCTCAAAGTTTTTCCGCTCATTTGAATCTCCCGCTGGTAACATTTTGCAAATTTATCGCGCGTGGTGAATTATCGAATCTGTTTCAATGTCATCGTCATATCCGTTTTTCAGGAAGACTAATCACGAACGTCCGTTGTAATGTTTTTCCCAATTGTCGTTCGAGAAAAATGCCATCGGATCCGGAAAAAGTTTTCACGCTACGCGTTCGAACGTATTTAACCTCTCCCCTCCCGCTGCCTCCCCGTCGTTCTTTGCCATTTATTCTTCGCACCGATTCGCGTGACCTTACGTAGAAGCGTATCCGGGATGCGCGAAACTGTCGGGAAAAACCGTTGTTTTTTTTTTCATCGTTTTACCGCGAGGAAAATTTAATCATCTCTTACGTAAAGTTTTACGTTGATGAGTCGAAACGATGTCTACCAATCACTCGTCAAAGTATCTCTAATTTCCAACCTGCCACTTTTCCAGCGATTTTTTTCGTTATTTAATCTGAAGAAACGAGGCGAGTGATTTTCGTTGCGCCTTGATGTTTTCACGAGGAGAAACAATTTATTTCCATGTACGTGTATGTAAGAATGCAATTTATCAACGAGCGTAAGATCGAGGCATGTGAAAGCCTCGAGTGTGCCAAATCCCGCCATAAAGGCGTATGTATACCACAGAGAGTGTGTCTTGGGTGTAATAAGAAGGTAAAAATGCGACTAGTGCGCCTCGCTTTACTCGAACGAGTGTAAACAAAGCGCGGAACGGAATAATCCACAGGCGGAAGTTGACTGCGCATACAGAATGGCCGCCTAAACTATTTTTCAACAAATCAAGAATACAGCGGAGTAGTTGGAATGTCATACGAGGCATGAATCAATTAAACAGCAACACCATTTCAAAAGAATCAAGTGGTCAGCTACTTTTGTTGCTTCGATTGGAAAAAAAAGTATCCGATACCGCTGTAAAAGTATAAACAATCGTAGAGCGCCCTCTCTGTGCGAGGTTCGGTACTTCCTTTCCTGCGATCTTGAGAAAAAATAATATGTCGTTTCTCAACGTTGCAGTAGGTTTTCGGTGCAGCGCTATTGCATCATCGTGTTACGGCACACACATAAATATTAATCATTTCATATTTTTATAGTCTAAACCGATTGTGTCATGGCTCAAAACGTGAATATTTCCCACATATACTTTATTGGTAAAGACCGAAAGGAGGCGATCTTGGAATCCGAGACTGATCACAAACGTGTTTGGGCGGTCTTTTAAACGCATTTTGTTTGTATATATGGCATACGTTCATCGATACCATTCGGTAAAGAATGCCTGCGATTCGATATTCTTTCCAGTCTGTCAAGGTTTTTTACATTCTCGTTCACGGCTGCTATGAATAAGAATCGCTCGTGGGCGTTTCTTTGCCTTTTAGGACACGCAGTGTGTGCTCGTCTCTGTTACAAAATGACGATTACGTGAAAAAAAAGTTTCAAAGGCGATTTACCCAACGCGGTTAAATTGACACCAACGTTCGTCCGACATACAGAGTCCCGGGTGTTTTTAGTCCGATACCGATACGAAAATCCTGCAGATCGCAATAAAAGTAAAAACTTGTATATTTTTGTCGTTGACTCACCCTCCGCTGGACGGAAAGCGCCGCACCTTTGGACGCGGCCGATTTTTTTACTCTCTTGTGTATACTATATATAGATATGTCTATACATTTACAGATCCCTCCAAAAAAACTGATGTTACTTAGCGTAGAGTACTCGGAGGAGCGACGAAATCAAGGACAACTTTATGTTTATATCGATAATTGTAGGACGATGACTGAGAGTCGATTGTTATTCACGTTAGAGCGCCGCGAATAAATGTCTATAACGTGTCCGACCGGATCGGCGGTCGATCGTGTACTACCAAACACGCTACCAATCAAGGTAGAGCGCGCGGAGAGGTGGACTGAGGTGGACTCGCGAGAGAAGCGTTTCCCCGGAGGTCCGAACACAGTGTAGGACGACGTGTATGTGATCGAGAAGGAGAGGAGGACAGGAGGACTCGAGGAACGAGTCTTTTTCTCTCTGTCTTTCTTCTCCTTTCCATCTCTCTTTTGTACACTCTGCGTTTGCCGGGTCCGCCGTGTCGCGTCGTATATATTTACGTGTGGGGAATTACCGAGAACTATACCGTTAGCGGATAGATCTAAAGTTTTTGTACAGCGGCAAGCGGTAGATGTGTGTGTTGTGCAAAGAATATAAAAATGTATACGCTGGATCCAGTGTTTCCTTTTTATATGCATATAAATGCGTGTGAAAGATGCACGCTCGTACAGACAAGTAGAAACGGGCTACTTTGTTTAATAGATACGAGACTCGTCTTTTTCAAATGATTCATTACGTTTTTCCCGGATGAGACTCGCGCAGGTGCATATACGTGTAAGTATACGCATGAAAAAAAAACCCCCGGCACGAGACAAACAAGAACGCGAGATGAAACGGTGGCCTGTGGAAGACCGAAAGTTTCTAAAATCACCAAGGTCATGTCCTAATTGTTCACAGGTTGTGAGATCTTGCCTATCTCGCTGATAAAATATTCATTGATTCTTGATCATCGCATGACATTGAAGATTAATTATTTTTGGACATCATTCCGATTTCCAATCTCCGCAAGATTGAAGCGTGACCCACATATATCTATATGAGATGTGCAGTCGATAAAACAAATGTTTGTCTCAGGTTATCTTTCGTCGGTAAGACAGTGCCCATGAGATAAGGTAGACTTTGTTGATGCTGCGAGCGCCATCTCCAGCCTTCCTTCGGCAAATGGACGTTATTAATGAGAGAGACTTTTCAAACAGCAAAAACCTCGCGATTGTTCAACAAATTACGCGAACACAAGTTTTCGAATGAGATATGCATATGAGAAACACAAGTTTTTCGACTCTCAATAAAATATCAATCCAAAGGTTCAATCAATTGAATATTATTCAATAAGAGTACACGGGCATTAGATTGCTCCATGTGACGTCTTTTTTGATATATCTTATACAAAGTTCAATAAATTCCGATTGACGTCCAAGACACATGATGAAATATAATCGCTCGGTCGATTGGGGCGAGTGTGTCGTTTGTCACAATCGGAGCTCGCACCATAGAGCAGAGAGAGTAGAGGGCCTTGGCTGTACGGAATTAATTCCAATTTGCCCTCCCAGACGCCCCTCTCGCCTCGCTACACCTCTCTAGGCGCGATATCGGCTACTACGCGAGGCGGCCTCTAAATTACAAAAAGAATCCTCGTTGTCATCGAATTACTCGACGCTCGGAGTGGAAGAGTGCGATTCGCAACACGAACGCGAAACAAATTGCTGCGCGAACCGCATGGAACCGCATTGAACCTCTCGATTCCGAGATACAAGCGCGCCTCTTCCGAGATGCGACGGCAGTGCTGTTAAAATCGTCGAAAAAATGCAAGTTTCGAGGCGAGCAACATCGCGCGTCGTTGAAGCGCGCACATCATCCTGTTGACAGTCGAGCGTCAAAACAAATTACGAACCAACCGCTCCACGCTCCCCTCCAGCCCCCTCGAGGTCGCGCGACTCTTCCTCCTCGTATTATCGTTTATTGCCGATGTAATTTCACACGAAGAATTTCCTCAACCAGCGGAAAAAAATGATGTTTCGGGGCGAGAGCTTCGAAAATAAGGAAAATCGCATTTCTTTCTTTTCGACCATCGATATCGATCGTATATTTTCCATTTTTCGAGTTCTTGTTTTTTTTTGTAGTTTTTTTTTTTTTTCATCATCATCATCTCTCGTGGGACACATATGTCAACATGTATAAATATAATACAACCATACAACGTCAATGTTGAAAATTATACATATATATACATATACATACATATACACACGCAAAAGCCATTGAACGAGCAACTAACCGACGCGAGGTCGCTAGTAAAAAATAAACTTTCGTCGCTAAACAGTTTGATAATTTCGACATCTCCACGAGTCTCGGAAATGACGTAAAAACGCTTTGTTCCTCGAGCCGGGGACGAGTTTTCGATGAAAGTTAAATTATGCTCTGCTCCTTTTGACGCTCGAACGTAGAGATTTCGCGATGTCTCGTGGATGAGTTTGTATACATTTATAAACATGATTTTCCTCTATAGAGGCCAGAAATGCCAATATTGTAGTCGTCTAACACTTTTTGTCGTCATCGCTGCGATAAAATCATACTTTTCGGAATCCAACTTGGAATTATTCACACTCACCGAAATATATGATAAACACATTGGGCGTGTGTGTGTGTGTACACGTCGTTGACGCGAACGAATGGATTTACATGAAATTACTCTACAGACGTTTATTGCGTATATCCACGATTTTTTACCAAATTCCCGGGGCTTTTCATTTATTTGTCGCGCAGACCGAGCAGACTCTCTCATGTAGCCCACTGAAACGTAGGATGTTTACATTATTACTGATTATATACATGTATAAGGGTTCCACTGATAATATCGATGCGGGGACCATCGATGAGAATACCATTTGTACAAAAATTCCAGCGTCAGACGGCGAGGATACGACAAACACTTTGGTTGAACGCGCGAGAAACACCGATGATGATTATTATTATTATTATTATCATCATTACAGCCGGCTGTGTTTTTTTATCGAAACAAAATCGACGATCGTCGTCCACGGATCGAATGTTTTTCTTTTTTTTCTTTTTTCTTTCTTTTTGGCACAACACAACAATGACGATGACGATGATGATGATGATGATGATCATTATGACATTTCAGCCAGAATGGGGCGTGGTGGGTATTTGTTTTTCGTTTTTTTCTCCCAACTCGTGGATTTTCCGCGGTGGAATGTAACGAGAGAGCGTCGCGCGCGAGGGAATCTCGTTCCCGCTTGCACCCACTGTAGCCTGGTCGTGTAGCCACCTCGATGATCGCGAGGCTCGGTGGTTTCGATCGTCAGCGATGACAAGTTCGAGGGAGCTCGAGGAGCTCTCATCATCGTGCTTTCAGTCTTATCTCGTGGTCCAGCCGAGTCGCGGTCACGTCATTTGCGCGGCGTTGAAATCGCGCTTTCTCGGCGGAGCAAAGTTTCGGTGTGAATGCGACTGCTGAGCGGGCGGCGGTGAAGGAGGGCCCGTCGTCAATTGAAATTGTTGGACGTAAGGATTGTTTCGCAGCACGTACTGAGGCTGTACGGCTATTAGACCCGTCTGTTGCAAATATTGCTCGCGACACATCACCTGCTGCTGCTGCTGCTGCTGCTGCTGGGTTACGCGTTCGTCCTCTCCGTCATCGCTTCGCGACTGCAACGTTCGCGATAACCTCGACGTCGATTCGGCCGCGTTGGC
The DNA here is from genome assembly GCA_959613375.1 of Heteropelma amictum. NCBI lineage: Eukaryota > Metazoa > Arthropoda > Insecta > Hymenoptera > Ichneumonidae > Heteropelma > Heteropelma amictum. The sequence goes on from OY390726.1 coordinate 15,972,593, forward strand.
CGCAATCATCGATGCCGGAATCTCGCTGCTCGATCTGGTAGGGCTCTGCGTTATCGACTCGAGAACGTGTCGCGGCATGTTCGGCGACGGCGAATTCATCTCCTGCAGTCCGTCGAGCGTGCGATTGGCGTTTCTAACGAACACCGGCGCGCTCTCCGGACGTCCGCCGATGATGTTTCGCATACCCTCGCGATACTTGCGGCTCAGATTGCCGCGAGAGTCAGCGATGCCCGTCGTCCTCGAGGTCGCGAGATCCGTCGACTCGTCGAGATCGTCGAGATGCTCGAGGTCCGCGACGCTCGTCGGCCAACAGCTCATACTCGCCAATTCCCAGCGACGCATCAGATCCGATATTCTCTCGGCTCTCATCGTCGCGTCCAGCGTCTCGTCGTAATCGGGGCCCTGCAACGAAAAATTCGCATTCTCAAGTTCCGTCCCGGTCGAACGAAATCGATAAACTCGCGGCTTTCCGATGTCGCTGAGGATTTTTCCAATAATTCGGATTTGCCGAAAGATCAAAAAAACGATCGACAAAAGTTGAACTCACGTTCTCGATCTTTTCGTCGAGCATCTTGAAAAAGTCCAGCTGACTGGAGGACACCTCGCTGAAACGAGAACAACGATTTTCATCCGTAAGACGAATCAAAGGACGGAAACGTGAAAAAAAAGGAGTATAAACTCCGGAAAAGAAACTTACGCCTGTTGCGACAGCGATTCCCTTCGTGGCCTGCCGGACTTTTTCTTCGCCTGATTCTTCGGATCGATCCAGCCGTTTTGATTGTCCTCGTTCCTGTTGACCTCGGCGCCATTGTTGTTGGTTCTATTGCGCTTGTAGCATCCGTCGTTTTGCTCGATCGACGTCGATCCTGAAACTGCGCGACGAGCAAGGTCAAACCGAGGCGATGAATAATCGATGAGCAACCGCGGGTGCGTCGCGGAAATTTCGCGAAAACGCAATTTCGAAAAGCGTCGGGGAAAAACATGACGGAAAAAAATGGCGCGTCACGACGGATTTCGTAAACACGCGCAGTTGCCGAGAATGGGGGGGGGGGGCTGATGAAGAAAAACAAGTTGAGAAATTATGGACGACGCGATAACGGTGCCTTTGAGAACGCGCGGATCTCCCTATTTATATTAATGCTCGATCGATCGTCAATGTCGAGGCGAATCCCGACTCGTCGGCGCCGGAATCCATTTTTTCAAACGCCATGACGACTGGATATCTCTCTGAAGGAAAACTCGAAGAAACATTACGGATATTTTTCGATAAGAGACAAAAAAAGTCGCTTTCGCAACGACGGAAATTTCGACAATATCGTAAACGACGCGTATTTCCTCGCAATCGTTAAATTCGTGAGATTCGTTCGCGTACGAGTTTATACATTTCTGCATACCGGCGAGGGCGATACGTGCGCCGACATTCCGATGAGAATGACGCGTGCCAGCGCCAACGAAGCGTATACATATAGCGCGAGTGCTATATTTGACGCTTTGGAAATTCGAGACTCGGGTTTCTCTTTATACATTTCGGTGCACTCGCGGGCATTTCGACCGGCGACGTCTCTGCCCGCGAATATAATTTCCCACTGAAAAAAATGCCCCCAAAGAAACGCGTACATCGGTTGAACAATAAAGTGGCGACAAATCTTCATTCTCGATAGTTTCATCGCTCGAAATGACATCGCCACGTTCTTCTCGTGTTACGTATGCCATCGCGAGTAAAAATACGCGATGAGACGTTAAACCGCGTGAATCGCGTCGTAAAAATAATACACCTATGCCGGCGCGAGCCATGTATAATTATCATACGTCGGGATTCTCGTGCGAAAGATATTTTCGTACGCGAGATCATCAGCAGCAGTAGCAGCAGCAGCGAGCTGAATGAGAGCGGGTCTCGTGCGATATCGTCGGATAGGAGGTGCGCGAGTGACGCGAGAGAGACGCGAGTCCAAGGGTTAACGATCTTGGAACAATGTGCCCCTCTCGACAATCGCAATGACGCGTCGCGCGATTGTCTCCCGTTTGTTCTCGATGTTTCAAACGCGGGTAGTATAATAAGCGAACCACAGAGATTGCGCGTGCAGCGCTCATGACGAGGAAAGTTGAATCTCGCGTACGAAAAATCTGTCGTAAATCGACGCGTTGATTTCGTCTCGTTTACGAGTACGATCACGGGTTAACACCTTATCCGCGTGTGTGACGCGCGGTCATAATCGACGTCAGCTTCGCCCACACAAATACACGTACGGTCGCGTCATCGTGCATTTGTGCTGTCCCACTCGCTCTTTCTATTTTTGTCCCAACGCGCGCGCGTTTCGTGTACTTTGAGGAAATAAATGTACCCGAGGAGCATTCGTCCACGGCCCAACGGTGACCGCAATGTTTTTCTTTTTTATCGCAAACACATTTACGATCGAACGTTCCAAACGTATATTTCGTATTTATATCTCCAAGGTCTCGAACCCCCGCCCCCCTGCCCCCCACTCGATCGTCTTTCGTCTCCGATTGAAAATTCCGCGCGTGCGTATGAGCCACCCCTCCCCTCGCCCGTCATGGCGCCCACGAGATGCGAATTTTTTTCATTGCTCGCCGAGTTACCGACAGTTTGACGCACGAATGATGTATGCGCCGCTCGTCCCTCGTGCGTGTGTGTTCTCGCCCCGCGGGATACGCACTTACTGCGACGGCCGTGAAATTTGGGTCAACCGGCGTAGCGAATATGGCCAAAGAAATTTGCTCATTTTTTTGAAACCAACGATCAATATGACATTATGGGAGAATCGATGTTTTCTCTTTCGATTGATACAGTAATACGTAATAGAGGAGACTCACCTTTGGCTCTGCGAGCCAGATGGCTCAAGTTTTGCCTCAAAATTTTCAGCCACATAGCTACAAGCTGTCGCTTTGTGCCTCGAGGTTCACGAGTTATCGTTCCAATCAGCGTGATGAGTGACGACGCGCTGCGGCGCTTTGTTTATCGCGAATAAAGCGTAGACGGGAAAAAACGATTAACCGGACGTATTTATCTATGTGGGATTATACGCGCGTTTATCGGTTTGCTTCTAGAGAACTTCAGGCAGAAGCGATTTGCGATGTCGCGTGGCGAAAGTTTATCTATATATACACTGTGAAAATCGGCTCAATATTGAGACCCTTTGCGGGTTCTCAATATTCGCTCGAATTCCTCAAGATCGTTTTTTTTTTTGCAACGACTCGGATACGATGAAAATTGAGCGCGGTACTTGTCCGTTACTTTATCGCTTCAACGATCATCGATCGATATCAGCGCGACTTTTTTACGCTTTTTTTTCCTCTTCTTTCTCGGAGTGCGGGGCAACTCTCGCGAATTATCAATTCTCGAAAAAACTGCGCAACACGAACGAGCGATTTTCTCGGCGTTCCGTAACAGTTTTGAAAGGAATACAAGAGGAAAAAGTGCGAGCCACCAACTTGACGATGGTTCGTCGAATACTGAAACTCGTCGTCGTTGGTCGTCGTCACGCGCGCGGGTCGCCAACGAAACGTTTCTCGAGTGGTTTCTCCGTTCCCCGCGTTCGCGCTACCGCGCGCTGTACACCACCGTACGGGACGTCGATCACGTAGGCACGAGAGAGAAAACACACACGCGTGTATATCTGATAATAAAAGCGTACGCGGGGGAGGATGCGCGAAGCTTGTGACCAGCCGTAGCTGCGTATTATAGAGAGCGGTGACGCCTATGGCGCCATCTACCGCTCGCTCCTCGCAGCGAGACACCTTCCCGGTGTAGTTCGACGTTCGCGTGTGTGTGACACCGTGGGGATTATCGTAATCCATCCGATAATCATCTTTAAGATACGTCTCGTCGTGGAAGAATTTCATCTCGAGAGCAACGTGGATAAGAGCAAAAGCGAAAACATTTCATCATCGTTTATAATCCGCAGGCACATACGCGCACGCCGTTTTGCGTCATATTCATCGAAATTATTTTCAAATACGCGAGACAGGGCTCGAGAACCGAAATGTTCCGCGCCCACGATGTCTCGATCCTTATCGGAGATTCTCGGCCCGGCGCGATAAACATCATTTATTATATCGGCGAATTTACGCAAAACTCTAGTTATTTCCGAGGTTGACACCATGATCATTGTCCACGGATTACGGTGTTACAGGTTGCTGTGCGAGCAATCGCCGAACAAACGGAAAACGATCGTTCTACTCACCTATCGTTTCGCCGTTCTTCTTGTTGCTCGACGAGCTGTTTTTGTTCTTCTTGTTTTTCGAATATATGCTACCGATTTTGCTCTGTCCACAACCCATTCTGCCGTCTGAGTCTCAGAACGGGGAGAGCTTTTGCCCGCCGACTGGCGATTTCGCACGCTCTCGAAGAGAAATCCCACTGCCCCGTCGTGAAAATCACATTCCCGCCGATTTCGTATTTTTATCGATCTCAATGACGATCCAGTCGATCGAGACAATCGTCCGAATCAAAGGCCTGCTGCTGCTGCTTTGCAAAAATATACATACATGCGATAAAGTTCACGGTATTGCGTATTCCTCGTGTGTATATAAGCACCTATCAAAAAATAATTAGGATCGCTCCTGGTCGATCGCTCTTTCATTATCGAGCTTGTCTGTGATTGTCTCTTTCGGCCGCCCACTGCCCGTTCTCTCCGGTGGATCCGCCATCGTTAGTTCCCCGATTACCCGCAAACTCGTATGGTGGCGACACACTCGCTGCCACCGATATCGCGATCGAACAACGTGCAAATGCGTGCTTATTGTTTTGTTTTGTTTTTTTTTTCAACGAAATATCCACTTTAGCGAAATTGTCGAAATGAAGCAAAAGCGCGAAACGAAAATGCGCGCATCATCTGCTTTGCCACGCTGCGATGCCACCTCGCTGCTGCGGCGGACCGCCACTTTGCGACCGACTTTTGTAGCTGCGCAACAGCAGAGACACCAGCGGTACTTTCATTCTCGAAACAGTTATTTCGTCGGATTCGCCGCGACTCATCTGCGGCAGAAAAAGTGTATGTCTGTTGAATAATATACATATTATACGAAAAATAATGGAAGGATAGCGCGCGCGAGTCACACTTTATGAACGCGTACCATAGTTTCACGTCGAGACCGCGACGCGGCGCCACCAGTCGACGAACGTTCCGCTTGCAACTCGCGGTTAAACTCGATTCCATCCCTTTTTAAATCGTATATCGCCCGTGGCGGTTTCTCTCTACGTTGATCGCGTCGTAGATCGTCGCTCGTTGTGTGTTTACCACAACGACGCGTACGTAATTTCACTGGGATATATCGGGTCGCGATCAAGAACATAGAATTCCCCGCTCTATCTCGACATTCTATTTCCCACTCGTTTATCCGCTCGTCTCCTCTCGTCTTTTTTTCATTATCCACCCGCGCGACATAAATACGCCCGTAATGTATTCTCGATAATCAAATAACGTTAATAAACGCGCGCGCGTTGTAGATTCTCATGGCTCGCGAGGTGTATATACACGGCCCGTAATATATATGTGTATGTATGGTTTAACGAGGGGTGCGTACAATATCCGGGATTGCGTCCGATCGAGCGTCACAACGCAGACTGCGTAGACTCTACGCGAACGATATTATTAACACTCTTGTATCGAGCCACGGTCGTGTCATAGTGTTATCGCATCGATCCTTGTTTCTCTATTCTTCCTTGGTCGCTCTCCGCTCCCGTATCTCGTACTTTTTGCGTTTTTTCGCCTTACGCTTCTCGCTCGATGTTATTCTTTATTCCACATGGACTTGAGTCATATACTTTATTCATATATATAAACACGATATTACAATGTAGCTCTCGAGAGCAAGAGAAAAACATGAGACTCGATCGCGAAACTCGAAGATGATGTGTTTGTGTTTTTAATGAGAAAGGGCGGCGCACACACAGCGACGCGTGAATCGCGAAACGATCCGTACGAGTGAGATCGAGAATTTTTACATCCGTGTGTCATTTTCAGCGCGATGATACATATATTCTGTGTTTTTTTTTCTTTGCTCCCTTGGCCGATATTTTTGCGGGTTATATACAGCCTTCCACCACCATGTTCCAGCATCGACTGGCGATGAAGCCGAACTGGGTAGCGCATGCGCCTCGCCGCTTTCTCTCGGACTTGGCGCGTACGTGTATATATGTATATTGATACCGCGCGCAATCGAGAGTACACCGAGACGACTGATACTCTTTTGGCCCGACGTCGATCGAGACTGTGTGTCCGTTTGCGCGCGCGTTCTCGAAATCCGTCGTCCATCATTGACACCCCAAGAGAAGCTCTACGTGCGCGTCACGCACGGAGCGATATTAATCACAACCCTCTCACGATTTACGCGAACAAAGAAAAAAAAGCCACGACGGTAGAGAGAGTATGCCAATCCGCGCGATCCGCCAACAGTGTCATCTCCAATCTTTTTTTTCCCATATCATAACGAGCAAAACGGACGCTCATAACCTCGCGTATGACGATAATTCCCTCTGGTCGACTTTTCGAATCGACCTCGCGACCATGTTATCCGGTAAAGTTACTTAGGCAACGCCCTCTACGGATGTAATCCCCAATCGATGCGCCTTCGATGAGATGAACAAACGCGTTTCTATCAACGCGAAAACATGCCGATAAAAGCGTCGTATATTTCCGTGATGATCCTTAATCCCGCGTGTTGTCGCAATTGGCCGAGATTTCGTGCGTTCACCCTACATGCTATGCGTCCGGTGGAAGGAACGAGACGCGAGGCTCCTCGTTACGCTCGTTACGGGATTTACCGGCCGAGCGAGCACCGAGTCATGACCTTCCGACGGGGTTTCGCGGCTTTGCTCCCCCGCCCACGCGACCAGTCCCACACTTTTCACCTCGCGGCTATGTTCTACCAGCATTACTATAGCACCGCAACGGGATTGATCCTCTTAAAGCTCTCCGGCGAGTATACGTGTGTATATGTGAGCCGAGTTGAAAAATCGTTTCCGACAACGCGTATTCATTACAACCGTGTGAAAACAAACAGAATTCCGCCCGCCCGAATTGTCTTCATTTCACATTTATTTCGTCGCATTTCGATTTTCACTCGACCATGCGATCACATCTGGACGCTGAAAGTGGATTGAATTTTTAGGCCTCTTTCAATTCACATGGCCGAATCGCCGACGTATATAATACCGTTAATAATACTCGAAAATTGCAGCGAGCTTGGACGCGAATGAAACATATCGAGATTCGTATTTTTCATCTTCGTTAATACAGATTTATTGGGACGTGATTTTTTTGTTCAATCGATGAAACAATCCAACACTGACACATACACAAGGGGAGGCGGGCTCGAAGAACAATGAAGCGAAGAATCAAATTATCGTTAATTTGATTTTTCCTGCCCCTCTCCCCTTTCTCAGACGTTTTCCTGCCATCGGCAACATTCAGGATTGATTATTAATAAGCGCGTATCTGCATGTGTGTGTGTGTGTGTGTGTGTTTGTTTGTTTGTGTGTGTGGTTCATACGTGACTTGAAACGATTTTTTTTCACACGTATCGTGTGTATATACATATATATTCATCAACATCAACTATAGGGTTTTTCGCGTCAAATTGACCCGACTATGACGTACTAATTTCTTTGCACCGTCGTCTCGCATCCTCACGCTCGTCGCTATCCGCGTCCACGAAAATTCATCGTAATTTTCCGACGTAAAAAACGCCGTTTTATAACATTTCCAATATCCTCGAGATGAGATTGAACGATTGGGTTGTAATAATTGACGATTCATTTTCGGAAAATATCCAAAGTTACGAGACACGGTACGAGGTGTAGCAGGAGGAACGAAAAGACGTTTGAATTTGAATTAAAAAAAAAGAAATGGCAAGGCTCACGGCCGAGTCGATTTGACATGGAACGCCCCATGCGCATCGTCCTCCCATGGGCGACGCTGTGCATCATTTTTCCTTCGATTTTCCTGGTGAAAAAAAAAAAATTGACAATAAATAAACGACGATTGCAACGAAAAATCCGTTGCAACCTTAAATGCTTCTCTCAGTTCGCTCCTAAAAAGACCGTTACGTTGATTTTCGTTCTTTTCTCCTCGATCCTTTTCAAGGACTCTCATCAGGCGGGACCAACGGAGCGACGCGCGTCCCCCGTCCATGCACACACGTTTCTTCGTTACAATTATATAACGTATATACAATTTGAGAGATTTTTGTGCTCGGCGCGCGAATTTCCACGCGGCCTGTCCTCGAGCGCGACATTCGTCTTTTTCCTCGTTTCGTTTCGTTTTTCTCGTTCGCGAGCGAGATGAACGAGATGGAAAGAGTCGAAAAGAAAAAAGAAAAAAAGTATCGTTCGCCCTCGGCGGCGCGGTGAAAAATCGTTCGCGCGTTATCGCCAAGATTCCGCGGTGACGGCGTCCGAGTGTCTCCGCAGGAGGCCGATCGGTGAGCAATTGATACGC